>OV049925.1:156913502-157645281 GCA_920104205.1 Eupeodes latifasciatus
AACCGGTGAAGATATCGACTTCAAATACAATTTATTTTACAGATAATAACATTAGAAGATGCAGGAAGGACTTTTCAAAAAACATGAGTGGATAATTTCTTACTCTATAAAATAAAAATAAATTGGGTTGCGCAACACTCCGTTGAGAACTAGGGCCTAGTGACTTACAACTCTCAACGATTCCTGTGAGCGAGTACTGTTGTCAGGGATGGAAGGGACCTACAGTTTTAAGCCGAATCCGAACGGCAAATTTGAGAAAGCACTTTTCATGACAAGAATTTCTCTTGGAGAATTTTTTCCTCGCAAGAGGCAGTACCCGCGAAAAAAACTTTAGATGACATAGGCATATAACGAACTCCAAAGTAATTTAATGCATCGAAAAATATTCATTAAAAAAAAACGTTTTTGACATTTGGAAATTTTTTTAGAAAATCGAAGTGACAGATTTTTTATAAAACTCGACTCTTGGCAAAAATGACTTCGACTTAAATATCTCGGGAACAAAATAGATAATAAAATCCAAATTTTATCATATGAAAAATATTATTGGTAACTTTAGTTAAGTCTTTAGAAAGATCTAATTGATAACAAAAACAATCAAAAATTAAAAAAAAAAGAGGTTTTCGACTCAGATACAAAAATTAAACACTAAGTGGTCATTCGTGCGTATATATAGCATCGAAATAATGGTAAGAAAGTGTAACCTGTTACGTTAAAAGAGCGAGAGGTGTTTTGAAAATATTCACACAATTGGAATGTGAAACAGGTCGGTTATCCACACTTTCAACGATTTCTTAAGACCTATTTAATTCAACTTTAGCTTACGTTATTTTGAGGTGGAAAGCTATTTTCACAGCTATTTAGGAATGTGTTAGGATTCTTTCACACTATACGGATTTGACCGTACGGCAAAAAAACCGGACGGCGACATTTTGTTTATAGAGGCGCGAAGAAGAACATATACGTTTTCATATTATACGGCCACGGTCTCTAGCAAAATGTCGCCGTTCGGTTTTTTGCCGTACGGTCAAAACCGTATAGTAAGAAACAAGCCTTATAATAGTATTAAGAATATAAATGTTTCGAAGTAAGGGAAACAATGATTCTTTCCATATTTTTACAAATAAAATTTAAATTTGTACTGACAACCGTAAAAATGCTGAATTGTGGCACGGGTATTTTTAGAGGTATTGACAATTTTTACTAGAGGCCATTTTGACAGCTTTCAAGTGATTTATTTCCAATTTTGGTTTGGCATTTCAGCATAAATAGACTGACGCTTAAACAATGCTTCCAAACTATGAAAATTGGTCCGCATTTCTTAAAAAGCGATGCTTATTACAAGAACGTTACAGTCGTCACACAATTGATTTATTGAAGGAGACACAATGCGATTTACTGCCACTTGACTATTTTCTGGGGAATACTCGTATGTGAAGTTACTAGTCACCGCTTAGCCCAAAACGATTGACCACTTGGAAGACAACATTCAACATGTAAATCTAAGAAAAATCGTATTGGTTTTATTTTATTTCAAAATTGTGTGCATCTTAAAAACACCTTTTAGTTCACAATGTAGTTGATATAGGAATTATTCAGTTAGAAATATCAGATGTACTTGAAGCGTTAAATGGGATCGATGAAAACAAAGGACTTGGTCCAGATAGTATATCTCCCAAGATAATCAAAAAATGCGCAACGTCCCTTGCGTTACCTTTGTTGCTAATTTTCAATAAGTCTCTTAAAACAGGTGAATTTTTAAATGACTGGAAAACATCGTACATATCTCCGATTTTTAAGTCTGGAGCAAAGCAAAAAATATGTAATTACCGACCAATATGTAAATTATCTATTATTCCTAAAATGTTTGAAAAAATTGTGTGTGATAAGCTCATTTTTCTTACAAAACAAATAGTATCCGATTCTCAGCATGGATTTGTTTCCGGCAAATCTACTGCTACAAATCTCACTATTTTGTGTGATTTAGTTGTTAGTGGATTTGAAAGTGGTCTCCAGACCGACATCATCTTTACCGACTTTGCCAAGGCATTTGATAGAGTTAGCCATGAAATATTATTATATAAATTGTCCAAGCTTGGTATCCACTCCATACTTTTAAAATGGATACGTTCGTATCTTACTGATCGAACCCAATTCGTTAAGATACACAGATATGTTTCAAAGTGCATAAAAGTAACCTCGGGCGTCCCTCAAGGAAGTCACATTGGTCCCTTGTTCTTTAATTTATTTATCAATGATATTCCTGACATTTTCCAGTTTTCCAGGTATTTATTATATGCTGACGACGTAAAAATATTCAGAACTATACATTCTCTAAGTGATTGTTATTTATTGCAAGAAGATTTATGTGAACTTGCATCATGGTGCAATAAAAATCTTCTTTTCTTAAATGTAGCCAAATGTCAAAGCTTTATATGCTCAAAGAAAATTGCACCAATAGTATTTGATTACACTATCAATAATATAACATTAGATAAAGTAACTGAAAAGAAGGATTTAGGAGTCATATTTGATAGGAAGTTCACTTTTAGTAGTCACATTGACTATATAGTTAATAAAGCATATAAAATGTTGGGTTTTCTAAAAAGGAACACTAGAGAATTCTCCGATTCATATGCTCTTAAATCTCTTTATATGGCTTTTGTGAGATCTACCCTGGAATACTGTTGCGTGGTTTGGAATCCGTACTATGCAAATCATTCATTGAGAATTGAAAGGATTCAGAGAAGTTTCACAAGATATTGTTTTTTTAAGCTAAATTGGAACATTATTATGCCCGCATATAATGTGAGATGTTTGCTTTTTGGTATGCAAACGCTTGAGGTCAGAAGAAAGTATTTTTCTATTATGATGATAAAGGATATAGTAAGTAGTCACATTGTGTGTCCTTACTTGCTAGAGCAAATAAAATTTTATTTTCCCAGTAGAGGCCTTCGTATAGGCTTTCATTTACGGGAGACTTTTTCTAGAAGTAATTATGGTAGAAATGTACCGATTATGCGTTGCATCAGAGAAACTAATGCTGTAATTGAAAAAATAGATATTTGTATGCACAGTTCACGAGAAACTTTTAAAAAACATGTAATGTTAATTTTGTTATTTCATTAATTATTGTGATATGTATATGTTAAATTTATGTTTTCTGTATTTATTTTAAATATTTATTATAACTTTAAGTTACTATTTTTCGTTATCTTTATTTATATTATATTTATGTAATCTAAAAGAGAATGTTAATCTCAGATTGATGAAATAAACTAAACTAAACAATGAATATACAAGACGTTATATTTTGCATTCTTCTATCTGTTTAAAGAATTTTGTTATTCACGACAATAATTACAGCTGCAGAAGCAATATCAATAATGGTGAAAGGTCGCCGCCGTTAAGGTCATGATGCCTTGATTTAGAATTGAAAATAACTCATCTAACAGTCAATTGAACTCAATTTAAGGTTAATAATCAAACTAACTAAATTACATGTCTCTTTACTACTATCACAATATTTTCTGAATTTGGTATATTGCCAAAAAATGTTGCACATTTTGTAAGCAACAAGGAGCAAGGATCGATGAGGTCCTTTACTGTCTTGTACTTAAATGAAAGTACAAAATTAGGTTCCAAAAATTAAATAACTTGATTTATGTTTCTACATATACACTACAAGGCTGTAGAAAGTCCTATCCAAGAAAGGTTGCACATAAAATATAGGTCTTTCGAAAATTGAAAGACAATCGCACTACCAGTTCTGTGGACAACTTGTGCCATGCTCTACAGTTGGCGTGCTCATGTAGGATTTTCTCAATTAAAGCTAATATATAGATTTGCAATAGGAAGAGACCTGCGAAGGACTTTTAATTTGCCCGCTTCAACTACAAGAACTATTAATTAATTCTTCCAGCACAATATTTTTCCTTTTCCAAGATAAAGCCATGTATTTTTCAGTTAAATTGAAACTTGCTAAAGTCACACCAAAGAATCCCATAAATTCTTCTTCTGACCCGACAACAGTTTAAAAATAATCAAAGTCCGCGCGTTTTACTCCCAACCTAACCTCTAACTGCATACTAAAAGAGACAAACTTATTACAATTTAATGCATGTATGTATGTACTCGTAGTGTATAGGTACCGTAGAGTGATACAGTGACAAGCAACACGGAACACAAGTTATTCACACACAGAATTAAAATGGAAAAAAAAAAACAAACCCACATCCGACTTTGTCAAGCTATCCTCCAATTAAGAGTTCCTTTTGAATTTAAATGAGCCTGGCACAAGGACACTCTGAGGTTATAATCTATAGGAGTATGGGAGCTAGAAGCTAGGAGGAGTTAAGCGGCAGCGACACTGACAGCGTCATTTCTTCTTAGTTAAACTTTGTCTAATGTTCAATGGTGAATCAGTGATTCCAAACAAAGTTATGGTGCTTGTGCTTGGGTGTTGTGACTCTTCTTCCAATTATGATTTCTTTTGCACCACTCAAAAGGCCTTTTCATATGCTAATAACAATTTGCTGTAATGAACTTACCGTCGTCAGAATCAGGACCAGAAGCAGTGGGTAGAGTCTTCTTCTGCTGCTGCTGCTGCTGCTACTGCTGCTGCGTTAAATTCAGGTTGTGCCTCTTTGCGGGTTAAGGTCGCACATAATTCCGCTAGTAAAAAAGCCGTATGGCGTACACGCTGGATTGCGGAACCACATAACATTCTCTCTGCATTCTGTCAGTATAAGAGCAGCAGTTGAAAACAGTTAAAAGCAACGTTTATGTGGCCAAGTGTGCGGGTGTAAGACTTTCTTTTTATAGCTAAAGCTAGTTGTGTACGAGTATAGCACACAATTGAGCGGGCTGACGGACGCGCTGACGACGATGGCATCAACGAACGATGCTGAAGAGCTAAAGTGAAACTTTTGATAGAATCTAATTAGAGATGGTCGACTTTACGCGTAGTACTCCGCACGTACCTACACCTTTTAGCTCTAGGTCCCTCTTCCAAGCTGAATATGAAGATAAAAACACCAAACCGAAAAAGACCGAACGTATACCGCATCACATCGTGTGTTTGTGATGCTTAAAACTGGGATGTTGCGAAACTGGAGACTTTTCCATGGTCGTCGTCCTTTTTGTCCTTTTATATATACATATATATCTCTGACAGTGTACTACTGCTACTGCTGCGCTAGTGTAAATTTAATTTGAAAGTTGATTCCTATTCTCTTTCGTTGGCTTTATAACTTTTGTTTGCTCGACTGATGCAATTACAGTTTAACAGACAATTTTCGGAAATGAGAATTTAGTGGAGTTCTGCAAGACTCGCCAACAACAACGACGATGACGACGACGGCGAATAGCGACGGTGATGGTGGCAGTGACGGTGACGACGAAGCCGGAAATGGTGGTGAGCTAACTAACACTCTTTTCACTTCTTCTAATTTCGTTTGTATATTTTGCTTGTTCTTCCAGTTTCTTTTTATCATTTTTTTAGCATTTCCTGTTCTCATTTTGAGATAAGTGGAGAATTTTCGTTTGTTTTTTCGTCCTTCGTCCTTCGACCCGAGTTATCATTTTAGCCGTCTTTTCAAAATGTATAAACGCAACAAGAAAAAAAAGCACAGACAACAGACACAGGAAAAAGTAACAAGTATTCAAAAACTTTAGGTAAAATCATGTATACACAGTACATCTGTTCTGATGTTTAAAAAAACATCATCCGCGAACATGAACAGAGCAGAGCACTCGTTCGAAAATTAAGTATTCTCTCCATGAGTTATCTTATCTCATTTTTTGAACCCAAGCTAATACATTTCGTTACTCGAGTATAAGTACATATCTTTGTATATTTGTACTTTGATGTTTGATCCTGTTGTACATTGTACAAATTTAATAAAGCACGCAGCTTCCATTTGCAATAGTCAACAGAACATCAAATAATAACGGTTTATTCGGCCCATTGAGGTATCACAGCCGCAGGCATAAGGCGTTTTCATGATTGCCAATACAGTTTTCTAGTTTAATTTATAGAATTCCAAAAATTGACGAACTTTTGATACGAGTTTCACGTTCTAATTTTTTAATTTAGCTAAATCCACAACCAAATAATTTTTACCCGAATATTTGCACTGCAATATCGACTTGATAGTAAAAAGTATCGGAAAAGTTTAAGATTGTCTTGCAAGACGTCTGAGTCTAATCTTAGCCTGTGCCAACTGAGTATTTTCCAACAAGAGTAAATTTTGTCAAGTGATTTTAAAATTCGGACTTTGGCATAAAAATGTAGGTCTCCTCCATCTCTGAGCTTTTTGACATAGGAATGGTTGAGAGTTATAAGTCATTTATACACTATAGTTCCTATACGACCTATAGCTCCACCAAATTTACTTATTTTCAACGTCAATCAGGCTTTAACAGTTCTTTTGCTGAATTTTAATTCACAATAAAATCATGAATGAAACGAAATTAAAAGGAAATATTAAAAAAATTCAAAAGTGTAAAGAATTTTTAATTGTACGTAATTACGTTACTACGGTATTCTGCGCTTAAAAGGTAAAGCGGCTTAAGGTTTAACTTAGCATTTTTCAAAAGAACAAATTTAAGCTTTTTTTAAAAATATTAAAAAAAAAAAACAATTTAAGTGGAAAGACAAACATGAAATCAGATTCAAAGAATTAAATGTGTTTCTCTTTTGATGAAATGAATCAAATGATTTACAAAATAAGTTAAAAATAAGGGATTTTTAACAATTATCCTGGTAAAATAAAATACGGATGTAAAATTTTGTTTGTTTAAATTGGAAATTGCGGTTTATGTGCACATATTTTCAGATTTTTTTTTTAAATCCAAAAAGGAACAAAAGTATAAAACGATTGGCTTTGCATACAATTTGAACTTTTTTAAAAACAGCTTTGTAAGACATAAGACACTGTATAGTCGTTTTTTAAATTCTAAATATATACTTCTATAAGAAATTTATTAGACGTGTTACCTCTTGAACGGAGTTTGAGAATTTAAGAATTCATAAATGCATAAGGATTCGGAAATATTAAGCCTGATAAACCATTCCACATTCGTGTAGTGCGGCTAAAAAAAGATTCTCTGTACTACACAGACTTCGAAAATCGGAATCAAGGGAAAACTGATGAAGAACATGTCTAAGTACGGGTATCACGGTTGAATTCTGCATGTCATGAATCATCATCATTTCAACGACTCTACAACTTTGATCCGGTCCTGACCTCATATAAGAAGTCTATCTATTTATTCCGATCGCCAGGTGATGCCATCTTGCTGCGCACCTTAATGCTTCGGTGGTCCTTACCTACCTTAAAACTTTGACTGCTGACGTCGACGCGTCGTCGACAAATCGTATTTGTTCTATGCGGCGGACGTCGACGCATCGTCGACAACATGTTTATTACTGACCACTTCCAATGCCTCCGCACACCCCCATTCGGGAAAAACGCCATACTATGATGCTGTCGTCGACTACGCGACAATCATTTTTTATAGTCAAAAAACAAAATATTAGTAAAATTAAGCACTGATATAAGTAAAATAGAGTAAAAGGAAACTTTTTGACAAAAAAAATTTCAGCTAGAGGGTTCGCTCAGGTCAAACCATGCCGCAGTCAAAGTGTTAAAATGTACTACAAAGGACTTTTGAGCTGAATCCTCTTTAATTATACGAGCTAAGTGTCCAGCCCACCGGAGCCTACCGAACTTTATTTTTGTTACAATATCATCTTGAGGTAGTTTTGCATACAGTTCTTGATTGTAGCGTCTCCGGAATCGTCCTTCCTCATATAAGAGCCTAACAATTCTCAGCAAGACCTTCCTCCCGAACGCACCCAAGAGTGCTTTTTACCAAGCATCCAGGTTTTGGATCCACATTTACATAAGTACTTGCAGAACCATCGTCCTGTACAACAGAAGCTTAGAAGGTATCGTAAGGATTCTGGATTTAAAAAGCTGTGACATGCTGATGTTTTTAGAGCGTTCTTTTGAATTTAATCCAAAAGCCTCAAGTGGAATATTCTGGATTCAGTGATTCTTTCGTAGGACTTCCTAAATACTAGCATACTCCCATCAATTTCGGAGTTACTTCCAATTTTTCTTTAAATAATAATACTTTTTTGTAAAAAAAAGAGACGTATTTTTGGTGTTCCTTAACAGATGCTAAAAGGTTTTAAGATTTAAATGTGAAGTGATAGTCGTTTTTCAATATCTTCCTAGTTTCCAAAAGAATATCGTTGAAATATTAGATGTGCAAGGTTAACTCGAATTAAACTAGATTACTGAGAATATTTCAAATAACGAAAATAAATATCGAGACAAAATTACGTTTACGTTTTCGCTCTGGAAAAAATCACCGTACAGTTTTTGAGATAACCAACCCTAAGCTAAAATTACGTTTCTCAAAAAGTAGCAAATTGTAATTCATTACAATATTTCACCAAGGCTACGACATTTCTTTAACAAAGTAGGATATTAGAGTCAAAATTGAATTAGTTACTGCCCTCTATACCCTTAAGTTTGATCCCTCCTTTTAGAATGCAAAAATATAATTTTGGGTCCATTTTTACTTTAAGGACTTGGCAACTTTAAATTCCACATTTGAAAAATAAAACCAATAGTAAAAAAGGCTGAGAAAACATCACGCATATAGTGAGTCCCTATATATTCCACCAGTGATGGTGGGTAGATAGATATACCCTATATACCCAACCGAACCAAATTGTAGACATAGATATATGTATGTTTATGTGTGTGAAATGTGTACTTGAATATCCTGCAAGAAAGAGAATGGTACGTGCAATGAATTTAACAAATACACAAATTGTTTACTTTTATCCGGGCTTAGTTGACGGTTTGGTGAATATGTTGGCTCTTTTCGGTGACTAGCTGCTGTCGTTTAGCCATTCCTCCACCAACACCACCGATATGCCAGGAGCATCAAGAACCTCTGTACGAGGATATTTTTTTTTTGTTCCTACTGCTCTTTAATTCCCATCACATACAACATATGGCACACGAATGGAATATTTTCGTTCTGTGTTTAAATTTGCAGTTGGGCTATGCGAATATCAAGGCCTAAATTCAATATAAACGAGTCGTGATGAAACAAAAAAAAAAAAAAAAAAAAACAACAACAACAACAATAAACCTAACCGAGGACATCATAGACCTAAAGCATACTATACCTAACCTAAACTGTCATAGATATAGTAAACTTGTAGAATGGTCCAAATTTCTATAGTAGGTAATCTTCTCTAAATGAAAGAACTTATGATCGTTTGAATGACTTTAAAGTCAACTTTCAAAAAATTATGGCTTTGCTATTTATTTGTGCTAAAAGTGAAAATAATTTTCATTTATAAGAAAAATGGTAGCATTGGTAAAAAAAAAAAATAAAAACTCTTATAGGTACACCTATGTATACACTTTACATATATGTATGTATGTACGCACGAAGTACTATAAGCTCGATTATTTTCACTGAAATCAAAAGGCTCCTTTTCCCGACTCCCTACCTCCGCCCACCAACCTCTTCCTCCACAATCATGTTGACGCAAATTTACCTCAAATTTAATCATCATCAATCAATGGTAGGTGAAGTATCTTAGTAACTTTGCCAAAATGCGGAGTGACGAGTGTAAAGCTACACCACCAAAGCCCAAAACCAGCAAAGGTAAAATATTTCCACTGCCACATTGATGGTAGGAAAATAAATTTGTTTATTACTGCTTCAGTTGCTAGCGTTTTCAATTTGAATCATTTCCTTTGACTCTTTATCTGCTCTGCCATGTTACCTCTGCTACCCCTGCCCCTAACCCTCCTTCTTCTCATCACGATGTTTTTTTTTGCGTCTTATCGTGCTTACATTTACATTCTTCCAAATATATAATATATAACATCATCAGAAAGGGAATAAAAATGAGGTCTTTGTTTGAGATTGCAAAGCGCAAAGAACCTCTCCAGGATTTCCACTTCGGTTTGATTTGTAGATTATTTTTATTTTTATTTTGTACGTTGTTTTCGTTTATTCTTTTTTTTTTTGATTTTGTCATGTTGTTTTTTTTTGTGGGGGGGGGGGATATATTTTAAGGGCGCTTGAGGGTGACAAAATGTTGATTGCATTCATAGGCATTCTGGTGGTGGTTGAATTGAAAGTGAAAGGATGTGAGAGGGGTTGCGCTTGCTTTCAAATTGAATTCTGCACGCTTTCAATCATAGTCACCTGAAGGAATTTGTTTTCCTTCCCATTTGCAAAGAATGCGCGATGAAATTGATTTACATTATACTACGCTTTTTTGGAGGGGGGACTGACAGTGTTTTTATTTTCACTTTCACTTAGAAAAAGAACTTTTAGCTTACTTTCATAGTAAATCCGTTTTCGTAGTAGAAGTGGATTTTCAAAAAACTGTGGGGTTAGTGTCAAATCAATTATGTATTTAAAAAGTTGCTTCTTTCTGTTTTTCGTGCTTAAAACAAATTAAACTACATCAACCACTTTAAACAAAAAATGCAACCCATCATTTAAAGTGCTGAAATTAATTTGTTTCTCTTTATTTTGATACTTCAAAAGCATTTCATAGAGTTTGGCATAATAGTCTCTTTAACGAGAATGCTTACCTTCCATTCAGAAGAATCCCTCCTTCCTTGGATTAGAAATCAACATTTGGACCGTTTAAAACATAAATATTAGATGGTTTCAAGTCAGAAAACCAAAACATAAATGCTAGTAAGCTTTTTCATCTGTCCTACTCCTCAGGTCTCGTTCCGAGAGGATATGGAAAACTGCATTTGTCCAGACCATCCCCAAAAAAGGCGAATCTTCCTCACCCTCTATATACCGACCGATTGCACTTACGTCCCGTCTTTCCAAGGTCATGGAAACGCTGATTAATTATCAGCTCAAGAAATATCTTGAAGATCGAAAGCTTCTTAATGACCATCAGTACGGCTTTCGAAGCAATAGGTCCACTGGTGATCTCATGGTTTATCTCACCGAAGAGTGGAGCAAATCTTTACATCGCTTTGGAGATAGTAAGATTATTGCACTTGATATTTTAAAAGCATTTGATAGGGTTTGGCATCAGGCTCTCTTACAGAAAATGTGTGCTTTCGGTTTTCATGAATCCCTGTTTCATTGGATTAGTAATTACCTTTCGAATCGTTCAATACAAGTAATATTAGTATTGTATGGGTTAAAGTCTGAAAACCACAAAATAAATGCTGGTGTGCCCCAGGGCTCTGTTCTATCTCCAACACTCTTTCTCATTTTTATTAATGATCTCCTGTCTGCTACTTCTAATCCAATACATTGTTTCGCTGATGATAGTACTCTTAGCTTTTCATACTCCTTTTCAGACTCACATCCCTTTTCTTCGGATGTGAAACTGCAATGACAAAATATGATAAGCTCATTGAATTCCGACCTAAACAGAATTGTTCAATGGGGATTGAAAAAACGAGTGGAATTTAATGCTTCGAAAACACAATGCTGTCTTGTATCGTTAAAGCGAGATATACCCCCATTGCCATTATCCATGGATGGCACTTGCATCAATGAGACTAAACACCTCGATATTTTCGGTATGTGTGTCACCAACCACCTCTTGTGGAATGATCACATACGCGATGTCGCCAAAAATGCCGCAAGGTGTTTGGGTTTCCTTAGGCGATGCAAGAAATATTTCACCCCTTCTGATCTGGCTGTTATCTACAAGACTTATATACGTCTAAAGCTTGAGTATAACTCCCATCTCTGAGCGGTGCTCCTGCAACTTACTTAAGCCTCTTGGATAGTATTGAACGTAGAGCATTTAAATTGATAGATGATAATATCATCATAAGTTCATTTACTTCGCTTGAATATCGTCGTAAGGTCTCTTGTCTGACCCTTTTTTACCGTTATTTTAACGGCTTATGCTCTAGTAAAATAGCCAGTTGCATTCCTCCCCTTAAATAGTTCAACCGTAATACTCGCGCTTCTAGGAATGCTCATCAGTATACCCTCGAGCCCAACTTCGGCCGTACTGTCAAATACAGAGATTCGTTCTTTAGCCGTACTACGCGAATGTGGAATGCCTTACCACACTCTGTCTTTCCTAGTCATTGCAATATTCAGGAATTCAAAACCAATGAACACCGACATCTCCTTTTTAACCCTCTCTCCTCTTCCTAGTGCCCACACTGTGCCTCTGCATAATAAGGGTAGTAATATCCCCTTGAGTGTGTGCTTATTATAAAAAAAAAATAGTGTGCCACAAAGCTCTGTCCTGTCTCCTACGCTCTTTCTCATTTTTATTCTATTTCCCTGTTTCGCTGTCGACAGAACCCTTAATTTTTCATTATCGCTTCTTGATTCAAAACCCTGCTTTTTGAGATTTTGGCTGATCAACAAAAAAATTTGTTCCAAGTCAATAGTTCGCGTTTAAAAATTCATAAAAGACTCGACAAACAAATCCAACGAATCAAAATAATAACAGCTTCATAAGAAATACAAGAACGACAAATGAATTCCAAAAATTCAAAATTTGCATTTATATTTGCTTTTTAAAACAAGTTTTGGTATAGCCCTGATAATAGTTGAACTAGCACACTATGAACAAGACCAAAAAAGTAACAACGCCAAAAAATAATTCATACTTCTCAGGTAAACATAAAGGATGAAGGAATTCTACCACTGAAACTCGTAAGGCAGAAAATTTATATTCTAACAAAAATTTAGAAAAGATCAATAGAAGAAAAAGCTGACAAAAGGCTCACCCTCGTTTGACAATAACCATTAACTCTAACTATGGATATAATAAACATGAAGAACCACCAGCACATATTACATGATGAAGGATGCAATCAAAATGTACAATGTACTGTACATCATTGAATTCGAAATTTAATTGAAATTTCACAGGGATATCAATCTAGCTATTGAAATATTTGCGGAACAAAATTCGAAGGGTGGCTCACTCTGATGATGATGTCTGCTCTCCGAGCTCCAAGTTCCCAAACTCCGACTCCAAGCTTCAACTCTATCGACTATGGCTATTCACTTTTTCGCTTTGTTTATTCTAAGTAAAATCGAAAGACATGATGATTCCCAAATCGAATAATATCCAACAACGTCATTGCATAAAGGACAGACAATATAAGGACATTTTGAACAAACTATTATACTCCAGTATACTCTACTATACAGTATGGATTGAGGGCAGCATTGCGGGTAGCTTTTCAGAACCAGATTGACGTTGCTTTATAACGATTTTCCAGTTGGATTGACTAACTGACACCACCAGAAGCAACAACATCAGTGGGCAGCCCTTCCAAAAGCACATCACCAACAAATTGATGTACACATGATGTCGTGGGTGGGAGGAAAGGGTTTTTGAAGTGAGATGATTTCAAACATTACGATACGACACGACCCAACAAAAATATATCTACATGTATCTTCATTCCTATGAAACAAACAGCAATATGGGATATAATATTTCGGTAAAGGTAGCCTTTCTCTCTGCTTCCCATCCTCATCACTGATGCCATGTGGAGGATACTAGATGGATGGTTGATTGATACAATGTTGCGCCTCTCGATTCCTGCAGGAAATCTGTCAAAATTGAATTACTTTCGAATATCGAATTGGAACTCCATATGCCGGGAAATCTGTCAATATATTTATCGCATATCCATGTGTTGTGGTAATGGTGATGATGATGGCCATGATGGTGATGATGGTGAATAGTGAGCGTTGGAGATGTTCTTGCAAAAGCTGTGCTGATGGATAAAAATTATTGAAATTTTTTCCTATATGCGATGTAATTCAGTAAACACTGTAGCACCAGGGATTTCCTTCATTTGTCTTTATTTTTTTGGTAATGCGAGAAAGCAGCTGACAGGCTTTGCACATAAAGTGTTAAAAAAGTTTCAGCTTCTGCATCAGGTTTGTGTTTCAGCACTTGAGTAGATATTTGCGTTGTATAAGCCATAAGTACGAATTATGTCTTTCGAACTGATTTTTTGTATTTAAGAGGATATTGGTACGGAAATCTCAAAATACAAAATGTAGAAGAACCAAAATGAAATAAACTTTCCAAAAAGAAGGAACTTAAGCCTTGAAAACCCGCGAAGCTGTCCTGTCGCTCAAAATGTACGGAATGGTAATTTGACTGGTAATTTAAAAATGTACATACAAAAATCGGGTTAAAATCCAACAAGAAAACATAATATTTATTGATGTTCACTCGACTAAATATTTTTTTAAAAAAAAGTTTGGGAGTAAATAAATTTTCAGGAAGATTTCTAGAGATTACTTCAAAAAAATAAAAAAAAAATAACTTGGAACTTAAGACCAAAAACAAGACACTTGGCTGATGAAACGTGAGAGACTGTGAGTTAATACGATTGAGATCGTTTAGATCGTTAAAGAAGAATGCTCCCGAGTCGATATTTTGGCCCTATTCTCATCCTTAAAAGGATCTTTTCTCCTCATTTGCTCCTTCTTCTAGAAAAATGAACCTCATATCATCCTTAACGATTTTTAATCGTCCTCATTTTATCCTACATGAATCTTTAGGATTATTTCCGTTTTTCTACGCATATTTTGTGAAGGTTTATCAACAGAAAAGATAAGATGACAACAACGAATATGGCTATGGTCAAGATGAAAAAGGTTCATTGAGGCTTTTTGCTCTCGTCCTCATTTGATCCTAAACATTGTATTTTGTCCGATAACTGTCACTATTAGGTTCAAATGAGAAGCAACATTTTAACAGAAAGTGATCCTCTTTTCAATCATTTTGAACCTCAGAGAACCTGAATTTTGGGGACGAAAATAGGGTCAAAATTTCGACTCGGGCTCTCAGACAATTCTTGCGAATTGTTTTCTCCTCCTCCTCATCCATATACAGCTTTTGCAAGTCATTTGAGAATACGCCTAGATGCGTGGCGTGCTTTCCTATTAGACAGTGCCCGGTTATGACACCGATTATCGAGCTTATATGCGATCTGATCAGAGCAAGCACCTTGATCGCTTTAAATCTAGTGTAGGTTAGATCTGTTTTGTGGCCTGGCACATAGGTAGTGATGTTATTCCACCTGATGTTTGCCTTTTTTCATAGCGTCTTAGATTAGATAATAGCTTACATGTAGCGAGTGGTATGCCAGCATTTGCCAAACGTAGTAGAATGGGTTGTACTGTACCATTTCTGGCGAGTTCATGTGCCTAACAATTTCATGGAATGTCTCTAT
This sequence comes from Eupeodes latifasciatus, assembly GCA_920104205.1. Taxonomy (NCBI): domain Eukaryota; kingdom Metazoa; phylum Arthropoda; class Insecta; order Diptera; family Syrphidae; genus Eupeodes; species Eupeodes latifasciatus. Next base: position 156,928,766 of record OV049925.1, read on the forward strand.
AGCCCGGGACCCAGAAAAGAAAAATTAAACAAAAAAGAATATTAAACTTTTGTGCCATCTCCATTACATATGATCGCCAGTTATTAACTGTTATAGAGTTTGTAGGGACAGAGTCCAGAGATTTAATAGCGGCCTGACTATTTGAGAAAATACTGATATCAGATGTCGATGTCACGTTGTTTTCTTTAAGCCAGAACAAGACTTCTTTGATCGCCAAAAGTTCTGCCTGGAACACACTACAATGATTGGAAAGGCTAAAAATAAAACCCTTAGTAGACTTATTATTTGAGATTCTGGTTTTCGAATTTTCAATTTAAAGATTCTAATTTTATAGATTTCTTGATAGGCCTAGTATATTGCTACACATGGCAAAGGCTCAAAACTAAAAGGTCCTCTAAAACCTTTAAAAATAATATCCCAAAAGATTATGGCCTAAAAAAACATTTAAGTTCGCGGTTTTCGAATTCCACTATTGAATGTTTTGCACAAAGTTGATCATAATTTTTTGTTACTCAAAACTTCTAAATCTCTTAATTAAATACTGATTTTTTTTTAGCTTGCCGGACTCATAAATCTGATAACTTTAACCGATTGGCTTGAAATTTTGAACATATCCCGGAAAATATATTTTTCTATTTAAAAAAACCGAAGGTAATTATTTTATTGCCTAATTCGTTTCTTAATGACTAATATCTGATGATTTCTTCAGACATATTTCTCATTTTCCACTGAAGCACTTCCCTATTTGACCAATAATCAATGCATCGCATCCTATTAACTTTAGAGGCTTGAAGATTTCATCAACAAAATTTAGTTTTTTTTCTGCCACCTTTGATGCTGTTTTGAAATCTAATCTCACCTTATAATTTCTCAATCATTTTAGGTTTCTAAAATTATATCTCTTTAAAAATTTAAAAGAAAAACATAGCCCTGTATTTTAAAACTTAACATAGGTAGTTCTTAATAAAATATTGATGATTATTTCGAAAAGTCATCTTATAGATATAGTTTAAATCTTTTTTCAGGCCAGGCAGAACAACGATAGACCAAATATTCACACTGAGGCAGTTCCTGGAAAAGACCAACGAATTTCAAGTCGAAACTCACCATCTTTTCATCGAATTTAAAGCTGCTTATGATAGCATCCACCGCCAAGAGCTTATGATGGCGATGTCTGAATTCGGGATCCCGAACAAACTGATCCAGCTGTGCCGCATGACGCTAAATAATACGCAGTGCAGTGTGCAAATGGGTAACAGCTCATCCGAGTTATTCCAAACTTGCGCAGGGTTTAGACAAGGAGATGCGTTGTCATGTGACTTCTTCAACATATTCCTGGAGCAGATAGTACGTAAGGCAGGTGTGAGCACGGAGGGCACTATCTTCAACAAATCCACCCAGCTCCTAGGCTATGCGGACGACATAGACATAATCGGTCGATCCAAGAGAGCTGTGCTTGAGTCCTTCACAGCGATTGAAAAACAGGCGAAACTAGTTGGTCTTGAAGTGAATGAGGACAAAACAAAGTACTGCCCATCGCCTAGGACAAAACGTCACTGTTGGTAGCAGCAATTTCGAGGTAGTTAAGGAGTTCACCTACCTTAGAACAAACATCAATCCCACGAACGACACCTTAGTGGAGATCCGAAGAAGAATTACCCTAGCGAACCGCTGCTGCTTCGGTTTGGCCAAACAACTGGGTTCAAAACTCCTAACTCAAAAGACAAAGTGTCTGATAAACAAAACTTTGATTTTACCAGTCCTACTCTACGGCGGCGCCGAGTGCTGGACGGTTAGTAAAAAAGGGGAATTGATACTGGGCACTTTCGAAAGAAAAATTCTTCGACGGATTTTTGGTCCGTATGCGACGATGGCGAATGGAGAAGAAGATACAACCGAGAACTGTATGAGCTGTACCAAGATGTGGATGTAGTCCAGAAGGCCAAGAAAAGACGACTACATTGGCTCGGCCACATCGAGCGAATGGACGACAACGCTCCAGCCAAGAAAGTCTTCTCATCCCAGCCCCCAGGTTCAAGACGACAAGGAAGACCGAACCTACGGTACAAGGACCAAGTGACTGCGGATGCCAGAGCGCTTGGTCTCGGTGACTGGAGAGTGCATGCGAGGGATCGTTCACGATGGAAGACTGCAGTATCTCAGGCTGAGACCCTTCATGGATTGTGAGCCGGATAAGTAAGTAAGTAAGTAGTTAAATCTTTTTTCGGACATCAGTTAGTTTTCGGAAATTCTCATAACTTACGAGAGGAATTGAAGGTCTGTATATAAAGTTTGGTTTTGAAAAATACGTGGTAGAGTTAATTTTTGGTGCTGATTCCGAGTCCGAACACGGATTAAAGCTATATGCTTACATTTAAAAATAAACCATTTTAACATATTAAACTTTATATTTTTTAAATGTATTTCAAAAAGGAGGATCTTATTTATATCATATGCATTTTTCATTCTTGCATTTCTTTAAAGCTTATGTAGGACAGGTCAAGCCAAAAAACTAATCAAGAGTTTTTGAAAATTAAATAAGATAGTGAAAATGTTTAACTAAAGTATTACAAATATTTATAAAAGATTAAGACAATCATCACGAAATTTATTGAAAAAAAAAACTACTTCATGAATTTCCATACCCTCAAAAAGACGCGATACAATGGTTTTGAAGTCGAATTCAAACTAAGGCCAGTTACAAATCCTTGTTATTTTCTGTGCTGCTGTTATGCTACTTATTCCTATACTTGGTTTTGAAAGTATTTAGCAAGTTGTTAGTTGTGTTTGAACAAAGTTTTTCACTTTAAAGAATTTTTTAAATTAATGTGTGGGTTTATCTGAAGCAGGTTTTACTGTAGCAGGGATATTAAATGAATGAAATTTACCTTTCGTAAGAATAAGTTTAGTGTTCGTTAATGCTAAGATTTATGTCCAACTAAATACTTTTTTAGTAATATGTTTATACGAAAAAATTAGTAAAGCTAGAATTCCATCCTTTATCAGGTATGAAGTCTTCTTTCTCATCATTCTATTCCCAAACAAAGTCCCCTGTTTGTAGGAGTACCTCTACATAAAGTCTACACGTCAAGATAACTTGATTTTGAACTTTTAATAATATTTCTTCATATTTTCTTGAGGCTGGTCCCAAGTTGCTCTACAACATTCAGACTAAGAGTATGTTGTATAAATATAAACGCTTGCCTTGGTCCAAAATAAAAACTTTGGTCATCCTTTGCTGCGATGATTCTTTAACTTATTTTTTGTGTTTTTTTGAAACATTTTGTAATTGACTTTTGGGACTAAAAATAATTCCTCTTTTGTTGCCGATGCTGCTGCTGCTGCTGCTTCTCCTGCTCGAACCCAAAACCCACTGGGCCCTGCATGTGCACCTAGGCATTCGTCAGACGGATGTTGGCGGAAAAGTTATATTTCGTCAAACAACCAACAGACTAACGAAAACTTTATTCCCACCCGGACTCCTGAAAGAAGTCCAGGCAACAAAATAGAACATAGGTATAGAAAAGGATATACGGACACACAATCGGGAGAAGGTAGATCAAATAGAAAAGAGGAAAAAGAAGAAGAAGAAGAAGAAGAAAAAAATTATAGAAGACGTCAGTCCTGAGTCGTGTTTGTTTTCTGTTTTTGTCATCCTTGTTCGAAGTTAGTGAGTTTCTGGATCGGAGTTGAGAACTTTTTAGATAGGATGACTCCTTGAACTGATGATTTGAAGAAAAAAGTTATTTTTTCTCAAGTTGTAGGACCGAGTACATTAGAGGGTAAATATCCACTTCCACACGCTGGTCTTGCTCCTGGTTATACTTGGCCTGGCTATATGTATGTATGTTGGGTATGAAGGAACAGTTTTGATTTTTTGATGACTAGCTGATCTTTTAAGCTCTTGAAGACCTATTTGTTAGAAAGAAAGTTCTCTCTGAAAACTTTTCATTCTAAAATATTCGACCCTAATGGCAGTAGGAGTATGACAACACCTGCTCTTATAGGATTAATATAGAACCATCTCATCAATGAGGGTGGGTAAGGTTGAATTACTGTGCTCTTCGGATAGGTAGTAATTGTTTAATGATAAATAATAATTTGTATGGTGCCATCAGGATAAAGTTGTTTTGAATGATTAGGCAGAGTAAGTTTGGAACACAAAAAGAAGCTGATTCATCAAAAAAGAGAAGTAACTCGAAGTGTTGTTAATCTGTCAACCTAAATAAATTTAAGTGGACTGAAGAAAATTATTTAAAATCGGCTCAGAATGATTAAATTTAATAACTAGGAGGCGACACAAAAGGAAGATGCTAGGTCGGAAGAAGATATGATAACCATTTAAATAAATTAATATTTTTTCTGTCTTACAAACAAATCAATACATTTTTTTTAAGGACGTAGTTTTCCTGAATTCGAATTTCGCGTTCAACTTTTAAAACATATCAGTTTCTTAAAAAACATAGCTTTTAAAAAATGTAACAGACAACCGAGAACCTTGTTTTAAGGTTAAGGGAAAAAGAAAAATATAGTTTTTTGAATACACTTAATTTTTACTATTTCATTGCTCTTAAAATGTTTGGCTTTAAGTTTCTAACGACATTATTTTCCCTTCTTATTTACCTAATTAATTTTTGTTTTATTGATAAAACAAACTATTTTATTTGTTCTTTCAAATTTCTTGCAGCATTGAATGAAGATAACCCTCGGCTGCTCATCTCGAAGCTTTAAAGCTTTAAAAACAAAGGATTATGAAAAAGGTGAAAAATCAACAAAAGCCGAAGAATAGAAAAACTCATTGTTTATGAAAAAACATAACATTTATATGAATCCTTAACAAAGGATCTTATAAAGCAGATTTCATCGTTATTGTCTGATGTTTTGAAGTCAAAACTTCAAACCTTCCCAATCAAGTGTTTTTGTCAATTTTTTTTGTTCTTTCATCTCTTTCTTACTTGAGAAAAAATTTCAACTCTTCAAGAATGTTAAGAGAAGCGAAAAATTAACGGTTTTCTTCTTTCCTTTTCAGTATATCTATATGTATTAAAAAAAGCTGGAAAAAGGGTTTTTGACAAGAATTTTTGTTAAGCTTATATAAAATGTCATTTTTCTTCAAAAGCTAATTGGTGCCGTAACAAAGAAAATGACTGCAAGGCTAAATAACGAAGAAAAAATCACAACATTTTCATCAATCCCCCGCTCCTCGATGGATGATCCCTTGAAATTTTCATTGTAGAAATACAAAACCTACACTCGAATCAAAGCATTTAAAAACAGCAGGGAAAACCCCTCGAGTTTGGCTGGTAAAGTGCGTTCTTTTATATAAACATCCCATAATATAGCCTGGAGAGCACGTCATCGTGTGACAAAGATAAGGATCCCCCTGTCATTGTTCTCCGATGTTTACGTGCGGATTAGAATATTTCGAAAAGGCATCTATAACATATTATAGGTTATATTTATATCTAATTGTTGATGCGGTTCAACAGGTGGGTATAGAGGATAAATTAAACTATAGTTGGTTTTGTTTAATTCAACTTCAAGAGATAGCAATAATTTTAAGTAGAAACAAAAATAAAGAGGGTGAATTATGGAGATGAGTTCGATTAATGGTAGTAGAATCTTTGTTTATATAAAATGGAATATTTAAATTTCCTAGTTTTAAATGCTATTATTAGACGTGCACTATTGACATATTGGCCTAACGTTGCTTCACATTTGGTTGATTTCAGACAGACTTTTATGGGGCTTTGTTAAGTCATTGCTTTATGCCGACAAACTAGTCAGTCTTGAAGCATTGGATGCCAATTTTTAAGTTACCATTGAAGATATGAGGCCATATTTATTGGAAAAAGTAGTCAAAGACTGGTCGAATGGATTTTGTAACTCGTACCCGTACTCGTAAATAAAAATGGAACTGATGGGATATGCTCCACACTGATATCTTCCTTTGGTGCCCTTTGCAAAAACAATTTAGTAGTATGATTTTTGTTGCTTTTTAATTAGAAAACTACAATAAATTAAACAAAAATTATTGTATGTCTCGAAGATCTCCACAGAAAACAGCTTAAATTTCATAAAATTGTATACTTTTAAGGGCAATGGTGAGTCATTATCGATCGTTGTGAGTCACTTTACAAACCATACTTGAATTAATAAGAAGTTGTTATAGTTATTTTCCGCCCATAAAAGCTTATTTTATATGAAAAAACAGGGTGCAAATTATGAATACTACTATTTTATTTACTTACTTACCTACTTAAGGTGGCGCTACAGTCCGGGGCGGAACTGGGCCTCAACCAACATGCGTCTCCAGCCAGCTCGGTCCCTAGCTAGCTGTCTCCAGTTTCGCACGCCAAGTTGGTTGAGGTCTTCACCCACCTGAGTGCGCCACCTGAGTCGCGGTCTTCCTCTACTGCGCCGTCCCTCGGCATTGGATTCGAAGACCTTCCGGGCTAGAGCGTTGATGTCCATTCGCTCTACATGACCCAGCCATCTAAGCCGTTGGACTTTAATTCTGCTAACTAGGTCAGTGTCGCTGTACAGCCCGTACAGTTCGTCGTTACATCTTCTCCTCCATTCTCCATCTATACGTACGGGACCAAAAATCACCCGAAGAATTTTTCTCTCGAAGCATCCTAAGACCTCATCTTTCTTCTTTCTTTGACAGGGTCACAGTGAATCCGTCCCTATCCGAGGTTTGTTGGTGCTTCGCAACTCGAAGATTTTTACGTGGTCAGGAAGTCACCCCGACGGCACAACCCCCAACCTGGAGGGCCAGATCCTTAGTATAACTCTAAGGACGGGGAGCCGGATAAACCGCTCCTTATAGGCCTGGGCTCCGAATAAGTCGTAGAAGCCCTATAAGGTGTTCACTAAGTAGTTCAACCTTACTGGAACTGTAGACGCCACCGTTGATTCCATCTCGAGAATTCGTCCGCTGCCGTCTGGATAAGGAGATGTGCCTTAGTGGAAACACGTCTCCCCCCTCTCTCGTTTGCTGCCCCCAACAACTTTCCACTGGGGTTAGAACCCAATCTCCAGTTGAGGTACTAGGCACCCGATGTTCACCGCGGGGAGGTGAGAGTAGGAGTTGAATGTTTGTGTTCTCGAAATATGTATGTAACTGTTTTTATCTTGAGAGAGAGATAAAAGAGGTAGACAAACTTTAGATAGTAGTAATAAAATATTCGGATTTAAGTTCTTAAAGTTGTTTTTTGTTTTTACTGACTTTTGTAGACAAATACCTACAGTGTATCAATTTTATATTCGTACCCCTTCTATTAAAACTTTGAATGTTCTCCTGATTCTAAATGGCTTGATCTAGGACAATAATACCACATGCAGGTTAAGTGTTTATTCATGGTTGATATATTTTATTAAGTTTTCTTAGTTGGTAAAAATCATTTACTAAGTAAATGCTAAAATGATAAAAACTACTATAAAACTGGATCAATTTCGTATTCGTACGCTTAGTTCTAAGTTCCAAGCAGCTTTAATTTCCCTTGCATTTTCAAGCAAATGTGTTTTGTCAATTCATGTGCTATTATTTAACGCATTCTGAAGTTATTTAGAATTTTTAAAAGCGTTTTAGACAATTTGTCTCAGAATTTAACAACAATGGCAAGAAAAGCAAGTGAAACCTCTAAAGAACTTCGAGATCTCATCGTAAAATACCACCAAGGAGGTAAATCTTATTAAACAGATTTCATCTTTAGTTAATCGAGCTAATTCAGCGGTTTAAACTATTGTTAACCGGTTTGTCAAGGAAAAAGGATTAAAAACTTGCCACGCAATACGACAAGAAGTATTTTCAACATGCAGGACATGGGATAATTGTGCGTGAAATAAATAAAAATTCAAAGATAAGTGCACCGAAATTGGCACAGAATCTTCGCCAATTCCTGGAAAAACAATTTTTCACTGAAACGTTGCGGAATTGTATACGGAAACATGGTTTTAACGGAATAGTATCGCGCAAATAACCATTCATTATTCATGTCAACAGACTTAAACGGCTTGTATTCGCCAAAGAATACAAAGCAAAAGACTTTGACTTCTGGAAAACGGTTATTTTCACAGATGAGTGAAAGTTCAATATTCATGGCTCGGATGGCAGAGAAATGGTTTGGCTTAAGCTGAGGAACCGTTAAACATGGTGGTGAGTCGGTAATGGTGTGGGGTTGTTTTCCAGCAGCTGGAGTTGGGAAACTGCACATAATTGAAGAAATTATGGATCACAAGATCTACATCGATATCCTGAAGACGAATTTAAAAGAAAGTGCTGCACAAATTCGTCTAGAAAACAACTTTACTTTTTATCAAGATAACGACCCAAAGCCAAACCCCCACAATCACCAGACATTAATCCGATAGAGAATTTATGGGACGAATTGGACCGGAGAATCCGCAAATGCACCATTAAGAACAAAAACGACCTCGGAAACAACTGAAAAATTGGTAAGGTGAATGCCAAAACAATTAAAAGCTGTAATTACGTTCAAAGGTTATGCTATAAAATATTAAAGCCACATTTTTTGACTGATTCGAAATTGACCCAGTATTATTGTAGTTTTTTCTTTTCTTTAAATTTGTCAAGAAAAATGAATTGTATCAACTATAGAAATTCTATAAAATATATCAACCATGAACTTACTTAATTTGCACTTTGTTATTACTTTTGTATCTGAAGTCATTTTGGATGAGAAAAACATTCAAACTTTTTATTGAAGGGGTACGAATATGAAATTGATACACTGTAGGTATCTTTAAAAAAGTGATTACATATTCCTTTGTTCGCCATCAATATAAACCTTATTTCAAAACTTTTAAATTTGTATGTTTTTTAATATTTAAAAAAAATATATTTTTATAAACATAAATTGTTTCAAAGTCCTACATATAAAATTTTTAATACATTTTTCGAACCGATCTGACCGTCAAAAAATTTGAAAAGTTTTCAGAATTGCAATCAGGTTCAGCAGTATACTATTATTTAAAGATCTTGAAACAAGGTGTACTTTGATACCGAAAAAAATGTATGTCATCAACAACAATCAAATAGATGCAAGCTCTGCTATTTGCTTCAAAGCTTCGTCGCAGTGGATTAACAACAACATTGGCCACAGACTACACCATCCCCCAACTACAATTCGACAGAAACTTCCACATTTCTATACCTTCCAGATCTTTCTGGGAGGATAGAGCATTCCTAAGAAGACGAGTCAGTCCACTTTTAAACAGATGGATCAAAAACAAATGAAGGGGTTTGTAAAGGTGTGTACTCTGAACGACCGAAATTAAGACTCGCATTCCGCCTTCCCAATCATTGTTGCGTGTTTCAGGCGGAACTTTTGGCGATAAAAGAAGTCTTGTCCTGGCTTAAAGAAAACGTGATATCAACATCTGATATCCGTATTTTTTCAGATAGTCAGGCCGCTAACAAATCTTATCTCTACAAAATCAATAAGAGTCCAGAACTGTCGATCATCTCTAATGGAGATGGCACAACATCAGTTTAATATTCACCTTTGCTGGGTCCCGGGTCATAGACACATTCCAGGAAATTGTAAGACAGATGAACTCGGCAGAAATGGTACAGTACAACCCATTTGACTAATGCTGGCATACCAATCGCCATTTGTAAGCTATTATCTAATGCAAGACGCTATGAAAAAGGCCAACATCAAGTGGAATAACATCACCACGTGCCTGGTCACATAACACAACTGGCTTACACTAGATTTAAAGTCTAAGGAGATCGTATATACGTTCGATAATCGGTGTCATAACTGTCTATGGGTGCCCGGTAACTGTTTAATTGTGCTATACAAATCCGTCATTAAACTTTGTCGCCTAAGTTATCGTACTCTCCCCAGGTTCTATACAACAGAGCCAACATAAACAGAATAGATAATTTCTTGCTGAAGCTTGGTAGGGGTCACTTTGCGAGAGCGATGTCGTCGACTAACAGCTTAATTTTTGGGGCTTACTACCCCAACAATGAGTACTACGAAAGTGCACGTTTAAGTGGCAACATTCCGCCCGAAGCTTTTCTCTATTTAGACAATCGAGGGCTGATACAGGATAGGGAGGCGGTTCCGCTAATCTACCACGTCAGCCGGAAAACTGTAGATAGGCGACTCCTTTACAGTCGAGACGTCCTCGCACTGGACGGAGCCGAGTGCCTTCGGTTCAGTAGGACTGTTTCCGATAGGGACCGAAGAGATAGGGTGAGGCAGGAGAAACAGTTTTGGTGGCTTCAAATTGAGAATGTCATTTAAAGTTGTCTAGGGCGTTTGGTCTTGGCCGGCTTAGGTAGGTTTAAGGATTAGGTTAGGGACAGTCAGGATGGCACCAAAAAAATTACATAAAATTAAAAAAAAAAACACAAAAAAAACATAAAAAACACACAAAATACCACAACAAAAAGCTTACTGTGGCTGTTCCAATTTTTAAGTAGTTTTACTAATTTAAAGTATTTTTAAGTAGTACTATTGGTTTTAGTTAGTTTTAAGTAGCTTAAGTATTATAATGGGTTTCGGTTTTTTTTTTTAATTTAGTTTTAAGTTTTATATAAAATAAAAAATAATAATAAAGATACCAAATTTTTTTATAAATTTTCTTGGTTTTAGATTAAGTTCTTGTTATTTAGTATTAAAATTGTTCTTAGGCCGAAAGGCAATAGATACAAGATAATGGATTAACTTAAAGCACCCGCATAGGGCCAGTAAGATATTTTTTAAGTTTTTGAAATTTAAGCTAGTTTTTTTAAGAATTATTATTATATATTATAATTATTATCTAGCTTTAAGTTAGCTTTAAGATTTTGATAAAATAAAAAAAAAAATCGGTGTCATAACCCGGCACTGTCGAAAAGGATACGCAGCTAGGCGTATTCTCAAATGATTTTTGCAGAAGCAATATGCATGAGGTAGAGGAGGAAATAGTTCTTCACCTCTTCTGTATATGCTTAAAAACGCAAGAATTTCCTAAGGGAATTCTTCTATAACGATCTCAATCATATTAACATAATCAACCTCTTACTTTTGGTAGGGGACTCAAAATGGTTTCACTGAAGTTAGAAGAAAGCCTCAAGATTCATGTTGCATCACAAGGGGTTATTAAAATGGCCGGCTCAACTTTCCATTACCGCAGCACGAATTTCGACACGCGTTTTTTTGTATTTGATATATGAGCCGTTTATTTTGAAAGTGGCATAGGTAAGTCACTTTTTTCAAAAAAAATCGAGTTAATGGCAACACTAAATACAATTGAAAGGTATCTTTTCATTTTTAAAAAATTTGCACTCAATAAGTTGAGAACTATTGAGATTTCTTCGAGAGAAGTATTGGTAATTAACGGTATAACAAATATCTTAAATATCTCGATTTTCGATTTAAATATCGGATTTTCATGCATTAGTATTTGACAGATCACGCGGGATTTCAGACATGGTGTCAAAGAGAAAGATGCTCAGTATGCTTTGACATTTCATCATGAATAGACTTACTAACGAGCAACGCTTGCAAATCATTGAATTTTATTACCAAAATCAGTGTTCGGTTCGAAATGTGTTTCGCGCTTTACGTCCGATTTATGGTCTACCTACATAATCGACCAAGTGAGCAAACAATTAATGCGATTGTGACCAAGTTTCGCACTCAGTTTACTTTATTGGACATTAAACCAACCACACGAATGCGTACAGTGCGTACAGAAGAGAATATTGCGTCTGTTTCTGAGAGTGTTGCTGAAGACCGTGAAATGTCGATTCGTCGCCGTTCGCAGCAATTGGGTTTGTGTTATTCGACCACATGGAAGATTTTACGCAAAGATCTTGGTGTAAAACCGTATAAAATACAGCTCGTGCAAGAACTGAAGCCGAACGATCTGCCACAACGTCGAATTTTCAGTGAATGGGCCCTAGAAAAGTTGGCAGAAAATCCGCTTTTTTATCGACAAATTTTGTTCAGCGATGAGGCTCATTTCTGGTTGAATGGCTACGTAAATAAGCAAAATTGCCGCATTTGGAGTGAAGAGCAACCAGAAGCCGTTCAAGAACTGCCCATGCATCCCAAAAATGCACTGTTTGGTGTGGTTTGTACGCTGGTGGAATCATTGGACCGTATTTTTTCAAAGATGCTGTTGGACGCAACGTTACGGTGAATGGCGATCGCTATCGTTCAATGCTAACAAACTTTTTGTTGCCAAAAATGGAAGAACTGAACTTGGTTGACATGTGGTTTCAACAAGATGGCGCTACATGCCACACAGCTCGCGATTCTATGGTCATTTTGAGGGAAAACTTCGGAGAACAATTCATCTCAAGGAATGGACCGGTAAGTTGGCCACCAAGATCATGCGATTTGACGCCTTTAGACTATTTTTTGTGGGGCTACGTCAAGTCTGAAGTCTACACAAATAAGCCAGCAACTATTCCAGCTTTGGAAGACAACATTTCCGAAGAAATTCGGGCTATTCCGGCCGAAATGCTCGAAAAAGTTACCCAAAATCGGACTTTCCGAATGGACCACCTAAGACGCAGCCGCGGTCAACATTTAAATGAAATTATCTTCAAAAAGTAAATGTCATGGACCAATCTAACGTTTCAAATAAAGAATCGATGAGATTTTGCAAATTTTATGCGTTTTTTTTTTTTAAAAAGTTCTCAAGCTCTTAAAAAATCACCCGATATATGAACAAATAAATAATAATTATAGCAAACATTTATTTCTATTTTAAATTAATTTTCAAAGTTCACTTTTTTACATACAAAACACGCAAAAATGGTTGATTTTGACATTTCTTCCCTGTTTTTTGTCCAGTGTTGCCATACTTGTTTTTTTTTCTTTTGGGGATTTCTTTGTTCTTAGTGCTCAAATGCGAAAAGTACTTTGCAATACCCAAACTCACACCCACCCTAAATCCAAGCAGGGGGGTTGCATACCTAGCTCTTAGTATACCGTAGTATCAATTAAAAAAAACTTGTTTTTGGCTCAAAAAACGCAATACAAAAAAGTAGGGTTAAGTCCGAAAAAGAAAATATTTTTTTATGACTTAACGGTGTTTCCTCGCCTTAAAATTTAAAACATGTTCTATTGAGACCCCTACCTAACTGTACAAAAAAAATCAGAACGAAATTCGTGCTGCGGTAATCGAAAGTCGCCCCAAATGGCCTCCATCACGGACATCCACTTTAACCTAACCTAACCATCACTGATTTCTTAAAAACATTTCCCAGTAAAAAGAAAGCACAAGAAAAGGCGCTTTTAAAGAAGCGCAATGTTTTTGAAGTTCTTAATTTTTAAAACAAATGATTGTAAATATTTTTAAAGTTAAAGAAAGATAGGAACTTACTCAATTATATAAATAATCATCAAATTACTGTTTTTGGCAACACTTCACAGAGACCGACCGCGAAACGCGATGCAATTAAATTCAATTTTAAATAAGAATTTCTTAAGAATTAAACTTTAACACAAACTTATTATTTTTTAATCACTTTTTTAATGCACAACAAAAATAAATGCATCTAAATTAAATTTTTCTTAACAACCACCAAATTGAACAAATTCAAATTTTTAAATTTACCCGCCAATCAAAATTACCAATCAATTCTACCGAAATGTCAAACCAATCGACCGAGCTCCATGATTTATGAACGAAAATAACCAAAACAAAACCATTTCAATTGATAGTTTCTTAAATAAACTTAATCTTTACCGCTTAACGTTTTGCTTGATATTAAAATACACTGAAAATATTAAATTATTTTAATTTTTAGCTTTTTATTTAATTCGAGACGAGACAAAAAAGAATTCGAGACACAAACATTACACGAACTGCTACTGACGAGACGAATGCCGATCCCGACTGCCGAATGCCGATCGACAGCCGGTTACCAAAGATTAAAGATAAAGAAGATGAACAACTTAATGCTCGTGTTCATCATACGTATACTTATTTGGGTGAACTAATACATACTCTGATTATATAAGATTGGTTCGAGTAGTTGAATTGAATCTGAACTTAGATTAAGATTTCAATAAATTTTATATGGCTATGCTGGATCGAAAGATGAATGGAAGATTGAATTTATATATGTATAAATCGTAATGACATAAATGATTGTAATAATAGGCATTTTATAATTTAACAAAAGAAACAGATTTTTGTTTTTAAACATCATGCAATAGAAATATAGATATATGAACAAATTGCTACTGTATCCAAAGAGTCTGCTTAAAACTAGTACCTATATTTTAAGCTTAAACCTACAAACAAATAAGTTCATTCTTAACAATTTGCCATTTAATTTCTAAAAATCTACTCGTATTATTAAGACAATGCAAGAAATATGTTCATACAAAAAATTATTTTAATCGGCTCATTAGTTCCTTACAAAAATATAAATATTTCCTTTATATTAAAGTAGTCAAGTTGAAAAAAATCTATTAAGCCGGTTTTAAGAAAATTCTAATTTAAAATGTTTGACCAAATAAAAACTGCTATCACGAATCTGCTTAACACTATAATTTGCATGCTTGAACTCAATCGAACTAATAGTTTAGGGTTTAAGGGAGGGTTTGAAATTAGTTCCCAATGCTTACGTAAAAATGACGCTGCGATACGATAACTATTGTTTTTGCAGTGAAAGTCAAAAAAGTCTTTTTTGGTTATAATTGTCACGAAGATATCACTTTCGAATGATATATTTTTAATTTCCCATAGGAAGTTATTGTAATGGGTCCGATTTGTCAACTTGAAATTTTTGACATTTCTCGACGTTTCAAGGTCCCTAGAGTCGAAATAAAAGATTTTTAGAAAGATGTCTGTGCGTGCGTGTGTACGTACGTCCGTATGTCCGTACGTCCGTACGTTCGCGACGTTTTTTCGTCGTCCGTAGCTCAAGAATCAGAAAAGATATCGACTTCAAATAAACTTTGTTCTACAGATAATAAGGCAGAAAGATGCAGAAAGGGCTCTCAATAAAATTGCGTGGGTTGTTTTTTTACCATAGCAGTTTAAAAAAAAAGGTGAACATTTTGGTTAACCCTAAATATCTCATGAACCAATAACGCTAGAGACTTAAATTAAATTTTATATTACATATTGTAACATGATACCAAACAAGTATATTTTTGGAAAAAAATCCAATTAACGGTTTTTTTTTATAAATCAAAAAAACTGAACAAAAAAAAATTTGTCACCTCGAAAATTGTATGACTAAAATATGTTTTCATCTCCAAAACAATTTTGTGCAACGAAGAATAATGTTTTTGACATCTGATAAAATTTTGAGAAAAATCTAATTGACAGTTTTTTTATAAAAAATAAAAATCTAAAAAAAATTGATAAAAAATCTAATTGACAGTTTTTTTTATAAAAAATAAAAATATAAAAAAAAATTAATAAAAGTTGGTAGAAATTAATTTTCGACTCAAATATCTTTTCAAAACTTTGAGATATTGGATTTAAGCTACTTTTATCTTTCAAAAAATATTGTTTTCAACATTCAGTAAAATTTTGAAAAAAATCGAATTGACAGTTTTTTTTACAAAAAATTAAAAACCGAAAAAAAAATTAACAAAAGTTGGTAAAAATTGGTTTTCGACTCAAATATCTTTTCAAAAATTTGAGATAATGGCTTCTAACTAATTTTAACTTATAAGAAATATAGTTTTCAACATTAGGAAACATTTTGAGAAAAATCGAATTGACAGTTTTTTTTACAAAAAATAAAAAAATTTTTTTATTAAATTAAACAACTAGTTTTGATTGCAAAATCGAAATTATAAAAAATTAAAACAAATTAAAAAATTAGGTATTTTTCTTGATTCATCTTATTGTAACCTTTAACAAATATAACATATCAAAAAATAAAAATATAAAGTAAAGCAGTATTCTTTTAAAACAAAACAACAAACTAAAATTAAAAATTAACAAAGTCAACGATAGTAGTAAGACCGTTATCGAGAGGTAGATTTGATGTAGGATGCATTTTGTTTGTGAAAGAATTACATATTAAGATTGTAAACAAAAATTATTGTAAAAACAAAAAAAGATTACGATATTATTATACATATATTAGTTTTATTTGTAATTATTATATATTAGTCAAGTAACTCCTATTGTTATTCAGTTTAATGCACGTAATTTGTTAAAAAACGGGATTGTCGGGATTTGACGGGATTTTAAAAAGCGGGATTGTAATTTATCGGGATTTTGAACAAGCGGGATTTTAAAAGACGGGATTTCAAAAAATCGGTATTTTAGTAGACGGGATTATAAAACTTTTTTTTTGGGATTTTTTTAAAAACGGGATTTTAAAGAGCGGGATTCCGATACTCTCCCTTAAAAAACAGCAGCTCTAACTATTTTGAAAAAAAAATCTGAAAAATGAATGTTTCTTGAGAAATCAAATGGCATTTAAAATATTGAAGACAGACTTATTTTACAGGAATATTTTTAAATTTTAAAATATATTATTTTTAAAAGCATAGATAATAACGGTTCAAGGGAGGGTGCCCTTCTAGAGCAACATAAAAATACATTTTTTTTATTAAATGAAGCGCAGTTGATAATCTGCTCAAGAATTTAATTTGCAAAATTGAACTCAATTGAACCAATGGTTAAGGCTGAAGGGTCGATGTCTGTCATCGACCCTTGATAGAGCCAATTTGTTACACTTTTCTTAGTACTTGTTTACCGCGATATGTATTTAATATTATTTACTATTAAAACGAAATTATTTGAAACCAATTATCACAACAAAACTAAACCGATAAACAAACTAAATCGACGACGGCTGCGTAGCGACGACGACGACGACGCACGCAACAAAATTATTAACTCGCACTCAAATCAGTACGAACACGACACAAAAGAGAATACAAAAAAAAAAAGTGCAACAACACAGCTCGTTAAAGAAGCTGTAACCGCGGCTACTCAGCTGGGCTGGGTTCTTTTGGAAGAATTTGTTTATTATAAATTATAACAATGTTGATTGATTTATAAAATCAATCAAATTGCTACAATTTGGAAATATGTATGTTATTGCAAGTACCACAGTGGGATACGTTGCAATAAAATGGGCGCCAGGAATTTTTTTTAACAAAACCGAATAAAAAGAAAATTCCAAAACTTATTTGATGAGTGAAGCAATTAAAAAAAGTAACAACGAACGCTTTGTTTTATATTTAATATTTATTTCTTTGGGAAACCGTGGGATTTAAGATCCCTGGACTAAAACCCAAAATGTTTTCAAAATAAAAGTTAAAAAAAAATTACAATAAAATTGAAATTGAAGTTAAACAAAGAACCAAAGAAAATTCAAATGAAACAAAGAAAACAACTCGCAAAAGAAAATGGGTTCTTAATACCGGACGCGTCTCGAAAAATATATATATATTCAAAAAGAACAAATAAACGACAGAAACAAAATAACTTATCTTTTTTTTCTTCCTATTTTCCTCTGTTTCCCGATCCTCACACTTCGATCCTCGAATCTCAATTCCTTTCCTTTTTTAAATTCCTCGAACTTTTCCTATATCCTCCTTCTCGATTCTTATTTCTCTCCAAACAACTCCTCGAACACTTTCTTTTCTATTTTTTTTTTAGTCTTAATCTTTTCGGTAGTAAGGCTCTATCAAGAGGCCGACCAGAATGAATCGTCGAAAACTTACTCTATCTTCGTAATTTAATGTTTGAATAAAAATTCGATTTCGAATTTTTTTACGAATGCTATTCTTGCCATATACTTAATAGGAGTGGGTCGAAATGCTGCATTTTAAAATACTGTTTGGTCAAAATTCTGTATGGTTAATATTCTGTATTTCAAAATACTGGAAATTTAAAATACTGTATCACAAAGTGCTGTATTGTCAAAATACTGTATCTCATAACCAGGCCGGATAAAGGGAAGGGCAACCTGGGCGGAAGCCCCGAGGCCTCCACAAACGGGGGGCCCCCACAATAGAGACTTCGGAAAATTTTTGCTTCAAATTCCAACTAGTAACTACTAGTAAACATCTTTTCCTTTGATATGTACTGTACATCTTCTACAGAAGATGATTGGTCTCGAAACCGCTTTGTTTGCAACATTTTGGAACGATATCTTATAGCGATTCAACGCTACAAAGAAGATGTTGCAAGACCCGAAAATGATTCTTGAATCGGCAATGCGTGCACTAGAATCATTGAAATCATTCGTTGAATCCAAGCGAAATGATTTTGATAAATACGAGGAAGCAGCCAAAAAAATATCCCACACCGATGAATATGTACAATCACGCACCCGCACCAGAACGAGAAATGTGAGGTTGAATCCGCTCGATTACGGGAAAGCACAAGAGGCGAATCTGTCACCCAAGGAAAAATACAAAGTATCCGCCTTCATTCCAGTGATTGACCAGCTATCCGTTGCTCTTACTGAAAGATTGCATGCCTATGAAGCTGTACGTTCGAGATTTGGGTTCCTGAATCACATCGAGAAGATGGATGCTTAAAATTTGCACGCTGCAGCAGAGGTATTGGTGAAAGTGTGTCCGGATGATTTAGAGCCTAGTCTTAGTAATGAGTTGGTTCAATTTGTGTCTTTGATTGACTCATACAAAAAGGAAAAGGAAATCGCCGGAACTATTTTACTACCGAATTCTCGAAAATCAAAATTTCAGAGCTACATTCCCAAACCTCGAAATTGCATTGAGAATGTATTTGGTTTTGATGGTAACAAATTGCACTGGAGAGTGCTCATTTTCAAAAATGAAAATTAAAAAAATAGTCTTCGAACCACGATGGGACAAAACCGTCTATGGAAGCTTTCTCTCCTCCGAGAACTGGATTTCAACGAAATCATCAACGATTTTTCGGCGAAAAAAGTTCGAAAGGTTCCGTTCGTTAACCCTAAAATCTAATTTCAGATAATTCTTTTTTCCGTTTATATTTATATGTGTTTGTTCAGTACTAAAGGAATCTACTTGGTTTCACAGTAAATTATGTATTGAAAAACTCGAGTAAAAAAAAATGGTTTACTTTATTTTAAAAATAATTTGGGGCGAGGGGGCCTCCGCTCCTTTATTGTCCCGAGGCCTCTGGACCTCTAAATGCGGCCCTGCTCATAATACTGTATATAGGAAAAATAAAGGAAAATGTGAGAGGGATACAAACAATTAAGAAGAAGAAACTGAGAAAGTGAAAATAAGAAGAAGAAGAAGCTAGTAAAAAAATTGGCGATAGTTTAAAAAAAGTGTGCACTTTTTTGCTTTTTTATTTTTCAGTCTTATTTACAGGATTTTGAAATACAGAACTTTGATATACAGAATTTTGAGATACAGTATTTTGATCATACAGTATTTTGTACATACAGTATTTTGAACACCATATTATGATCCATACTAGGTATGACACGAACTTGATCATGTACTTAAATGGTCTGCATAAAAATGTTTCCTGTATATTAAGATTCAAATAGGTACCGGTAAAAAAGATTGTTTTAAAAAATTTGTATGGTATTTCATTTCTCAGAAAACCTTAATTTTTCAAATTTTTTATTTGAAGTAAGGTTGTATTTTTAGTTAATTTTGTATATGAAATTTCAATTTCAGTCAAAAAATATTTTTGGTATGCAGTTACTTACAGCTTAAAAAAATATAAGTATTAGATTAATGTTCGTTAAGATATATCAACCCATTTTCGAGGTATCGAATTTTGAAAAAAAAATATTTTGTTTTAACATCCAAAAAATAAATACTTACATTTTTGATCGTAAAATATTATTGAGATAGTATAAGAAAAATTATTGAAACCGGTGGGTTAGTTCTTAAAAAAATTTAAAACAAAATATAGGTTCTAGAAATACAAAAATATTTTTTTCTTATTGAAAGAAGCCAAACTTAGAAAAAAAATTAAAGATAATTTTAAAAAAAATCTATCGGTTTGTTTTTGAGAAAATTCTAATTTTCGATTTTTGACCAAAAAATTTGTTTTAGGACTACATTTTTAGTCTTGCAAAAATGGAAAATGCCTGATGCGAATGGGCTCAAAACCTTAATTTGAAGTCAATCGACCTAATGGTTTGGGCTGTAGGAACCAGGACAGGCAGACGGAATCGGGGGACCCACCTTTTTCGACTTCTCTAGCATCGTAATGATGTCATGTTTGATTAAAATCGAATGTAAAACTTGCCATATGCTTCCTATTTGCCGCAAGTAAAAATGGAAATACTTCAACATTTTAAACATTTTACGTGAATGCAAATGAATGCATGAATTATCAAACGATTGCAATCAATTGATTGTAGTCAAAATGATTGAGGAAAAATGGTTGCAGCCTTTTAAAGGGCAAATGATTGGTGATTGAAAATGATTGGTGATGTAATATCCCTGGGTGATGTCGGCTTTGACGAACAGATGATCACACTTTTATTAAGTTCGTCATCATGGCCAAAAGATCTCTAGAGAATGTATCATCAAATTTGCACATCTTCGTGACAGGAACAAAGAATTTATATTCATTCTATTTAACAAAAAAAGAAATTGTTGTCCATTAGACCAAATTGAATGATTTCTTCGTTTGCTCATCGCAAAGTCAACTTGTTGCAGAACTTAAAATACCGATTTCTGTACACACAACTCGTCCAAACAATGGCATCACGAGAGGTGGAGCTGCAATGACAAAAAGTTACAATTTCAGGAGCCGAATCATGGAAAGAACAACACGCAGCAGTGGCATAAGGATGAACAGCTTTGCCGTTTCTGGCTAAAGACCAAAATGTTCATCATTCTGGCGGCATCAGCGAACTCTGGTCATTGGAAAATGGTTGGGAGTTGAGAAGAGATATGGAGTCGGAAAAATTAGCTGTTGCTATAGCAATTCCACGCCACCACCACCGACCGTCCGCAACAGAAACGCTCATTGGAAAAGCTGTTTCCGGTGATGAATGAGCTTGAGCTGGCTCCTTGTTTGCTCGTGTGCTAGGAAATTAAAGACATATTTCAGCTGCACAAGAAACGCCACTCTACTCCATTATACATGCCCACCACCGAAAACAGTAATAGAAGCACAACCATAGTATCTTAATCCCGAACATTTGCCATCTTAGCCCCAAAACAACAAAGTGACCTTCATGAATACATCTCACTATAGCCGCATCATACCAATGGTTGGACAAAGAACGGAGGAGCATATTATGCTCTGAAGATTTCTTTACGGATGAAGACACCGACATCCTTGC
Source organism: Eupeodes latifasciatus (assembly GCA_920104205.1). Taxonomy (NCBI): domain Eukaryota; kingdom Metazoa; phylum Arthropoda; class Insecta; order Diptera; family Syrphidae; genus Eupeodes; species Eupeodes latifasciatus. The sequence goes on from OV049925.1 coordinate 156,950,001, forward strand.
CTGGGCAAACGATGATTTTTCCTCCCTAAAAAGGCCAAAAGGCTAAGGAGTTGTGTGTTGCTGCAGTCGAGCGGTGATGGTAACGGCAAAGAAGATGCAGCAAAGAATAAAATGAATACCTATAGAAGGTCAGAAACTGTTAAGAACAGACGGGTCAGGTATGATTTATGTATATTCCTTTTATAGGAAGAGGATGACTTGACGCAAGTTATATTACCCTTTCCAGCCATCTCTTCCAGAACATTTAAAAAAGGAGTCAACTGTAGGGTCCTGATACATTGGATGAGGGACAACAGAAAAGGAAACACAGTCTTTTGGATACCTTTACTGATTTACAAAATAAATCCAAGCCTTATTTGCTAAGTTCCCGACACATTCTCACGAACTAAAAAAGTAGATCAGATTGATTTTTGTGTAGTCATTAATTATTTTCAAGTAGATTTTAAAACAATTGATTTTTAACTACACGTTTTTCTAAAGCAAGGTCTAATTAAAGAAATCTTTCTTATGACCTATAATCTGATCCACATGACGAACAATACGAGAGTCTCAAGAATTTGTAATTGCAATTCCTTGTTTCTGAACTGAATACGAAGTCTTTCTTCCTATTTTCGGATGATGGAAACAATGTGAAAGGGGGTAAGAAAAAATAATCAGTTTCGAAGCACCCAGCCGCATCAGCCAGGCATCTTGAGATGGATTTAGGGGATGAGTGATTTCCAGCTTATAGCTTTCTTTCTTTATTTTGTGTGGAGTGTGTTGTTTTCTTCTTTTTGTTTTCTTATATAGTCCAGCAATACGTACAAAAATACAGTTTTCTTTTTCTATACATCCCTTGGGTTATTCCAATCACGTATAGGTTACTCGCAACGAATTCCCAAGGATTATAGAGCTGATGTTTTTCTTTGATGTTTACAAATTTTATCAGATGGCAAACAAATTTTACTCACTTCTCGTTGGGAATATTAACAAATCGGATATTGTTTGATTGAAACGAGCGACGAAAAATATTTTGTTTGTAATATTATATCAACCAAGAACTTATAAATAATTCATTTATTTATAAAGCAAACAAACATATTGCTGCGGCTGCCAGTGTATATATTAAGGACACTTATATGTATCAATTTAATTTAATGGTGAAATTATTTATTTGATGAATTTTATCAGTGAGTTTGATTATTTTTTTGCGTCAGTATTTGTATAGAAATAATTCAATAATAACATAAGTTGGATGTTTTAAATTTTACTAACCAATTATTATGTTAGTAAATAATTGTTAACATTTGATTTCAGAAAAAAATTGTTCTTAAGTATGTACAAAAATGTAACTTCAAAAAGAAAGAAGAAAGAAAAGAAAGATGAGCGAGAAAAATATAATTGGCATTGTTAAAAATTTCACAAATATATTCCTCATTTCAAATAAGCCATTTCAGGAATTTCGAAAAATATGCTATCAATAACTAAGGGCTTAAATCAGATGTGTCATTTGCTGCAATTGAATGGAGAGGTGGCTGGCTTAAGGATTAACACAAATAAGACCAAAGTAATGACCACGGGCCAAAGCACACAAGTTATTCTAAGGCAGGGGACCATAAAGGAGGTCGAGCAGTTTAATTATCTGGGAAGTTTTATAGCTCTCGATGGCGGAACGGACCTGGATGTTAACAGTAGAATAAACAAAGCCCCTAGTGCATTCGGAATCCTTTCTCCTGTGTGGAACTCTTGCAAAATATCGCTACGCACCAAGTTGAAACTCTTCGAATCCAATGTCAAATCAGTGCTGTTATATGCTCCTGAAACATGGAAATGCTCTGCCAACATCTCGAGCAGACTACAAGCTTTCGTTAACCGTTGTCTGCACTCTATTCTGAAGATCCGATGGCCGCAAACCATATCTAACGTTGAGCTGTGGAATAAGACCGGACAGAAAAAATTGGACGTAAACATCATGCAACGGAAGTGGCGTTGGATAGGCCATACACTGAGGAAACCTGACGACAATATAGCAAAACAATCCGTCCAATGGAATCTCCAGGGTAATAGACGCGTTGGAAGACCAAAAACAACTTGGAGGTCATCAATCAATTCAATCGTGGCCACAGTCTGCTCAGTTGCGGTGAATCGGGATAGGTGGAAGGATCTTGTTGCTGCCCTCTGCTTCAGGAGGAGTTAAAGCGCTGCTGTACTTGCAGCTTGACAACATACATATATATAACTGAAGTATATTCTATTTTCTGTTAAGATTTTGTATATTTAAGGTTTTTTTCTAAACTGTCCCGTGAAACAACTCCCCAGAAACAAAAGCAAAAACAAATCCAATAACCCCACAAATTGGAGTGTTATGAAATTAATTCCCAAATTCGAAAATGAAATAAATTCCCAAAAAGACATAAAATAAGACCCCAAAAAAACTTTTTCAGCTGAGGGGGGAAGGAGGAAGTGTTCGAGCGTCTTTTGACCTTTGGAACCAGAAAAACGCCGGCTGCCACCCAGCGAAACTTTTAAAAACTATTATACTATACAAAAGTTAAATAACGCTAATTTTTAAAAGTTGGTCATATTGCTGGCTCTGAAAAGCCTGTCAAAATATTTTTTTGGCACCCCGTGGCGGCCATTTTGTTTTGGTGACATCTGACATCTGTCAAATCTTTTGTTTTTAGTATTCAGTTGCTTATGCCAAATTATTAAGGCAATTTACACGATTGAACAGCATGTTCAAAGGATAAAACTTTATTATCAAAATGAGTGTTCGTTGACGCAAACGTTGCGCGCATTGCGCCCATTTTACGGTAGACGTCGTGGCCCTTCACAGTCGACTCTTCAAGGTTTGGTGGCCAAATTTGAGACGATGGTTCAGTAAACAATCAGCCAACACCCGTACGTTCAAGGAACGCAAGACCGGCCGAGAACACGCCGCGATTAGTGAAAGTGTATAGCAGAACCCGAGGCAGGCTATTACTCGCCGGCCGTGTACAAGAACTCGGTCTTTCGCAGACTTGGCGAATTTTGCATCGGGACTAGGTCCTACACCCGAACAAGATCCAACTGACCCAGGAGATCAAAGTTCATGATCATAGATAACGCCGTTTGTTCGCTGACTGGGCTGGGCTTCGAATCGTTTGGAAGAGGACCCCAATTCTGGCCGAAAAATCATCTTAAGCGACGAGGCGCATTTTTGGATGAATGGCTGTGTTAACAAACAAAATTGCCGTGTATGGGATGACACCAATCCACGCGAGGTTCACCATAATGATAATGTATCCTCAAAAAATTAACGTTTGGCTAGAGACGCATGTTGGTTGAGGCCCAGGTCCGCCCAGGACTGTAGCGCAGCGAGCGCTACATAACGATGATAACTAATTTCTTATGGACAAGATTGAACCATGTGGACCTAGTAGACATTTGGTTCCACCAGGAAGACGCGGCGCTATGTGTGGCACAGCAAACGCCACGACATCTGCACACAACACCTAACCGCCCTTATTGAAACACCCCATATTTCAGAAATCTTAACAAAAATTAACAATGTTTTGTACCCAATTTTGTTTGAAGTCAATACTTTTAAATGTTTTCAAGATACGAGTATTTTAATCAAAAATCTTATTCTAAAAAATACGAGTAATTAGTTTCCATTCCTGGAACTTTCAAACAATGATAAATGTCAACATTTTCAATTTGACAAATGGGACCGATTACAAAAACTGTCAATGGAAATTTTAAAAGACTGCTTTAAATTAAAGTACGTACCGAAATTTTTTTTTTGGTTTACAACTTCTATACTTTAATGAAACTACAGTCTAAATTTTTAAGCGCAAGAAGTCAAAATTGACCTAATCCCAAACCTAATCCCAAACCTAATCCCAAATCTAATCCCAAACATAATCCCAAACCTAATCCCAAAAAAAATATTGAAACCAACTGGACTCTTAAAACACAAATCTTTCCAAACTTTTCTCTCTCTAACCAACTTTCGTCCCTTAAACGGAAAACTTCTCCTACCTCTATAAAGCCTCCATCCAAACGAGTTTCTTTTAACCCTTTTCATCCGGGTCTTGGTTTTCGCCCTCCGATGGTTGATCCTCCTGCCAAAACACCCGAGTATCCAAATTTCATCCATTCTCACACCCTTAACCCTGCTTCTTCTTCATCAGTTTCCCAAGAACCACAAGGATTCCTTAACCCAATGATCCCTCCAAATGTTAAGTTAACTAAACATTTATTAGAGGCCAATACTAATGATCGGTATGTTATGTCCCGTCTTAGAGACCACAAAATTTACAATAATGTTCGTCTTTACCTAGCTTTTCTCCACGACAAACCAGATTCTGTTTGTTTTGAGGGTAAAACAAATACAAACATAAAGGTTTTAATCTCCCAAGAAGGCCTCCCTACCAAACGTGATGCACTTATGGAAATATTCTTGAAATTTCATGATGGTCTTGAAATTTCTCCTCAAAAAGTTAGAGAAGACCTAACCTCTTTTGCGTCCTTTATCTCTTCAAAACGATTATCTCATATCCAAAAATCCCGTGCAGATATGAAGAAATACTATCGCTCCTAACCTAAAGACCACTAAACCTAAATGTCTTAGCCTTTACTATCAAAATGTAAGAGGCTTAAGGTCTAAAACGTCTGCCGTCTTTAATAACTCCCAAAACCTTCCTTATGACATCTTTGCCCTTACCGAAACCAACCTCACACCCGATATCCTTAGTACCGAAGTCTTTACTAACGACTATTCCATCTATCGATTGGATGTCGTGGAATGTGCGAGTAATACACATGGCCGTGGTGTGCTTTTAGCTATCAATAGTAATTTTGAAAGTTCACTACTCCATATTCCTACTTCAATCGAATTCGAAGGTGTATCAGCTAAGGTTACTCTCCCTAAGTTTTGTCTTTTTGTCCTTTGTTGTTATATTCGACCAGCCCAACAAATTAAAGCATATCAAGCTGCTGTTAATGCCATTGATTATCTGCTTGAACAAGTGCAACCTAATGATTTGATCATCGTTCTTGGCGACTTCAATCTTCCCCATCTCAATTGGTCCACCTCAGATGATCAGACATCCTTCTTTCCAACTAACATCTCCTCTGAATCTGAATCGCTGTTCATTGATCGTCTGTCTGATTGTGGTCTTTTTCAACTAAATGGAGTTGGAAACTTCATGGGGAGACACCTCGATCTCATATTCTCATCTGATTGTGATAACTGTGTTGTCTCCGCGAGCCCCCACCTTCTCTCAACCTTGGATCGCTATCATCCTCCCCTTCATCTCTCCTTCGCCATTGAATTTGAAAACAACTTTTTTGAAATGGAGAATTACTGTTATGATTTTCGCAGGGCTGATTTCTCCAAACTCAACAATCTTCTTAGCTCAGCCGACTTTGAATTAAGTTCCCTCCACTTAACAGTAGAGTCCCTTACAAATTGGTTCTATTTGGTTCTCTCATACTGTATTGAAGAATCAGTACCGTTCTCTCGTAAAAAAGACTTCACCTCTGCTCCCCCTTGGTACAACAGAGAGCTCCGTAGCCTAAGAAATACCCGTAATAAGCTTTGGAAGATCTTTTTACAGTCCAAATCTGATACCGACCACAACAACTATCTTCTCGCCTACAATTCTTTCTCTGAATTAAGGGAATCCCTTTATAACCAATACCTTAACCAAATGGAAAATAACCTTCTTTCTGATGCAAGGACGTTTTTCAAGTTTATAAATGTCAAACGAAAATCTGATGGGTTTCCACCTTCAATGAGTTTCTCCAACATAATCTCCTCAGATCCAACAACGATATCGAATCTATTTGCTAAATACTTTAGCAAATCGTATACTGAACATCTTCATGATCCTGATCCACACTACTTTAGTTATTTAGATGGCTGTACTCAAACCTCTCTTTCATCTTTTACAATAACTGAAGAAATGGTACTTGCCAAAATCGTAAGCCTCAAAGAAAACTTTAGCCCTGGTCCCGATGGCGTCCCATCAGTTGTTCTAAAAAAATGTACGCAATCTTTGTCAAAGCCTCTAACTGCACTCTTTGAACTCTCTCTTTCCCAAGGTGTGTTTCCTCATATATGGAAAGATTCATTTATATTTCCCATTCATAAACAAGGCAATAAAACTGAAATTAACAATTATAGACCTATTGCGAAACTTTCATGCATCCCAAAACTTTTTGAAAGCCTAGTTTATGATTCCGTTTATTTCCATTGCAAGCCCTTATTCTCCCCCGCTCAACATGGTTTTCTTAAATGTAGATCCACTACGACTAACTTAATTGAGTTTATATCAAAAGTTTTGTCAGCCCTTGAGAATGGTAATGAAGTTGATGTTGTATACACTGATTACAGTAAAGCCTTTGATAAAATATCCCATAAAATAATTTATCTCAAACTTAGAGCCCTAGGCTTTCCATCTATGTTTATAAACTGGATAGGCTCCTATCTTGCCAATAGAACTTATAGAGTCCTCTTCCGTAACTCAGTTTCCAGTCCCATACATGCAACTTCTGGCGTCCCACAAGGTAGTCACCTTGGCCCCCTTCTCTTCGTCTTATCTGTTAACGATGTCTGTCTTAAATTAAAAAACGCAGATATCCTAATGTTTGCGGATGATAAAAAAATTTTTAAGATTATCTCAACTCCATCTGATTCCTTACTTTTACAAAATGATCTTAATATCTTTTTTGTTTGGTGCATGCATAATTTCCTAGAGTTAAATGTAGGTAAATGTAAACAAATGACCTTTTCGCGCAAACAAATCCCATCTCATAGAGTATACTTCTTCCTTAATGACGCCGTCAACGAAGTCGATTCTATTAGAGATCTTGGTATTATGTGTGACAAACACCTCAATTTCCATTCCCATTTTGACCAAATTATTAATAAAGCTAATAGATCTCTCGGTTTTATTAAGAGATGGTCAAAAGAATTTTCCAACCCCTATGTAACTAAAGCGCTTTACATTTCCCTAGTCCGTCCTCATCTTGAATATGCATGCCAAGTATGGTCTCCCTTTTACGAAAACCATTCCCTCAGAATTGAAAATGTTCAAAGACGTTTCGTTCGATTTGCCTTACGTGGCCTCCCCTGGGATGATACATCCAACTTGCCTCCTTATACCGATCGACTAAAACTGATAGGTTTGCAACCCTTATATATTAGACGCAAAAACGCTGATATATTATTTGCTCACCAATTGTTAATGGGCAATATAGATTCCCCGGCACTCCTGAGTAATATTCATCTTAACACCAACCCTCGAAATCTGCGTTCTGTCTCCCTTTTCTATATCCCTCATCACCGCACTAATTACGGGCACTTTGAACCAATGTCCAGAATTCTTCGTCACTGCAACGCTGCTATGCTAGTCTTCGACTTTAATATTTCCAAATCCCATCTGAGAGATACCCTTTACTTTTTCCCATTTTGAGTCCGAATTCCTCGTCCCTTTTAATTTTAAGTCTAATTTTAAGTCTAATAAAATCAAAATTGTTAGTTCTTGTACATTAAAGAGCTTTTATGTGGGCCTTAGGGCCCACATGAATTAATGTTGAAAACTGATAACAAGAACAAAAAAAAAAAAAAAAAAAAAAAAAAAAATATAGTGTTAAGTTAAATTAAGTTAAGTTAAGTTAAGTTATGTTAAGTTATAGCTTGTATTAAGCTGAATAAATAAAATAAAAATAAAAATTGACCATTCACATTTATTGTGAAGATCAACCCATAAACGGTTGGTATAGAATTTATCAATTGAAAGAAAGTAAATTTATAAAATTGTATGCCATTGTGATTATTACCAATTTATTTTTATATTGTGAATGTGAATCTTACAGATGTTTGTTATATTTCACTTGAGGAAGACGAGAATGCAAAATTTAGCTTAAAAGGATTCTGCTTTTAGAGAAATTCCTGAAATTACTGAAACCGATGAAATGATAATACCTGTTGGGGCTTCAAAAATTAAACTTCTTAATTATTTCTAAATGGACTGTAAACTTATACGATTGAAAGAAAAATTGACAGCTAAACTCATTAAATATTAATAAACAAATATTAACAATTTTTCAACAATTTTTGAATTGATTAAAAATATCAAACATTTTTTGACTTACACTCTCTTATGTTTTTAATCTCATCAATGTCTTAAAAAAAAATATGATTTACATTCTATTTTTTAAAACAAACGGACAATGTATATAATCAGGGCTGGGGTAACCCATTGGTCCTCGCTTCCTTAAAAAAAAATATTTCCAACCAATATCTTTAGGTTGACCTCGCAGTTAATCACGAGTCAACTTTCTGAGCCTTTGAGCCTACATCGAGTTTATATTGTAATTTTTACTTTTGAAACATTAATCCAAAAACGTGTATTACCCGCACATCAGGATTCAGGATCAGGTAGTAAGCCATTATACACATTCATTTTGTATTATATCGCAACATACCTCTGCAGCAACACAATCTTTTATATATTATATCCAAAAATGAAAAATGTTAAGCTTATTATTAGCGGTTATTTATAACGTTGGAAGGGTATACGCTAGGCGAATGAATATCTTTTATTAGCCACGGCAATCATGCGGCGGGACATAACTCAAAAGTGTAATTTCCTGTCAACACGAGATAACTTATTATTAATTTCACTCCTTTCGCACGACCGACCGACCGCTTGCTGAGCTTGGTTGGGCTGGGATGCGCTCTGATGGCACAACCCCACTCTATACCCCCTTTATAGCCCTAAAGGATTGTATCCTATCCAATGCAAATGACTATACAGCTCTACATATATTCCCTATAAGAACGGGTATACCTACCTAACTTTACAAGAGAAGGAAAATTTATGGAGCTTAACAAAACATTTGTTACTCGAGTCTCCAGTCTCCAGACTCGACAATGCTATTCACTTTTTGTATTTCATTCAAAGTTTAATAAGCTCACTGATACCTTACCTTGTTTTGATAGAAATTGAATATTCCTCCGAACCGACCCGGCACCAGGAACAATACCCGAACCTCTTTGTCCTCCTCCTCAAGCAATATCCTTGCTGGTTGACGAAAATATGCAATCGCCTTTTTATTGAGCACGAGCTCTGAGCTGTGAGCTGCGTCTTGTTGTCGGTAAAGTTTCTGGCTTTCCATTCCGTCCCATTATTACTTCGTTTTCGTTTAGTTCAAAAGGTATAAAGGAAAATCATGAAAGGACCTTATCTTGCATTAAATTTCTTACGAATGAACCTCCAAATAAAATAGCAAATTAATTTTGCTTTCGAAGGAACTTTGTCCTTCTTAAGATATTGTCGTCGAATTTCTGCAAAACAAAGCTCGATTCAGTCTTGTTTCGAGGGTTTTAATTTCGTTAATTGCAACCCCGCCGCACCGTTTTTAACGTGCCATCGGATGATGTAGTAAAAGGGTGAGGATTCTTTCAGTGAAAGGATTTGTGATCTGGTTTTTCTTAGAATATAGTTCATTAGAGAGAAAACTACAAGGACACTCTTTTTTTAAGGAAGGTAAATAAAACACGAATACGGACCGCGGGCATATGCTAAGTGTTTGAGGGGTTTTCAACGTCACCGTTGTCGTCGCCGCTTGTTGGAGGATCTGCCACCACAGTTCTTCAAAAACACCCATATTTTATGCGGCTGTAGCAATATAGATATCCTTGGCAACTTCTCTGAGCCCTGAGAACTAGAGAACGAGACAGCTCAAAGCAAATTGCTGTACTTAATGACGAGATACCAGCAAGCTGCAACCAACATTCATACTCAAGTCTCTCGTTGAGAAATGCAATGCAGAATGCAGCAGTGGCACCACAATCGGGGGCGATATGAAATGCAAAAGCAATCGGAATAGTAGGATTCCACCGCTGCTGGCTATCCTGTCATCATACTTCAGCATCCTGATAAAGGAAAAGAAATCATTCCTACAGCTTCTCTCTCATCCACCTGAATCCTGAGCAAAGATTTTTCCCTCTGTGATGATGTGACTGGATGGAGTGGTCTACCTGAAGGCTAAGATGATGCTGATGATGATGATGACGAAATGACGTGGAGCAGGGAAATCAAGGAGAAAAACAAGTACTAATTCAAGTCACTTTGTTGCAAAGCATTTCACAGAGCCAACATTTTCTGCGGTGGCATCACAAAATCGCCCCTCTTTGCATTCCTGTGCAATGTTGGATGGTGATGCGGTGGCGGGCGGTGGCGTCGGCGGTTGCGACGGTGGTTGCTTTTGGTGGTGACGCTGATTTTAGAAGTTGGGTTTTTGTTTGGAGGGTTAGTTTGTTGATTCGTCGGGAGGTGACGGACTTAGTGGCACTGATGGCAGCTACTTGAGCAAGTGCGCCACAGAAATACACCTTCCGGCGGCGGCGGCGGGAGGTATGTTTTATATTTCACCACTCGAGCACGTCCGAAAATTTTTATTTTGTATTTAAATTTTTTGTTGGTGGTATGATAATAATTAAAAAGTGAATCCTTGTCCAATTTGATGATACGAGAAATCTGTTGTGCAGAGAGGCTGATCCTTAATATGTTCTTCAAAAACGAAAAGAGATACTTTTCAACGATGGTACTTTAGACATTTTGTGCGCTGCGGGCTGGTAATGCTCATTAATTTGAAAAAATATATAAATAATTTCTCCAATTAGCAGAAGGACGTGTATTAAGGGAAACACTTGTCCTGGTTTGAGATTTTCGAGTGTTGAATAGAACAAAATTGACATGAACCGAAATGGAGTTTTGTTGTTATGCTGATAATGCTTCAAGACAGACAAAATTTTATATTGTGATAAGAATGAGGTTTGAGGAGGGTTGCCGCTAGTTTTGATATAATTGGAGTTTTCTGTAAATCGTAAATTGTACAATACCAAGATGAAACAATTAAATTTATTTCTGATGTAAAATGGGAATTTGCAAAAATACCAATGAAAAAACACAAAAATATTTTAAGGCTTTGATTGTTCTTCTCTCTTATAAAAGCAGTTTTTCTTCTCGTTGAGAACCATTAGTAATAATAATCCAGTAAAACAAGTTGGAAAAGGGGAGCCAAATTCTAAAAAAGATAAAGTAGGTACCTTATTTGGATAATTGTTAATACCTTCATTTTTTTGTGTTCTAAGAGTTTCAAATAATTTCGTTGTTGTAAGTTATGTAAAATTAAAGGTCACAAATACATCTTTTACTTCCGTTTCTATAACTCCAACATATCAACAGCTTTTTTCAAAATTGTCAAGCCATCTATTTGCGCCAGATTTTACTCAAACTCATTCCTATGAGCCCAACCGTTTCAGAGACAGTCAAAATTATTTTTAAGTATACTTTCTCTTTGAAATTTCTAAGTAAACTAATAAGGTGGTGCAATATTCCATAGAGAACCAGGCCCTAGTGACTTAAAATATTTAACCATTACTGAGTTCGAATCCTGTCACTGATGAAGGGGACCTACATTTTGTGAAAGGCTCATTTAAGAAAGTTCTTCCTGACAAGAATTAATCTTCGAGGATTTGTCAATTCCTCACAAGAGTCAGCACCAGTGAAAAAACTTTTTAGGTGACACAGACTGAGCTTGTACCGAAGATCTCTGGCATAACAGTCCTACACTGTAACCATCACGCCACGGTTGAAATATCTAGGTACCTGTTAAAGTAGAATTGAATCACAACTGTCATATCTACCGTGCTTTTACCAAATAAGAAAAGGGCTCGAATAAATTTAAAATCTCAGCCTTGGTGCTCCAAACCGATTTTCTCAGAACCAATAATTTTCACTGACAAAAACTTAAGTGCGTTATAACAACCAACGCAAAAGGGTTTTTAAATTTAGACAAAAATCTGAGTAAGTAGGCACAAGACTGAGTTGGTTATAATTTTGTAGAAGGGGCCAGTTACAGCTGTTATTGGTTTTTATCATTGAAACCAATCATTGGAGTTTTTTTGACAGGGTGGTAATAGCTATCATTGAAAAATTCTCTCATTCAAACAAAATTTCCTGATTAAAAATCAAGCATTTGATGTAAGGGTTGAGAATTCGGGAGAATACAAAGAAAATAGGACGCTTTCAGTAGAACGATTATGTTCTTATTGTAAGCTAAAAAATCAGCTGTTCATTGAAAACGCTGTAATCATTGAAAAGTTAAAAATTAACTGAAAGAATATTTCTGGTTTAAATAAAGTATTTATTTTTGAAAGTTAACTTTTTTAATCACTTTTAAATCTCGAAACAAAATGTTTAATGATGAAAACCAAATATAGCTATAACTTGAACCTAAGCATCGTAACTGGTTGCAATTCATAATCATTGGTATCTCAGACTTTTCCAAAACTTGGTTAAGTCACAAATCTCCACATGCTTTAAAGAAGAAGAAATGGGATCTATATGAAAAGCTATCAGAAATATTGTCAATATTATTTATCAATTGACTGTTGATAAACACTTACAGCCCTATTATGGTTATCAAATATCAACACGATATTTGATAATAGTTGATAATTATCAACAAAATTAATGAATCGGTATTATGGTGATCAAATATCAATATTTTTGATAAATAGTGAATTAAAAGATCTATTGTGAATAGCTTTATTGATAAACTCGGTATTACGGCTAAATATATTGATACCTATCAAATATTCTATCAGCTACAAAATCTTCGTTGACAAATGTATCAAATATTCGTAAATGGTAAAGAATTGTAATTTAAATACGATTTATAAAAGTTTTTTTGTAGTTTTTATTGAATATACAAATTGAAGAACGAAATGCCTTCACTAGAATTGTTGTTTGAAGGCAATTGTACTGATTTTCCTCCATTAGTTCCACAAGCTTTTCTATTTGTTTTCTGTTGCTAACTATTCTACTCCTAAATAAACAAAATATTATTAAGAAAAAAGCGAAATTTATTTAATGAAAACAACTTACATTATTCCGCCGAAATTATTTATAGACCAAAACACAAGAACTAAACACAAATGACAAACGTCAAACACCAAACAAAACCTATTCACAATCGTATAATGATTAGTATTCACAATGGGTGAAAAATTATCATTTGATACTCATAATACCAAATTATCAATAAATTGATAGAAGTTATCAGTTATCAAATAATTGATAGTTGATAGCCATAATAGGGCTGTCAGACTTTTCCAAAACTTGGTTAAGTCACAAATCTCTACATGCTTAAAAGAAGAAGAAATGGGAGCTATATGAAAAGCTATCAGAAATATTGTCAATATTATTTATCAATTGACTGTTGGTTAACATTTTAGCTCATTCTTTGAAAACTTCATTTATTAAACTACTTTAAATTGATAACTATACAGTTTCTTAACATCAAAAAAAAATAATAATAATGGCTTAATAATAATTTTCAATTATGAAAATTCTGAGCAATTGAATTACTAAACGTTTAAGTTTGATATTAATCAATTATCAGTTAATATTTGATACTCACGATGGGGGTGAAAGTAACCCGTTCCTTAAGTCAAATTCTGAATGATCTGCGACATTGTGTTTAAAATAGTCGATTTTTCAGATGCATAGAACCAATACGAAACTCAACGAAACACAAATTACTTAAATCCAAAAGCTGGCAACCCTATCTCACTATAACGAAGCGATAAGTGCTCATATTTTTCTTTCACATATCTTTCAAATGATTTCTAAAATTGAAAACATTATTAACGAAATAAATGTTGTCCTGAAATAAAAAACGAGTTCAAAGATTTATTGACGCTTTTGTCAACATCACAAACATCGTTCCTGATTAAAATACTAAAAAAAAAATATCTCAAAGCTTCATATAAATACCTTCGTTGAAAAATCAATTAAATTTTATGACACCGGGGGATATACAGTTTTTGTTTTGCTGACTTGAGTATACCAACCCTACCCTCGTTAATCAATTCGTCCCCTTACTCAGCTCATATTCACAATCCTCTTTAGTTTAATTTCAATCAAAACAATCTTTCTATATGTATGTATAAGTTCATATAGGTATAATACATATGTATATGTTTATATAAGAGAGCCCACACATTTTGATGGTAAAAGAATAGGAATGCCAAACAAACAGAATACCCTAAACACATGTCTTTTAATTTGCGTTACTTAATTAAAAAAGCATTTCGTCCTTGATTTAGAAACCCCTGCTGGCAAAGAACTCTCTACGCCCGTCATTTTGGGTATTTGTATGTTTCTGATAGGTCCTTAATTCGACAATGTCCAAACTTTTGTAATCCCACTGCGAGGGTCGGTCGTCGAGGGTTTTTTGGGCAGCTTTCACAACTTTCACAGCATTGAACACCGACTGGACAGTAGTCGGACAGCCAGAAATTCAGACAGACGGACATGGATGGTGCCACATTGGTGCTTGTGGAACTCTAGGAATACATATAAGGAAAAGGATTTTATACTATACAACTCTTGAATTTTGATAAGGGTCACTACAACTGTGAGTGTGGAGTTTGAGTTGGAGTTGAAGTGGTCGCTTTGTGTGCGAAATGTTTTGTAGGGTTTTTGACTTGACTTATCAAATGGGTATTAAGTAGTTTAATATATCTACTCCTTTCTATGTATACATAGCTACACTCTCCCTCTCTTATTGTTGAGGATCTGTGTTGAATCCCTGCTCCGGGCAGCTGTTGCCAAAACAATTAATTCCGCAACAGTCTACCTGGGGTTTTCATTTTCATCAACTGTACATACTTACTGCAGCAGAAGCAGAACCAGAACCAGAAAAGCCCATGTCCTTGCTCCTTGTCGAATGATTTATTAGAAGGTCTTCTCCTCTCCGAATAAAACAACAAGATTATAATTTTGCATGGTATATATGTATATATATATATTTTATTTTTAACTTTTCTTATAATTTCTTTAAATAACATAAATAATAGAAACAAAAGAATTAAAACAAAAAAATAAAAAAAAAAAAAACTTTCTGGCTAGTAAAACAAAATTCTTCACATCACTCCGTTTGTTAGGGAGGAAGGACCTTTTAATTATAATAATACATTCTTTTTAATATTTTTATTATTATTATTATTATTTTTACACTTAAACGTGTTTTCCTGAGGGAGGAAGTCAACAACGAATGAAAACTGAGAGGGTTTAGAAAACAAAAATCAATATTTTGGTTTTGTGTGGTGTGTGAAGATGACATATCGCATGCAAACAATTTAAGTTCATTTCTCAATAATAATTTTTACCGACAGTTTCATTTATTTTTATAAAAATACACAAATATAGGACATTTGTTGGGTTCTCATATTTTTTGTTTTTGTTCCATTGTTATTATTATCATTTAATATCTACAAGTTATTTACATGGCATTTACAACAATAATATTATGTATAAGGTTGGTAGGTCCTTCCTCAAGGAGGTCGGCCCTGGACCTCCTTCTGCCCCGATTTTTCTTTATTTTGTTTATTTTCAAATACTATATACAATAACCATAAGTAAATTCCTTTTTTCTTTTATATCGTATTTACTAAAATATCGTTAATAATAATTGAATTTATTGTTCGCTTAAGTCGTCACGTAAGAGGTCGTCCTGGCTGTGCCATGTACGATGTAATTATATCCTCTCGCAATGGAATATGTGATATTTTTGTTGCGCGGCGTGAGATTCATATGTTTTATGTCATATTTTGTTTGGATTTTTTTTTTTTTTTTTGTTAATTTATAAGGACTATACAACGCTGATAGTTTGATGATATTTAGAGATGATGATAGTTATGTTTATAGTGTATTTTGTTTCTGTTGTAGGTTTGTAGGTGTAATGGGAGCAGTTTAAAATAATTTTATTGTTTAAATGATTTAAGAGTGGATATTATTTCACTTCGGTTATGCCGAGCTTGGCTAGATTTCCCAATGTGGTTGGATCACCGGGCTGCAGTCTTAAGGCTTCCTTATAACTAACCGCAGCGTTATTTGTGCGTCCTAACAAGTGCAATATGGCTCCTAAGTTTGTGTGCGCTCGCGCGTCATCTGGTCGTAGCATTACTGCCTATGATATAGAATTTTTTAGTTATTTTTTTTGAAAAGAGAGGGTGTTTTTTTTTTAATTTATAAACTTACTTTTCGATACCACGCTTCTGCTTCAATTTTCCTATCTAAGAGTCTTAAGGCTGTTGCAACTGCCACTACGAGGGAATAATCATTAGGTGACAGCTCAGCGGCTCTCAGCCGATAGTACAAAGCTTCTTCTCCTCGCGTTAGTCCTGACAGAAATTCCGCTGTGCATGAAAAAGTTGAAGAAAAATATGATACATATATTAGGTCTTGAGAGT
Source organism: Eupeodes latifasciatus (assembly GCA_920104205.1). Classification (NCBI taxonomy): domain Eukaryota; kingdom Metazoa; phylum Arthropoda; class Insecta; order Diptera; family Syrphidae; genus Eupeodes; species Eupeodes latifasciatus. The sequence continues at coordinate 156,966,301 of OV049925.1, forward strand.
TTCATATATAATTGAATTTCTAAAACTTACCATAGTGATGATATACTCCAGATTGATCGGGAGCTAGTTGCAATGCTCTTTTAAACCACAGCTCAGCTTCTGATGCTCTGCTGCTCTGTGATTGGAAAACAATTTCACAATAAAGTCAAAATGCAATAAATTTGCAGTCAATCTTCAATTGGTCTTAAAAAGTATAAATTAGGAATACTCAACAAAAACACGAAAGGAAATCCCTTCTGAACTTAAAAAAAAAAGCAACATCCCGAAAATGTTGAACTTTTGAATTTGAAAAATAAACGAAAACTTTTAAAATTCATGCGACAAGAAACTTTAACTTACATTTCTAGCAAGCATGTTTCCATACGACAAATGTGCGGCTACGTGATCCGGTTGAATTCGTAGCGCAGCTCTGTGATATTTTTCCGCCTCATCCCATTGCTGTAAGCGACCAAGCACATCACCTATTCTATGATAGAGCACCTCTCGCTGAAAGTACGCCGGAAGTGAATGCATCGCTTCCCTATAAACAGCCAAAGCACGTTGCAACTTTCCCTGTTCGGCATACAAGTTTCCCAATTGAAGGTATGCCGACATGCGTGCATTTTCGTGAGCAGCCCGGTCTCTGACCCCCGTACCATCAGTTTTTGTTCCCTCTTGCAACACTTTAACTGCTTCATGACACTTGCCCATGGCTATCAGCGATGTTCCCAGATTCAGATAAGCAACTGTGTGTATACGAGTATAGTGTGGCAAGTATGGTGAGCCGAGACAAGGCAACAAGTTTAGAGAGCAAACAACAACAACAACAACAAAAAATATATATGTATATATATATAAAAATGGTGGAAACAATAATAATAACTGTACACGAATAGCCAGGAGGGGTAGTTAAAATAAATTACCTGCCAGATTGGGACGAAATTGTATCGCCCTCTGGAAATTCTCTACTGCATTTTTAAAGTTCTGCTGATTTTGATGCAGAATTCCTCTGAAAAATTTTAAAAGTAAAATATAAAATTTAAATTAGTTGGAGAGAGAAAAAAACTTTTGTTTTCCAATGGAAATATAAGAAGGAGTTTTATTTAAAAGATATTTTAAGAATTCTTGTTTTTTCCGATGTTGAATGAGTAAGTATAAGGTTAGGTTTCTGAGACAGTTCTATTGAAGAAGATATGGTTTTTATTTCTCCAAGTGGCCTGTCCCGGCTTCGCACGGGTAGACATAAATAGGTACAGATATTTAAGTTATAAACATGCTAATTAAAACGACCATGAATCACTAAATTAGAAAACATTTTTTTGTCCTATCTTTAATACTCTTCACAGCGTATACGATGAAAGACATTTTATAGCTAATTTTTTTCACCTTCGGTTGGTTTTACCTAATAGGAATTTCTAAGGATTTCTATAGTAATCTAGTACTAAATATAGCCTATGTTACTCAGTGGTAATGTAGCTTTCTAATGAAAAAAGAATTATTAAAATCGGTCCAGTACTTTTTGAGTTTATTCGTTACATACAAAAATACAAATCTTTCCTCTTTATAATATTAGTGTAGATAAGGACAAAGTCCTGACTTCTGACCCAATTTGTTGCCTCCCAATTTAATTAAACCGCCTTTTAAATGAAAGGTGATAAAAATGCACACAAATATTCAAAACTTGAGTGGGAAAATTTTATACAAAAAAATATTGGAATTAAAAAAATCATTTATTTTAATTCGGATTTCATTTTTTGATTGAGTTTTGATTTAACAATGAAAATTATTCAAACAATTCTTTTTCATGTTAAATTAACATTGCATTGCATATAAATAACGGCAAATTCTCTGCTCGAGTCTTTATTACGAAATTTTTCCAGGAATTTAAAATTTAAACGAACAGAATTTAAAGTAGGACCGTTTTGAGTCAAAACATGAAATCAGAACAAAAGAAAGAATTAGTTTTCAAGTTTTTGGAAGGAATTTAAGTCTTTGCAGCCTTTTTTTTAATTTCGATTTTGAGTTAATTTCGTTAAGTTAGTTTTTTTTTATGGAAAACTCGCCTTCGTAAAGGTAAATTTCAAATTATTAAATATTGAGAAGGAAGGAAAGAACGATTTTGACACTACCGTGGTGAATAAAAAGGGCTACATTTTGCCACTAGTGGTTAAATTTTGACTTCTGTAAAGATTTAAGATTGCATATAAAATTATTTCTTGAAAGCGTTGATATTTTAAAAAATCCTTCCACAATTTGTTTCTTATGTTGCAAAAATAAAACATGAACTAATTGTTCTATTTTTAATAAATTTATTGAAAGCTGTGAATTATTCTTTGAAGACAGCACTGATTGGAAACAATTTAGATGACAAACAAAGAAAGGACGTACAATTCTGAATTTCTTTCATTTTTTCGAGTTCAATTCTTACTTAAACATATTTTCGACACAGAATTCCTACACGTTCATTTATTCTGAATTTTCAAGGGGAATCTAAATCAAACGTCTTTATGGTTATTTTAGTAAAATTAAATTAAATAAAAAAGTTGTCTTTTCTGAAAATGATTTAGCTATATTTCAAGCACCTGCAATGTTTCAAATGTTAATAAAAACAACCAAAAATCTTCCCCCTAACAACGTATTTATATTGATGGAGCTATTTTTAAACGATAAGTCTTGAGACTTGAAACCGAAGAAGCAAGTTTGGAATTTCACTTTAATTTTCTTCTCTGTTTGTTTTCTTTATTTTCAGATCTGCATATTCAACTGGAAAATTTCTTAAACTAATCTCAAAGCCAAATTTAAACTTCATTCCAAAGTAAGGGTACCTATACCTAACTTAACTAAGTACATACCCCCTTACCAGCCGTATCCAACATCAAACAAACAAATGAACCCTCAATCTTTATTAACTTTCATAGTAAATCAAAATCATAGCTCTTTAATCCTTTTGGAAAATGCAAAATGAAAGAAAAACAGGTGAAAATTTAATTCCACATTTCCCAGGATCAGGACAAGAACGAAAATGAGAACGAGTACGAAGGACGGATTTTAATCTACCTCAGCGAATCTTATTTCTCACAAATTTTTATTTTAAGTCTGGGATTACGTCCACACAAATAAAACAGTTTAATCTTTTGTCGGTTGGCTGGGTGATGGGCTCAAAACCCCAACCCTTCGCCATCGTCATTGCCATTTCCATCGGTTCGGTTTAGTAAGCGAACGAACGAACGAACATCCATCAATTCACTCATTCATCCCCATCACATAGCTTTTGGTCTGATATAGAGAGTAGGAATCAAATTATTCGGTTCAATGATCAGCACTTTTTGTTATCGGTTTTGGGGGGAAGTACCTATTGGAAATCACCTTCAACAGTTGATGTTTCTCTTTGGTTTATTTTTGTGTTTTATTTTTGTTTCAGTATTATTTGTTTTTTTTTTTTTGACTTGGGGAAGGATTTCAATCCTATTAAATAAATTCAAACCAATATAAACGTTGTTGGTTTAGGTATTGTATCATGTATGTTAGTCTATACGAATACCAAAACAACTCCTGTTTACCTTGCCAAATCTCAAAACTTTATAGAATATAGACGCCTAGTCTGGCTCACAAAATTCTAGGTAGATTTAGAAGGGAAAAAATGAAAGCTGTCCAAATAAAGCTCTGATAAACTGAACTAATCCAAAAACTGAATAGAACAGACCTTCCTACAGTGATTGTTTTGGTAATCTCTCCGAACCAACTTATGCCCTTAATATATGAAAGAACTTTTCCAATTAGGTAAAACTAATTTCTTCTAAGGGAAAATAGAAATAAACCATAAAGCCTATTATTTCGGGCACATCCCACAAGCTTTTGTAATGATCAAAATATTTTGTGTATGTCCCTACTTATGAGGATACCTGCTCTTAGAAGGAAACAAAAATGGAACACAAATAACATAGAAAGCGCCATCACCGTCAAGAAAAGCCAGGAGTGAATATCTCGTCCTTTTTGTGTGCTCTATTCGACAAACTATTGAATGTTATCTCTTTGGGAAATAAAAAGACGTAGGCATACCAAATTCCAAAGAATAAAGATGAATGTCTACAAAGTACATTGTCCCGCAACCATTAGCTATTTCCATACATCAGCATAGACGGAGCATTCCACAAAGGACTTCAAATGCACAGCCGCTTTTGGAATCCAATATCTTACCTATATGAGTGCATATCTATACCTGCGCGCCATATGGTCGGCAGTTCTTTGAATAGCGTCGTTGTCGTTGTCGTCATTCACCGTTGTCTCCGCAAAGGAGCAAAATAAGTGCTTTTCCTTTTTCACCTAAAATAAGAAAAGGTGAATGGGCATTCACCCACAGCACAAAAAGCAAAGAGATACATTCACAATCAAATGCGAAAATATGCACAGTTTTTCTTTTAATTTTCCGTTTCTAAGGCCCCAAACCCCACTACCCTACCGCCCATCACCCATCAGCCATCAGCAACTATAGGACTATCTCTTTGCCTACAAAACGCTGTGTATATGCGGCATGATGACAACAAAAATGCGAATTATACACTTGCTCTAAAATCCGATTCCATTCAAAAAAACAACAACAATAACAACAACTACAACTGATGTGCAGAAAAAGCCAGGATTTCCACAGCAACGACACCGTCAAGGGAATGGAACGAGGACAAGTGAGGATACGGATGAGGTATGAAGAAGAGAATGAGGCTGGAGGCCTGACTGCTGATGCTGAGGCTGAACGCTGAAGCTAGAGCTGGTGTGTAGCAAAAGGACTTACCTTTTACCAAGCGCATTAACGGCATTTGAATGGCATTCATCAACGTGCTGAGTGATGAACATCAGGACTCAGGAGTGTAGGGTAGGTATAGGAAGACGTACCTACTCGTATACACTGCACAGTGCACAGGTTTACATGAGGACCATGATGCAGCAACCCAAAGTACAGAGAAGCTATCTACTCTATACTATGAGTACTTAACAACAGTTAAAGATATAAAATGAGAACTAAAATATGCAAGTTGTATTTACGTGTGTATCCACCTACAGGACATCGCACAGGAGTCTCTCCTGAACTGATATCACTGTCTCTGTGCACATATAAAACGACATGGCATCTCCCATTGATATCATATCACTCAGTTTTTAAGGAAACAAGAATTTTCATTCAAAACTAGCCTAAGGACATAACAAAGACACATCCACTATATACCTACATACGTATACTCCTGGCATAGGTATACCGGCAACCGGCAGCAGCGGAACTGTTCTGCTCTCTGGTGGCAGTTAATGCCGTTGCTGCGGGACGTGCGACAAAGAGTGTGACAGTAAATTCGTGCTACAAAAGCTGCAGGATAGGATGTCGGATTAAAATCTGGAATTTAGGTGCAATGGAAGCAAAAGCCGAAGCGAAAAAGATCCTAAGCTCTCGTCCTTTAAGGCGTATATAGTGTAAAGCTCCTTTTTTCCAACATCAGCACAGGAGCAGGATTAAACGATGAAGAGGCCAACATAAAAGCAGTAAAAAAAAGGAAGAAAATACTCACACGGCAGCAAATGAGACATTCGAAACTGGAACATGAACAACTATACTTTTCCTGTCTTTTGTGGGGGTAGATATTTAGGCCGGGGTTTTGGTTTGGGCTTGAGTTTGTTGGTTTGGGTGACTGTTATAGAACAGAAATCAAATGTGTTTTTTTTTGCTTGTGTCACACAAACGAATGTTAGAAGGATAAAAATGCCATTCAGCATACATTGCTTATGTCAGTATATCAAAAACACACAGAATTTTCTAAGGGTGAAGTCGTTCTGAAGATTAGAAAAGATACCAGCAAGGAGACGATATAGATTCTTGTTGACTCAAAATGGCATGAAGAATTAACAAAAAGTCTTAACATCAATCGGAGGATTGGATGCTATCGAAATGGAAAAGGGAGCTCCTAGAATAAGGCTTTAAAAAACTTAATGAAAGTCACATAGGACTAACCATTTATTGGAATGTTTTCACTAAAATATTACAGATAAAAGGAGCAATCCTTAAAAGTCATTATTATTATAAAGGGTGATTTTTTAGCTATTATCTTTTTGGCAACACTGGTTTAAACAGCTGACACACGTTTCGTGTTTTGTTCCACTGTCAAAAATTTGACGATTTCGGAGTGAATTTCAGCCAGAAGCATTGCAAAAGCTACCAATGCATCCAGATAAAGTCACAGTTTGGTGCGGTTTATGGTCTGGTGGCATCATTGCACCGTACTTCTTCAAAGATGATGCGAATCGTAACGTAACTGTGAATGGTGAGCGCTACCGTGAGAACTTTTTTTGCCCAAAATGCAAGAGCTTGACTTGCATGACATGTGGTTTCAACAAGACGGTGCCACATGCCACACAGCACGCGCAACAATGGGCTTATTAAGAGGCGAGTTCGGTGAACATTTTATTTCAAGTTCGGGACCGGTCTTTTGGCCGCCTAGATCGTGCGATTTAACGCCTTTAGATTATTTCTTGTGGGGCTATGTTAAAGCTTATGTCTATACAGACAAGCGCCCTTCAATTGACGCATTGGAAGACAACATTGAAGCATTTTTTGGTGAGATACCGGACTAAGGACTAAGCGGATGGACCATTTGTGGCCCAGTCAAGGCCAACATTTGCATGAAATAATATTCAAACATTACATTATATGGAACGTACTATCGATTCAAATAAAGGTTTCATGCATTTTTCCGAATCGTATGTGTTTTTGATTTTTGAAAAACTTTCCTATAGCTTTTAAAAAATCACCCTTTAGCTTGTGTCAATTTTTAACTGAGTTGATAAAAGTTGAAATTCGGCATTTTGTTTCAAATATGAAACTTCTTGTTATTCCAAAAAGTATTAATCATTAACAATTATTTTCTGCTAAATATTGTACTTTTTTCATAAAAAATAATTATTGATTGATAATTGACGCTCGTAATAAGGGTGAGTATTGAGTTGTTGATAACGGGTGATTTTTTAAGAGCTTAAGAACTTTTTTAAAAAAAAAAACGCATACAATTTGCAAAATCTCATCGATTCTTTATTTGAAACGTTAGATTAGTCCATGACATTTACTTTTTGAAGATAATTTCATTTAAATGTTGACCGCGGCTGCGTCTTAGGTGGTCCATTCGGAAAGTCCAATTTTGGGTAACTTTTTCGAGCATTTCGGGCGGAATAGCCCGAATTTCTTCGGAAATGTTGTCTTCCAAAGCTGGAATAGTTGCTGGCTTATTTGTGTAGACTTAAGACTTGACGTAGCCCCACACAAAATAGTCTAAAGGCGTCAAATCGCATGATCTTGGTGGCCAACTTACCGGTCCATTCCTTGAGATGAATTGTTCTCCGAAGTTTTCCCTCAAAATGGCCATAGAATCGCGAGCTGTGTGGCATGTAGCGCCATCTTGTTGAAACCACATGTCAACCAAGTTCAGTGCTTCCATTTTTGGCAACAAAAAGTTTGTTAGCATTGAACGATAGCGATCGCCATTCACCGTAACGTTGCGTCCAACAGCATCTTTGAAAAAATACGGTCCAATGATTCCACCAGCGTACAAACCACACCAAACAGTGCATTTTTCGGGATGCATGGGCAGTTCTTGAACGGCTTCTGGTTGCTCTTCACTCCAAATGCGGCAATTTTGCTTATTTACGTAGCCATTCAACCAGAAATGAGCCTCATCGCTGAACAAAATTTGTCGATAACACATTTCGAACCGAACACTGATTTTGGTAATAAAATTCAATGATTTGCAAGCGTTGCTCGTTAGTAAGTCTATTCATGATGAAATGTCAAAGCATACTGAGCATCTTTCTCTTTGACACCATGTCTGAAATCCCGCGTGATCTGTCAAATACTAATGCATGAAAATCCTAACCTCAAAAAAATCACCCATTATTTACTAGAACTGTTCTATCTGAAAGTGTGAAAATCTATGGAAGACTTATCACCTCCAAACAAAACTTATTTAAAACAGAAAAAGTTGAACTATGGAAAAAAGTTGTAAACTGCAAAGCATCAGTGGCTTGTCAAAAAATATGTGACATATAAAAATTCTACGTTTTTCTCAAAAATGAATTATTTTGTGTTACCGCCAACAAATATGGACCCTACAAACATGGTTAATATTAATGTTTTTATAAAACTTGCACTTTTGTTAAAAAAAACTTCATACTTTTGCGCGTACTGTCTCGGGCTTGCATTTTTTTTTGGCATAGAAAATAGGTTAGGTAAACTTTTGACGATGTACCCGTAGCGGTATGGTTAGTGTTTAGGACTTTCTTGTGTTCAATCCCTGCCTGTGTCATCAAAAGTTTTTTTTCACGCCATTTGCGAGGAATTGATAAATCCTCCAAGAGTAATTCTTGTCATAAAAAGTGCTTTTTCAAATAATCCATTCAGATTCGGCTTAAATACTGTGGGTCCCTTCCATCCCTAAAATGACTAACACACGGGAAGGGATAAGAGTTGTAAGTTACTAGACCGAGACCCTAGTTCTCTATGGACTATTTCGTTCCCTAATTTATTTATTTTAAACTTTTAACCATATTTACTCTATTTTCTTCATAACTTAAAAAATAATCAAAAATGTTTAAAGTCAAAAAAGTACTTACAGATTAAAGTGAACATCGGCCATATTTGGCCTATGCTTAATTGCCTCTAGGAGCACTTCTTTCGCTTCGGCATACCGCGCTTGCGAGCTAAGGACACTTCCCAAATTTCCGAGCGCTATTTTTGGAAAATAAATTAAAAGAATGGAGAAAGAACGTTTGAATCCTTCCACACACAAAAAGAAAAAAACACAAAACAAATTTGTATATTAATATCAATGCTATAATACCTTTTGGTGGATTAACACCTATTGCACTCCTGTACAGGCTCTCCTCGTCTCTCCAATCCAAATTGCGCCTCACCGTCCTGACACTGAGCACACTCAACGTCAAACTCAAACACAGAAGCACAGCTATCTTTTTGTTTCGCTGATGCCCAAGCGGCTCCATAAGCTTACCGATGCCAAAACCAACTAACAGGCAATACCCGACACTAGGGAGATATAACAGCCGTTCGGCTACCACAAAGCCGACGTAAAAAAATAAATTCGTTGCAGGTAGAAATGGAAGCGTGATGAAAGCCAGCACCATCAGCAGCACAACCGCGTTGTATGTTGCAGGATTGCTGCTAATAAGAAGGTTCTGACAATTACTATTTACATTGAAGCTACTGGTCAGTGTGCAGCTGCTAGCTGCACTACTCGAGCTTTTGCTACTGGCCGTTGTGCTGTTGCTGCAACTGCTGCTGCTTCGGCTGCTGCGCGGTGTTATGCGGCAGTTGTTTTGTGAGGTGTCTACATCCGTTTTAGAATGTTGCTGCTGCTGCTGGACCATGTCCATTCTGTCCAGCAAAAGTTCGGAGCAAGCACAGTCACTGAAGACCCCCGTTGTCGTTGTCGCCGTAGCCGTAGCCGTAGCCGTAGCCGACGTCGGCAACACGGAATTGTTGTTGTTAATGGCTCTGCACGAACTGGTGTGGCGAGCTGTGAGCTCTTGCTTGCATATCCTACAAATGCAGTCCTTCTTGAGCACCAGGGCCGAGGCCGATGAAACTTCCACACAGGGCGTGTATGCTGGGAGCAGCCCATCGATGGGGTTTTGATTTATTATCGTGTACTTTTTCTTCGTCCTGGATTTCCTATGGTGGTGGTATTGGTGCTGTTGGTGCAAAAGTGGTCTCTTGTAGCGATGTGTTCCGGCGGATATCTGCCTTTCTGCCAGCCTCTTTGTGCTTAGCCACAGGACAAGGACCAGTATGGTGTAAAATCCCGCACTCAACACGTTGCGTCTGTCCCAAAGCGATGTTATCCGTGGCACAGCATCCATACCCCAATCGAAACTAAGCACCGTAGGATTCACCAGCAGCTTGAAGTTGAAAACAGGCAGATAGAGGAACGTCAGAAAACGTGTCCACAACGAATTTGATTTCGCTATTGGATTGTCTGCTGTTGAAAAATAGCTTTGCGGTCGAGGCAGCACCTGTAGACGTACATAAACAGTACACACCAAAGCAACTGCCAGGATACCCAGCGAACGACAGCGATTCTGCAATAAGAACCAAGGAGAAGCAAATATCGCACTTAATCAATGGAAGACGCTAATTAAATTTAATTAAATTCAAGCAAAAGCCCACATACCTTATCCCCGAATCCGCATAATCCCCTGATGACATCGAATACACCGCAAACAAGGAGCGCTGTTATGGCAGTCTCCTTGAATAGCAAAGCACACAGCGACAAAACTACGGTGAGGATGATGGCCAGCCACTGGCGGCTGTCGTTTCTCTCGCGCCACATAATATGCCGAATGTATGTTAAATAAGTTAGCAGGTATAATATGCAGGCTGCGAGATCGGCCCGACCAACAATCCCGGCCACTGCCTCCGTGTGAACGGGGTGGGCTGCGAACAGTGCACCCGTTGCCACAATGCCCCACATCGACGAGAGGAAGTTTCGGGCCAATTTTACCACCAGCCCGGTGGCCAGACAATGCATTAAGTTGTTAATTAGATGGTAGCCCCACGGGGTATAACCGCCCAGGATGTAGTTCAACTTAAAACTTAACACACACAATGGACGGTAGGAGCCGTGGGATCCCGTATCCGTCAGTGGTGTGCCCCAGTAGTCGTGGAGGAAGGCTTGTTGCCAAGGGGTGGTTCCAGCTACATCTGTATTTCCCAAGATGGCACGTCTGCAATTGAAAAGAAAATGACAAAATGAAATTAAAGCCGAAAGACTGAAAGTGTGCGAGTGAGAAAGTTGCTGGACGATAATTGGGTGCTCGAAATAATTCCGAATTATATAATTGGCCTGATAACCGGCTGCCGAATGAGCTTATAAGATCTTTGATAAGCGGATTTTCATGTTCCATAGGGGATGGACTTGTTGATTAATAATTAATTGACGACCTGGAATTGAAATTAACTCACCTATGTACATAAATCCTTACCGACCGAATGTCAATCACTCAACATCGACATCATCTGCACTTTGAGTTTTATTTTTGTTAGTGATGCTCATTGGTTTGGGTCCTCTCATTAGATTTATGATTAAAGCTTAAATTATGTTCGGTTTGTTGAACATTTTCACAGGTTTTGTATTTTGCTAGGAATTAAAAACTCCTTCAGGATTCTTTAACTATTTTTTGTTTCAAAAAAGTGACACACGTTTTTGAAGAATTGTGTTCTACCAGAACATGACAAACGAGGTGTCAGTAGATGGAAATCAAGGTTTTGGATAGTCTGAAGTGAGAATACTGTATCAAACAAATCTGCATGTACAAAATACAATAAATTAAAGTTCTGGCTAGACAATATCTTGTAAATGGGTTAAAGTGTGAACTTTTTACCTTAACAAGCTGATTTTGGTTTTAAGTGTCTACAGTTTTGATAATATTTTTAGTTCTTTAATGAATTTGTATAACATTTTATGGAGTGATGGATTTTTTTCTAAAACGAAGTTAAAGACCAGAACTATACAAAAATACTGTCTTTAATTATATTGTACTAGCTTTTACCCGCGACTTCGTCCGCATTAGATAGTTTTTTTGGATAGTAGTATGAAAAAACCTGAGCTGTACTTTTTTTTACGTATGTTTGAATTGTGCCGAGATGGGCTGAGGCCATACTAAGTGTGATTGTCATAGGTTAGGTTAGGTTAGGTTAGGTTAATACTCGTACATTTTAAGAAGAAGATAGGTTACTGCAATACATTTTTATATACGACGTTTTTTGTTTTTCCTTCCTTGGCCAGAACGTAAAGATTTTGTGGGTTTGAGACTCGTGAGCTCGCTACATATAATTGTCCATGGGAAAAACAGTTTTTTTTCCAAATTTACTTCTGCAACTTTCAGCGTTTGCCCCTGAGTTTTATTTATTGTTATTGCAAATGCTGCTTTCAGAGGAAACTGCACTCTTTTAAACTGAAACGGCAAATCGGTTGGAATTATCGGAATGCGGGGAATTAAAACTTTTTTTTCCTTTTGCTATCCAGTCATGATTATAGCTTTTATAATATTTCGTCCTAGGTGAGTAATCTGTAGCCGTGTACCATTATATAACTTTGGTGCGTCAAGATTTCTCATTAAAAGGACTGGAACACCAACCTTCAATCTCAACTTATGAGAAGGGTTGGGAATACGTTGTTTTCCCGTAATACCAATTTCATCCAAATATTATTCAAATCTTTGGTAATTTAGGGGTGATAGCGATGAGATTCCCTGGAAAATAATTTTTCCCATGGGAATGCGTTATTTTCCCGAGTTCAAAAGTAACTCAGGTCCTTTCTTAAATCTCAAACTATCTCCTTACCAAATTTTATACCATACGGAATTTTGACCATCGCATCGTTAGGAATTTTAAGATATCAAATACAAGAATTTTCAAAATTCTTATACATGTATACATTTGGGTCTCTGTCTCCTTGCGTACGCACATAGTAAACTTAGGTAAAGGCCTCAGGCCACCATATATTTTTCGAAAATTATTTTTTTTTTAATTTGAAATGGTAAACAGGACCTCAAAAATTATGTTCCAGAAGATTTTGGGTAAAACCCTACTATGTCTCGGTCTCGTTTCTTCAAACCGAGACGAGACAATACTGTTTTTGAAGTTTACGACACGAGACCGAGACTACAATTTTTCGATCGGTCTCGTCGGTATTTTCGAAAGGAAAAATATCCAAAAATGTGTTGTGTTAATGTTTCTTTGTTTCGGGAAATGAAACCAATTTAAACCTATGCAAACGTGCACAAGTGTTAGGATCAGTATTTTAGGATTGGATAACAAATAAAAAACGCAAACTATTAGAAATATGTGAAGAATTGCAACGAAGAGACTACTAATGAAACAACTTACAGGAAAAAGCGAGACCGAAACGAGACTGACTTAAACAAGACCGAGACTGATAACAAGACGGGACTGAAATTTTTTGATTTTCACAAGTCGGGTCTCGTAGCCAGCCCTAATTTGGACAAAAATCAATTCATCGCAAAATTCTTTCTTACTGTAAGGCACCAGTTACAGCTATCATTAGTTTTCATCATTGAAAACAAATATTGGAATTTTTTGACAGGTCGTTTTTAGCTATCATTAAAAATTTCTGTCATTGAAAAAAATTTCCTGGTTGAAATCCACCGAAAAATTTTTACTGACAGAAATCTGTCATTGGCATTGTGTGAAATTGGAACACAAATCAGTGGAACGATTCGTTTCACTTTTGACCATAAAAGTATCAGTTGTTCAGGAAAATGAATTTCCGTCCGGAAAATAGAAAAACACATTTTTAGAGAAAAATAAATGCGCAACTAAACTTTTTTTTCAAAAAAAAATTGATTTCCGATCGATCAGTAATAATGTGATTTTTATTTCTAATCAAAGGGAAATACTGTCAAATACCGATTCAAAAAATGTTCTGGATCGATTTCAATGATAGCTATAACCGGCCCCTAAGTCAGGCCAAGAATCCTCAACAAAGGAAATGTCATCGTAAAAACAACCGTCATTTTGAAATAAAACGCTTCACAGAAATTTTAAATTATTATAATTTTTAGCTTCTATAATGGTTTTTCGGAATGGTTTAGCACTAGCACAGAAGTCAAACAAGGATACCCACAAAACGCTCTTTTGTTTTCGTTATCTATAAATAATGTTGCTGATAAACTTCCTGGGGGAACAAAATCTAAAATAATGATATTTTCCCGTACAGAAAGCGCTTATAATGGAGGTTTGAAACTGAATCCAACATTAAATTTCAAAATTAATTCATCCGATAGCCCAAAATCCACAAAGCCTGATAAATTTAACATGGAAAAATGTCTTCTTCTACAAACAAATTAATTTATCTACAAAATGCAATATATTTAATTCAGTAGCGAAATCTACTTTCTTGTATGCTGCACAGGTTTGTGGATCAGAAGAATATGAAGAAATCGAAAAATTTTATAGGAATTTTATAAAGAAACTTTTCAATCTACTTTTGAATACACCTAGTATGCCATATATTTAGAAACATGACTTGAAGTCTCAAGCTGACTACATCATCAAAGTCTGCAGCAACCATCAGAGTACAAGACTTTCGAAAAAAACTTCTTTTATATGAGTTGAGAAACAAGGTCTGGTAGTTTGCAAGATGGCAATCTGTTGGCAATGAGTGTTGAGTGAGATTGGATAATGATTTCAGCAATGTAAACCATGTGATAGAACAAATGTACAGCATCATAGAGAAAAATGTGGACACAATGAGGCATTCACTGATAGAAGAAGCTCAAGATTCATTCAGTAGAATAATCTAGTACAGTCAGCTCAACTATAATCTTGGTTCCATAAATTATTTCAAGGATTCACTGAGTTATGAAGAGATATTCCTAAGGCAAGATGTGAAGTTCTCAAATTTAAATGGAAGTTCTTATAATGGTAGTTTTAACCAATTCTGTCGTGCAACTTAAAATCAAAAGAAAATTACGAGTATCTACACTTAATTGATATTTGTCCAATATTCAAAACTCAAAGACGCTACTATTTCGGGAAAAATATACTCTTTTTCAGAGACTATAAATATTCTTAAGGAGCATGATTGGAAATCATTAGGTACATTTTTAAAAGATATTTACAAGTATGGAATGTTATTAATAACAGAATTCTATATTAAATTCAAAAACATGAATATAAAAATTCTGTTTTTTTTTGTCAACCTGGCTGACGGCATAGCCATAGCATTTATATTCAAACACGAGACCGAGACGAGGCTCAGCAGTGATGAATGTAAACGATTTTGACGCATAAAGAAACTTTTAAAAATTTAAATTTTGAATTGGATATAATAAATGGTTGTCAAATTTAATTTCAGGATGGCAAACACTGTCGAATTTTGTTGAAGGTTGACTAAGATCGAGATAACATTTGAAACAAAATTGTATAAGTATGTCAACAAATAATTAACTGCATAACTACCAACCCATAAATGGTTTAACGTCTACAACTTCCGACTTGAATCATTGACGGAGTTCACATTTAAAAAAAAAAAAATTTCGAGACGAGATTACCAATGAAACAACTTACGAGAAAAAAATTCTGTTTTTTTTTTTTGTCAACCTAGCTGATGGCATAGCCATAGCATTTATATTCAAAATATTGTATAAAATTGTTGTAAATTAATGGAAATAAATATATTACTTAATTTCTTACTAAATTAATTGGGTAATAAGTCCAACTTTAAGAATGTAAAAATGAAATTTATACGACTTTGATCATTTGTTTCTTATTGTTTCCTTTAATTTGCACATAACAATTTGGTTATGATCAAACCCTTTAAATTTAAAACTGTAACCTTTTCTTAAGGAAAATTAAGATATACAGCAAAACTATCCAATTCATTATTTAGAGGAAAGAAAAATCGAGATATAAATATAGGAAAATCATTCAAAAAGGAAACATGAAAATGGAAATAATTGGCATCTGAAAATTTAATTTTACTTAAAACTCATGTCATACAAAATAGAAACTCGTGTAATTAAAGAATCGATTTTGAATTAATCCTGACAATTCTAACGAAGTAAAAGTATTATATCCTTTAAAGGATCGAAATTGTCCTTCATATAAAAAAGAAAAAACTTCTATCATTGATATACATGAGGACATACAGTGTAAAATCGATTCATTTTACTTTTCTCCACGGCTTTTGTATACATTCTAACAAAAACACAAACTCACTGTCAAAAAAATATTTTCAAATGTAAAAATCAATATTTTTGAGTATATGAAAGCTCCATAGGGATTAAATATCAATACCCTTATGCTTAGCTTATACTTATGTACCTACCCTACCCCCCATCTGCACATGAACACAAAGGGAGTTTTACATTTAAAAAAAAAAAGAAGAAAAACGAAAAAGAAAATCAACTGACTTTATTGAAGACAATAATCCTTATGTTCGTGTTCAGCCAACCTTCAAAGTTTCTTTCTACACATGTTCAATACACTCAGCTACATTGAAAGTCATTTAAGCGTGAGAACAAATCGCCGACAAAAAAAGTTCATATAGTACCTACCTAAAATAAAAATGTTTCTATCAAAATTGTTGTAGGGAGCCTCCAGACACGAATATGGAATTCTTATCTCTTTGATAATCCCTGATTCACAGAACAACAACAAAAACAAAACAGAGCTCTACTGAACTGACTTGAAAACTGATTTCCCACAAGTTACTAAATTTAAAATGTTTTTTTTTCTGTTTTTTGGTATTTTCATTTTTTCAATAAAACAAAATCTTGATCTCTCTATTTCTTGTCAGAATGCGAAAAAACAGTCCTTAAACGAGGCAATCCTTCAAAAGGTTGAGTCGCCTTATTGTTATTGTGGTTTTTTATTGTTAAACTTTCGAAGAGAATTCTTCAGACTTAAGTGGCCTTTTGGCATAAATTAGAGGGTGAGAAGAAAACTTTTCAAAAAAAAAAAAAAAATAAAACACAAACTCTCGTCAATGGGGAGTTAATGACACACAGTCGGAAAATGTTCGCATTCAATTGACACAACATAACGTAAATTGCCTTTAGGTGGTTTCAAGCGAATAGCGTTTTGTTTTTTTTTTTTAAATATTACTTCTATTTTCTTTTTTGATGACTAGAAGAGTGATGAGTGATAGAGAAGTTTTGAATTTAATAAATAAACTTTAAATTATCTGTAGAAGCTTTGAAATAACCTTCAATGTGAGAAGGTTTAGAAATCAGGTACCTTCTTAGGAAAATGAAATAAATCAGCGAAAGAATTATTTCTATAAATAAAATGAAGAAAAATCAAGTCTCATTATTAACCTAGGCAACATCGAGTAGGCTGTTGTTGTTAAGGAGCTTTTAGAATGACTCCATAGCAATAAAGAAGAGGATTTAAGGGATGTTATGTACAAATTAAACATGGATATCATTCTAATGATTTTCAGGAGATGTTTTTCTAAATCCGTTTTAGCTCTCCAGCCAGTACACTGAATCAATAAAAACAAAACTTAGGATAGAATCTTACAAATTTTATATCATGTTGGTGGTCTTTCGGAAGTTATGTTTTTAAGTTTTTAAAATGTTTAACCAACTGCACGATATCGTAACAATTTACTATCTTGACCAACGAGTCATATCGTCCTCGCCTGAGAATTATTGTTTTGTTCCTTAAGCTATTTTTGTGAAGTCAGAAATAGATTATATCGTAATTTTGTATGCTGCTTCTAAAATTGTGATCCAATTTGCTCTTAAAATCATGAGATATCAAAATACGATAGTTTTTTTTATAACTATTTTGTTCTAAACCATTTCTGGCATGAGCATTTTCAAAATATAAACTTTTAACTTAGTTAACGAAGCTTGGTAACGGTTTCAGAAAACACATTTGAAATTGGTAAGGGAAAAAGCAATTAAACTGACTAAAAGTAAGAGTTTTCAAATAAGAGGTTTAATTTTGAATAGGTTTAATTTTGGACAGGTGTCACTTTTGAGGCTGTCATCTTTTTTCATTTGAGAAGTTAAAATTACGCCATTTCAAAAAATGGAATGATAATAATGCTTCAACAACGGGAGCGGGTCGAAATGCTGTATTTTAAAATACTGTATGGTCAAAATTCTGTATGATATTGTACGATACTGTATGGTCATAATACTGTATGGTTAATATTCTGTATTTCAAAATACTGTAAATTTAAATTACTGTGTCTCAATATGCTGTATTGTCAAAACACTGTATCTCATAATACTGTATAATACTGTAAGTTTTGACAGATAAATTAACTCAAAATGCTGTATTGTCAAAACACTGTATCTCATAATACTGTTAATACTGGAAGTTTTGACAGATAAATTAATTTAGTGCAAATGTTTATGCAATTGTTGATTATGATAGGAACAATTCATGGAAAAATGTGAGAGAGATACAAATAACTAAGAAGAAGAAAATTGTAAAGAGAAATTAAGAAGAAGATACCATTTATATTGTTTTTGTTTTTATTATTTCAAGGACTTATGGATTATCATAGGTAAATATTATGTTGGGTTCAAAGCCTGCCTATGCCATCTAAAGTTTTTTTTTCACGGGTACTGCCCCTTGCGAAGAATTGACAGGAATGGTTGAGAGTTGTTAGTCACTAGGCCCTTGTTCTCAAAGGGCTGTAGCGCCACCTAATTTATTTATTTATTTATACATATATGTTATTGTTCAAGGGAAGTATATTAGAATAATATGGTAATGAAAATTTTTCATTATGATGTTTTCCAAAAAAAAGTATTCTGTTTTCAAAATTCTGTATTTCAAAATGCTGTAAATAAGACTAAAAAATTAAAATCGTTTTGATAATGTAAAAAAAGTGCACCCTTTTTTAAATTGTCAAAACGATTTTTATTTTTTAGCCTTATTTGCAGCATTTTGAAATACAGAATTTTGATATACAGATTTTTGAAATACAGAATTTTGAGATACAACATTTTGATCATGCAGTATTTTGTACATACCGTATTTTGAAATACAGTATTTTGAGATACAGTATTTTAAATACAGTATTTTAATCCATACAGTATTTCGACCCCAACCCTTCAACAACGCATTGAAATTGTTAAGTCCACTACAAAAAATGGAGAAAATCTTGCAGTCACAGTTCACAGTTTTGTAAGAAAAGTTTAGTGACCGTCTTATTTCTTGAATAGATGTCGAATTGAAAATTTTGAAATTTCTCGACGTTCAAGGTACTTAATATCTAAATAAAAGATTTTTAGAGAGATGTGG
Organism: Eupeodes latifasciatus; assembly: GCA_920104205.1. Classification (NCBI taxonomy): domain Eukaryota; kingdom Metazoa; phylum Arthropoda; class Insecta; order Diptera; family Syrphidae; genus Eupeodes; species Eupeodes latifasciatus. Next base: position 156,985,115 of record OV049925.1, read on the forward strand.
GTGTGTGTGTGTGTGTAAGTACGTTCGTACGTCCGTACGTTCATTATGTAATATAAATAATATTTATAATATATAATAATAATTGTATGCAACGAAAATTAAAGTTTTTGACATCTGGTTAAATTTTGAGAAAAATCGAATTTACAGTTTTTTTTTACAAAAAATAAAAACCTAAAAAAACATTACTTAAACTTGGTAAATGATGTTCGACTCAAATTTCTTTTCAAAAATTGAATTTTAAAAAATTGAAAATAGGTACTGTCTTCAAACTAATTTCATTGTTTTATTTTCGATATTCAGTACATTTTTTATAAAAATCCAAATGTCGGTTTTTTCATAAAATTAGAGTCTACAAAAATTAGTATGCAAAATTGAAACTCTTGAATAAATGAAGGCTTTGACTTCAAAATGATTCCATTCTTTGCTAAATTTCGTTGTTAACTTAAGATATTGTTCTTAGAAACAACCAATCTGTATTTGTTTATATAAGAAATAAAAACTTTAAAAAACTGCTACTAAAATTGTTAAAAGTTGGGTTTTGACTACGAATCTCGTTTAAAACAAAAACTTATTTTATTGCATGCAAACTATTGTTGGTAGTTTAAAGTTAATTTTTTTTATAAAAATTCAATAAACAACTTTTTTACAAAACACGAAAAGCCACAAAAACAACAAAAAACTGAAGAGCAATTTTTTTTGACTCAAGTATTAGGAGAACAAAGAAATATATTGACTTTAAATTATTTATCTCACACAAAATATTGTTATGAATATTTTGTTAAAGCTTTAAGCAAGACAAATATTTTTTTCAAATTGTTAATGGCACACCTTTTTCCATACAATAATACAAATTGAATTACTTGTTTTTTTTTTTGTTAATATAAAAATTTAATCTTTTATTGGAAAGCCCTTCGTTTGAAGATGCTTTTATGTTCTTTCAGAGAAATAGAGAATTAAAAGTTAAAAATCTTTCATCTTCGAACGCAGCTTTTAAGAAAAAAAATCCTGGAACCAGATTGAAATACTGAATTTCAAAAGAGTAATACATTCAATCAGGTGCTGGCTAATGCACTTTTTAATAGTACAGTATTTTGTGATAAAACAAATTGGAGATATATAGTATTATTACATACAATATTTTGAAATACAGTATTCTAAATTACCAGTGTTTTGATATACAGCACTTAATAAAACACATACGGCAATTTGACTAAGTAGTAAAATACAGAATGTTCATTTAATTTTTTAAAGAAATCTCTTAACACTGTAAAAACATTGTACATATATCTAAATTGCCTTAAAACACTGTAAATTTAACTTGACTATTCTTTAACTTTCTTTAAGATAAACTTAAAAATTGACTTATTTCGTATTTATGGAAATATGAATTCTGAAATACAGAATTTGGAATTACATTTTTTTTGACAATACAGTAATACGACTTCTACAGTATTTGGGCCATAACCTTTTTTTTTAATATTTGGAAAATTTAAGTGAAATGGCGCTAAAGTCTCGCCCTTCAAAATCAAAGATTAGGAAATATCCCTTATCTCCATAACAAACTGATATAACACATGCTTACAGTAAAAGCTTAAAAGCCCAAGTCAATTAGATGTCGCGCCATTTATTATTGTATCTCAAATTTGAATCTCGAATTTTTATGAGTAATAATTTGCTAATAAGTTTGGTTTATTTCTCTAAGAAAACCGAAGGCAATTTTATCGAAAAGATAAAATCAATATTGTGTTACATTTTTATATTTTATGTATGTACACATTGTATGTGCGTATATAACTGATGGCAATCTGCCAGAACGAAATAAAAGTATAAGTTCATTTATTCGAGTGAATTGGCCTTTACTTTATTGATGGTATCTGGTGTCTGCATCTATAAAAATTACATATGTTCGTAGAAATATATGAACACAATAAAAATAAGATGTTTTTGTTTGTCAATTTCCTCGTGGAAAGAAGAAAATAATAAGAAATTTAAGATTATTTGAAAAATGTGGATATCTAGCACTTAATTAAATAGTTACTTTGATAAAAAAAATACAAGCCGGGAAAGCCGAAGCATTGGGAAAAGTTCTGGTCAGGACATTGCTGAGATTCTAAGAAACATTTTCCAAATTGCAGTGGAAATTAAATCACTGTCTTTTTTATCAGTGTATAGAACGACTAGATTGTTCCATTTCGACTTCAAAGTAGGAGTAGGTATAATAAATAGATCGTTGTTATATTGGACACTGTTACGCTCCATAAAGTAATTGTAATCGCTTCAAACTTAACATAGCTTCCCATAAATTAGGCATTTCAAAGAAAAATCTTATTCTTCTATTCTAGGGCGGGCGTTGCTATCCCCGATTGGGAAATTGTGATTCTCCCTCGCCTAAATAAACGTCCTGTTTTTTTTTTTTTTGAAAATAAAACTAAATACCTTTATCTATTCTCATCGATTTTCACAAGGATCGGGTCTTGTGTACGTAAGTCTCTCACCTCTTGGCCCTATGGCAATTCAATACTCTTATAAGGGAATATTTCCTAAAGAAGAAGAAGTAAGAAAAAAAAAATTGAAAACCAAACAAAAATCGTTTCGCCTCAGACACAACACAGGATTATATAGGTATCCGCTTGTGTTTACATAGGACCTATAATGCTTTTCTTTTTGCTTGCCTTGATGGTTCTAATACTATAGCTACTTGAGAGTATCCGTGATATATTATGCTTCTTGAAAATGTTTGCCTTGAGAAAATCTTTAAAGCCATAAAAATGTTTTACAAAGAAAATTGTGAATAAAATCTGAATATATTCACCTTAAAAGGTTAAACTTCCAACATGTCACATATCTACTCGACTCGAATATACGTAAACGAGTACGTATGCAACACCAAACATTAACCCTCTCCATTCACTGCGTACTCACTACCGCGTTGGCTGTTGAGGAAAACGTAACCAAACCATATCACCCAAGCCACCTCAAAAGGGATACGATACGAACGGTATAGTTGTCGTTCGCTAATAAAATAGGAAAGGGCCAGGTTCTGTGTACTTTAAAAGCCACATGAAAGAAGAAAAGAAACTGTAAAGGAATTCCATTGTCCCAGAGCTGCGAGCGAAGAGAAGAAAAGGAAAGATTAGGTCTGTCTGTCGCCTTGCTCTTAATTTCCTTGGATCTCTCCCTTTGAAAGTAAAGACTTGCAAATCTTTTCTTCACCTCCCTGAGATTTTTCTTATATCTACTTCTACTACTTCTTCTTTTGGGAAGCGGATTGCTTTAGAGCTCAACCGGAAGCCATTAAAGAGTATGTAACAAAAGCTTTAAGGTTTTACTACTATGCTGCACCAACCTAACTCCGCAAAGTTGACCTATGTAGGTAGGTATCTATGAGAGTTATATACCGAAGTGAAGGCACATCATGAAGGCTTCATAATGACCATAATCGATATCGATTGAAATTCCTCTCATCACTTCCAGCAAGGCATAGCCATAGTCAAGCCATCGTGAGTTCTCGGATGAACTGAACAAAATAAAAAAAAAAAATAAGAAAGAAAACGCACGTGACATGAAACTTAAGTAATTTTGTTCCACCGTTCCATCGTTTTTGTACGATAGGTATCAGTCCTCGTCTTCGACCTCTTCTGATGCTCCCTGCGCGCTCACACTAATGATGTTTCACTGACATATGGCAATGACACGCCAAAAACAAATTTTAGCCTCATGAACTTTTACTGCAGGAAATCTAACATTTTGTTCTTTTGGTAAATAGTTTATTGAAATTAAAACAATTTGTCACCATAATATGTCACTTGATGGTTGTTGTTCTTAGTGCGTCCTGCTGAGAGGATATCTCTTGTCAACATAGAAAACTATGTTTTTATGGGAATTACATATTTCGTTTCGCTTTATTTTACTAACAACTTGGTATTCTAGAGATATGAACCTATAGGAATAAGAGGCTTACCTGTCATCGTAGACGAATCCAAAGTTGAGGGTGTTTATGTACAAAACAAAGGCTAACGCGCAGCAACCCAAGCTTGTGTAATCCATGCTGAAATAAGAAGAAAAAAATGATGAATACTTTACAAAATTTAAATGAATACAATTTATTTTAAAAAATAATAATTTTTGAGTTGATCAGATGTTTAGGGAAGAGATACAAAAAACCTTCAAATAAGATCATTACTTCTTAAATACATAACTCATTTTTGTTTGGAACTCTTCAATAGTTTAAGTGTGTCAATTGTTTCAAGACTTTTTCATAAATCAGGTGATCGCAGAAATGAACTGGACAAAAAGTAGAGATTTGAGAAAATTTTCAGGATTTAAGGAAAATACTAGAAAATAGTCAATAGCAAAACTTGAATGAATGATAAATATAAATTATTTGCTAGAATCTTTTGATATGATTTGTTGTACATACACTTAAAAAATAATGGCTAAAAATACTTTTAATAATTCTTCTTATCTCAGTGGGAGAAACCCATTTAGAAAACACGGGACATGAATTGGCAGAAATAACAAAACTGATTACCAAAGAAGAAGGCAAGTATTTTGAATACGAAAACCTTTAGAACGATGTTGATTTGGCATATTCAAAAAAAAAGAATTTACTTAAAACGATCAAGGAATTTCCAGATGACAGTTTTCAAAACCATTTCTGGGTATAAGGTCTTCATTCTAAGGAAGCTCCTTTTTATTAATACATGATTCTTGCAGAAATTACACAGAATTTCCAACAGTTTGTTTTAAACGAACTTAAGAAATGTTGGAAAAACTCAAATTCGGCAACATCATAAAAACCAATACCAACTTTATCGCATAAGTATTGTTTGTCGCTATAGTTTTATGAACACAACTGTTACCATTCTCACGCTCATTTAAAATTATAATTAACCACAGAATTAAGCCTTAAAATGCCTAAACTTCATTTCTAAAACCATGATAATTATAGAAGTTAACTGGGGCGTATGCGCAACTTTTTGACTCATTACATTTCTTTTTTGTAAGTATTTCAAATAGTATTATTTTTCTATTATTGCTTGTGCACGTATTTTTAGCTTACACTTTAAACACGTCTACTTTTTGTTGGACTAGCTAGCTTTTGTGAAACAAGCACAGAAATAAGATTTATTTTTAAATACAAAAAACAAAACTTTTTATTAAAAATTTATATCAGGCAAGTTCTAAAATTAAATTTGTATTTTATTATTTTTATTTTTTTATAATTATTTTTGTTCGAAACTTTGAGGACATATGCATTTTCCCGAAATCATGAGAATTTTATATACAACTTTCAGTTGAGCTTTCAATCGCGACGGACGTTTTTTTTTCTCTATTGCCCTATTTTCTATCATTATGATTTGTATAATCTGTAATAAAGCGGAGCCTATCGAATCTGTTTCGTGTGCGATCTGCAATTCGTCAATGCACTTAAGTTGTGCTAAAATCAAAAAATCTGATTTTAATATAATAAAATCCAAAAATTACTTTTTTATTAAGTGTGAAAGTTGTTCTACAATTAACTTATCTAGTTATATTAAAAACATTGAAAATTTCATTGGTGGTTTAACCTTGAACTTAAATTGTCTAAGAAATGAATTCCCTAGTTTATTTTCTATAAACAACAATAACACTAAAGGAATTGTGACGCGAAGCCAAAATAAAGAAAAGGTCATTGAACCTACCGTCATTCTACCCAAAAAGTGTTCTGTTGTTAAACAACAAAAAAAAAAGAAACCCGAAAATAGTTCGTCATCTTCCATGCAAAATAATTTGCTTTGTCCACCTTCTTTCTCTCTACCTTTGCCCAACCATTCGTCTAGTGATACTCTAGTTTCTGTAATCGCGACCAAAACATTAACTTCAGTGTCTACCTCCTCCATACCGTCACCTGCCCATTCTCTTGTAATGTCTACAAGTAGTATAGACAATACTGAGAGCTTACTAGGTATACATAAACCGGTTTTGTGCAACGATGCTGCTCCCTCACATATTGTTATTGCAAGCAATAACAACAATGATGACTCTTCTGCTGCATCGACTAAATTAAGCACTGTTGGGTTGGTCTGTGATTATGATGATGATGGAAAAATAAAAACTAATTTAACTGATGACGTCGGTGATGATGATAACAACAACGCTGTTGCTGCTGTTGCTGCTGCTGCCGCTGATGTGGTCATCGATGAGAATGGAGATGTTTCTTCTTTTGCCGCTGTTGATGGGTGTGAAAGAGAAATTGTTCACATTGATTCCGCTTTGCTGTTTCCTGCTGATGTCTCTATTTCTAACCAGAATAGAGAAGTAAACAAATCGCTTGAATTTGTAAACAAAAAACCAAATTCGACCCATCGGAAAAAATTAAAACAAAAACAACAACAACAACAGCTTATTGGAACAGGTGCAAGTTCTCTTAACGCTTTGATGCCTACGAAGTGGCTGCATGTTTCAAAGTTTCATCCTGAAACTCTTCCGGAGGATTTAGTCAAACATGTCTCCGAAAATTCTAAAATACCTGCTAATGTGTTCAAGTGCTATAAGCTTATTAAAAAAGGTTCTCAAGTATCTGATTTAAAATTTGTTAATTTCAAATTAAGGGTCCCTGCAGACTGTTTTAAACAATTATTGAGTGATGCAGATATATGGCCTAGATCTGTTAAAGTAAAGCAATTTATAAACTTGTCAAAAAACGAAATTTCTCGCCAATCGCCCAGTTTAACATAACATTGGACGCCGTTTATGTTGCTGAATTATCTTTAAACAAAGTTCAAATTCCAAATTACGCTGTCCCTGCCGATGATGTAATTGCTGCTGCTGGTGTTGTTCCTGTTAACATTGTTCCTGATGATGCTGTTTCACCTGATTATCAAAGAACGCTAAGTAAAAGTATAGATAGTTTATCTTATTATTACCAAAATGTTGGTGGGCTAAGAACAAGACTAGATCATATTTTACTTTCATTTTCCTCTTTAACTTATGATATAATAATTTTAACTGAAACTTGGTTATCTGATAATCACTTAACAACTGAATGTTTTTCAAATCATTATACTGTTTTTAGAAAAGACAGATGTTATTTTAAGACATGCATGGAAAGAGGTGGTGGAGTACTAATTGCGGTCCGTGCCACTTTGGCATGTAGGCAAATTGAATTGGAATCAAACTCCACTATTTCTGACCTTGATATTGATCAGCTTATTGTAAGTGTTAAAATGGGTGAATCCGAATTATTTGTATTTGTAAGCTATATTCCTCCAAAGAGCGATTTGGATTATTATAAAATTCATTTAAATAACTCAAAATCCATTTTAGAAAATTTAAAATATTCACAACATGTATTATTTACAGGAGATTTTAATCTTAGTCATATTGAATGGATATTTGACACCGAGGACAAATGTTTAGTTCCTTTTAACGTTTCATCTGAAATAGAATGTGTAGTTATAGACTTTTTTGGTCAATATAATTTAATCCAAATCAATTCTCATTATAACGTTCTTAATCGAATTCTTGATTTGATTTTTGTTGATAATGATTTTCTTATTTGTCTTGATAAATGTAACTTTCCAGTTATTGCAAATTCAATTCATCATATAGCCATTGATGGAAATATTCATTTCTATCATTATTTAAAAAAGGTATCTAACGACCAAAATATTTTTTATGATTTTCGAAAAGCTAATTATGACGGTATGGTTGATTATCTTTTGTCTTTTTCGTGGGATAACGTTTTTTGTTCATCTGAATTAGATAGCGTGTATTCTTGTTTTTTAAGTGTTTTGATGGGGGCAGTTGACGAATTTGTACCTAAAAAGCTTTCTAAAAATAATACTTGCCCTATCTGGTATAATAAAAGGTTGACCAATCTTAAAAACAGAAAAAATAAGGCATACAAATTGTATAAATCTGACAAAAATAATTCTGAACTGCGTTTAAACTATCTAAATTGTCAACGAGAATTCGATTGTCTCAATAAATTCTTATATCGTAATTACTTGTTTTCTGTCGAAAGTGACCTCAAATTAAATACCAAGCGTTTTTGGAATTTCATAAACTCAAAGCGTAAATCCAGTGGATTTCCTAGTAGTATGAAGTATCAGGATACAATCACAAGTGATATACCTACAATTTGTAATTTATTTGCTGACTATTTCCAATCAGTTTACTCTTCAGATACTCCCCCTATCCAGAGGTTACCTTATATAAGCAGAGTTGTCAATATCGGTTCTTTAGTTTTTAGTCCATTTGAAATTAAAGAGGTTTTATCTAAATTGGATATTAATAAGAGTGAAGGACCTGATGGGATTCCTGCTATTTTGTTAAGGAAATGTTGTATTGCATTAGCTCAACCACTTTCGTGGATTTTTAATCTTTCATTAGCCAAAGGGCTATTCTTGGATTGCTGGAAGGTTTCTTATTTATCACCAATTTTTAAATCGGGCTCAAAACAGGATATCACCAATTATAGACCCATATGTAAAATTTCTTGTATTCCAAAAGTATTTGAAAAACTTGTCTGTAATAAGTTGACTGAGCTATTTCATAATCATATTTCAATTTTTCAACATGGTTTTGTAGCAGGGAAATCAACGGCAACAAACTTAGCATTATTAAGCAATAACATCATAACAAATATGGAAAATGGTTTCCAAACTGATGTTATTTTTACTGATTTTGCTAAGGCATTTGACAGAGTCAACCACCAAATCTTGTTAAATAAATTAACTTCTCTAGGTATTAACTCTTTTCTATTAAAATGGGTTGAGTCATATTTAGCTGGTAGAGTTCAAATAGTAAAAGTTGGTAATTCGCTCTCAAAATTTGTTTCTGTTCCATCTGGTGTTCCGCAAGGAAGCCATTTGGGTCCATTACTTTTTTTGTTATTTGTAAACGATATACCTGATCTATTTCAAAATTCAAACTGCCTTCTTTTCGCAGATGACCTCAAACTATACCGTAAGATTTCTTGTCAAACTGATTGTTTTCTTCTTTTGGAAGATCTGTCGAAGCTTGACAATTGGTGTAAGCAAAATCACCTTCTCTTAAATGTTTCCAAGTGTCAAGTTTTGTCGTGTTTCCGAAATTCTAATCCTATAGTGTTTGACTATAATATCAACTACACAAATTTAGAACGTGTAACTAGGAAGAAAGATCTAGGGGTAATTCTAGATACAAACCTTTCTTTTTTACCGCATTATGATTTTATTATAAACAAAGCAAATCAAATGCTTGGTTTTCTTAAAAGAAACACAAAAGAATTCTCAGATTCATATACTTTAAAATCCCTTTACAATTCTCTAGTAAGATCAGTTCTTGAATATTGTAGCATTGTTTGGAACCCTTATTATAATAATTCAATTGACAGAATTGAAAAAGTTCAAAAGAATTTTACAAGATATGCGTTTTATAAGCTTAATTGGCGGATTGCAAGGCCTTCTTATTATAGTAGGTGTTTATTGTTTGGTATGCATTCTCTTTATGATCGTCGGGTTTATTTTTCAGTTATGTTTATGAGAGATATAGTTACATTTCATATAAATTGCCCTCCTTTATTAACATTAGTTAATTGTGTTGACGTACCCTCTAGAACTACACGCTATCGGTTTCAATTTTATGAGCAGTTTCATCGTACAAATTATGGCCGTAATGAACCAATCGCGCGTTGCACTAGAGAAGTGAATTTAATTTGCAATAGGATTGATTTTAATATTGATGTTTCGAGAGATTTATTTAAAAAATATTTGTTAAATAATATTAAACTGTAATTTCCTAATAAATTTAAAGAATTGATCTTTTTTTTTCATAAACTTATATTTATTAATTGTAAAATTACGAATAATAATGTATAACTTATAGTAATATTTATTTAATTTATTTATTTATATAAGCATACAGCCCCCAACAATTGTATTATTTAGTATCTAGTCTATAAAGATTGTAATCTGATTGATGAAATAAAACTAAAACTAAAACTAAATATTTTGGAGCTACCCCATGCCACAACCGCCCGTCGCTACCTAACAAAAGTCTGATTGAGCAATCTAATAAAACTATAATTATGAATTATTTTCCTAACATCCGTGATTGAACCTTAATTAGTATGAGAAGGTCCGTAGCATTGCTCTTCAATACCAACTCCCAACTCAACTCAAGGGCTATTATTGATAATTACAGTAATAGAAATGATTTATGGCCGCCGGACTAATTCCCCAATATCTTGCAATTATTCCTCCCTCACACAAAAAAAAAGGCTTGAAATGTTTTTTGTCAGTTTTGCTTTGTCATTACCAACTATTTCCAGTGTTTTATCGCCTTCTCTTCATTGTGATAATCAATCATAGTCCCCAACGATGATACAAAAAAGGGATTTGAAAAGGGTTGGAAGGGGTGAAAAGGGTGAGGGAAGGGCGCATTCATAAGCATATAAAGTAACGACGTGTCTAGCGCCTTGAGTATACAGAGTATATGTATATAGTGGCTTGAAGTTATCCTTTTTAATTCGACAAAATTGCTATATTCTTAGCACACAATCTCATTGAGACACATTTCCTTTAGGGATGACTTCATTATCATTTATAAATATTTATCAAGGATATTGATTTTCAATATACCATATACAACATACAACATACACATGGCAGCAACCCCATCATGATTTTCGAAAAATAATAGCGACTACGGGGGTGTAAGGTGGCAGGAGGGGCGGCGCGGCCGGCGGTGGCAGGCAGAGTTATGATGGGTTGTATCTTGTATGGGGTTGGAGATTGGGGGTTTGTCTTTTACATACATACACACCAAAAGCATATATTATATGTAGTCTCTAAATTCACATTATATAAAGGCCCTACATTACCTTTCCTGGGAAAGGTATGCAATTTTGTTTCTGTTGATGAATATTTAGATTCCGTTAGGGGTTTGAATTTACATAGAAAAACATTTTAAAATAAAATACGACAATCTTTTTGGAAATATATAGGAAAACAATTGGAAGTAGGACAAAAGCAGGCACATACGAACCTTACATATATTTGTTGGATAGGATATATGTTCTGGGGCCATATGCCGTCTGACCAAATTGCCTGTTTTGCCGGTTAAGGATTTTTTTTACTGGCGATTGGTGCCAAATTGAATGGAAAATGTAAACATATTTTCCTCTGGCAGCCACCACCCCAAAGAAATTAAAATTAGGTGTTTCCACTTAAGAAGGTCAGCAGGCGCCTCAGACAAAATAAAAGAAGAACACAAAATAAAATACAAAATATTGAAAAATGAGTCAACATTTTTGTTACCTATAGGTAGAGTCTGGCTTCTGGGTGTAGGCTGTTTTGTTTTGTTATGTTCTGTTCTGTTACTGCTCTGCCATTTAGCCAATAACAAGGTTTTCACTTTTTTTTGTTGTTGTTTTGTTTCAGAGCTAAGGCTTACAAAACTTTGTGGCTTTTTGTTCATAAACTTTTGGTTTCCTTCCACTCCAACAACCGACACAGGAAACCTTTATAGAAGTGACATCATTTTACAAGTCATCTTTTATTTGTTTCGTGGGGTTGTTTTTGGGGGGCGGGGGGGTGAACAAAAAAAAATAATAATAATATAAAAGATATCGTTCAATAAATCAATCATCGAAGCAGGCAGACTTTTGCTTAGGGAAGTTGTTTTTTTTTTCTTTTTTTTAATAAATTTAAAGTTTATATCAACTTTTAGGTTTGACAGATGGCAGGAAATTGGAAGGGATGAAAGTAGGTTTCCTTAAAGAACACCATTTTTTATTTATTAAAAGAACAGTCGTTTTGGGAAATATGTGTAGGTAATCATAAAGGGAGGATTATTTTGTTACTTAAAAATAAAAACCATGACTTTGTTAAAATAAAAAAATTCGAAATTTTTAGATATTGTAAGTAAAATTATGAAAAAAGTAATTCATGCTTTAAAATATTGATTTTTGTTGAAACTATGAGGAAAATCAAATCGAAGATTAGTTTCAAATAGGGTTTAGCTACAAAATGAATCGAAAACTAGCTAAAATTGTGGACGGAAAACATGATTTTTCTCTCTTTAATAATTCTCTAAAAAACCTCTCATTACTCCCGAAAGATGAAGAACTTTTCAAACACCTTTTGACAATTTTCACAATATGAAAACAACATGTTATGTATGTTTTCTTCAAAAATCAGGAAGAGCTCTAAACATTCGGAATACAAGTTGTGTGAATATATGCGATCTGCCATAAGTCACATTACTGAATTAAAAATTAACTTTTGTAAAATAATAAATAAATAGAACATGTTCAAAAGCTTTTCATAGCTTCTATATGCATGAATAATGATTCGTATCGATAAGAAAAGGAAAACAAGGATCCATACCCGTACCAAAGTTGCAGATGTTGTTCTTCGAACATACCAACCTTCCTCTCTCTTTTGAAATTAAATCAAACGCTTCTTGTCAAACTTAACCATCCAAGTGTCAAACAATTTTATATTTTGGTATGACGTCTAATTTTGTGCACATTAAATATTCAAATCTTAACAACCAATTTTTGAGCTCCCGACGTTTATGAAATTTCCATGCAAATTAACAACAAATCTCTATCTCTCTCATGTCCTGACAGCAAGTGCCAGCAACCAATTTCCCTTTTTTGTTCCTGAAAATATATTACAACAGCAGCAACAGCAGCAGTTGACTATACAAGGATACATAAGTAGAGGAGAGGGAGCTAGAGCTGGAGCTAGAGCTGAAGCCGAAGCAGGCAAAACATAGAATTTCTAATTATTCACCTAAAATAACGACAGGGAAAATAAAGCTAGCGGCAAACTTTTTCCCTTTACATAACTAATACAACCACCCATATAACCCCACCGACCATGCCACCGCGCCTCATCCTGCCGCGCAGCCCATCCTGCACCCTCAACCTCACGCAAATAAGGGTTTCACGACCGCACAAACATCCCACTATTGCCAACATCACCCCCCTCACACCACAGCGCACCCCCTGTTCGCTCATTGTAAACAATTCAGCCCCAAAAACAACGGGTAAAACACCACAGGAATCACCTTTAAAAATTGTAACATTTAATTTGTGTTTTCGCCCATTCTATCCACCTTCTCTCTTTAACAACAACAAAAAAGAAAAAAAATCTAAAGTTTCTACAAAAAGATACAAAAAAGGAAGTAGAAAAATTTCCGTTATAAGGTCACGGGGGACTATCTTCCTTGCAATGTGCACAATGGGACGGATGATAGTACTGATGAAAAATGTTGCAGCACTCATTTACTTTTCCGCAAGTCAGCACATTGAAACTTCCTTAAAAAAAAACAACTCAGGAAATTACAACAAAAAGAAAACACCTTCACTTCGCCCATTATTTGTGGTCTTGATTTTGACATCCCCAATGCAAATTGGGACACTTTTTTCCTTAGCTTTTGAAACTTTCTTTTTTCTTCTTTAATTGCGATTCATTTACGAGTCCTCTGATGGCACCAATAAAAGCAGTCGCGATCCTTCCTAAGACTCACTTCTGGAGCAAAGTTTTCCCTCGCAAACGAGTTTCAAAGAAGTTCAAGGAAAAAATCCATAAGCTCAAACTTCTGCCAACCCCATTCTTCAAAGGAAATTGACAAAAAATGCAAATGAAGCAGAAAAAGGTACAAATACGAATGCGAACAAATCCTTCCAGGACTCGGTCAGCTCTTCAGGACAGTTAACTTCAGATTCAATTTGCCATGTTGTTGCCGAAGCGCATGGATTGACCAATATGTCCCCCACGCTAAGTTGCGGTGGGAAGCTAGAACCAGTTGAAAGTTTTATACTTTGTGGTGCAACAGTTGAAGAAAACTTGCTCAGCAATTTATTCGCACTTAATACCAATAGTGTGAGTCCATTACTACGAGTATATCAAATCCATATAGCAATTGGAAAATCACTATAAGGCTCACCACATAGACAGACAAACAGACAGAAGAAGAAATGGCTTTTTACGCGTGGAATTAATTTATTTTGTGCAACAATGCCCACCGACCGCTTCACTGGCTGTCAAACAGACAAGTGAAGGCTTAAAGCAATATAACGTGTTTCGTATCTTTTCAACACTTTTAAACATCCCCTTCAACAATAACTTATAACGATGTTCCCTGTTTTTGTTGTTGTTGATTCAATGCATACCCGACGACTTTTACCTTAACAGGCAGGTACCTATACTTTTAGTCAGAAATACCATTTTTCAACCTGTCGCATCGCACAGCTAATGTCCTGTCCCTGTGCCATCAGTTTATTGTGCGGGATTCAGTTTCGTGCATACGTTCATTTTGTTGTCGTGACATTTAATGTCTCACATTGGAAATTAATTTAATGTGACATCTTGACACGGACTGGACAATGTCCTTTTTCATAACCTCGCCTTGGTAAAACCAAAACCATGTTTTTATTTTTTTATTTTTTGCAAAATTAATGAGCGTTTTGCGTTGAGTCTTTAATTGGCACAGCTTTGTCTAATTCAATGCAAACATGGCTGTCCCTAAAATTTGAGTAATATAAAGAAGAAAAGGACTTTTTCAAGGACTTTTAGTACATTCCTTAGATGACCTTAAGAGCTTAGTTTACATAAAGTAGAAGTTTTGTGAAAAGAAATTTTTCAACCGAAAATAAAATTTCTGAATATAAGTTTCATATTTTAACATACGAGTATGAAGGAGTTTTTTTAACTGAGATAGAAAAGACTGATTCAACAATATCCTGAGAAAAGTAAAGCAAATAGAAAGAACCTGAATAAAACAACAACAATTAATTGTGTGTACTTAGAAAAATGCTAATCGGTTCAGTATAGTTCGATAGAACGAAAAAACCTGTAATTGGCTTACAAGTTTCATGTGGGTGCGGTGGCGTAGTGCGTAGTGCACTAGCTCCTCACACGCTAGGTCGCTTGTTCAAGCCCAGCTCGGGCAAAAGTTCTTCAAAAATTAAATTGAACATAAAAGCGATTAAGCACCACTAAAGGAGTCTGATGATCGGGTTGGCCCCCGTGAAATAGCTATAATTCCAGCCTATTAACTTGGTGGTAGCGCACACAAGTTGTTGTTGTTTCATTCTAAATTTTCAATTGTAAATTCGGCAAGCAGCTGCCTTAAACTGCAAGTATAAAAATTTCATACTAAAACCCCTTAGAAAGCAAATTTACTTTATGTAAGCTCATTCTTAAAAAAAACACCTACATTTTTGCAGTAGTTTCGAAACGAAAATTGCTGTTTCAAACCATCGAATTTTCGGGGTTGATAAAGTGATAAAGTTTAAGGTATGTTTATCGTATCATTAAAGCAACTTAATTCTATTCCCAAGATTTCTTCTTTTGTGCAATAATTTTCAAATATTTAAAAATAAACAAATTAGGTTGCGCAACAGTCCATTGAGAACTAGGGCCTATTGACTTACAACCCTCAACAATTCCTGTGTGTGAGTAACGTTGCCAGGGAAGGAGGGGACCTATAGTTTTTATCCGAATCCGAACGGCTAATTTAAGAAAGCGCTTTTCATGACAAGAATTACTCGTGGCAGTATCCGCAAAAAGTTTAAGACGGCACGGATAGGGAAATATTTGCATGATGTTTCCAATAAGAGGTATCGTTTCGAAAAGCTCAATATTTGCACAGCTGTCACTTTTGAAGCTGTCATATTTCGATATTTTACAAGTTAAAATTACACCATCAATAAAAATGGAACGAAATACGCATCAATAACGCATTGAAGCTGGTGCTATTCACTACAAAAATAAGTGACAAAATTTGGCAGTCACAGTTCACAATTATGGAAGAAAAGTTCCCTACCCAGTGTCCGGGTTATTTCTTGAAGAGGTGATTTATACCAATAAACTCTTTTTTAAAGAGTTGCAATTCGTATGAAGCCATTGAGGACATACAGTCACAAATTTGCAAATTGGCCATGAACAAATCTCGTGAAAAGGTCTAGTTTTCAATTAACATCAAAGTGAAATCTCTTATTGGAAAATACAATAAGTACGGTTTATTCTACTAACATGAAATGAAAACAATAATAATAGTATTTTATAAGAACACCTATTCTAATTTTTTAATTTATCCGCAAATAAGAAAACACATTACTTTTTAATTAAATATCAAAGAACATCATAGATTCAAAAATTCAGAAAATCATTAAAGTAGTTCTATATATACGAGTATGTATTGTATAGGTATACAATTTTTTGATTTGTTCTACTTTGTGGTCATAACAAAAATTCTCAATCTATTTTCCAATATAAAAACGACAAAATGATAGTGACCCATTTACCCCATCAACAACCCTTTAATACTCGTATTCCCTGAAAAGAATCTCAACCTCTTTCTATCTGAGTTTCTGAGTCAATGTAATGAAAACAAATCTTCTGTCAAAAAGCAAATGAAAAATCTCTGCCCCATTTTTGCATTCAATGAAACTACTACTGCTGCTGCTGCAAGAAAATAAAACTAGTACCAACTCTTTTGCGATGTTCACATACCAACCTTAGAAAAAAAAATGAGAAATGTTCTTTTCAGAGTCGATATTAGTGCGGTTTGAATAGGTATAGGAGGTACTGCTGCTTTCAACTAGCTGAGGCTTTTCAAAAGATACAACCATGAATTCCAATATTCTCATTTTTGAGTAAAAGACCACACATGATGGAAAAAAAGTAACAACAAACTCAAAAGAAAAACCGACAACGAAATTCAAAAACCTAATTGAACTTCAAACATATGAATTTTTGAATAGGAAAGGGAGAAGGGGGACGGGGGGTGGATGTAAGTGAAAAGGAAAGATGCATACAATATATTGGATGCATATTTCGATCATTACATTTTCCAATTTTACAGTAGATACTCACAAAAATTCAAGGAACGTTTGTACAACAACTCCTACGTACAATCGTACATACGTCGTACATTTCTACTCTAAGACTGACCCTTATTGAGGTTTTTGTGGAAGTAAAACTTTTAACCGGAAAGCTTCAGCTAGCCGCACTTGAATGGCTTAATTCGAATTTGTTTTGGGCCAAATAAATCGAAATAAACGATTGAAATCGTATATAATCACAATTGTGCAAACCAAAGCAATTTTCTTCAATACCACCTCGCCTCCTGGGACAAGGATGGAAACATGGACAGGACAGGATAGAGAACATCGAAGCCTCCTCTGTTAATTGTCCGATTCAACTTCCTCCCCCTGCTCACAAGCCAAACAATATCATTCAACTGAACACTAATCAGTGATTTTTGTTAAACTGAAAAACATCGCCACCACCACGACACGTCTACTGTCTAGCTGATGGTTCGTATGTCATTCCAGATTGTCCAGTGTTCAATTTAGTTCATTCAGAAGCCAGGATGTAGGTTTGAGTTCCATATGTATAAATACTCGTATACCTAGGATCTATAGGTATATCTCTGCACCATGACACAATACTTGCCATGGAATCTTTTATTCTATTCACATCGGAACATGTAATTCGGATGTAAGGTTTTACATTTCCATGTCGTGTGTAGTATAATGTTGAATTGTTGACTTTGTTAGAGTGAATACTTGTGTCAGATGTTTTACATAAATGAAGGTTATTGAGGTGTAAAGAGAGAGAGAGAGAGGGAGAGCATTCAGTTGCATTTTCATACACAGAAAAGATGGGATGTCCTTAATTTAAGTTTTAAATGAACAAATATGGATAAATATATTTAAAAAAAATAATGTACATAGAAACAGTTGATTTCATTCCGTAAAATAAGCTAATTTACACTTAAAGCGAAAAGGATTTCGACTTTTTCCCAATTGTACACTGGGGCGTATGCGTGCTTTTAATATTTTATGATTGAATCAAACTAAACTACACATCAACCTATACTTGCAAATAATGTCTTTTCTCGGAAACAAAATTTAGAAAAACCACCCACTTGATAAGGCTGACATAAAAACTGTTTATCTGCTCAAAATCTTAGGTCTACCCCTTCAATATACAAGATTTGAATTTTCTCACAATTATTGAATTCATAAAAATAAAACAATCAAACCTTACTTTCATTTTCTAATTAAAGATAATAGACTTTTGATTTTTTTTCTCAATCATGTACTGGGGCGTATACGTATTTTTTTTATTTTCTCATTATAAACTTTGCCTTAGAACTTCATAGGTTCTTCGTTTAAGGGAAAAAATATACTTCTTTGTCAGCAATTTTCTTGTTGGATTGGTATTATACAATAATTTGTCTGTTAGTAATTCACAGTTCAATCAAAAAAGCCATTAAGCACTCTTCAGAAAAATTATTCTATAAAAATTGTTTCTTCTTTAAGGCCCTCGCTAATAATATCATTAGCATATTACATTATTCAACCATAAGCTCAAAGTCAAAAAACCAAAATAATTTGAATTAGAAATATATACTCCCAGATAATATCATTCCCTACTAAAAAAGCCTCAACACGAAAAAATAAACAATAAATTAATCATCATTTTAAAATTCTCTTTAAGTAAAACACAAATTTAGAGAACACAAGATCATGAAATATACTTTCTTTTGATGTATATACATATGTATTTATATTGTAGATACATACATATATGTTTATAGGAATAAATCAGAAGACTCGAACTTAGATACACATAACGTGATTGCTGCATATATGGACAATATTACGAAAGGTAGGCAAACAACCTGCAGCCCCAATTAATTTCCTTTGAATATGTAAATTAATGAAAACGACAATATTTTCCCAAAGCAAGCATTCTAATGGTTGGCTGAGAGTGAAATCAAAGTGAATTACATTTCCATCCCCACTGATATATTGGTATACGAAACAATGTCACATTTTGCCAGGCTATCTTTGTGAATAAGAGAGACCGGTCCCGGCAGCGGGACATAAAGCAAGAAGAGACACACCACTTTCCAGTTCATGATTCCAGTACTATGCGAGGCATATACCATCAGCACACGGAACTTGCTATCAACAGCCAGTGATGGTAGGTAGGTACGAGGAGTACTGAAGGTAAGCTACTCGTCCTTTTTGGATACTAAAAACAGGAGGCAAAGACTACTCCATCACATCAACGTGTTTGCCCCATGTTTGTTTTAAGGATTCACTGATTCAATTTCGGCGAATATACGTTCCATACATGTGGTGGGGGGAGTACGTATCATACTCGTAAAGACTACATACCCAGGACGTGTGCTTTGCTGTGTGCTGTTAGCTGCGAGCTGGTGGCTGCAGTCAGTTCCTCGACAGCCGACAAGCAGCCAACAGTATTACCAATCACGTTCAGCAAATAATGCAGCAAACATATTTCGCCAAAAAGCAAATAAATTTGGCTTTCATTTTAAATTAAAAGCAACCATTTTGTCCCCACCAAAAAGCCCTCGTATCCGGTTGAGAGTCAACAAAGCTCCATTCAGAGCAGCGTTACCCTTCCTCTTACTTACCATCATCATCCTCATCACCATCATCGCCATCATCGTCGACGTTGTCGTCGCTCGTTGTCATAACACAAGCAGCACGAAGAGGGGTTTATAGAAAAGGTATCGCTTAACAAACTTTGTAACTGTAACCTGCAATACACTAGCTTATAGCAATTTGTGTAATAACAGCGGACGCGATCGGGGCAGGAAATGCGAAAGCAAATAAAACCACCCAAACTCCGACCAACCTGCACCCAAACGACGTCGACGACGAAAACGAGCGACGCAACCGTCAACTCATCTCATATGATGAATCTGATGAGGGAACCCAAAACCCATAGCAGAACCATGCTTGGGAATTTAGGACTTGTAAATTGCTCAAGGACTGGGATCATTTACTCATAGCACACATAAGCGGCGTTTATCAAACTCAGCTTTGGTGTGTTAAAAACATAGGGGGCACAGAAGGTGGGTGTGTGTTAAGGACGAAAAATCAATACTGCCACAGAGCCAAGAGAAATCACAAGATTTTTAATAAAAACGAATTATTTGCACACTTCTAAAAACCAGAGCAGTGTTGTTATACGAACGAACAATGAAAGTTCAACTATTACATGTAACCATTACATATTTTAATAAATTGTAATAAAACATAAATTTGTATATAAAATAAATGGGCTCAAAGTTTTAAATAACTCAAAACTGTAATCGTAATTTGTAACTTGGAAAATAATAATTAGCTTTTTTTAAAAACGCTACATCTGAACACGTTCTAGCAGTATCAGTTCGTGAAAAAATGTAAATCAAACAAACTCAAATCTGGGGAATGGGTCAGTTTATTTGAAATGTTTGAAACACTTTGAAGTGATACGGATTTAGAAAATTTTATGTTCTAAAGTGAAGGTAACATTTTTTGAATTTAATTTTAGTTAAATGTAACGAGATTTTTTCTTAGCACAAATTCAAAGGGTTTTGTCCAACTTAAATATGCCAGAAACTCAGTTTGAGCATTTGGAAGAAAGGGAGATGTTAGAAAGTAGCTGGCAGAGTTCACTGGTTTTGAATTCTTGAACTGACATTGAAAAACAGATCGTGCTAAAACATTCGACATTCGCGTTGTGCGGCTTAAGAACAAATATCTGGAGTTTGGGATCAAGGGTAAAATGATGATGAAAATTTTTAGAAGCTCGATTATAACGGTTTACCTGTGTGACGTAAATGACTCAATAAAACTACTGTTACAGGCATTTTTAAAGCTATTCTTTTAAGAGGTATCAGATGCTAAATTTTGTAATATTAAGAAAATCACTGATTTTACTAAATTGGTTTTGAAGTTTTACTAACTCTTTTCACACGATATATTTTCCACTACGTAAACTTTTAATGAGCAAACCATTAGTTGTGTTCATAAACTTTTTTAGGACTAAAGAATCGAGATAAAATTAAAAATTCAAAAAATACTGTTAGTTTTCTTCTTTCTTTCTTCTCGAGAAAAAATACTAATAAATGTTTAAATATGTTATGAAACATGTACATTTTTAATGTTAACCATGTTGTACATGATTTTAAAACGCAAAAGCAATTTCGTCCAACCACGTCGGCGGTCGTGCAACTTATTTCGTTTTCTTTTGACTTCATATTCTTAAGATGGAAAAAAAGTCCTGATTTAATCAAATGTTGTTGCGATGATGAAAAACAAATACCTCTTCAACATCCTTTCATATGGATATATCTTGCATAAAGCTTGATTCAAATCAGCACTTTACCATGGCATGCAAATTGCCCCAAAGAAGAAGCAGGTGCAATAACCTGAAAGTGTCACGGCATCAGCAGCAAGTACCTACCTCTCCTGCATTCACATGCCTTATAACCATGCATAACACTCAAGCCTCTTTGAGGTGGCGCAAGATTAAATCAGCAACTCAAACGAGAAAAGAACTCATTCAACATGCAAACATAATCTTCACAAAGAAAAAAATTAACAATAAGCTTTTTGAGACAAATTGTTAAAAACTAATAGCCACAAATTGCTACGGTCTAAATGGATCACCTAAAGTTTATCCCATATTGACACTGAAATTGATTGCTAAATTTGCCAGCGTGGCAATTTTCATATAGGATATAAATCCTTATCCCCTGCATATTATAATCGACTGGCACTGGATGTCAGCCCCTTGCGTCTTAAGAACGATGGAGCTGGATATGGAGTTGAAGCAAAGACTTTCATTTAGACGAGACTGTCGTAAAGTGAAAAGTCAAAAAGGAGGTCCAAAAACCTACTCTCACAGCTTAAACGTCCATTAGTCTGCAACGTAAGGACAATTTTAGACTAAAGCTTCTCATCATTATCTCTACGAAGATGGCAAAGCCAAAGCCACTAAGGCCATAAGCTCATTAAAACATTTCAACATTTCCGCTCAGTAGGTATCGAAAGCCTTCGTCCTTTCCCTACATTAAAGTTCTCGTACTCGTAGAGGTATAGGAGAACAGTGTAGGGTGACATCGCATCAGTGGAGGCAGAATGATGAGCGCCTCCATTGGCATTAGATTCTGTTGGTTTGGTTATATCAGCGCGAGTCTGGTTGGTTTTACGAGTATATAGGAGCAGCGGGGTGGTACACGAAATGGGTTTAAAATAACTTTCTAAAATTTTCGCTTCAATAATTTCAAGATTGTGTTGTTGGGGGTGGGAATCGGGAAATGGAGTGTTGCGATGGCAGGGGGGTTATTTTCAAACTACGGATAAATTCCGCTGTGGATGACGGTGATGGAGTAAATAATGGTCTCAGTAGCAATAAGGAGTTGAAAGTTCGATAAGGCTTTAGTGAGGAAGGTATTTCCTCTTTCTGACTATTGGTGTGTATAGCAGTTTAGATCTGTAAAAGTGTAAACTGCTTTTAGAAATGGGAAATAAATTGAAAATGTTGATGTCTCTCTTTCACTTCTCCGCATCACTTCATAGAATTTCATAAAAAAGGAAAAGTTAGTAGAATATTGATACCTTTTGGAGAGAAGTTATGAGCTATGATGTTAAAGTATAACTTAAAGAACTAAGTAATATTTAGTTTACGAACACATACCTAATATTAATATGAATGAAATGAACTGTTATGTTTATTTTATTTTTATTATTTCTACAAAATGTGTTCTTGATATTTTACGAACGAGAAGAACAAATAAATTAACATAAATATTTGAATAATTTTATGTATTCGTATCGTAAATTGTAAAACGCTTATACATACGTACTTAGTTTTATATGAGAAATAATTAATCATCTTATTTTTAAATAGAAGAATGGGAAAGAATCATAATAATGTGTTCCTACCCAAAAGTCCTTGTAAATACACAACTTTTGTTTATGTTCAATTTAGTTTACATACGTTTTTATTTAAAATCTAAAAATGTTAAGTTTAAGGTTATTTCTAAAAATTATAAGAATATAATCATTCAAATTTTGCATTTTAATTTTAATATCTTGCAATTTTCTTTTAACTGAAAAAGGAAATTTTTTTCTTAGAAAAAGTGAAAACAATATGTTCTGCTGATAATTACCTCAATGAACTAGTTTTATTGAAAAACACTTATGTAACATTTCATTTCAATAAGTTTCAAAACTAAAAATTACTTTGATTTAGAATAGTTTCATTGCTTAGCCAAAAAATCAAAAAATTGAGTTTTTCTTGCTTAACTTCACGCTCAGGATTATAACTGTGCCAAAAAAGACAAAAATTTGATTTAAGCATTACAATAGTTTTTTTTTCAGAAAGTTAATAGTTTCAACATTAAGTAACGAGAAAAGTTAAGCTATTTTACAATAAATTATAACTTTTAAGTATTTTGAGTTAAGTTTAAGTTTTTTTAAGATTTTTTAACGTGGATAAGAGTGAATTATAGTTTTAGTTCAGACTATACAACATCAGAAAAGAAGACTAGTCTCTTTAAAGTCGACTTAACCGGTGATCCCTTTTTTAATAATATTATCAAAAAAAATTTGGCTGATATTTTATCACAATGTTACCGAATTCTGGTTTGAGGAACTTTAAAAGGTATTCAATCCAAAACTAAAATCTACGCTGTTTTCTATCGGAAGTTGAATGAAGAAAAGTAGTATTTTCAGTAAGACTTTTATTTATGCCAGAAAGCATTTGCAATTGGAATTGGTATTATATTTTCTATAAATTAGAATTGGAGCCAACAATCTTTTGAACATTTTCAGCATTAGTTGAATTTATTCTGTAGGACAATATTATTATTTTAGTGACATAATTTTTTTCAGTTTTTGTATTTATAAGAATAATTGTATTTTGCTAAGTTCATGACAATTCTATTCGACATACAATTCTAGCAACTTAAAATTTTATATACGATAGCGATAGTTTTTAATTTATCTACTATATAAAAATAAGTCGGGTTTTCCTTCCTGACGTTATAACTCCAGAACGCGCAGACCGATTTCCATGCTTTTGCATTCGTTGGAAAGGTCTCAGGCCCCGTGAGGTTTATAGCAGACAAAATTCAGGAAAAATTTGAACAGAAAAGCGGTTAACTCCGTTTAGCTTCCTATAGAAAGCTATTGTAAAAGTTCCGATTTATGGAATTGAAAATTTTTAAATTTCTTGACGTTTCAAGGGCCCTATATTCTAAACCAAAGCTTACTTTTGGGAACCTTTTTTAGTCAACCATATCTCTAGAAACGTCAGAGATATCGACTTCAAATAACGTATGACTATCGCAAACAAGCTACTGATTGAAGAAGGAATGATTGCATTAAATCGATCGATGCACGATGCATTGAACCAAGAATTAAATCGAGAGCTGCAATACAATGTTGATACATTGCAGGAATTCGTTCGAAATAATGTGCCGTTGCTGAATGAACAGCAAAAACAAGTATACGAAACATTAATGCAAGCGGTGGACAGTAATGTGGTCTATTCTTTCTGGACGCACCTGGAGGAACAGGGAAAACTGTCAGTTCATTGATTTTGGCCACTATCAAGATGTGACATAGCTTTGGCGTTAGCATCATCTGGAATTGCGACAACTCTTCTAGATGGCGGTCGTATTGCACATTTGCGCTTAAGTTGCCACTCAATTTAAACACAATCGATACTCCAACATGCGCAATATTTCCCGATCCAGTGCAATGGGAAAATTGTTGATGCAATGCGAGCTCATTGTTTGGGATGAGTGCACAATGGCACATAAGAAATCACTTGAAGCACTTAACTTCACACTGAAGGATCTTCGACGAAGTAACAACATCTTTGGCGGCTTGATGATATTGTTGGCAGGCGATTTCAGGCAGACGTTGCCAATAATTCCCCGTGGAACGCCTGCAGATGAATTGAATGCTTGCCTGAAGGCATCACTTTTGTGGAATAACGTAAAAACATTATCGCTAACCAGTAATATGAGAGTTCAACTTCAAAATGATCAAAGTGCTCCACAGTTTTCCAAACAATTGTTAGCTGTTGGAAATGGAAAAGTACCAGTTGATGCGACAACTGGATTAATTTACTCTTACCAACGACTTTTGCCGATTTGTAGACTCTCAATTAGCTCTTATTGAAAATTTTTCCAAACATTAGTAAGAATTATCATAATTATGCCTGGTTAAGTCAACGAGCAATTCTCGCCGCAAAGAACAATGATGTACACGCACTGAATTTCACCATTCAATGAAAAATCGCTGGCCATTTGGTGGCATACAAATCCGTTGATTCCATAACAAATCCCGAATAGTAGTAAATTATCCAAAGGAGTTTTTGAACTCTCTGGAGTTAGCATGATTTCCACCAACTTCTTGCAACTCAAAGTTGGTTCAGCTATTATGATATTGCGTAATTTAAATCCACCGCGACTTTGCAACAGTACACGACTTGCGGTGAAAAGACTTATGTCGAATTTGATTGAGGCAACCATTATTAACGGAAAGTACGCAGGTGAAAATGTATATATACCGAATACCAATGATTCCGACTGATCTTCCGTTTGACTTCAAGCGATTGCAATTTCCGGTTCGCCTCGCCTTCGCACTGACAAATAACAAGTCGCTTAGTATTTGCGGGATTAATTTAGAAAAATATTGTTTTTCACATGGGCAGCTATACGTTGCGTGTTCACGAGTTGGGAAACCATCCGCTTTGTTTGTGTTAACGTCAGACTAAAAAACAAAAAATGTTGTTTACCAAAGAGCTTTTCAATGAAACGTAAATTTGCGGACATTCATTCAGTATTCAGTATTTACTTTGGATTCACTTTCATTTTTTACTTCGAGAAGTTCAACTAAATTACACTTCATTTTTGTAATCGAAATGAATTCATTACTGTTGTGAAATGCAACACAATTTTTCCTTTTTAAATATAAAACAAAAAACAAAAAAAAATGATTTTTCTTCATCTTTTAATCCCCAAACGAAATGTTACAGAAAACGAAGCCATCTGGTGGCGAAACGGAGTTCTTCGGGTTTGCTAGTTCTGTATAAGGTGTCATTTCTTTGGTGTTTAAACATTTGAGTTAAGTGAAATATCTACACTAATATAATAAAGAGGAAAGATTTGTATTTTTGTATTTTTGTATGTAACGAATAAACTCAAAAAGTACTAGACCGATTTTAATAATTCTTTTTTCATTAGAAAGCTACATTATCACTGAGTAACATAGGCTATATTTAGTACTAGATTACTATAGAAATCTTTAGAAATTCCTATTACAACCAACCGAAGGTGTAAAAAATTTGCCATAAAATGTCTTTAATCGCATACGTTGCGAAGAGTATTAATGATAGGACAAAAAAAAATGTTTTCTAATTTAGTGATTCATGGTCGTTTTAATTAGCATGCTTATAACTTAAATATCTGTACCTATTTATGTCTACCCGCGCGAAGCCGGGACGGGCCGCTAGTATTATATAAGTTTCTGTATTTTCCTTGCAGAAGCCTACGTATGGTTTTCTACAAAAGTGATGAATTTTCTAGAAGTAACTATGGTAGGAATGAAGTCATATTCTTTTGCCTCGATATGTTAATCTGTATAAGAGTAAATTTTTTTAAAGTTATTATTTTTACAAGTTTTAGATACATGGTCGACGAAAAAAAGTATCCTAAACGTACTGCAATCGATCTTAAAACTTTAGATACAGCTTCTAGGGACCTTGATTTTTCAAGAAATGTCAAAATATTTAAATTAAGTGTTAATGTCATGAAATTTTAGTGTTCTTAATTTGCTTGCAAAATTTTAATTGAATATTTAACACAACACAATTAAAATTCCAAAAAATAAATTAAACCTATTCGATTTGATTTAAATGGATGCCAATGACACTCATTAATTACAAATTGTTTAACTTTATATTTACTCTAATTAGTAACATGTGTATTATGTCACATCATAAATGACTAAAAGTTGTTATTTCTATAATTTCCTATTCTTCGAAATCCCAAATGGACAAACAGAAAGAACCCTAAGAATTTTAAATCTGTAAAGCAAATTCTCGTTTAGGCCGGATTGTAGGTAATACCTATACATATAAGTATTGAAGTTGTTATTTGTACCTCAATATCCACATCAATTAAGTTCCACATTGCTTGGCTATAATTAATCGATGTAGAGCACGTGCAATAGGTATGTCCATATTAATCTATAGATAGTCCAAATTTATTATTTCATCGAAGTTTGAACTTATTATGAATTTCTCCAAATCTCCCCCCCCCCCCCCTCACTTCTCGTCACTCTACAATTATTATTATTATATTTTTGGTATCACAACATAAATAAACATTCCACCAAAAACTCAAAGTAATTAATTGTTGAATAAATAATCAATAACATCACGGCACAGACAAATACCACTTAGTGAAATTGCGTGAAAGAGCCCAACTAATTGTTGACGTTCTATGATGATGATGGAATTTAACTTAACTGTGCTATATAACTCGTACAATGCGATGCGGATGACGTGAGGTGAGGTAAGGTGACTTTTTGAAAAATCAAATGTCAACAATTTTTGACACTTTAATTATACCTATCTGATCCAAGTTTCATCTATATGAATGGGGTGAGTTTTTCAAAATATGTATAGCCTTTAATTTTAACCACCACCGCCGTCCACCATCATCATCAGCCATTTTGAATTATGTCATCGAAAATTATAATAAACAAATTGACAATTGTCGTGTCAGGTAATGATGACTACGTCGATAACAGAGGAGTAGAACACTGACAAAACACGACCTCTTCAATTACAATTTTATTGCTTCAAAAAAAAATCGTCTTTGTTTCCATTTTAATTATAATGATGAACATAACATGCGTAATGCGTACACCAATTAATTTAAGAACCCGCGTAGCTAGAAAAAGAAACAATATTTTCGAAAAATAACGACCCTTGACTTGGGTTTTTGCTTTGTCCATGATTATGTAATATGTACTATTTTCCACTTTTATTTCTCTATCAATTTCTGTTTAAAAAAAAAAAATAAAATAAAAGACCATTAAAAAACTACAACAATATCCTCTTGAACCCATCGCATCGTCATCATGTGCAGAGCATTATGTATTTTAAATGAACTCAATATATTTATGTATTTTATAGGATGATGTTGTTCTTGTTAGGCTCTTGCCAATTTATTCTCAACTATATGTGTACGTGCATCGTAATTAACCACTTGAAATCTATAATTGAACTGTTGCGCCAATCATACCCAACCACTAATTAGTTCATATTCCCTCTTCCACTCGAGACCACATTTGAGAGCATCACCATTTCAGGAGTGCAGTGTGGTGGAATCTCCGATATAATTGAACGGCAGATCCTTCTCTAAGTACTATACATCGTCGTCGTCATCGTAGTCGTCGCCGCGTTCGTCGTCGTCGTCGTCCTGGCTCGTCCTCTTGGTTAACATGATGAAGGAAAACCCGATCAATCGTACATTTCGTTCCATTGAAACGAATGCAAGCATGAACACATTCAAGCGACGATGGCAGGATTGCTGAATGGAATCAGAATCAGACTCTGAATCCGAGAAGAGGGAACCACCTTGGAGCTGTTATGTATAGCTGCTCTGGGTTGTGTGATGTGGGTTACGACTGGTTGCAGGCACAGAGATTGGAAATTCGATTGAAACTAATTATGAAGCAAAAACCGCCAGGTACTTTGCCTATCTATACTTATACATTGCGCCCCGTCATCGTATATAAATACATATATATGTAGGAACACCAAACCAATACTCCCCCGCCATCACCACCATAAGCGAACCAACTCCAAAGGCTTTTAAGAAGTTCTTGTTACTTTTCATTATTTGAATTGGAGCAAACCGGCGAACACGCAAGGATGACTTTCGTCATCGTGTCGTCTCTTTCATCATATTCCTTGCTGTAACTGCTATTATGCCACCTGAGTACAACCCACCACCTCATTGATTTGCATATCCCCTTGAGCTTGAACACTGAACATTGAACATTGAACACAGCCCGCGAACACAGAAGTTACTAATTAGCGGTGAAAAGGGCAATTTTATCGTTTGGGTCGTCAACGTAAAATAAGCCCTAGTGATTTACAAAATGAATTCCGGAAATCATCACGTTCCACCCCGTTTTTCAAAATGAAAACTTTTCCGATGTGTGTTCCAGAGTGACAGTGCCAGTGCCAGCGTCAGTTCGCTACGTTATACCAATTACGCAAACCCAATCCAATTAGACGATGAATAAACATAACAAAAACGGTGAAGTTATCATTATATTATTTCATAAAAATAGGGGCTTGTGTGGGTTGGTTGGGTTTGATAGGGCTGATTTGACGGATGACGCAGGAGAACGAAGGTTAAATTTTATACTGTGCTCATTAAACGTGCCTGACAACAGGTGCTCAGGAGATCACTTCAAAATTTTACTTTGCTCAGGTTTCTTGATTTAAAGTGCTTTAGTTATTTTTAGAAAATACATTTCTTATTACATAAGAGTAATTTGCCATACTCGTATAAATAAAGGGACTTAAATTTCAAAACCAAATCAATTTACATTATTCAATACCAATGAGTACCTTCCTAGCTTCAAAAAGATGTACCGAAGTAGCAAATAAATAAAGGACCTTAATATGAACTTCCAATGAAATAACAAATGCGAAACCATAAATAATCTTCAAGAAGATTACCAAAATATAAAAATGACACTATTTCTAAAAGTTAGAAGGGATATAAATGTATGTAAACAAAATATATCTCAATATTAGTTTATAATTTGTATGTTGCATTTAAAGATTTTAAATGCAAATAACGAAGTTTAAACACACATTTAAAAAAAAAAATGAGCTCAGAACAAACAAAACGATAGTTAAAAATTAGAATAATTTCAGATCTGTCACTTTCTCAAATGTCTTACAAATGGTGCGTGTTTTTATTTTGAGAAACGTCATTGAAAGCCATATTGTCGAAGCCACGTCATTTTAAATTGACAAATGTCATTGTTTTACACATCAAACAGTTTCTCGTTGATAATATGCTGAATCTTCTGTGCGAAAAACTAATAAGTGAATACACATTTGACAATAAAGTTGGAAGAATTGGGACAAAATGTGATAAAAATGTTAAACGACAATTTTTCACTGAAATGTCATGTGGTTTTTTTCAGTTCATGTGCAGCTTTTGTCCGAATGGTCAGCCATATTCAGTTCTGTAATTTAAAGCACTTTCCCAAAAGTCTTACATATGGTGTGAACTTTTATTTTGAATGACAGCATTGCCAGAAACGTCATTGCCAGCCATATTGTCAAACGAAGTGATGAAATTTCAAATTGACAGATGTCATTGTTTGACACATCTGCCAATTTCTTCTCTGGAAAAACGAATCATCAAACAAACATTTGACAGTAAAATTGGAGAATTTGGGCCAAAATTTGCAAACAATTTTAAACGACAATTTTTCACTGAAATGTCAAGTGGCCATTTTGTAAGAATGGTCAGTCATATTCAGATCAGTTCGTAATAACACTTTACCAAATGTCTTACATATGGTGTGAACTTCTAATTTATGTGACAGCATTGAGAGAATCATCATTCAGCCATATTGTCAGACCAAGCATTTGAAATTAACAAATGTCATTGTTTCACACATTTGACACATACCTCGTTGACGAATCATCAAATAAGCACTTAACAATCAAATTGGAAGACTTCGAGGCAAAATCTGCTACATATGTATATAAAACGACCATTTTACAGTTTATTGGCAGCTTTTATCAAAGCACTAAGCTAATATTTGTCGGCCATATTCAGGTAATAATTATTCACTACTTTGGTGGAAGACGTCTAAATTCACAAAGAGTCAAAGCTTATATTTAGTTTAAAACCCCTGTTTCAAAAGTAAGGCAATTTAGTAATGAAAAAATGTTGCTTGAAATATTTAAAGATGGAGACTTTTTCGCGAGTTACCAATAGATTAAAATGTCGTCAAATAAAAAAAAACACAAAACTAGCTACCAATTTTCCTCAAACGAGAATTGTAGTGTTCCTTGTTTAACCTCAAAATATGGTCGATAAGTAAATGTCAGGATTTCTGTAGTACTACACCAAATTTTCAGTAATTGTATTAGAATACCTAAGATTAGCTACAATCAAACCTAAACAGTTATTGGTCAGCCCGAAAAGAATTGCCGTCAAGAAAGTACCCTGAATGAAGGTTGACGTCAATGTCGCTGCCGTTGAAAATGATGATGGATTATGAAAGATGTTGAGTGATAGATTTTATTGTTGGTTTCAAAAAAAATATAAATACTGAAATTTTGTATGAATGATTTATATATCAATCAAGTTTATTTTTTTTCATAATATTACAGTAAAATAAAGACGCGGAAAGGGACTTATTAGGAATGGCTTGATACATAAGTCCTTGATTGTTATTTTTAAAATCGAACGTCAGCTCCATTTCACCTTGAACTACCTCTTGGCTTTGGCGGGCATGTTCAAATAACGAAAACAGCTTTAAGGTTGGTGCGTTCGTCGTTTTCAGCACACATTCCGTATGATGTGGACTCACGCAAAAAGTATCCAAACAATAGCCATGCTGTAGAAGATTTATAACTTAATTAATCTGAACATTTAATGTCCTTACAAAATTGTTACTTTCAGAGCAGAGCACCCTCTCTTTTCATAGTCAAACCATCTCCATAGTATTTTTATACCATTAAAGTCTCGAGCTCAATAAATTTTTTAACGAATGCAAATCTTCCTCCAATATCGAATATATTTCACATGGAAATAAAAGAAGAAAAATTATATTTATCAGCTATTTGTTCAAGCTTTTCAGCTTATCGAATTGTTTTCGCTAATTTTCCATTTTCCATTTCCATTCTCTCAACCAAAAGCTCCGTGTCTCTGTGTTTTAAAACAACAACATTGACAAAAAAAAGTAAATTAATTAAAACGAATTTTACGTGACATGACTGTTAACTATGCTGCTTGGAGGTGGAAGTGGAGGTGGCCTTGCCGCTGCCATTCAATAGAAACGAAATTCAAAATAAAAGAAGGAACAACAATCTAATCTTACTGGACCGATGCATATGCTTGCTTGTTTAAAATGTTTTGAGTCTTCTATAGATAGATGAATTTCCATTGTTTCTCGTCCAGCAGAAGCAGGAGCAGCGGGAGCAGCACTAGGAATCCGAATCTCATTTAATTATACCATCGCTCTCCCATAAGAATTCTATGACTATGAGCATTTGAAGCAGCCCACCGAAAACGAGGGTTTGAAAAAAGGAAAAGAACACAAAAAAAAAACAAAACAAAAACAAGGATATCCGACGAAAAATCTCGATTACTAGAACAATGGTCAAGGATCTCGTCACAGTGTATATTATATATATAGAAGAGAGTTCATGCTTTCTACACACAGCGCAACGCTATAAGCAGTAGCTTGAAGCAGGATTTTCAACAGCAGTAGCAGAGGAAATAAGGGGAACACATCATTGGAGGCTGCTACCAAACCGCGAAACAATTCCCTCTACTGTCCACATAATACCGCAATAACACCGGTCTGAGTGGAGCCACGACCAGTTTGTAGTAAAAGCATGTAATCTCCGCCCGCTACTACTCCTCTATTGCATCGCCTGCCATCGCCTTTACCAACGCTAACGCCAACGTTGCCGTTGAAACAAAATAGTTACCTAGATTAAAATTTAACCAGAAAACCCCTTCATAACCCGCAATGCTGTATACTCGTACCAACCAGAAGGACACGAGGGGCAACCAGGTTAAAGGGCATGGCATGGATATAGAGATACGTGGACGAGTGGGGAAGGGGAGGGGGCGAGCGACGACGGACAGCTAGAAGAACATGGGTATCTAAGGCATACGCGACTTAGGCAAACTTTTAAATGGAAACTTATTCCAGTGATTTGCATAAAATTTAAGTGCAAATGTGAAGAGGAGTGCTACAGTTTTTACAATTTCCTTTCTCTGATGTCGTCGTTGGTTGACCCTATATTTTCCGTCGTCCATTTTTGACTTTATGCAACGGTTTTATGTTTTTGAACATTTCGCTTCTCTGCTGGTTGTGTCGGACGTTGGGTCCGTTGTGTTGTGTTTCGGGACACTATTGTGGTTTGTGTCTGTCGGCTCGGCTGTGTATTTCGCGGAGTGTTTTTAGTTTGCCTTTTTGGAATGGGTTTTATTTAAACTGAATTTTTTAAAACTCGTAACATTTGTGTGCCATCGTGTCCTAACTCTGTAGTGCTATAGCCTCTGTGCTGTTATTGGGGTTTAAGTGTTATTTCTCACTCGTTTCGATCAACAACGATGGCGTGGTGGTCGCGGGAACGTTAGCGTCGGTGGCACGGCGGCGGCGAGCGGCGGTGGTGGTGACACGATATAGAAACGTTTGTTAAACGGGGAAAATAATAATATTTAACACCTCCAAGCCTCACATTGGGATAAATTAGCAGGTTTCCCTGCCGTTTTGTGTCCTTTTTTAGAAAATGTAAATTGTTGGATGCATATTCAGAGGTTTTAATAGCTTTGGAGTCTTATCTATAGCCTTAACTATTAGAGATAATCGCAATTTAATTCGTTTTGTAGTATTTTTGTGCGGAAAATTTCATCTCTTTCTCTATTCATATTTTGGTTTTGTTTTTAGGACTCAATAAGTTTCCAGGTATACAAGAAAAGTTTTAAAATAAGTTTTATGTAGAGGAATTTTAGAATATTTTAAAATCAAAAACTGTTGGAATAGTTGCGCTTAACTATTCTTTATGGATCTAAAAGACTGAATCGAAGATCAACCATAAATTAATAATTGATAATCATTAAACAATTCGATTACCTCTTTCCAACCTGGTTGGATGGTTGAATTACATATGTCTTATTGTCGTTTTAAACAATCTTAAAATTTGAACTACATTATTTATTTTGGTAAAATTGTAACGAAGCGTTACACTTTTCCTCTATCACCCCGAATCTAAGACACCAACCATGTAGTAGGACTTTTCACAGGATATTTCATTAAAAACCCTTCAACTGACAGATTTCTGCCTTAAGCTAAGTTTAAGTATCAATCTTGAGTACGTTGGAGGAATGAATTTCAGAACAAAGCTAGTTCTTCGAATATAAGGCCATTTCAAAATTTGTCTTCCCTTCGTTTATTCCGCTGTCCACTTCTAAGCGTAGGACGGACTGAGGCCGACCGTTTATTCTCTAGTTTGCTGCTAGGACGCAACTAATACTCCGCCACTATTTCCTAAAATCTGTTACGATTAAGACAAGTCCCGTTAATAATTCGTTTTTTAAATGAATCACTAAAAAAGCTGTGAAAATTGGTCTATTTCATGGAAGAAAATGTTTAACGCGTTCTAAAGCTGTAGCTAGAAAGGAATTTGTTTCAGAGATATAGAGGCTCTTCAAGGATAAAAGGCTCAGAGGATAAAAGTGGAAATAACATCCACTACTGGTGGTTATTTCAGAAATGTAGTCATTTCCACGGAAATCAGGATCATTTAAGTCCGCATCTTCTCAAAAAAGAGTAAAATTTAACATTTTTCTTTTTACATTCAGAAATGAAACAAACATTTGTAAGACGCACATTCACGATACATAAAAATCGAAGATATTCACAATGGCATAATATTTAATCAATTCACTTTCGCAATGCCGATTTTTATTCCAATTGATAAATTCTATCAAACGTCGAGCAGTTAACAGTTGATCCTTGCAACGAGGGTGATTGACTATGACTAGTTTCATTTCGTCGTGTTTAAGCCGCTCAAAATATCATTAGGTATAAGGACCTAGATTGCTGAAACTCTATAAAGCCCATTTTCTCCATTTCAATTCACCTTTGTTCCATTTCTAAAAAATGTTCTAATAATAATAACAATATATTTTTGTCCTTTGCAAAAGTTTAAAACTACCAGCCCTTAAAAGAAAAACATTATTTTTAATTGTCATGCCAATGTCCTCATCCTCTTCCTCATCCTCATCCTCATTCTCTATAAT
This sequence comes from Eupeodes latifasciatus, assembly GCA_920104205.1. Lineage (NCBI taxonomy): Eukaryota > Metazoa > Arthropoda > Insecta > Diptera > Syrphidae > Eupeodes > Eupeodes latifasciatus. The sequence goes on from OV049925.1 coordinate 157,020,017, forward strand.
CGATATCTTGAGTTTCTTTGAGAGCGATACGATGATGGGGGAGATTGAAATGACAGATCAAAACAGTGGTGGTGACATTGCCATTAAACGGGACCTTTTGCCGGAAGTGACTTGATTAACGAGAGTAATTTTCATAAAACGAACTAACCAAACGGAAATTAACAAAGAATTCAAAGAAGTAGTCTCAAAATATGATACCGTGTCGTCAAGGCCGCTGCTGCCACCCTTAAAAAAAAAAAAAACAAAAAAAAAAAAAAACTTATTATCCTGTTAAGCTAATTTCGTTATGACCTTGTATAGGGCAAATGTCGCTCGTTTTGTGTTTTTTGAAGAGATTCTTCTCTGCTATCGTGTTGGTTGTTCTCGTTCGTATATACTTGGCACGGTGCGGTGCGGTGCGGTGTGGTGGTTCTTCTTCTTCTAGATCTTGGTATAATTACCTCCCTGGCCACAGTAGCAGTGTAGCACTGAGGCCAATAGGAATATAGCGTTTACATCGTTAATAGCTATAAGCAAACTTTCGAGGGAGATTCTCGTGTATAAAAGCTATAGATGATCATCCATTCGCGAAGTGACTCGAAGTGGTACATGGGATAGGAAAAGGAAAAATGATAAAACTGCTTCTTTCTGAATCTAATATACGTACATAGATATAAAGAGAAATCTAAAAGGTGTATGGAGTGAGTTAGAGACAAGCCGACCCGAGCCAAGCCAGGCCATTCCAGTGAGGTTCCGGAAGTCAGATGTTTTGAATGTGCTACAAGTGCTTGTCTGCCTGTTTGCTTATATTTCCCATGGAAATCCTTTCTGAGCTACTAGCTTAGAATAATAAATAAACCTAAGCTCATTCTATCTCTCTGTAGGTATACGTATTGGAGGGAGTCTTTCATTTGGCTGGCCGTCTTGTGAGTCCCTAGGACTGTTGGTTTTTTTGTTCTGTTCTGTTCTGTTTATGCGAAACTACGCAAGGAGAAAATTAAATCACTTTGATACGGGGTTGATGGTCGTTTTTAATGTGGGACAACATTTCAAGCAGTAAATGCGGATAAAGTTTTTCTTTTTTCTTTTTTGTTTTTGTAATAAAAAATGGTGAGCATCATAAAAAGAAAACAAAAAAATAAAAAAATGTACACGACCTTTCTTAGTAATGGAAAATTCAAGGAAATGAAAATGAGATCCCTCTTCCTTTGGTTATTATATTAAAGCATAATTTCATAATATACATGAAAAAAAGAAGAAGAAGAAGAAATCTCCTTTTTGTATGTTGGATCGTATCGTTGGATGGCAGAGACAAATTGTGTCTCGTGTTTTGCTTTATTGTCAGTACTTTGTTCAAAAATGCACAAATAATTCCATCCGAGTTAGCTGTGGTATAGTATAAAAGTACTTATATATAGAAATGATGTTATGGTATGGTATGGAATGGTGAAGTAAAAGGCCAAGCCCGACCCGTTGACTATAAATATCCGGAGGAACAAATCCTTGGTTGCTCTCGGAAATCGTGTATCAACGGAATGAGCTGGTGGTGGGTAGGTCATACATATTATATTGAAGGTTGCTACTCTGATATGGATATATAGCAAACCACTGCGAGAGAGAAAGAGATAGAGTGAGGAAGAAATTTTCAAATTGAATTAAAATGTGAAATAAGTCTGAGAGGGATCAGCATGAAATTTTGATATTTGATGAAAGATATGAAGCAAGGACTAAATTAATTTCAAAACTAACAATTTGTTGTTTAGAAACTTTATATACGAGTAGAAAGCATAGAAGATTATAATATAAAATGTGATTATATTTTAAAAGCCAAATAAAGTGTTGAAAGCATTTTTTATTAGAAATTTTTATGAAGGTTGTTTTATGAAAAATGTAAACAAATGCCTAAGTATTCAAATTTTCATAATAAATATCAAAATATTATTTTTCACTTCTTTTCAGATTCTTAGCTCAAAGCTAAAAACGATATTCTCTTAATTTTTTACAATAGTGAGCCAACTTTAAAAGATAGACATATGTTAGGCGAAATTTGTTTAAGAACTATTAAAGGGGAACAAATCTGTGCTACATTGTTTTAGCAAAACTTTAACCGTTACAAAGTTACAAAAATGAAAACATTTTTCGTTTTTGAAACGTTCTTTATTAGTGATCCAGTATGTGATGTTATAAAGCCTAGCCTGCCTGAATTACAGCCCATTTATCTATCACTGACAACATTTTACAAATCGGACCAGTAGTTCTTGAGATTACCGCGCTCAAACAAACAAATAAATTGTTAAGCTTCCACATTCTTGATGTGTGGTTAAAAAAAGAATCGTTCGAAATTGAGCTCAAAGTTAAAGGTTACATTCAAGTTTTGGAGGACCGACTAATAAAGACTTTATAGTTTAAAGCCAGAGCATAAGGGAAAAAACATTTCAAGACCTCTGGAATAACAGTCCAACACACTAACCATCGTGCCAAGGGTAACGCGGGGGCAGTGCGGAGAAATCATGAACGTTTTAAATTCAATTGTTAATGTTCTAAATCTACAATGTTTCTCAAATTCACAACAGATTTGTGTAGGAGTTACCGTTTTCAAAACTTTCCCTAGGTTTCCTGTACGACTTTTGATTACTGTGATATAACAAAGAGAATGTGTCGACTTCTAGATGCTTCGCAGGTAAAAATTTAAATTTCGCAACCTCAAAATAATCACTGAGATACATACGAAGTTTACAAGAATCACTAAAAATTCTAAAAGTTATTTTGCTAACTTAATATTAGAGGGTGTATTTTGTTGAGTATCATCAAAACTTCCTTTTTTTTTTAAATTTTTCCAAAAATATCCTTTAAAAACATCAACTGCTAAAGTTGATTGAAAATCTCAAAACCAAATCATAACTCGATTAAATTTTTTATCGAAAACTTAAACTTCTTCAATTCTAAATAAATTACCCGCTTACCGTATTCTTGATAAATTTTCAATTGAACGCCTTCAATTCACAAAGCACCAACACTCAACTTGTAACAAATGAAATAGGAAACAACAGCATATCCAGCCAGCTTCAGCATTAGCACGTCGTCGTCGTCGGTATAGTCGGTATATAGCACCCAAGAAGACCTAACCGACCTTCTCCACTCTTATATCAAATGGAAAATTAATTTTCCCTCATGTAAGCTGAGTATAAAAGCAGAACCACTGCCTTCTCTTAACATATATGTATGTGTATTTTGCACAAATGATGCAAGCAGTGAGCGTGAGCGTGCAGTAACAACAACAGGAACAAAACCAGAAGCAGGAGCCATACCATGTGAACGACCACACTGTGATTCTGTTTATAGATTTCATAAATGGAGCTAGACAAAGAAATTAATGGCGTTGGAGTGTAAATAAACTCCGGGATAATTAGATTAAGAAAATACCGAGCTTCAATGGCCACTTGAAATAGGAGTCCCATCATCTAGTCAAGGGAGCCGGGCAACCGGTGCGGCGGCGGCGGCGGCGGGGGCAGCGAATCACTATCACCATTTATTAATGGCAGGAAAGGCGAGTCCTGATGATGACGATGCACACGATATTCTGGATCTGTTGCGATAAGGATAATCGAAATCTGATATCGATTGTTGATTTCCTATACCTACTGTTGGTCGGTCTTCTAAACATACAGAAATTCATCTATAAGTTCTTCAAATGAATATTGCCATTACCTTTTCTCAGCTTGATTATAAATGGAACACAGGTGCTATTAGGAGTATCGAATTTCTGCCCCAAATTAATTTAAGACTATCCTTCGTTGCCCATATCCACTCAACAAAAACAGTCATTCCAAGGATATTCAAAAGAAATGCGATTAAACATATTTGTAATTTTAATAAAAATAAGATCGATAAATATACAATTTAGAAAGGGACCAGCTGGTGGTGGGTGTAGGTACTAACGCCTTCAAATGAACCAACGACCAGACCACCGCCATCTTTGTGGCAATGGCAATGTTAAATGAACTCAATTCAAATAACAAAAAAAAGAAAAACAGAAACCTTTTATTTTCATACTTCTCGTACTCTCCTAAAGTAAGAACAAAATATGAAAAGAAATCCTAATTCCTCGCATTGAATAAGTAACAAAGAAAGAGCCCTGTCGGCCTCTGCTCCTTAAAAAAGAAGAAGGAATTTTACGATTTAGGTTCATTTTGATATTATGTTCATAAGGGGTATTTTTTGTATTTGTATTTTCAAAGCCATAGACCCCGAAGCGAAATGAAACAGTCTTCCCTCTCCAGTCTTTTTTACTCGAGTTTCAAATCTAAATGTCCTTATTGTAGGCTAACAAAGAAAAAAGGCGAACAAAAATATTTGCACGCCTCACGAACGAACATATGGGAGGCGTCGTCGTCGTCCTCGGTCGTTTATAGAAAACAAAAAGAAAAAAGTAAAAATAGAACGGAACCTAAGACCACTATTCTTCTGAAAGTTTTCGACATCAAAAGTGATAAATGTTCCAGAAATACCTCAGCTATATAGGAAAATGGAAGGATATGGGTGCTAAAGTCGAAGCATATATGTACATACGTACTCGTAACATACATAGAACAACACCCTCTCTCTTCCAAATAATCGTAATAGAGTGGGTCATGTGTCTTGTGTTAGAGTCTGTGCATGACGTTCTATGGTCTTTCCACACCACAGAATCGAATTATTTTTTCTCGTCAGGGTGTTGGTTCATTCTCAATTCACTCTCTCCCTCACATCCTTTTTGATGATCCTATTTTGATGCCCTGGAAAGGAAAATATATCACATCACTACCATCGTCATCATCATCATCAACATCCCCATCACCATCATCATCATCATCAGGTATAGAAATTGATGGAAAGGTTAGACGGATAAAAGACATCATCACGTATTCATTTGTTAAATCCGTCAGATGCAAGGCAACCCGTAAGTGGGCCATAGAGTGTATATAAATTGGAAGCGATATGGTCTAGTCATTGGCTTCTTTTTGCTTTATCCACCGCACCACCGCACTATACCGCCCCGTAACAAACTGATAAAGAATCATTATTAAAAGATGAACTGAATTTGAAGGTATCGAATATACCTTTCTGTATATGAAGTCGATAAAGGTTATGCTAATAAAGCTTGATGAAGAGAATCTTATGTCTCGTTGGATTTTGCCTATTTAGCATCTAGGCTGTTTTTGAAGCTTCTTTTGAATATCTATCTCCTTTTAGTACTTATATACAAAAACCACTATATCGTACCCTAACAAGTTTATGTCTTATTATAAGAAAAGAGGTAGTTAGGAAGATCAAATTATAGAATGATTGGTCCTGACGCTATAGAACAATATTATAAAAATTACAGGAGTATGACTTTTTAGAATTATGAACAAAACGGATCTCAAGGATTTCATATTTTTGTATTACATAATTCTCATTTTCAGAACTTCTCACATAAGTGGATTTTATTTTCAAAAAAAAAAATCAATTATCTCATCAACTGTTTATAGAATCAAGTATACAACATCATACAAGCTTGGTGTCAAAACAAAGTTCGACTTATAAAACATTTCAAAGCACACGAACCGTAAATAATACGAAATAATAGCACAGGCAGACCATTGTTCCCACACAATTTTAGTTTTCATTGTTTTCGCCGAGCAAAAGTAGCACTTGGGAAGGTTATATATGTATGTACCTAAGAGTATGTACCGCTCTGGTTTGCAAAGCGCGCTTCTCTATGGAAACTTTTCCTTCATTTTAGTTTTGTTCAAATTTCCTGTTCCACATCAGCTCAACAGAAATAAAAAAAAAAAAACAAAGAACCTAAATAACTTTTTTCGGTACCGACCGAAAGGACGACCAATCTACACCCCGCTCATGCCTCGACGAAAACATATTTCGACAAAGACTACGTGTTTTACAAGACTTTATATATTTATATATCTATGCATTTTTTTTTTGTTTTAGTTTTTGTTCATAGCCTTTTGCCTTTCAAAAGTCTCTAACTCTGTGACAGCTCCTTGCTGAACTAATGCGCTCTGCGCTTCTTCAACAAAAGCTAAGGCAACCTTCTTTTTCGTATAATAAACAGCAGCGAGTTGCAACAATTTATGTGGAATGTAAAACAAAGCGAAAAATGGAAGAATTCATTCTTTGTCCCACTTGGACACTTTACATTAATAGAGAGAAACAAAAAAGGATATGAAAAAAGGAGTCGGGAAAAGGAAATATCATTGAGTTTTAAGATCACCTCCACCCCGTTTCTCAGCCAGTACTATCATCAAAAGCAATTGTTTTCTCCCAAGGATGAGAGGTTTGAGGATTGTGGATGAGGATAAAGATGGCAGCTAACACATGGACCAGTTTGACTCAACTCTTACTACAGACGATCCCACCAACGAGCCATAAAAAACATCCAACACAACTTTGCCAACTAAAAAATATTCGATTCGTTTTTAAGTTTTTTTTTTTCAATTTTTTGTTGTTGTAGTTTAAACTCAACTCAACCCAACCGTTGAATGGGTCCTTGGGGGTGGAGATGGATCATCAGAAGGAACAGAGCTGGCATGCGAAATAGAAAGTAGGTTGGGCTACGGACGGACGGACGGACAACAACGGCAACGGAAAACGGCAGGCTATATAAGGATATACGGAACGGAACAGAACGACAAGAAAAAAAGAAATATCCTCGTAATCATATTTTGTACTCTCAAGGGTATATTGCGAAATATCTAGGACACTCTATCGCGCACAACTATTGCAAAGTGTTTATTATTATTGAGCCTTGGGGAGATGATGATGATGGGAATGGGAATGGGGTGGGGTGGACTGGGGTTATATGGAACGGAACTATGGGTATATCTGAAATTTAACCTACAAGCATTGCATGCTTTTGTGGCTTCTCTCTGATACCAGAAATTTTGCTGTTTCATTTTGAAATTAAAATGTTCAACCTTTTTTTCACCCGTCATGCCCGAAGGATGGAAATATAGAGGAAACCATTGCTATATGTATAACTACTAAAAAATATGTCTATATGTACATAAACTCGTACATACATACATAGTCGTACAACGTAGTACATATCCAAAAAATACACATGTGAAAATTATACTTTTGGGAAATTTTTGCAAGTGCAGCAGTGCATTTGGATAAAAACGAAAATCCCACCCAAAAATACGACGAAGAGTCTGTACAGCGAAGCTTGCTACAACATGCCTGACGGATCGATTCCTTGCTACAGGATGTACGACCAAGCACAGCAATGTGTGCTGCGTTCTATTTTTTCGTATTTTTTGTATGTTATCTATTATTCTACTCGTCGCACCCTGTTTCGTGTTTATGTGGTATCCTTACAGATGAAAAACCCCGGTGGTAGAAATAATCTGCAAAAAAGTCAGTCTTCGCCCGGGACCACTGAAGCACACTGAACACTGAAGCATCATCGTATAGCCTTGGATCAGAGAGAGAGAAAGAGAACATACTCTGATGAACAAGAGGATACCTTCAAAAATATATAAAAAAGGAATGAACTCAAATGTATGTAGGAATTCCAGCAAAAATTCCTGTTTCCGTTCAACTGAATGTTTGTATTGAATTTGGCCCACAAACCCCACCATCCTCATCCGAATTGAGTTCCCTTAGATGCTCACAAATTATTTCTGCCGCTATTGCTAAATTAAGCTCTAACAATAGATTTTGGTCTTTAATTTTTTATTTTTGGAATATTTCAGTCTTTTTTCTTTTGTTAGTATTGAAACAGTCGTTTTCGAGGCTTCAGATGAACTGCATGTTCAAAAGTATAGACTACCTATATGTGCTACGTGCACTTGGAATGGTTGAACATCCAGAAAAATTGAGTTCTTCGAACTATGACAAGAATTCGTAGGCAAAAAAAAACTGATACCTGTGGCTTTGAAAGTTAAAAAATTAGATTTTAATTTTAAGAGTTGTGATTTCAAGAATCTTTGCGTAGCCATAAGAGACTAATTGTTTGTTTTAGTGACTTGAAATGACAGTCTACTGAACATAGTCGATTATGATTTTCAATACGGTTGTCGAGATCCTGTATCAGAATATGAGTTTCATCTGGCTGACGTCTTGACAATGAATATAGTTTTACTAAGATAGGAAAATCATCATATAGAAAGATAGATAAACATTATTATTTCTTAAAATCCCAAATTATCATTCTATATAAGTTAAAATTCGGGTCAAGGAAGAAAACGTTTAAGCTTTTGTAGCAATACAATTTTCGCACGAAAAAAATCCGTAGTTAGTGCAAAACTAGCATATTCTCGAGGTTTACCACAATTTTTGTTAAGAACTTTTTTTTGAACAATTAAAAAAGGGCTGTATTTTTATTAAAATATGTAGCTCCTCAACAAGTGAATTTCGTAATATAATTTAAACAACAATTCAAAAAAGCAAACTTTTCTTAGTAAAAATACTGTTTTAGAAGTATGTTTGCAAAAGCTCATTTAAGAACAAAGTTTAAGCCCAATTTATGTTAGAAATAAGATTAAGAAAGCTTTTTGCATCTGCAAAAGAGAATCGGTCCCAGTACCGAACCTTGTGGAACTCCCATATATAATTGTTATTACAACCTAAACCCTCACCAAATTTCACTCATTGAGGTTTTACTTTTAAAAATGTTTTAAACCTTTCAAGATTGTCAATCTCAATATTATGGTTAGTCATTTTAAATGATTTTGGAATTTCAAAAAACAAAGCAGCTGTTCTCCTATTTCTATCAAAAATCACATATACTTGATAGCAGAATTGTAACAGAAATATTGAAAAGACTCGTTCTAGTTAAGAACTTAACCATTCTAGTTATTGTGGCTTTTTTAAAAATCTTGCAAACTGAGGGTAAGAGTGCGATAGACCTATAAGAAACGCCTCTTTAACAAAACATATTGTCAGAAAATCATAAACGACAATATGTTTATATTATTATTTTATATATTATTTAACAAGCTAACAATTTTATAAATACATAGGAATTTATAATATATTATCAAAATTCTTAATCTTTTGCTGATTGGGAAACATCATACTTATTTCATTTAGAAAAAAACAAAAGCGCAAAATTGTATGTTCTCAACATTTTACTGAGTAACAATTATTTAAATATTTGACAACTTAGTAGAGACTCCAAAATTTTAGACCTTTCTTTTCATTTTGCTAAAAAGGAAATTGCTAATTACTTTTTATTAAAAAAAAACGACCATCCGAACATGTCTAAACAGTGACTTGAAGATATTTCTATCAATTGGAACTGTCGACTGCACCAATATTTTAGGATTTATTGTACATATGTAGGTACAAGCTCGTGTTCCATTAGGAAAATTAATAACCAATATCATCCTACAACATATTTCTCAAAAAACAAAAGATGTAGTGGTAACAGTCCTTGAAATTTCGGGGAAAATTGAATCTGTGATTTGTAATTCAGTCTTAGGTTTTTATCCAAGAACCAAACTGTTATCTATACCTAGAATAAAATTCTCCCTCATCCAGTTCTTGCAGGGGATTTTCTCTGGACTTAAGACATCACATTTTTCTACATAAAGCCGAGTCTACAAATATTTCGAAGTCTCCGTCTTCTGATAACTTTTTCAATTTTGTTCAGAGTAATGACAGATGTCCTACGGATTTAGCAAATTACTAAAAGTTAAAGGAGCCGTTCAGTGATTTTGATTTCAGCTAAATGTTAAAAGATAGTTAGATGTCAAAATCGTTTAGAATTAGTTTCATTTAAGCTTAGAAAATTTATAAAATGACTAAATGGTTAAAAAAATCGGACCAGTGTATCTGAACACGTCTAAAAAGTTGCAGTTCGAAAGAAGAACAAAACAAAGCAAACAAACCTCAATTCTAGGAACGATCCTATTCATTTTAAATGTCAGAAACTTAGAAGTCGCATGGATTCTTCAAATTTATAAAAGTCAAAATAACCATTTTGTGATTTTTACTATGGTAAACTCCTAAAATGGATCCAATATTTTACTAAATTGTTTAAAATACTGCGTCAATGATTTCAATAAATTGCTTGAAATGTTGATCTTCATTGTAACCATATAGTTCTTTGTTTTGCATCCTTATTTTTATATTTTCCTTTGTTTCTAACACAATTGCATCTAAATGGGATATATGATAATTTGGACTTCCTTCCCTACACTAGACCAAAGAATATTGAATAATAGTTGATGATGAGGCTGACAAACACCATTGGAATAATACAAATATTGGGATAAAATCGATAGTTTATGAATTTGCTTACCACTTTATATAAGCAAACCATAGACACATGCATATCTATATAGTTGAATAAAAGATGATCTTTTCCGGAAAAACATCCAATTAAGTCCCTCGAGTGCGTACCAAACATGTTATACTCGTGTAGGTATACCTTTACTCGTATATCTTATCCTTTTTCGATATTAAGCGAGCGATTTCTCATTTCTTTATGCATTCATTCTATATACATACAAATAGGTGCAATACCCCTTAAGTCATTATATGCATACATACATACATATATCTACATAATCGTTCTATATATATTATCTACGAAATGAATAGTGTGGGAATATAAGACTTAGAAATTGGCAAATTTCCTCTTTGCAAAAATCGATTTTCAAAAAGGTAGTGAAATTCTAGACACGAGACACCACCGCTCCGCACCTCGTCGGCACTTCACTTCACCGGCACCTCACACTTCACAGCACCGACACATCCTATCCAATCCTTTAATTTCCATTCATTTTGAACCGATTGCAAAATACCTAAGGTATATCAGTTTTCGTACCTGTACCCGAGTATGCATGCATAAATGCATGGCAAAAGTGCAAATATGCAAATGACGGATCAATAGGCTTTTGCAATCGATGTTCATGCTACCATACTGAGGAGGCTGTGGGGGTGCAGCAGTAAAAGAAAAAAAAAAAACAAAGATGAAAGACGCAAAAATATTCAATGGGTAGGCAATGTGGGCAAAACCACATTATTCGAAAACGTTTTAATGCATATACTCGTAAGAATGCAATATGTGGAATTTTAAACAAAATTTCGACCAACACTGATGACTTCCCATTCGTGCATGTCTGGCGATATTTCTAAAAGTTTTACAAAATATAAATAATACCATTTTGTGTAAGATAAAAAAATGTTTCAGTATCTTTGTTCTCGAGATATTTGAGTTAAAAACAATTTTCTATCAGTTTTAAGACGTTTTTGTACGTTTTCGTTTTTGTAGAAAAAGTTGTCTGTTGAATTTCTCTAAGAAATTAACTAAAGGTTAACAACAATCTGAAAAAATAAGTTTGATTTCATTTTCAATATCTATTTGTGTCCCCGAGACATTCAAGTCGAAAACAAATTTTTACCAACTTTTAGTACCATTTTTTTAACGTTTTTTCTTTCTTAGAAAAAGAAGTTTTGGATCAAGAAATATTTGGGACCAAATAATTTTTGCATTTTAAAGGGTGTCCCAAAATTAACGCAAGATTTGAATTAAATAGAAAACGCCGTTTTTAGTCTTTTGATAGTTATATTTTTATTGACTCGTAAAGTACATAGGATAGGGCTATGTATGGAATAACACATCGGACAAATGGCCTCCACGGCTTGCATGCACATGCGCACTCTTTTGTTGAAATTTTCCATGACCATTCTGCATAAATGTGGCTGAATTTCGTTGATGCAGCGTTGAATCTCCTCCTTTAATGCACGGGTGGTTGTGGGCTTGTTGACATAGACTTGTGATTTCAAATAACCCCATAAAAAGAAGTCTAATGGTATTAAATCACACGATCTAGGAGGCCAATTTTGATCACCGAAACGAGAGAGTACACGACCTGGAAATGTCTCATGCAGTAATTGAATTGTTTCACGGGCTGTATGACATGTGGCACCGTCTTGTTGAAACCACATATTGGACAGATCAATATCATCCAATTTTGGCAGAAAGAACTGTGTAATCATGTCGCGATATCGAGCACCAGTAACAGTCACTGCTTGACCAGCATCATTTTCAAAAAAATATGGCCCAATTATGCCTCCAGCCCAAAATCCACACCATACAGTCACGCGTTGTGGATGCATTTGTTTTTCGACAATCACATGTGGGTTATCCGAACCCCAAATGCGGCAATTTTGGCGATTGACAAAGCCATCAAGATGAAAATGTGCTTCATCGCTTAGGATGATTTTGCTCGAAAAATCAGGGTCCATTTGTTGATGTTCAATAATCCATTCAACGAACTCTCTTCTCTGTCCATGGTCATTAGGCTTCAATTGTTGTGTTAATTGAATTTTGTAAGCATGAAGACACAGATCTTTGGTGAGTATACGCTGTAGAGAGGTTCTTAAAATTTGCAATTCTTGTCCACGACGTCGAATTGAGGTTCCTGGATTGTCAGCAACACTCTCACGCACTGCTTCGACATTCACATTTCAACGGCTTGTTTTTGGACGACCAGTGTGTTTGGCGTCTCCAACGGATCCAGTCTCTCTTCACAGTTGACGAAGTTAAAACACTACTCTGACCATATTTTGTATGAAATTTTCGAACTGCAGCCGCTAAGCTTTCACTATTTTTGAAATATTCTTTAATAATGAAGACACGTTGTTCTATCGTGTAACGCTCCATTTTTAATAACCCTATACTGTTAGCTGTCAAATTGCTTTTTTTTAGGGTTGCCAACACTTCACTGCACAAATGTCGGCAAATTCAAATCTTGCGTTAATTTTGGGACACCCTTTATTTTAATAGCTATATTTAAAAAATCACACTCAATTTTTGTTTGAAAGTCCTTTCTAAATCGTTTGATGTTATTGTCTGTAAAACAAAACTTATTTTAAGTCGGTATCTTTGCAGGTTCTTGAGATATAGCTGACGAAAATAAGTATCCCGAAAGTACGTACACCCTCAAAAAACCCTTGATTCAGATTCTAGAGACCTTGAGACGTCGAAAAATGTCAACATTTTAAATTCGACAAGTCAGAATACAATAATTTCCTATGGGAAGTTAAAAACAGGCAGTATATTAAGGAAAAATATTAAACTTGGTTTTGGAATGTAAAATTTACGTAAACGGTCGAAGTTAAGTGTTCGAAAAACCTACAATTTTCAAATTTAAAAACAAAGTCAAATTAATCCAAAAACAATTGAAATACAAAAATTAACGACAACCTTATTGTGACTGCTCAGACTCAGAGAACGAAAATACTCGACCCACTTTCTTAACTGCGCTGTCTGTCATTAAAAAGTACATACATTTTATATCAATGTACACAAATGTATTTCAGTATGTTAAAAACGTTAAGCCTCAAACCTCCGTTTGTCTAATATACCTACTGATCCCATTTAAAAAAAAAAACTTTGAAAAACCGTCTCTGACCGGAAAAATTGTAGGCGGAAAAGTTTATTTTCTCGCTACCGCTACCGCTATAGCTCCCGTTCTTATTTTACCGCATAACTTTTTGAAAAATAAAACATTCTGATGACAAAACTTTCAAAATGTCAACGAAAAAGTATATGTATGTACGTTTCTGCGAGCATAGGAGGTATAAGCAAGAAAACAGACTGCATCGAGTGTCCTTGAGTTCTAATTCCATCAGTGAATTAATTCACAACACGAATGCAAATGGAGAACGATCCCCGTCTGAATTATCATCGCAAGAAGTCTCAACGAACGATGATCGTTACCCAACCCCAACTCATTCCCTTCGCCATCGTACTGTCATCGAAATTTTAAGGACACAACTTTTCCAGTCAAAAAACTTTTCAACTGAAACGAAATCCAAAGACTTTTTGGCGGCGGCGAAGGCAGCGGCAGCAGCAGTGGTTGGTTGGTTGGGTAGGGGTGGAGACGAGGGGAACAAGGAATCTCGTTTATTTTGAAATTTTGTTGGTAGGGAATACCTTCGAGTGTATACATATATGTTTGTGTGTCCTTTTTTCGGAGGTGCACATCACCAGATTTAAATTGCTATAAGGAGGGTTTGGGGTTTCAAAAGCTGATGGTTGGTTCCTTTTTCATAGTCAATCGTATCGTCGCGTCTTCGTCGCTCGTATATAGTCGGCTTCGGATTCAGCTGCTTCACTTGTTATCTGGTCGGACTGCCGGTCGGTCGCTCGGTTGGGTGGTCGGTCGGTGGGTAGGTAAATTCTGAAAGTGTACAAAAAGTCCTTCGAACTCGTATTCAGTGGGCGTCTGAAATTGTATGTACATATTTCGAGTGCCTACGCTCTGGAGAAATTCCATTTGCCTATGGCTTTCGTGCACCAAATAAATAAATTTCATTTCGGCTGTGGGTTGAAGTGCATTCCATCCCCAACGAAACGAAAGTGAATAAACAGAGCGGTACGCGGCGCGGTGCTGTGCTGTGCGGCTCGACTTGGATGGATGAAATAAAACGAAACGATAGAAACTTGACGAAAGGAGGCCTAGCTAAGGTTTTGGCATCGGCATCACTCTGTATACGTATACTCGTACTATCCGTACTCGTATATGCACAAATATTTGAAATAGTTGAGACTTCAAGGATCGCATAAAATATTCTAATTTCAGTCCTTTTTCTGCAGGCTCCCAAAGGCTCATGAATTCCAAGGATGTTTGTGACTTTGTTTGAGTGTGTCTGCTTGCATTCGAATAATGTTCCCGGAAATCGTTGTTTAAAAATAAACTCAATGCAAGAGAAAGGGAAGAAGAACAAAAACAGCAAACACAGTTCTATACAACCGCACCGCTCAGCACTTGTCCTTGTACCTCGCGTCTCGCTATCGCTAGCCCGAGCCCGAGCCCCAGCCCAATTGCATTGCAATGCGATTGCGATTTGCGAGTCAGAGTCAAATTCAAATTCAGATTCAGAGTCAAAGGCGTATAGCCCGAACGCGCCTGAGGGGCTCTGAGAGTGCGATTTATTGCAGTAGGAAATGCGCCATCGTTCCGCTATAGCACAGTTTAGTGGCAGTTTCCTCTGTATTATTGTTATTGTTTTTTTGGGGCATTGAATTTTGAATTTAGAAAATATTTCGTTCATGCTGATTTTCAGCAGTCAGCACTCAACACACAGAGCTGTTCCATAGAGGACCACCCTTGACCTCCTTGATCCATATGAATCCTCGATTTGGTGAGCAGATGTGTGAGAATGAGAACTGAGGAGATATACAATTGTATATAGTATACTATATAAGCAAGGACACATATAAAGATGCCAAAATAAGAATCCTCTGGACCTGGAAGATTTTTCATTTTATTTTTCGATTTACGCTCAATTTTGTTTTTTCATCATCATCTCTTCTTCATCTTCAACATCGTCGTCGTCGTCATTTTCGCCCCTTTCCTCATCTCTTATAACTTCCAATGTTGTCGTCTCTAAAATATTCCTAGTGGGCGTAGCGAAAGGGGTGGTAATGGAAAGTCAGGACGAAGAAGAAGAAGAAGGCAGAGAAAATCCAATTTTGGCCCAAACTTCACCCCCAACTGAGAAATTGCTGTTGCTTTCTGTGGCGGTTATTGTTGGATTGGAATTTCAATATACGTCGCACAGATGCTGTACGACATGAGTATAGCTCTAGCAGCGGCGGTATTGGCGGAGAGGAGTTTATATATGGGTGCTACTATATAAGTTGAACAATGGATTTACCGACGCACGGGAATGGTTCGCCCGTTGATGCCATTCCCATTCCCATTCCCGATCTCGGTCTCGTTCACATTCAGGGCCCAAACCTGATATAAGAAACGAAACATTTTTCCATATTCGCCTGAGAAAAACATAAACAAATTTTGCGGTTTATTGCCTCTAAGTCCCTCGATTTGCTTCGCATTCTTTTTCTTCTTTTTTTCAAGCCTGCCGTTGAAGTTGCCATTGCCGTCTCACATCTAGGATTCCGTCCGGGCAAATATATTTTGTCCTGATGTATGTGTCGTTGTATATTATGATGGGTATGGCTTTCGCTATGGCTATGGCTATGGCTTAACGAAGAGCAAGGACCAAAGAAGGGCGTACTGGATGAATCTCATATGAATCCGCTTCAAATGAAATGGAAATTTGTATCCTTTTATGTTCGCGTACATTTGTAGGATTTTTTTATGTACTCCTTGGATATGATATACGCGGTGAAAATGTACTAGTGACGGCAGCACAGTCTACTTTAGACTGGTTTGTGTCGTATCGTCATGGGGTGGATTAGGATTCAAAATAGATTGCTCGGTTATGTTGGGTTTGGGTTTGGGTTGTGGGGATGGAAAACTTAATTTTCAACATCATATTCCGATTTTTTTTTATTATTATTTGGTACTCGCATGTATGTATGTTTTAGAAACAGACAGGGTGACCAGTTGTTTGATTTTTTTCGTTTCAAAAATGTCTTAAGTATTCTACTTCTTTCTGTATACATGTTTACTTGTTTAAGATGTCGACTTGTCTTAAAAGAGAAATAAAAGTTAGTAACGAAAAAAATCTTTGAAAAAATAAAAGAACTTAAAGATAAGAAACGATTTTGCTTTGAAAGTGACAATTAGATTATATCCTTGATTTGAATCATTCTATCACGTCATATTTTTGGGATATGATCTTTTAAAGTTTGAAAAAAAAACATCACATACTTTTTTTTTAGAGAACATTTTATGAGGTTTTCTAAATCTTCAACCAATTCAATTTTCAGATTAAATGTTAGCAAGATTTCATAAAATACTTTAAAAATCCTCATTAGTAATTAGAGTACACTTTCCCATGTATGCTAAGACGGTTTTTATAAAAAGTAAAAAAAAAAAAAACTTAAAAAGCTAACACATCAAGTTTTTGAAATATGTCAAACAAATTTAAAATTTATTTTTTTAAATTTATGCACATAGCTAAAATCGAAGTTGATATTCAAATTCTGCACCAAAAATTAACGCTAGTTTTTAAAAAACCTAAAAATCAAACAATTTATGGTTTTTTAAAACCTGATATGTTAAACGAAGACCTATGGTAAAAAATACAGTCTAAATGCGATACTAATAAAGCTTAAGCTATATCTAGAAATTAAACATTTGTATTTTGCCAAGTCATCATAAAATTTGTCTTGTTTTACCAAAACTTTATAAACACCTTAATATGGATTTTTCAAAAATTTTTAAGACGGTATATATTTGGCTTGATGAGGAAATGATAAGGCCAAATTCGAATTCAGGGCAGCAAAATATTTTGTTTGATTTCTATATCAGACAGCAAGCTTAATTTTGTCGACAAGTTGGAGTAACTTTTTCAATACTTAAACAAATTCTTTAAAATTCTTGTCATTCAAAAATATGTATGTACATTTATGATAATTCTTAATGATAGTATAGATAGATCAAAGACACATATTTATTGATTACCAGGCTTGTAAAAGAACGCAATCTTTTGTGAAACTTTTGAAATAATTTGCGACTGAGACTTTAATGCGCTGAATGAAATCGTTTGAATGCTCTCAGCCTCAATAGATTGCAATCATTTGAGATTCTATGAACTCATTTTCATTTTATTTGATGCCTTTGCATTCTTTAGCAATAATTTCAAGACCTTCTGTTTGGAAATACAAAATTAACGGTAAATTAATTAAATACTATGAATTTTTAATCTTCATTATGAGTTTTTAGAAACCCAAATATGGTCACCTCATGTTAATACATTCACAGTTCGTATCGAAGCAAAAGAACAGGAGGGTTGAAGTTTTTAAGGTTCCGTGACTTTTTTCGTTCTGTTCGTTCTCTGAAATTCTGAACACAGAAAGTTGTATACGCAAATGGAGCATGAGTAATTTTGCCATTTTATAAAATTGCGAATTCTGGGAATTATTTTTTCTATATTATTTTCTCTCCGCTTGGGTAAGTCCATTTCACATACACAACATATGGCATTTTGTTTTATGGTGAGCTTTGATGCAAGACTATTATACATTTACTTTTTACATACAACAAAATTGAAAGATTGAAACACTCAAAGTCGTTTTATAACAAAGAGGGTTGATATGATGATGCCGACAAGGACAATGAAAACAACGACGATGACGATGACGACGATGAAGATGAAGATGACGATGACGACTGGCGCGCCCTCTTTACTGGGCAATTAGCGTGATTTCAGATGAATGGGAATTCTTTCTTATTCTTATTCTTTTTGCTTCCGTTTTGTTTTTTAAGGGAATTTAAGAATTCGTTAGAACGTCAATGGTGGCGAAAATTGTATAAATGGCCACTTCGATTTCTAAGAGTTTTATCAAGTTTCACTTTATTTTGTTTTGTTCTTTGTTGTTATTGTTGTTGTTGTTGTTGTTTGGATTCCTTTACGTCTATGAATTTTAGGGAATATAAGGATATAAGCATGTATTGTATATGTAAGAAGTATAGTGGAGTACCATTTATATTGATGGCGCATTATATGAAATGAAATGTCAACGCGGCGGGTGAGGATGATGTTCAATTTAATTTGGATTTTTATGGTTTTCTTGGAATAGCGGTGGCGGCAGTGGCAGCGGCGGCGGCGACGGGCGATGACGTGTAAAGTAAGGACTCGGCACGGCAAACAAAATTATATCGAAACAGACCCGTGCGTCGCTCGCTTGCTATTCACAGTCTGGGTACGTGACAAAAATATAATATAAATTCAATATAGAGAAAAAGAAACGAACTCTTCTTTTCTTCCTTAATCGTGAAGAATTCTAAAATGGTATTCGGTAGGAACCTATTAAATTTTTTTTAATCTTTGACACATTTTGTATTTCGATCAATGACGATTTTTTATTTGGTTTCTGGGTTAGAAGTTTATTGAATCTTTTAAGTAAAATGAACATGTTCTTCATAAAAAATTTAATTACATTTTTTTGGTGGGGTCTGGGGTGTGTGTCAGCGAGTGGAGTCTTTCTATAAACCTTAAATTACATACTTTGAAGTAGTTCGCTTTGTAGATACTTAACAAAAAAAACTTTTTCAATCAAAATTCAAAAACTGACTTGAACTGAATGGAAAATTGGAATAGGAGGCTTTTAAGTGTTTCGATATAAAACGAAACTAAAAAAGTTTTAAAAGTACGGAAGTGCGTGAATGTATGTATATTGGAGTTTATTGGATTTTTAATTCAACATGTTTATAGTATGTCCCAAACATTCTAAAATTTACAGTTGTAATTTAAGGGGAGTGTTCACACTTGGTATTTTCAATATTTGTGAAATTAATTGAAAGTTGAGTGGAATTTAAAAGAAATTTAGGTTTATTAACTTCCCATAGGAAGTTATTGTAATGGGTCCGATTTGTCAAATTGAAAATTTTGACATTTCTCGACGTTTTTTTCGTCGTCCATAGCTCAAGAACCAGAAGAGATATCGACTTCAAATGAATTGTATTATACATATAATAAGGCAGAGAGATGCAGAAAGGGCTCTCAAGAAAATTGCATGGGTGTTTTTTTTACCATAGCAGTTTAAAAAAAAGGTGAAAATTTTGGTTAACCCTTAATATCTTACGAACCAAAAATGCTAGAGACTTGAATTAAATTTTATATAATATATTGTAACGTGATACCAAACAAGTATATTTTTTGAAAAAAAAACAGTTAACAGTTTTTTTTATAAATCAAAAAAACTGAAAAAAAAAATTTGTCACCTCAAAAATTTTACGAATACAAAATGATTTTATCTCCAAAACAATTTTGTGCAACGAAGAATAATGTTTTTGACATCTGGTAAAATTTTGAGAAAAATCGAATTGATAGTTTTTTTTATAAAAAATAAAAACCTAAAAAAAAACATTACTCAAAGTTGGTAAAAATTGAATTTCGACTTAAATATCTTTTAAAAACTTTGAGATTAAGGCTTCCAACGAATTTTAACTTATAAGAATTATTGTTTTCAACATTCGGAAAAATTTTGAGAAAAATAGAATTGACAGTTTTTTTACAAAAAAAAAAAACCTAAACAAAAAAATTAATAAAAGTTGGTAAAAATTGATTTTCGACTCAAATATCTTTTTAAAAATTTGAGATATTGGGTTTTAACTACTTTTATCTTCTGAAAAATAATGTTGTCAACATGCAGTAAAATTTTGAGAAAAATCGAATTGACAGTTTTTTTTACAAAAAATAAAAACTTAAAAGAAAATTTAACAAAAGTTGGTAAAAATTGATTTTCGACGCAAATATCTTTTCAAAACTTTGAGATATTGGCTTTTATCTTTTAAAAAAATTGTTTTCAACTTTCAGTAAAATTTTGATAAAAATCTAATTGACAGTTTTTTTACAAAAAATAAAAACCTAACAAAAAAACAATACTAAAACTTGGTAAAAATTTACTTTCGACTCAAATAGCTTTTCAAAAATTAAAAATGTTGTCTTCAAACTTTTTTTATTTCACAGAAAATATTGTTTTCGATATTCAGTGGTTTTTTATAAAAATCCAACAGTCCATTTTTTCATAAAAAAATAAAATCTACAAGAAATAGTACGCAAATTTGGTAAAAATTGATGTTCGGTTCTTGATGTCTCTCAAATTAATTTAATTCATCTAATTAGTTAAAATTTAAGAAATGCTACTAAAATTTGTAAAAATTTGTTTTTCACTAATGATCTATTTAACAAAACTAGATTTTCAAACTAAACTATTTCTTTATATGAAAAATATTGTTGGTAATTTTAAAATTTTTAAGAATAATTCAACTGACAACTTTTTTAACCCAAACGAAAACCTACAAACTTTGAAGCAAGGCAAATCGACAGACGGGATGGGAAGTTATTAGTGTGGGTCGCATCCCAGCCTCTTTTTTTAAATATGTATTAACTTTATATTTATGAGGAAAACAAGGTTTTTCTTTAACTATTTTTATTCGTCATATTTTAAAGCGATAAAGAAATACTCAAAACTCTCCGAAATTTTAATATTGTTGTAATTTTTGTTTACCTTTAGCATGCCAGAGACATGGCATAAGTGGGATTAAGAACAAAGTGTTATTGTACATTGCTCTTGTATTCTTGAACATTGCAATGACAAGAAAGACAGAGTGTGCTAAAACATTTCACATTCACGTAGTACGGCTAAAGAACAAATCTCTAAATTTCACAGAAGTTGGGCTCTGGTTTGGGTAAACTGGTGGACACTACTAGAAGCACAAGTATCACTGTTGAACTGAGACAAGACAAGTAACGAACATTTTAAAATGACGTGAATAAGTAAATTATGATACTGTCCAAGAGGTTTAAAGAAATTTCTAGAGCAAAACCCAAGAGATGGTAGTTATATTCAAGTTTGGGACGGATATAGGTTTTGTAGATTGCAGCCTGATCAGTAGAAGAAACAAATTTGTGTGTATTGTCTCAGAAAACCCAAACATTTTAAGGCATTTTTGATGTGATCGTTCTACAAAAGGTTGGTTGATGGATATCGAGATGTTTCATTCCATTTTTTCAAGTGCCACTTGTAAAGGATCTTATCCTTCATGATGGTATCGGAAATACCATTTTCATAAGTTTTATAAAATTAATTAGCATCTTGTTTTTATATGATCAAGAACCATCTGTAACAGATAATAAGTTTAGATAATTTCAAAATTCGATTTACTTCTAAGAGTTAATAAAATTACAGAACGAACAAATGAGTATTTTTTGGCTTTTATTTTGAGACTTTCTTCAAGATTTACCAACACCATTAATGATCCCAATTGGTTGAAACAGCTTTTACGAAAATGTATGTCTTGGCTACAAGCTTTAAAACAAATAATATTCTCAAACTAGTTCCAACAAAAATCAAATGAAAATTCGGTTTTCAGGCACATTTAATATTATCTGTTATCTGAACATCGAAAGCTAATGTTTTAATTGGTTTTAAATTCAGTTTAAGTTAGTTTTCTCCCCCTTTCCCTTTGTCTTAGATTCATGTATGAATGTTTTTGATGTGATAATTTTTCAAAAAAAAACGATTGATATTAATAAGCGTCCTAGATATTCAAAATTTTTCACCTAGAGGGCAATTTTTGAACTCCATTATTTCTTGATCTAGACCACCTAGAGAGCTGAAATTTCAGAGTTGTGATCTAGGGATCATTCCCTTTCTATTGATGTGCCTATCTTTGAGTAAGACCTTTGATTTTTATATGGAGCAGGAATCGCTGATTAAAAATATGTACGTTTTCTATATCATTCTATAAGTAAAATTATCGAAAACTTGTCTCAAAACTTTGAACGCGTTTTTCTCGAAACTACTTTTTTCGAGCTGGCGGTAAGGATATATCGAGTTCTAATAGACCGATTTACTTCAAATTTGGAGAGGATGTTCTTTATACATCTCTTTATCGTGTGGTCTTTGCCCAAAAATATAACTTCTCATTTAGTATTTTTAAAAAATTGGGAATTGTTGAAAAATATGCAACAAGAACATTTTTTTTTCAAACTGCTGCCATTTTGTTAAACATTTTTTTTTAACTTATCCAAGGGTGAAACAATAGCGACATCTTTAATAATTAAGAATCCGTCTGGTTTTTGTTTTTCAGATCACCAGGAGGGTTGGTAGGATGCATGCCAGGACACCCTCTTTTATTTAGACCTCCCACTTTGACTGCTTGTAACTTTGTTAATTTTAATTTTTTTATTTTTTATTAATTTTTGTATGTATGAACAACAAATCAATAAACAAATGATAAAAAAATTGATACTAAAAATATTTTTTGTTTCCTTTATACAACGCTTCAAAAACCGGGCGAAATTCATGTCTCTACACTAGAATGCCCCCTTAATATGTAGTCAAATATTAATCTACTAAAACAAAAACTCACAAATTCTAAATATACCTGGAAGTTCAAAGTATATCTAAGGACCTTTAAACAAAAAGTCTCTTCGCTGAACAAAATATGAAAAGAGGGTCGACTCGACACTTTTCCATTTTTGAAAATATATAGAAAGAAAAGTCCTTTCGCAAAATGATTTATGGACATTCATCATTTCTGTTGAATCGAGAAAATTTATAACTTCCAGGCGTCATGAAATGAGCATCGTATAACCTACTTCATCTTTTCCTTGACAATACAATATTGTGAATATTATTATTATTTGGTATGTTACCATTTCCAGACAAAATCACCAGACAATTGGGCCTCAGTTATGCTGTAACGAGCTAACGAATGTGCCATCAGTGTGCCTTGCTTTGCTTTGCCTTGCCCTGCCCTGCCCTGTCTTGACTATCTGTCTAGCAAGTGTTCACTTTAAATTTTATCAGGAACAACATGGCCGACAATTTGTTGCTGTCCTTGAATAAAATAAATTTTTGAATAATATCCTCAAACGCATGGCACCATCTACCATAAATTA
This sequence comes from Eupeodes latifasciatus, assembly GCA_920104205.1. Classification (NCBI taxonomy): domain Eukaryota; kingdom Metazoa; phylum Arthropoda; class Insecta; order Diptera; family Syrphidae; genus Eupeodes; species Eupeodes latifasciatus. The sequence goes on from OV049925.1 coordinate 157,043,324, forward strand.
TTTAATCATAAATTGAAAGAGAATTTATTGCGCAGGGTATACGCTTTATACGGGGCTTACACAATATACGGCCGGCGGCGGGCGGCGTGCTTCTTTTTTATTTTTGTCCATATCGTAATATATTTCATATCCCTAAAGTGATGGTGCCTCCAGCGGCGATATCGAAGGGGAGAACTTCGAATAGGTAGTTCCGGGGATAGGGAGAAGTACGGAGAAGCGTTTATGGACTTTTGCTGTTCGGTCTTTTTACTTTCCATACAACTGACTGGTAGCAATGTAGTGGCTGTGGCTGTGACTCTGACATGGCAGTATGACAGACATTGAAAATTTGTAAATAAAAACTGAAAAGGCTCAAACTCTGCGGGGCAGCGATTTCACGTATTTTTTACGATTTCATAAATATGACACGCATGTTACCTACGTTATGGCTTTTTGTACCGGCTTTCTGGCTTTTTACTTTACATATACTCGTATATACCTAAATCTACCCCCGCAGAGAAGCTAATATGCGTTAGCTAGCATGAAATTGCATTAGCGTGTCAACTATGAAACAAATTTATCATTTACATATACGACCAGTAACTTTTTGTCGACACAATTGCGTGTCTAGCTGAAACTCGAGCAAAGGCCTATATACGAATAATAGGTCAAACACTGTTCTCTGACACCGCAGATTACGGTTAAGGTTATATATAGTGAGTTGTTCTACTCTTTCGAACAACGAACGAACAAAGGACTTGGAAGTAAACCACCGCCAGCTGAGTGAGCAGTTACTAATTGATGATGGCAATTTTTTCTAGTTAAAGAGTTTAACGCCTGGATGTCTGTGATTCCAGGACACGACGACGACACTCCTTCTCTAAAAGAGAATGAATAAAAGTAGGTTTTGGATGAAGGACACGTTTACAAAGGATTTAGTTTTTTGTTTTGTGAACTTCCTTTCACAAAAGGATGACAGCAAAAAATTGACAGGAATTTCCAAATTTTTAGCCATTCACATAAAAGCAAAATGAACAAGAGCAAAAAATGTGCACGCAAATTGCCACCATGGCCATCGGAAGCTTGCTCTTCCTTCCGTCCATCATCGATTGAAACGGATGTAGGATAAATGGGATCAATCGGAAAGAAAAGAAAAAAAAAAATTTGAAATATTTGTTATCATTATCTAAAGTCAAAAAGAGCAGCGATTTAAAACAGTTTACGTATTTGAATATTATTTGACCAAACATTTTCTATTTTTAGAATTTCAGAAAATGTATGATGTATGCAACGTATGCATATCCTTAAAATAGTAAATTCCTATTTAAACTTAATTTGTCTACTGAAAAAGATTCATTGAGTCACAATTTATTTTTCTTTTGAAAAAATTTGAATTTCGGTTATGGATTTACATAAGACTTGACCTTTGATTTTTCATTGGATAAAGATAGTTTTTATTAACTTCATATTGGATGTTATTTTTATTAAGTACGGTTTTTGAAATGATAATTTTGAGATTTCACGACGTTTCTAAATCCATGATTTAGAAGGATGTTTTTTTTTTCATCCCCAATATCTCAAAAACGAGCGAGTTATTGACTTTCCATACATTTGGCTCATAGTTATGATAACAACCTCAAAATATGCAGTAAGGGACTTTATGTGGTTTGTTTTAATTGAAGCTATTTCAAAAAGGAAACAAAATTAGTTGACCTCACGAAGTGACATTTTTATATATAAAACTAGGTGACCCGGCCACGGGTTGCTCTAGCTAACGGTTTCGTCATATTTTATTGTTGTAAACTATTTAAAGGGAACGATAGACATGGGCACCACCATACTTTCTTACATAGATATTATTTGTAAAAAAAAATATGGCAACCCTCATGACTGATTTTCGACTACCGTTACCCCTTTTTACAATGAAATTATTATTTACGAACGAAGAAGGAAACATTTGGGATTTGAAGAGGAAGGACTTTGAACAAAACTGATCAAAATTTTCGTATAGTTAATGTAAAGCGAAAATCAATAAAAAAGAATTAAATTTAAAATGTAATATTATTTTTATTCAAGTTTGTAACAAATGAGTATATTAAAAAGTTTTTGGTAAATATTTGAATACATTTGACAGTTGAACTTGTAAACGAGGTAAGTAGGGCGGATAGTTTAAAACCTTCTAACAGTAATATTTCTTATTTTGAATTATAAATAGTTTTGATTTCAATTTAATTTAGGACTAATCGGTGCACAATATTTTTTGTTTAACCTCTCTTTCGCTAACACAAATAGGTTTGACGGTTTTCCTACACGTGAACATGCAACATATAGCTGCCCTTGAGATGCACATGGATTTTCTTAATGTAAACCACAAATGAACATTGTTTGGCCGGCCTTGAGATTAATAAACGTGGCAAAAGCTAAAAGCATTGGAAACTGTAACCTTCTGAAGGGTATGGTAGAATCTAACGGTGTGATTGGGATACGTGGCAACATGACTACTTTTCCTTTTAACTTTCCAGTTAAAATGGTTGTTTCAAGAATATTTCTAGTGATCTTTTTGATGACCGAACTTGTAGCGTTGCATAATTTAGGTAAATTCATATTACGCAGGAGATTAATAGGTGAACTAATATTAAATCGAAGATTATGAGGTGGCATTTCAGTTATATCTAGTGAATATGAAAATTTAATTGGAAAATTTACACTACCATTTTCATTTACAACAGTATGGATTGATTTAAAAGACATCAGATCGCCGGGTGACAAATGTTGTATCTGGAAGTTAATTTCGTCAACATCAACATTTTTGGCTGCCAAAATAGCCCGATGATTTAGCCCGTTATGATTTATATGCTAACACCAAAAATTGAAAAAGTAAAATTTAATTAAATTTAACCTATACTTTAGCCTCAGCAACATATGGTGGTTATGCTATTAAATTGTAGCTTATATAAAAGGTTTGGAAGTTTGACATAGTGCCATCTATTGAATACTTACTCAATCCAGTCAAAAGATGTCGCCATCTGTTTGAATCGTTTGGAGCTAACAGATAATTGTGACTGTCAAATAACAGACACATAATTTGCAATAAATCATATTCCTATCATATATTGAGATTTAAGCTATTCTATCTTTTAAGTCGGATCAAACTGTGTACAAATTTAATTAAAATCGGTAAAGTAGTTTATTTGTTTATTTAAGTAACCAATCTACAAATTTACATTTAACACAGATCAAATATATCGCTGACAAACATCGTGACACCTTATTTTTATATATTCAGATAATTCTAAGAATAAATCCATAATTAATAAATGGAGTAATGTCGTTTTCTTCAATGTGGTAACATTTTTAACAAAAATTCAATTCAGTGTTTTTTTTTTACAAAAAATAGAAAAAATTAGTACCGACAAATTTGTATCCAAATTCCTCAAAAAAAGAAAAATGATATGACACTGGGTTGATTTATGTTTATACAATATCATGATATAAGAAACTGATAGTTTTAAAACAAAATCAATCGAACCAATTTTTGATCAAAAAACAAATTTAACATACTCCAAAAATACTTTAAATTTATGTTAAAGTTTTTAATATCTATACAGAAAAAACTTAGTAAATATCATGTCTTTACTTATTTTTGAAATAGGCTCAAGAAATCGAAATTCAAAAATGTTACCATCTATTTAACACAACATTTATAAACCTGGAAAATAATAAATTTAATACAAAAAAGTTGCGTATACGCCTGAGTGTACTTATTACATTATTCACGTGGAGAACTCTAACAAAAACACACAACTTACAAAGGTATTTAAATCGTACTGGAATGTGAAGACATAGTGTAATACTTTCTTGTTTCATATTTCTCTCATGAATTTTTAAGATTTTTAGTTTTTCAGCTCTGTTGCCCTTTTTCTACTAAATTCATAACTTTTATTTTAAGTTCTTCTAAGTATAAGACTTCGAGTAAAGGTTAGGTATAAATATGATTTAAATAGCCATCGATGTTTATCTACAAAATACTGAGTTATTTTTCTAAACAATATCTATCATTTCACAGCGATAAATTTCCTCATATTAATTTATGCCAATAAAAAAGCTGAATGCAAAATTCAACAAAAAGCAAACACAAAGAAAAACAACACCCTCTTGTAAAATCGAAGAAGTCTAACAAATGGAATCTATCGAATCTTTACGTACCTATATAATATACTATCTAAAAATAGCTTGTCGTTGAAAAGTTTTCTTCTTAAATTAGGGCACATAAAGATCCTAAAAGGATCCATAAAGTCGATAAAAGAAGGACAGACAAAAAAAAAAAAAAAGAATTTGTTAACTTCTACCGGATATCGAAGAAAGGCAGTTGTGGTGCGGAATGAATGTACCTGTTGCACACAAGCACACAAGTCACACTGAGCGATAAATCACTACGTTATCAAGTTAGTATCCGCCACAACCACCACCATTTTCCCGGATATGAAATGAGAGCTCCTTAGAATTTGGAATTCATTACCATCTGAATAATTCATAACCAATGAATGAAAATTTTCAAAATTATTGTCCTCTGGCTACAAAAACTGCCTACTCTGTATGTAGGCATGTAAAATTACTGGTCTCCTCCAGTACGAGTAGATCCATTCACCAACATTTTATAGCAGTGCAAGCTTCAAAAAGTCATTTCTTACGGTAGCGTAGATACATTGAATATAGACAGCAGCAAAATATATCCAAGTTCAAAGGCTCAGATTTTTGATTTTCAATTGTTAAGAATTATATCGCACCTATTTAGATTATCCCTTGATCCTTTTTGCCACATTTTCCGTCGACGATGACGATGAACGACGACGGATTGGGTAGACGTAGACGTAGCGGGCGTCTGAATGAGGGCCTCACAATACAATGGATGACTATCTGTGTATATGGAGAGATTTATGTCTCTGCCTTGCATAAATAAATATTAATTTGAATTTGATTGGACGGGAGAGATTGTGGCGCGGAATCCACATTCTCCAAGCTCTAAGATGCGAAATACGAGATGCGGGACCCTCTTTTCAGTCTCTCTCGCTATCTATCTCATCACACCAGCCTAAACCTACTTATCGTCCTGGAACCTTTCTTCGCGTATCAATATCGATTAAATGACAAGAACCAGCTACCAATAGATTGTGTAGGTGTGCTTTCTAATATAAATATATATGTATATATCTTTATGTGTTAATGTATGTATATTGTGTTGCCCCTTTATGGTATTCTGATTCGAATTAGATAGAGCAAAAGTGATAAAGAATCTACCCCTAATCGAATTTAATTTTTATCCATTGACAAAGGAACCAGAACGAAAGTTCCTTTCTTGTTAACTTGTCTTTAGAATTTTACCTATATAAAGCTTGTAGAAAATTCAATATAAGATATCGATTTTGTATTTTAAATGTATGTACATACCTTGACTTGTTGCGGAACCCCTCGGCTAAATTCCTAATCCACATTCTGTTCTGACAATTTCGACAATTTGCATTACACTTTTCGGTGCGGATTTGGCCTTGAGGACTTAATTTTTCTTTGATTTTTCATCACTTTGTGCACAATATTTTCTCTTTTTGAATTTTTCAACACTTTCTCACTAACATTCGGATTGAATATTTCCTATAAAAAAATAAAGAAAAAATAAATATGTTAATAACTTTTTTAAAGACTTGATTTTTGTTAAATAAATTGGTTTTGTTAACAGACTTGAGGAGAACAGTTCAAATATTAGATACATTAAATATTAAATTACTATAAACTAAAAACAGTGGCATTTTAAGTTGAAATTTTAAATTCTCTTCCCACTTATGAAATAAACATTCAATACGTTGAATAATGAATTCTCTTAACAGACAAATTTTGAAGTTCTTTAAATATTCTAGAACATTAATTTGTCAACATTAGGATCCAAACATTTCGAGTAAGATTAATGTTTATAAACAATAAATTAAAGTATTTGTAAGGCAATATACCATCATAATGCTGCGATGCAAATATAAACGAAGTCTTAATTAAATTCTATTTAAAGGCGAACAGATGGAACCGTACTGTAGTCTGATACATTTATTATTAGTTCGCTGAATGAAATGCCGTCATTATTTTAACCAGGTACATTTAAAACCAATAACCGGAACTAATTTTGTCCATATAATATATTGACGTTCACTGGAACGTATACGGGTGAATATACAAAAGTTGGGTAACTTTTGAGGATATTTTGTTTACGATAGTTATTTAATCAAACTTCTCCAAATTCGGGTGTATATGATAGGTAATCTTATTAATATGTTGTTCCCAATCAGGTCAGTCACTTTTTTGAGTACATTGTAAGATATTTAAAAATTTCAGAATTTGACTGCCAGGGGACTGACGAAGTAACATAATATCTACTGATACATGTTATACACAGTTTTGAAAGTATTATGATGAAATTTAATACAAATTAGTAAAAATCTCTTAGGATTTAATAAAAAATCACTTAGTAACAATTAAAAATAATTATTAATATGTAATACTGGCAGAAAACACTATATCAGTTTTCAAAACAGACTTTTGACATTTAACGTAACGTTATTCACTTATCTTTTACTACTTTCACATAGTTTTACTAAATATTTCTAAGTAATCAACAAAAAATATGAACAAAATCTAACAATATTCATCTTAAAAGTACTAATGATCATGAAATGAAGAACAATAACAATATACTTGACACAGTACTGACGCCATAGGACTGACGAAAAAGACGAAATTTGAGATTATAATCGGACTAATTTTTTTTTTGTAATTTCGAATATCAAAAAACTACATTTTAACAAATCAAAGTCTAATATGAATAACCATAGGACTGACATGTTGACTGGCCTAGCACCTGTATAGAAAACAAACATAACCCAAACTCTAGTACAGTTATGATGGCCGTTAAATTTTGCGACCCGCAACTAACTTTATTTTAACCAACATTAAAATTTAAAGTGGGATTTGACGTTGAGTGGGCGATATTTCGCACGAATTCCAAATTTAAATAACACACAAGGGACTGACGAATGAAACTGAACACAAAATTTCTTATTTTTTTAAATAAAGTGGAGAACATTGCATTATGAAAGTTGGAGTATATATTTAACTATAAACATCATAGATTGTAGTAAATTAATGAGTTTTCGCAAATCAATGATAATGTTTAATAGACAGTAACTTAATTGTTGGTTTTCGGGGTTGTGACATGCCAAAGGACTGACGTTTTAAGAACTAATTGTGTTTTTTTAATAACTTGTATTCAAAATGAAGAACTGAAATTGGGTGACTAAATAAAGGACTTTCCAAATTAAATGTTTAAATGTTTTAAAATAAATTTTAATCTCAATAAAATATAATAAGACTTTGTATATATTGGTTGATGACATTGAGTTACCCAACTTTTGTATTAATTTACGCACTTTTTTATTATGTTGAACTTTCAATATATTATCGTTTGCAAACTTTTATAGCACTAGACTAAAAAAAAGTTTCTGTATTTGTAAGTTTTTTTTATAAATTTTTAATTTTACTTAAGGAACTTATTATTAAATAAAAAACCGGCCATTTAAGTGAAAGCAACAATCAATGGTTCTGGGGCCGGTTGCTTTCAGGAATTTACAATTTATTTTAGAATTTTTGAAATACCTATATACTCAAGTACTCAGGACAGAAATTTTACAAAAGAGAACAATTATTATTTTTTAATTTGTGTTTCGTGATGTTTCTCCAAATATTGTGTTTCTTCAAATATTGCCTACATTTTATGTATAATCACTCAAAAGAATCATTTTAATGTTCGATGTTTGTACATAGTGTTTTTCTACAAATATATTTTATTTTGTTATATTGCAAAGCTGGTATCATACACTGTAAATATGTAAAATATTTCTTTTGATTCTTATTTCTAAGATTCTAGTCGGCTTTTTTCTCTCAGAAATGAAATTTATAAAAACAAAAATATTTTGTAGTGGAAGTTTGTTGGCTTTTTGTTCACAATAAACTTGGTGATTCTTTATATTCACATATTAGAAACATTTTTAGTTTCTACACATATTTTCAAAATTTTATTCAGTAATCTAAGCACTCTTTATCAAAATCCACTTTATATTTCACATAAAATGCCATAAGTTTTTATACTGAAAACCAGAAAAGGACCTAACATTTTTAAAGAAATTCAATTTCAAATTCAAGTTAACTTTATGTTCTAAGGAGGAATCAATTATAGTTCATAAAAATTCACTTAGTTTCTTCATGAAATCATTAATAATAAATCGACAAATTTTTGGTTTCACTGAGAAACTAGAAAGCAAAGGGATTAGATCAGACTTTTTTTCATTAAGTATTATGTTACTCATATTAAGCAAAAGCCTCAGTATTTTATTCAACTGTTTAGAGTTACATTATTTTTAGATGATTATAAAATTATTATCAGTTTTTGAATATTTATTCATTATCAGTTTCTCTAGGAACAACAAATAGAGTTATTTCAGCTTAAAACACATTTTCCAACTTCCATTTTTCCAAACAACATTTCGTAGGATAAACTAATAAACATACTTTTCATATCAAATCGGTCAAGAACAAAAAGCTTTTGAAATTTAACATTCATATGTGGAAATGTCCAAGAAAATGGAAGTGTGCGATAATTAATTTGCATATTTTCTCATGTTTTTGAATTTCTTAAAAAAATTTAGTGCATTTTTATAGAATAAATACATTTGTCTTATAATAAATGAATTAAATGTTGATATGGACAATTTTAGGTATCAAAATTCACTCTCAAGTCAAAACCTATTTCTTAAAACACATTTTCCCATTTTCTGACACTGCCACATATCATCGCCCTAATAAGCAGACCTCGTAATTCCACATTAAAAATTATATTTCAAATGATAGAACATTTTCTTCACTGGTATTATATTTCTTTATATGTGCCCCGGCCTACGGCTCAAAAAATTATTTTTCACTTTTCACATGGTAAAAACCAGAAAAAACTTGCTTCAAAATGTACTAAAAATGTAGAAAAAGAAGAGCACAAATGAGAGAAAAATTGAATTTTATTGAAACAAAGAATCAAGTTAATACATGAAATTAAAAATGAAAATAAAGGATTGTTACTTCACAAAATCTACTTAATTAACAATGTTAGTAGTTTTCTTCATCTACACTAATATTATAAAGATCAAAGATTTGTATTTTTGTATGTAACGAATAAACTCAAAAAGTACTGGACCGATTTTAATAACTCTTTTTTCATTAGAAAGCAAGCTACATTATCACTGAGTAACATAGGCTATATTCAGTACTATATTACTTAGAAATCTTTAGAAATTCCTATTAAAACCAACCGAAGGTGTACAAAAATTAGCCATAAAATGTCTTTCATCGCATACGCTGCGAAGAGTATTAATGATAGGACAAAAAAAATGTTTTCTAATTTAGTGATTCATGGTCGTTTTAATTAGCATGCTTATAACTTAAATGTCTGTACCTATTTACATATGTCTACCCGTGCGAAGCCGGGACGGGCCGCTAGTTTTTAATAATTTTAATTAAAAGGAAGGAGAACTACTTCCGAGAAACTGGCGAAATGCATTGTTTATCTTTAACAGCTGGTATACATATATATATTTTATTTATTAGTCATAAGCCACCTTTCCATAGACCGGGTCACATATGGTTTAGGACTCAATAAACACAATACATAACTTACTTCATAAGTACAAGAGTTTGAAATTAATACAAAAATATTTAAATCCAGAACTCTCGTTTTTTGGTAAAATTTGCAGTTCTTGATATACGAGTTTTGCTTACGGGACCAAAAATATACGACTGTATTACAAATTAAGTAAGGCATTACCAAACGTATAAAATTGATGATAACATTGATCGAACCTTTTAAATGTTTATGTTTATATATTTTCTTTTTATAGAAAATCGTTCACGTTCATCAAGGTATTTAAAATAAAAGTGATTTTTTTATTATAATGAAATTTTATTTAAAAGTTAAAAATTGTTTTTGATTTGAAATTTGTGTGAAACAAAAATTGGTCGAGAATCTTACTAAAATGTTTATATGCATTTGTTCGATTTAAAAATGAGCCCATCAAAATACGCAACTTAAATTCTTGTTTTGACCTAAGACCAACAATCTATCATTGTAATGTAAATTTTTATTAAAATTTAGAAAATTTGGTTAAATAGACAAACTATAAATAAACAATGACGTGAACGGTTTTGATATCAACATTAAATAATTTAAAATTCAGGGCGATAAGTATTTCATCCCCTCAGAAGCAATATGACAGAGTCAACATTTATTTTTATTTGCTCAACTCAATTTTAACTTTCAAAAACTGCTTAAATTTCTTGCATATAAAAATTATAGTTTTGAGTATCAATGCCTCAAAACATAATCATATATGTTTTAATAAAAGAATCGAAAACTAGTTTTGACTCATATATGACACTATGCTTCTGAGGTGACGATTTGTTCAGTAAAACGCATTTTCTTGGTTTGGATTCCTTTAACAAGTTCAAGACTTATAAATTGGGGGTGATATATATACTAAATCTACAGGTGGATTTATGAATCACATCAAAAAATTGTAACTTTCCAAAGAAAGCTAATTTTTTTAGTTGACCAATTATGTTAAATTTTATTCATACAAATCTGTGATTTCAAAGGATGTGATTGATTTAAAAAATTAAAAACAGATCCAGTTTTTTTATAAGGGCATTTTTATTTTAAAATCTATCAACAAATCACAACCCTATCGAAAAATCACAATCATACACTTTTCTAAGAAAAATATCAAGTTACTCTTTTCCAGGTGTTTTCTTGGAACCTAAAAATAAACATTTAACATTTGGTAACTAAATATTTAAGTGATAGAAATTTCGTGAAACTACTTTAAAGTACAGTTTTTGCGAAAAAAAACTTAAGTTTGTACTTAAGTGTGTCTTCTTCCAAAACAAAAACCCTACTTCGAAAAATAAAACCGATTTCTATAAGAATTGAACTTAAATAAAAGGTATTTCATTATTCCATATAAGAAGAATAAGACATAGAAAACTATCCTGAAAGGAATACGCCATTTTTACTGTTCTTAACGTCAAAATCATAAAACTCAAGAAGAAATATTTAGTGTAGCTATATTAGGTACGTGTGTGTCTGTGGTGGATATGTATGCTGTATGCAACTTGTGACTCTTTCACTATTTTCACTTCTTGATGGTCCTTTATCTTGATGCAACTCTTCCAGAGCAGTAGAATTTTTATATTTTTATATCAACAAAAATAAATATAAAAACTCCAATTGCTTTATTTTGTACTCAACATCATGCAACTACTTTTCGAGAAGACGTTGATTGGTGTGTTTATAGTGGATGTTGGCACTAAATGCATCTAACTGTATATACTCCACAGTAAGTTTCGCATTCAAAGAAAGTCGTCCGTCGTCGCTTCGCTTGCAAAAGGGTTGCAGCTGAATAAAATATAATATGTTTTTGTATTGTGATTGTGTGTCCTTGCAAAAGTTTGAAAATATTTTACCAGGAAAATGGGGGGGGGGAGGAAATGGGTGATTTTACGAAAAAATACCTCTTCTTCGTCTTTTTCTTCTTATAATACCAAGTTGCTCCTCTTAAAGAGGTTTACAACTAAATAATGGAATCTTTAGATTGCAACATGGCACACGAAGAAAGGATATACACACGTCTCTCTTACTCCAACACATTTGGTGCTCATTGTTTTGTATGTAAGCCATCCAAAAGTTTTTCAGAATCGACGAGGACGACGACGACGACGTCGACAACGACAAGCGACGTTTAAGGTGCTTTTGCACGCGTTTGCTGCGCTGCACTCGCCTTAGCCCTAGCCCTTGCCATCATCATCGTCGTCCTCATTCTCGTCCTCGTCGGTCGGCAATATCATCTGTTACAACTTGAAGTTGGCTTTTATGCAATAGCGATGGTCTCCTTTCATATATTGCACTCTCAATTGTATAGGCAAAGTACATACAAGCAACTTAAGGTACATATATCAACCTACCAACAATAATAAACAATTGTAATCTACTCTTCTTTTCGTTGCAAAAGTATCTGATTATGAAAATACATGAAAATCCTCTTTAATTAAACAACATCTCTTAGAGGGATACAAAAAGGCTCAAGCTACTTATCGAAAAGCAACAAATACCTAACATTACTGTAAAACAATGAAAAATATTAAATTCTGCTAATGATTTTCTATTCAATTTCCCATTCTCTCTTCTCGAGGCAGTATTTTCAACGATATCCTTTTTCTCTTGTTGCATATAGATAGAGTAGGATTTTATTGAGACAAAATGTCTGAAATCATAAACTTTACGAAAACCCACTAAAAACAATGCAAATATTTAAAAAAAACGTGTTCTAGTTCCTCGTTGCAAAAAAACAAATACCAAAAAATAATAATAATAATAATAAAAATTTACATAATCCTTACGAGTTTCGGGTAACTACACAAAAAAGGACTTGCATGAGGTACAGAATATTGTACACCCGAATTCGAGTGCCGCTTAACAACACAAGTACAATTCAATGTGTGTTTGTGTGTATGAAGAAGAGTGTAGATGATAGAAAAGAGGATTGGGGGATGATGGGTGGTTGGTTGGTTGGTTGGTAAGTTGGTTGTGCAGATAAGTATATGAAGGACAATGAAAACAGGATTTTCACTATTCGTACCAGTATTAGATGATTTTTCACTTCCACTATTTTTCTTTAGATTTTATTTTTGGTTGGTTGAATGGTTGGTTATATTCTTTACATTCTTTCTCCTTCTCTTCTTTTTTATGCGAAACTGAATACACACTAAATTTACATATTTTCGTTAACAGGGATTTTCACAGTGCTCTCACTCTCACACTCAAAATAAACTTAATTCGACACCGTGTCGAAAATTCGTCGTCGTCGTCTTCGACGGCACATCTGTCACACGAATCCACTATCGAAATTTCAGACTTGAGGAAAATTCGTGAAAACCTACTCCTCACGAAAAATCAGAACGCGATTGAAAACAAAACCACCAACAAAAAAAAAAGGACGAGAAAAACACAATTCTGGGTCCTTTGTAGGTACCCATAAACGGAAAAAGAGTCAATCAGCACTCAGCAGGACCGGCTAATAGGGGTGACGATGCACCGTTAGGTGGAAATGCAATCCAAAATTTAACTTAGTTAAGGATTCACATGTGTTAATAACCGAAGAACAGATAAACTAAACTAACAAAAAGATAAACGATAGAGAAACACAATAGATACTTTTTTTTCTTTATTTTGGAAAAATATCTATTCTGTATAATTTTTGTGAGCTAGTTGTTGTTGTTGTGATTAGGGGCGAATTTTCGAAACGACCCTTGCTCTGGATTCAATGGTATCACGACGACTGACTCGTGAGGCGAACAACAGCGCAGTTATATACGAAACCGAGAGAAGACACGAGCACAGGCTCTGCAAGGATATGCGCGGAGTTCACTTGTTGGGAGATCCTCAATGGGAGTGCAATTTGAGGAATTATTTGGTGGCAACAAAACGGCTCGCGGCACGACAAGTGGAAGCAAGTGAGGGTTGTGAATGAGTACGCATGGTGAGAGTTGAATCTTGCTTCTTCAATTCTTCAATTGTTGTACCACTCTATGTCTCGGTGTCGGTGGATGGATGGCGGTCGTGGTATGGTATAACCGATGAGATGTGAGAATAACTCTATAAGGACACTGCACGAAGCACGACTCTTGTTTGTATCTCAAAAGTTGCTGTTGCTGTTGTTGTTGTGGGTGGCGCTCACAAGTGTGCAATATTGTTGTGAGAGACTAGGGCACTATTTTTCCCACGGTGTGGTGGAACACTTGTGTCATCAAGTTTATACTCTGTTTATTTTGTGGTGAGTTAAGAGAATTATTTGTTGATTTTCTGGACACGTTCCGTATCTGTTTCAAAATGCAATAATATCGTATATCACTCACTTACTGTTAGAAAATAAAGGAGGATGATTTCGTTTTGTTGATAAATTTAGTGTTAGTTTTAATGGTGTGGTGTGATTTGTTAAGTGCATTTTGAATCGGAAAACATATGGTAGAAATCGGGTTTTCCAAATGACTGTCTTTCTAACAAAGGAAGAAAAAAGAAAAACCCCAACAAAAGGATATCCCTGCTACAAACTGTTGAACACGAAAACAAACCCACGATAGTTAACTTGAACACAAAAGCTGCATGAGAAGCTTTTGAATTACATATATGAGATTGAATAATTCAAACCGAATAACAATATCTTCGATGTTTTTATATTTCCAATTTATTAAAATTATTCATTCGAAATATAAGAATAAAATTAAATACATTTTATGAATAAATCTTGAATGACAGGACATTTGCCATAAAAATTTTATAATAGTAAGTTTTGGGGTGGTGAAGTGAATGGGGATGGTTAATTGGTTAATATCAATAAAATAATTTGATGACACATTTTTTATTGCAAAACTAACCACACATAAAATTAGTATTTAAACGTTAATGAATTATAAAGAATATTGGAATATTTAAGTTGTAAGGCTATGAAAGCTAATGTGGTAAGAAATTTAATTAGCTTCTTAAGTTTTGAATTAATGAAAAAAAATAGCATTGGCTAGGGAATAAATTTAAGTGGTCTCTATTTCATGAAACCAAATATTATCAACATATTTTGAGTTTTAAAATGTAGTCATACAGATACTGTAAATACAGTATTGTGCAAATATTAAATGAAACGAAATAATTAAAAATGAAAATAAAAATAATGCAAATAAAAGTACCTAATACAAACAAAAATAATAAATTTAATGTTTTTGAAATTTTGATTGAAATTGTTCATCTCTTTTGTTGTATTTGTTTCAATGTTATTTGTTTGTTTCAATAACCAAGAAACTTTAAGAAATAAAACCTAAAAATTCGTTTACAAACCTTAGCAAAATTAATTCCTAGCTTTTAATATAATTTTGAACACTTTACTAGGTATTAGAACTTCTAAAAAAATATCAAGGCATAAATTTTATGTTAAATAACATTATAGTTTTATTTTTTTCAGACAGTTATTTTTTCCTGAAACTTTTCAGGATATTGTGTTTTAAATTGTTTCCATGGTTTTTCAAAATTCTAAATCTTATGTGTTTCTGAGCTTTAAACATTTTATATATTTTACTTAGTTTTTGAAAAACATATGTTATTTAAATCCAGTATCAAGTACAAAAATATATCTTATTTTCGGAAAAGTGTCCTAAAAAAATTAGTTTCCCTTCAGCTATTAATACTAGTATTTCTGAACTGACTTGCTTTTTGACAATGAAAACTATGGCGAAAATTCCGTTTTGAATATTGGTCTTGAAGGTTTGACAATAACACAACAAAGGTAAATACCAAGTTAAAATAAAAAAACATATTCCTGTCAAAAATTTCCCATTGTTTTCCGAATTCAAAGCAAGGACCTGCGCACTGTGTACAAGTATAATTTTCGAGGAGCACAAATAAACCGAAGAATATTTCCCTCTATTTTATTCTCTCTGCCTCTCTCACTGAAAATAATAACAGATTCCATTGCATTATTAATCAAAAAGTTTTCATTTACTCCTATCGTTGTTATCAAATGTTGCTATTACACTGGAAGGATGAAGTTCCATTGCGTATAGAAAAAGATTCTCAAACCCTCTCCTTTGTAGAAGCTACTTCTCTTTTTGTAATAAAAATGTTTGTAATGCATTTCCTGTGACCTTGTGCAAATAAATAAAAAGAAAAGCATTTTCATCTTGCGCGGTCTGGGCGTGCATCCGAAAAGACAACTTGAAAATTTGCTTTTGAGCATCCATTAGCAGAAATTACCGTTTCGTTTGTGGCACATTCGCTACTTCTTGAAACTTTTCAAATTTAAAATAATTTTCCTAGCCCTTTGGCTTGTTGAGGAGGGAGGAGTGGAGGGGGGCTGTTGGATGGAAAAAGGTTGCGTTTGAGAGATCCGTATGGAATTTTGTGGGGGATGCATATAAAGCGTATATACAGTGAGCGACAGTTGGTATAAGTAGGTAGTTTGCTATGAAAATTTGAAGTGTAATTAAAAGTTTTCAAAAATGTCCGTCGTCGTTAGAAGCATATGTTGTGCATATACCTATGCGCATATATATATACTTCTTTGGTTAATGTCTGAGTATTGTTCCATGTAGTAATTACTTAACCTAGAGATTGTTAAGGGAGAACATCATAAAACTATATAGAAATCTCTCTCTGGGAATAAGCCAATTTAAATATGATATCCTTGATAATTGAAGAAAAAAAAACACGAGTCATCAGGACTTTCTTGCTTTGGAAAAGGGACAAAATTGCTGTTGGTAATTTTATACCATCAGAGTCACGTGTTTATCGTATAATGCAACCACCCAACGACAAATAACGTGAGCTTTTAATTAAAATAAGAAATTTTATAATAATTACTGAACGAAGGATTGAGTTGCACAATCAAAATCAAATTGGGAAGCACGTACATCGGGGATAATAAGTAGACACTTGCAGCCATCCATTCCTGTTTTTTAAGGGGTTAAATTCCATCTAAAAGTATAAAGATTGTAAAATAAGCAGACAATTTTTCGCTACCGCGTTCATGTTTCTGAAACGGACATTCCCTGGGCAGGGCGCGAATAAGAAAATTTCGAGATATGTTTATTCTTAAGTGGAAAGTTATAATCTTCATTTATAAATAGTCATATAGTTGTTGATAATAAGTAAACTAAGCAAACATGTCAGTTGAAACTTTTCACGAGCTATCAGTCCGGCCAACAGAATAAATACAGTCTTGAGATAAAAGCGTTCGAAGTTTGGGGTGGTAGAAAATCCTGAATAATTTTGCAATACCTTCAATACTAAAAGATGAAAACCAAGGACTAAAAGGTTTTTCGCTGCCATAATTTTGGAAAATAATTTTTAAAGCCCAGGGGACTGCTAAGAAATTGTAAATCGATTTTCGAAAACTCTAGAGTTACCTAAGGCTTTAAGCTGGTTCTATTTTTATGAATGTTTGTCTTTGAAGCTTTCTATTTAAACCGCTATAGTTTACAAATATAGCTTGTGCTAGTGGTTTATAAATATAATAAATAAATTAGGTCGCACAACAGCCTGTTAAGAACTAGGGCCTAGTGACTTACAACTTTCAACAAATTCTGTATGTGCGGGTAATGTTCTCAGGAATGAAAGGGACCTACAGTTTTAAGCCGAATCCAAACGACTTATGTGAGAAAGCACTTTTCATGACAAGAATTACTCTTGGAGGATTTCTCAATTTCTCGCAAAAGGCAGTACCCGTGTAAAGAACTTTAGATCACACAGGCAGGGATTGAACCTAAGGCCTCTAGCATGACACTCCTACACACTAACCATCACGCTAAGGGGTACTACGTTTAATAAATATAATGGATTAAACTTTTAAACGCTTTGGTAAAATGTGTAACCTCTTTTAGTTAGTTATTTAGTTCGAAAAACGATTTTTAACTTCCCATAGGAAGTTATTGTAATGGGTCCGATTTGTCAAATTGAAAATTTTGACATTTCTCGACGTTTCAAGGTCCCTAGAGTCGAAACAAAAGATTTTTAGAAAGATGTCTGTGCGTGCGTGTGTACGCACGTTCGTACGTCCGTATGTCCGTATGTCCGTACGTCCGTACGTTCGCGACGTTTTTATCGTCGTCCATAGCTCAAGAACCAGAAGAGGTATCGACTTCAAATAAATTTTGTTATACCTACAGATAATAAGGCAGAAAGATGCAGAAAAGGCTCTCAAGAAAATTGCGTGGGTGGTTTTTTTTACCATAGCAGTTTAAAAAAAGGTGAACATTTTGGTTAAACCAAAATATCTCATGAACCAATGACGCTAGAGACTTGAATTAAATTTTATATCATAGATTGTAACGTGATACAAAACAATTATATTTTTGGAAAAAATCTAATTAACGGTTTTTTTTATAAATCGAAAAAACTGAAAAAAAGAATTTGTCACCTCAAAAATTGTACGACTTAAATATGATTTTATCTCCAAAACAATTTTGTGCAACGAAGAATAATGTTTTTGACATCTGATAAAATTTTGGGAAAAATCTAATTGACAGTTTTTTTATAAAAAATAAAAACCTAAAAAAAAACATTATACTCTAAGTTGGTAAAAATTAAATTTCGACTCAAATATCTTTTTAAAACTTGAGATTAAGACTTCAAACTTATTTTATCTAATAAGAAATATTAATTTCAACATTCTGAAAAATGTTGAGAAAAATCGAATTGACAGTTTTTTTACAAAAAATAAAAACTAAAAAAAAAAATAATAAAAGTTGGTAAAAATTGATTTTCGACTCAAATATCTTTTCAAAACTTTGAGATATTGGCTTTACATTTACCTTTGAAAAAATATTGTTGTCATCATTTAGTAAAATTTAAAAAAAAATCGAATTGACAGTTTTTTTTACAAAAAATTAAAAACCGAAAAAAAAATTAACAAAAATTGTTAAAAATTGCTTTTTGACTCAAATATCATTTCAAAAATTTGAGATAATGGCTTCTTACTAATTTTAACTTATAAGAAATATTGTTTTCAACAATAGGAAACATTTTGAGAAAAATCGAATTGACAGTTTTTTACAAAAAATAAAAACCTAAAAAATGTATAAAAGTTGGTAAAAATTGTTTTTCAACGTAAATATCTTTTCAAAAATTTGAGGCATTGGCTTCAAACTAATTTTATCTTTTAAGAAATATTGTTTTCAACATTCTATAAAATTTTGAGAAAAATCGAATTGACAGTTTTTTTTACAAAAACTAAAAACCTAAAAAAAAAAACAATACTAAAACTTATAAAAATTTACTTTCGACTCAAATAGCTTTTCAAAAATTAAAAATATAGGCTTCACACTTATTTTATTTCACAGAAAATATTGTTTTCGACATTCAATAATTTTTTTATAAAAATCCAACAGTCCGTTTTTTCATAAAAAAATAAAATCTACCAAAAATAGTACGCAAATTTGATAAAAATTGATACAATATAGACAAACTTTTAAGCAAGACAAATCGACAGACGGAATGGGAAATTATCAGTGTGGGTCGCATGCATCCCAGCCTCTTTTTTGTTTTGAAAAAATCTTAGCATATTTCTATTTCTTAACATTTTACTTGAATTAAAGTCACGAAATGGCTATTTTGACTTTTAGTAATTTTATAAATTCATGTCCTCTGATTCCAAGTTTTTGATATTTGATATTTTAAATAAATCGTCCCATTCCAAAAATTTGAAATTGTTTGCTTCGGTTTTTTACTGGTGATCTATCAAGGGATATAAATGTATGAACAAACAGGAGAATTGCTTGAGGAAATTAAACAATTTGCATCCAATAATTGAGTTTGACTGTAACTGATTTTAAGGAGATGCACATTGTACTAGAGTATATAAGCATCTCTTATTAATTTTGCCTTGCTAGAAATAAAACACGCACAAATCAATCAATTTCTAATCCTAAACAAATTCTATCTTCTCCTCTGTATGACTCTTCTCGACCTGGTGGCGGATGCCGGCCGCCTGATAAACTCGTACTTGTGGCAAATTGTCAATGACTTTCAATTTTCTTAATAGAGGGTGCTGTGATGATAGTGAATCCCGGACGCCCGATATGCCATGCCATGCCATGCCAAGCCATGCCATTATTGTCTTACCATTCAACTATGTATATCTGCCTTCAATTCTATTATTTTACCGGCAACTTCATACTCGTATATGTATGATCAAAAAGAGGGTTGTTTGGCATACAATGTTTCCCCATCACTAACTAGTCTCTCCCCGAACTCCGTATTGTATTCTCAGTTATTGGAAATCCATTTCGATGTCATTATTCTAAACGCACATATAAATGCAGCAGTGGCAGCCTTAAAAGACTCGTATAGTTGGTAGCACACACACCAACACATCAAAATTGGAGAGTATATGTCACTTCAAATTATTTAACAAAAACGACAGAAGAATGGGAAAATGAGAGCGAAGGGTGCAACGTCAGGCATCGCATCACCCCCGGCTAAAATTTGTTCAACCCTAAGCGATTCTACCTCGAAACGTTTAAGTATGAAACTTGTTGGTTGCCATTGCCGTTGCCGCATGCAATTTTCACCCCAACCCCAAACCCACAAACGCACCCTACCCAACAACACATAAAAAAAAACACCCCTGCGATTTGTTGTTCATCAATGCTTGCTGCTGCTCTGATGGTTGTGTCTGTTGCTGAGTTAGGGGAGAAAAAGCCTATGCTCGATTGACATGGGGTTTTAATAAATAGTCAATGTTGTATCTAGTAAATAAATTAAATCACCCACCCGCCGGGCCGCCGCCGCCGCCGCGCCACGTCGACTGCGATCTGAGGGTGGTGTGCCTGTGCCTTGTGCGTGCTCATTGATGTAGGCGATGAGGATGCGAGTGGTATACGAAGAGATGGGGTGGTATTTGATGGCAGAAGAACAAAGGGCAGAAATCAGTTTCTTGCTTGTGCGGAAAATTATTTATTTTTTTGGGTAGGCGATGAATGCAATCAAAGGATTTTTTTGTTTGCTTTTTATCTTGCTGCTCGTTTTGAAATTATAATAAATTAATAAAAATAGTCTCTAAATTAAAATTATATGGTGACCATGCGAACTTTGTGTTTTTAAACTTCGAAGTTTTTGAGGGATGTGATTCTCTTTAAATGAATTCGGCAAATATAGCGTGTTTTTTTTTTGTTGGCTGTATGAGAAGTCCGATGGTTGGTGTTTTTGGTTTGACAGTTGATAATGTCAAACTGAGTTTACATTTCTGTTTAGGAAGGTTTCATTATGAGTAATATCACACAAATTGTGGAAATTTAGACAACTTCGTCAATTTTACGGTGTTTAATGATTAAGCTAATTTCGGGTTGAATGGCTTCCTCAGTAAACAAAATTGGAGTATTTGGAGCGAAGACAATTAACCATTCACCATTACCATTGGCCGGACCCGTAAATCAGATAGTCTTCAATCTGACAGTTTTTAGTAAAATTGTTCATACAATAAAATTAACTATGTGGTTCGGTTTATCACCATTGGAGATTATTTCTTTCGAAATGAGAAAGTAACTGCCGTTGAGTCATGCTGATTGAAATGTTAAAACAACAAGCTGCTTACATTAAATCATGTTAATTTGAAGTTACTATAGCATGCTATTGACATTCTGGTGCCACTTACCCCATATTCCCCTAACAGTGATTTTTGTTGTAATATTAAAAATCTGCTTATAAATTTAGAAATAATAACTCAGTATTTCGTAAAATTTTTAATTTTTATGTAATTAAGTCTTGATTATTCTTACACACAAACACCATAAGGAGAATAATCAATATCCTTTGCTCACTTTTTTGAGAGCAAATTAACTACATAATTTTAACAACAATGGTCACCATGGCTAGACGAGAGTTCAAAATGAGGACATGTTCCAGAGGAAATGACAGTTTTTTGTTTAATCTTCGGACAGCAAGCACCCAAAACCTACCGATTTTTGTTATCCTTACACCGAAAATAGAAAATATATAGAGTCACATCTGCTATGGCCAGGATATAATAATAATAATTGCATTATTATTCATTTCTCTCATAATAGCGAGTGATTACTTATTTTCAAATTTTCAATGGTCTACCATTGCCTTTGGTAGCCTTTGGGAGAGTACCACCGAGAACTTGAACTACCCGCTCTTTCCGAAATATGAAAGGAAAAAGCCAGATGTATAAAGTACATAATACCTCCAAAGGAAGGATACATTGGATATTATTTAAATGAGTGCCTATTCACAGGCATCAGGCGGCGGCGGCGGTGGCGGCAACGGCATCAGGGATGGCGTCGGCGGCGGCGGTCGATGGTGCCCTTTACTTCCACAAACGTTTTGAAATTATTTTTTATTCGAGAAAAAGAAAACCTAAAAGAAAAAAATCGTTTTCATCTTAGCGGCGGCAATGGTGGCGAGTTCATTAAGTTCTATTCTTCATTATAATTGAATTTGTTCGAAGGGAGTGAACTGGAATAAGTGCTAGAGTCGGTCCCTTTTTCTTACATTCGTTTGTCGCTGTTGTGTCTCGACGATAATGAAATTTTATTTGGGTTGTTTTCCAGCCAGCAGTTTCATTATATCAATTGCGGTCGACCTGGCGGTGGTGGCGGCGCAGTGGCGCGGCGGCCGGCGGTGTAGGAGGTGAAACATTGTCAGAAAAGAACAGGAAAAAAGAAACAGACTCCTAAAAATATAACATCCCTTTGCCATCATCTTCACCCATGCAAGCAATGGTTGTTAACGGCAAAGAAAAGTTATTCATATCATTATGAAAAAAAAATACGTACGTAAAATTTAATAATTTAATTCCAACCACAGAAATCTGCAAACATTGAAGACATTTTCTTTTTCTAAATGGGAATTGCAAAAATTTAAATTATATTTTATATATACAATCACCTTAAATTCGCATTAAAACAAATTGTATTTTTTAAAGTTTAGGCATAAACTACTATTTTAGCTTTTATGTACAGATGCATTATATGTTAAAAAATATTCACTTCTTTTGTTTTTTGAACTTGGTAAATTTGTTTCTATTGTTATTTTTAAACTTTTTAAGTAAGAACTTTTACAATACAAGTTAAAAATAAAACGACGCTGGTTAAAAGTGGTGATTTGAGAGGTACCTATCCTTAATTGATTGAATTTATGTACTTAAGGCATTATTCTGGAATTTTTTGAAAAATTATGTCCCCAACAAAATTTTAGCCAGTAGAAACTCTTAGGTACTCGGTTTTCGAATTTTAATATTAAAGGTATTGCCAAAATTGTTCATGATTTTTGACTACTCAAAACTTCAAATGCGTTTTTCTCATTACAGCATTTCATTTGGCCGGACCCGTAAATCAGATAGTCTTCAATCTGACAGTTTTTAGTAAAATTTTGCACGTTCAAGTTTAAAAGTGCGCTATTTGGCCAAAAATCAACACAACGAGAAAATTTAATTAGTTGTTAAACAAAATGAAAAAAAGTATTGGTTATACAAAATAACAGGACCTGTTTGCCTGGCAGTGGGCCCTCGTTTCCGTGATTTCGATTTATTTTGTAGAATTTTTGAAAAAAAAATCTTTATTTTTTCGAACCTTGGAGTGTGCTTAAAATTGGTGATGATTTTTATGTTTTAATGTTTTAAGGATAGCAAAAAAAGAACAGTTTCTCTAACTTAAGGCGTGTTTTTTTGGTAACCTATAACTCAGTAATAACAAAACATACCTAATATGAAACCCTATACTCAATGATTTAACTCACTTTTATTTTAATGTTGGTATTAGTGTCAGTTTCAATTTCAACAAAACAGTATTAATATGCCACTTTATTTCTTGAATTTATTTGCAGGGATTTTTTCAGAAGTTTAGTTTTCCAAAGGTTCAGAGATGGTTGTAAAATAGAATGATACTGTGAGTCGACACTAATGATTAATTATTATTGATGAAAATCTAACAACTTTTAAATAGCTAAAGGTTTTAGATAATATTTTCGATAGTTTGTATTCGAAAACCTTTAAAATCCAGAAACCTTACCATAATTTCTAAGCTGTTGTTGTACAGAACAATGGTTCTGCCAGGGGTCCTACTATGTACCTCGATTCTACTTTTGATTCTATTCGAAACTCATTTCCAATTCTACTTTTAAATCGTACTACGTATGAAAGTAGAATCGAATGCCGGTTATACCAACTTGTTTTCAAAAAAAATTCTACTTTCGAACGAGTATCGAGTTGTTTTACAGTTTAAAAAAAAAAAACATCAAATTTTTGGACAAGAATAATTATAACAAAAATGGACACCGTTGAAATTTGGTTTAATTTGAAAGGAAATGAAGAACGGTACGAGCAAATTGAACGCAAAAGAATAAGAGATAATTCCAAAATAGTAAAGCTGAGTAAGAAAAGGTTAGCACATAAAGGGTCCGCCATCAAACGATTTTTTTTTTCAACTAGTGCTTATTTCGTGAATGGTTACACTTAGCTCATGTCTGATTTCACAGATAATTAGTTTTATCCTTCCGCTGAACGAATATGGTTGTGTATAGGTTAGGTTAGGTTAAAGTGGCTGCGGATACAAAAACCACACACTTAGGCCAGAAGAAAAGACCCATTGTGATACCACATGAATCTATAGAATTACTTTCCACTAGTCGAACCATTTTAAGCTTTTTATAAAGCGAAGGAGATATCTGGTATCCTTTTTAGCTAGTTCGCTGGGATCATCAAAAGAGTAATCTCCCAGATGAAGTTTGCGTCTTAGTGAAAGAGCAGGGCAGGTGCAGAGGAGGTGAGAGATTGTTTCTTCTTCTTCCTCGTCCATACAGCTCCTGCAGAAGTCATTTAAGGCTACACCAAGTCGTAATGCGTGTCTGCCTATAAGACAGTGTCCCGTAAGGACACCTATAAGGTAGCTAATATGAAGTCTGCCTTGAAATAACAAGTCTTTAGAGCGCTTTAGGTCCAATGAAGGCCATATTAGTTTTGTGGCTGCACATGTTGGTACATTGTACCACCTAGAGTTTGCTATCTCGAAAGCTTTTTCTCTTAGCAGAAGTTTACATGTAGCTATCGGTATACCTATCTTCTCCCTTTCAGGTGAAATAGGTATGACGGTTCCATTTTTAGCGAGTTCATCGGCTCTACAATTTCCTGCGATGTCTCTGTGGCCCGGCACCCAGCATAGGTGAATGTTAAATTGCTGCGTCATCTCCATAAGAGACGATCGACAATCGAGGGCCGTTAGAGATTTGGTTGAGACGCCGCGCCGTCAAGAGACTTGATAGCAGCCTGACTGTCAGAGAAGATGCGTATATCAGAAGTTGATATGACGTTTTCTCTTAGCCAGGAGAGAACCTCTTTGATCGCTAAAATTTCCGCTTGGAAGACGCTACAATGATGGTTGTGTATACGCTTCATCATCTTTTCATCGCTCATTTTGATCTTGGCGGGTATGTAAACAAGCAAAATTGTCGCATTTGGGGCACAGAAAACCCGTACGCATACATTGAATAGCTGATACACCCAAAATGAGTCGTTGTTTGGTGTGAATTTTGGTCCAGAGGCATAATTGGTCCATTTTTCTTCGAAAATGAGCAAGGAGTGGCCGTTACAGTCAATGGCGATCGTTATTGGGCCAAGTTTTGTTCACAAAAGGAGGAGGATATTGGCAAAATTTGGTTTCAACAGAACGGCGCTACGTGCCACACTGCCGAAGCTACACTCGATGTTTTTATAGAATTTCCAAAAAAAAAAAGTTATTTGGCGGACCCTTTATATATACCTACGGTAGAACACATTCTTAATGAATAAAATGTACTTATAGTTTTGTTAAAAACTATCGTCTTTCTAAAGACGGATTTATGTTCTTACTTAACACCATATCATCCGACATGACTACTCGCAGAAGACAAAATGCTGTTCCGCTTATCATTAAGTTATCAGCAGCAATGAAGTTTTTGGCAACAAGAGGTTATCAAAACCAAATCAGTGGTGACAAGAACGCTGGACATGCACAGCAAACCATGTCAAAAATACTTGCCGAAGTTTTGACTTCAATCGAAAGAGTCATATGCCCGCTGATGATGAATTTTGAAATGAATGAGGAAAAGAAACGAAAGTCCAAGAAAGTCACGAATTCGCGGTGTAATTGGGGTTGTAAAATAATAAAACACAAAAAGTTGAATGAAAAACTTTCAAATTCAAATTGCATATTAATTATTTATAACATTTTACTTACACTTTGAAAAAAAAAAAACTTCGCTCGCAAACACATTTGATGTAGAGTGATTATTTTCGATTTTGCCTAATTTTGAATTCTACTTTCGAGTTACGTAGTTCCTCGTTTATTCGAAA
This sequence comes from Eupeodes latifasciatus, assembly GCA_920104205.1. Taxonomy (NCBI): domain Eukaryota; kingdom Metazoa; phylum Arthropoda; class Insecta; order Diptera; family Syrphidae; genus Eupeodes; species Eupeodes latifasciatus. The sequence goes on from OV049925.1 coordinate 157,069,330, forward strand.
GTTCATAAGAATATAGTTGGCACTACTAGAAATATTCGATTCTCGTTTGTTCGAAAGTTGTCAAATAGATATATAGTACCAATTTTTCGGATTCGAGCAATTTCATTGTAGAATCGAGTTACATAGTAGGGCGGGCCCCAGTACTCACATATGAAACCGAGACCTGGGTTTTTTTAAAAGAAACTCCAAACTCTCAGGCGCGTTGGAGAGGAAGGTCTTGCGGAGTATTGTTGGCGTCTTATGTGAGGAAGGACGATTCCGGAGACGCTTCAATCGATAATTGTGTGCAATCTACCTCGAAGTTGATATTGTGAAAACAATTAAGCTCGGTAGACTCCGGGGTTCTGGACACCTACAGCACGTATGAGTAAGGAGGAACCACAGAAAGTCATTTGTAATACATACGGTAAAAAGATATTCTCGACCAGTACGCCCGAAGTCTTGGGGTACGCAACTGGATGGCGTCGTCGTCGGCTCAAAATCGAGATGAATTGAGAGACTAATTGTACCGGACCAAGACCGGATACCGGTTGTCGAGCCGATCATGATGATAACCGTATTTATTATTCTGTGTGTCAAAATTCTTTATGAACAAATTATATGGTCAACAAGCTGTGGAATTAAATATTCAATATTTCAAAATTCTGGTTATTCAAAACTCTTTATTTAAAAACGCTGTAAATAGCGTAAAAAATAAAAATCGTTTCAAACCCACATTTTGTATGTTGTCAAAACGAATCACCCTATTTACAGCATTTAAAGTACAGAAGTTTTAAAATTGAATATTGTTGAGAATACTGTTACGCGTTTTTTAAACAATAACATATATTTGAATAAAGGTTGCATGGGCTTATGAATTCTTTGAAAGCTCTTAGAATTTTAAACTTTTTTCATCAACATATCAATTAACAAGTGTTTTGTTAATATGCTTAATAATATTAATATTATTCAATATTTATATGACTTTTTAATTCTAGTATGACCATTTTTCTGTTTATAAGTAAAACAGTATCACACAGAAATTTGATAATAAGGAGTTCTGAAAAACAGTATTTCGAGCAGCCGCTGCGCTCACGTTTTATTGCGTCGTCGGTCGTTCGTCAGAATGATTAGGGAAGGGTAAAAAAACATCAAAACACGAAGTAACATTTTGTTTTTCAAATATCAAAGGCCTTAAGTCATCAGTAAGCTGCCATCAGCCGCACGTTTCAACCCACATACCTATACCTATAAAAATGTACATAAGTACCTATCTTATTCAAAATATTGTTAAGCAAAAGCCTATTAATATAAAAATATAAATTCTTGGTAATTTCGTGCTAACGAGTTTCGCACCTCTTGCCAAACACCACACGAAGAGCAGACCATCGTAAAAGAAAAAATTACAACAAAAAACAACTTTTCTTCTATAGGTTAGGTTAGTAAGTATAGTAAACGAGTGTATGGTTTAGGTCGTTTTCAAAAGAATTTAGTCCTTTCCGCAAGCAATATTCGAGGCATTTTCGTTTTTTCATTTATACATAAATATATTCCTAAAACGGGGTTAGGGTTATTGTGTGGCAGTGGCAGGCAACAACGTTTCCTTTTCTTAAATAGCCATTCACATATACAAACTATATAGTATAGGTACCACCTATCATCGCGTGTTTGACTGAAGTGAAATTTAAACTATGTTTGCTTTCACTTCGAAAACTGTGTTTCGCTCCGGTTTAGTGAACTTGTTTCTGATGTAATTTATATTATAAAATGACAATTTTACACCCCAAACCAAATAAGGTGGTTCCTGTCACATGTTTAATGAAAACGGTCATAACATTTCTGCATTCAAAAAACTATGTCATTCATTTTATTGGTGAAATAACGTGTGAAATATTAATTGATGGTATGAAATATCAACTTTTTGCATAAAACATTTTAATTTTTAAATACAGAAGAATTGAACATGGCCATATCATCTTCAGGAACCTTTGCACGTATCTGTAAACTTCATGTACATTGTTCAACGGAACATATACGAGCATGCATGCATCATGCACCTTCATAACAACCCGCTTTCCTTAATTAGTTCGACCTTAGTCTCCAAACGCTTTTCAATCGAATCGTATGCTGAATCTTTTCAATAAACGAAAAGCCTTTTGAGGGAATTTGTTCAATCAGCGCTCCATCTATAGTCATTAAGGGTCATATTGAAATACGAGTAGTTTTTACTCGAAAAGCACTGCACACTGAACACTGCATACAGCACCATGGTTGTGGATGGCGCAACGCAAATATAGACGCCAAAGCCATAAGAGCTCTGGAAGCTGGATCTGAAGCTGGATGCCCTGTTTACTTGCTCCTAATTGGCATCCTCGTTGCCATTGCCGTTACCGTTGCCGTCACTGTTCGCCGTTGACGTTGACGTCGTTGTCGACATCGACATCGACATCAACTTCCTACCTATAGATCGTCATATAGACGTCTGTCCCCCGTCATTTAAATTTCGTTTGAAGGCTTATATTCCGTTCCAATCATTTCCACATAAAGGCTGAACTGTGAGAGGCTGAAAGGCAGATGATGACGATGATGATGTTCTCCATGCAACCGAGTCGTCAGCCACTACTGCAGGTATAGAGAAAGAGGTACAGGAACATATACATAACATATAATACGAGTATGCTATGCATTCAGGATTCACCTAACAACCCATGTGTGTGTAACGGTGATCCGCTTCCGAATCTGATTTAAGGACCTGCGGATGTTTTATACCACAGAAGCATTACGAGGCAAAAAGGTAACGACAGGATTTTTTTTCCAACTCCTTTTTTCGTTTTTGTAAATATTTCATGAAAACAGTTTTCTTCTCATCAGTGTGTTAAGGACCCACTTTCATTTGTTTGCCATGGTCCTTTAGTCGCGCTTTTATGTTGCTATGCTATGCTGTGATGTGATGTTCTCTGATGTGCTACTCTGGAACTGTGTACGGTTTCACTTATGCATCTTTTACCATATACTTTATAAAATATATAAAATTTAACACTAAGGACTTTCATGAAATGCAAATTTGCTTCAATATAAGAGTTCTAGATGCAAGCAAATGCAAACAAGCGTGATGAAGCAATAGAGATACCTACATTTAGCTAGACCCAAAACTTCACGACGACGTCACCTGCAGTCTATACCTTTGTACCTATTTTTCTTCTTTTATGTGATAGCAAGAATGACTAATGACTTTTGGTGCAAACGTTGTGACTGTTAAAGGTATTGTATAGTCCTTTATCCATCAGGGATTTAATGGCCTTAGAGTCTTGCCATACATGTATAAGCAGTTTGAGTATGAGTATGATTGACACGCTTTTTAAAAGTAGGCACTTATTGCAAAACGTCTCTCGTTTCTAATTTGAGGGTGGTAATAAGTTAATAATAATATATTCTAGAATCTTTTTAATGAGCTGTTATGTACCTACATTGTATACATTATATATTTTTATATTCCTATGGAAACTTTTTTTGTATCACATAAGTATACATAGCACATTGTGGTAGAGGGTGCTTATGGTAGCACTTTAGTTGAAGAGCACTTTATTATGTAACCAAGTACCCATGCAATGACTCAATTTGCTTATGGTACTTCAAAGTTCCATTAATCTTCAGCCCAATGCATAATAATTTTCTAATTATAATTCAATACAAGTGCAAACAAAGATGCCAAACAGAAAGCCATATAAAGGTGTGTTTTATAGGGATTCTTTTGCCCCTTTTACCACCCCATCCTTCCACCAGATTTAAGGGGTTGGTAAATATTATTTGCAGGTAAGCACTTGCTATCATTATATAGGGCAAGTGTTTAGTATTGGTTTTATTTAAAACAAAAAAGGAGGGGGGAATTATGTTTATCAAAGACCAACGAAGAACGCACTTAGATCTTTGAAGGCTCTGTACGCACAACCGGTGAGTTTCCCTTATTTTATTTTTCAATCTTTGAAAAGCTCTTCAATCCTTTTTAGCTGAAACCTATTCATTTGATGGATTTCTATTGAAGTTTTTACAAATGTCCTCCAAGAAGGCTCTTCATGGCAACTCTGATAATTATTTATGTAGCAATAAAACGTCGTATTAATTTCTAGGTTTTTCGTAAAACCAGCTTAAAAGAAGAGAACAAGTATCATTGTCTTTATTTTAGCTTAGCAGATTTTTCATTTTAACGATAAGGAAGCAAAAATACTTCAGTGGATTAAAAAGATTCCATTTGTAGTTCAAAATAATTGTAATTATCTTTTGCTAAAACAATTTTGTTAATATTCGTGGCATGATGGTTAGTGCGTTGGACTGTCATGCCAGAGGTATTGGGTTCAATAAAACAGTAGGTCCATCCCTGATAGCAGTACTCGCACACAGGAATGGTTTAGAGTTGAAACTTACTAGGCCCTAGTTCTCAACGGACTGTTGCGTAACCTAATTTATTTATTTAAAACAATTTTCTTACAAAATTTCAATTTAGGTTTTTCACATCAGTCAAAATCGGTTATAACGAAATATCGGTTATTACAAACTTATCTCGAAGTCCCGGCCGAGGTTTATACAAAATGTACTAACCAAATATCGGTTTTAACGATATCGCCTATAACGAATTATCGTTTATAATTACAGTCAAACTTCCCTATAACGAACTTCTACATAACGAAGATCTCTCTATTACGAATTGATTTTGAGTACGCATCTTTTTGGTTACTTTTTTGGTGTGTTTTGATCTCCTTATAACGAATTCCCATAAAGCGAATTTTTCTCTACAACGAACAAATTTTGTTGCCGCAAATCCAAATCTCATACGTTTTTGTTTCCACATAACGAATTTTTTCAAATAATTTTCTGTTAAAAACAACAGCATGCAGAGAAAAAAAAAACTTTATAAGGGAATTTCCCCAAGATTTTTAATGCAAGGATTCTATGTTCACTGATCAGGCTTCAGTGAATGTAATTGAAAATGTCTCAAGTAGCATTTCTCTTGAGAAAAAGTTGTTGATAATTAATAAAGTTGAAGAAGGATTGGCCGGTCAAGAAGAATTGGCGGATACCGATAAGATGTCACCTACAGTGGAACGAATTTCTTCATCAACTGACGTGTTTCGAACCTTTCTGGAGATGAAGAGCAACGTACCGACTAATTTATTTGAATATCTCAATTTATTAGACGATTTTGTTGAAAAAGAAAAATGGAAGAATGTAACCCATACTACAATCACTGACTTCTTTAAATAAAAGTAAAAAGAAAAAATTTCTGTATAACGAATTTTCTATATAACGAAGTAATTTTCTGGTCCCGTGCAAATTTGCTATAGGGAAGTTTGACTGTATAACGAACTATTTTAAATGGAATATTTAAAAATTTATCGCTTATAACGAACATATAAAAAAAAAATAAGTAGGAATTGGAAATTTAGCGCATTTAAAATGATAAATTATGGGAATTCCTTTTTTTTTTGTTGTGTTTATACTCGAATTTCTGTTTCTGAGAGAAACTGGAATAGTCATACTTGGTTAAATGTGTTAGATTTTTTTCAATATGAGTTCAAAGCGTAGAGTTTTTACGATTGAAGAAAAATCTGCAATAATTTCAAGGCTCGAAGCTCGAAGTGGTGATTCCAATAAAAGTTTGGCAGCAGAGTTTTCTGTATCGGCGTCAACAATCTCTACCGTTTTCAAAGAAGAAGAATTTTGAAGAATCCAACTTAAAAATAAAAAAAGTTCGATGCAGTCAACATCCCGACATAGATGAAGCTTTGCTAAGATGGTTCAAAGCCCAAAGAAGCTTGAATACTCCACTAAGCGGACCAATTCTACAAACTAAGGCAGAAGACTTTGCAAAAGGGTTGGGCAAAAATAACTTCACCTGCTCTACAGCTTGGATTCAACGATTTCGACAAAGACATAACATAGTTAGTGTAAGGGTAAGTGGTGAATGTGGTAGTGTTTCTGCAAGAGTTGTGGATGATTGGTTTCGAGTTGTTTGGCCAAAGGTGCGAGAGGGTTATACAGATGATCAAATATTCAACATTGACGAAACAGGTTTATTCTACAAAATGACACCTAATAAAACATTTAAATTCAAGGGCGAAAAATGCGTTGGAGGTAAAATGTCCAAGGAACGAATAACGGTTTTAGTAGGAGCTAATATGACCGGAACTGTTAAACAAAAGTTGTTGGTTATTGGAAAAAATCAAAAAACCCGAAGTGCTTTAAAAATATCAAGAAACTTCCATCATTATATGAGTCCAATAAACGAGCCTGGATGACATCAGAGATATTCGAAAAATATTTAAGGAATTGGGATAGACAGTTGGGAAAACAAAAGGAAAAAATTCTGTTGTTAGTAGACAATTGTCCCGCACATCCAAAGATTGATGGTCTTACTTCTATGAAGTTTGTATTTTTGCCACCTAATACTACATCTGTGTTACAACCAATGGATCAGGGTATAATCAGATCACTTAAAGAACACTACAGAAAGCTTCAAGTACTAAACATCATTCGTAACATTGAGAAACAAGATGGATCACATGTAATGAGTTTGTTGGATGCCATTCTTCTGATATCCAGAGCTTGGGAGAGGGTGTCTATGACAACTATCAAAAATTGTTTTAAGCATGGTGGATTTATCCCACAAGAACTTGATATTTCAATCGAAACTGAGTTTGAAGAAGAGGCCTTTAAGTCACTGGATTAAACATATTCAGTCATATGATAAGGTTTTTGATTTATGTACTTTTGAAGATTTGGTTAATGTGGACAACAACATTGTGACTGCAGAGTTTTTAACCGACGAACAAATTATTGATTCTGTTCAAAATAAAAATGTACCTAGACAGTGATGAAAATGAAGAAGGTAATAAGAGTTTTTCGACTTATTTCTCTAAACTTTTAAAATTATTTGGCAACATTTTTACTTACAGAAACTGAAATTCAAATTCAAGTGAAAATTGAAGATGCACTTCAGGCTGTCAATACCTTGAAATCGTTTGTTTTGTTGACTGATACTTTTGACCGAGGTTATGAAGTAAGAAGAAGAGTTCATAAAAAAAATGTCGACAGCAAAAAATCACAGATTTCTTTGTAAATAAATAAAAGTTTTGCTAAAATAAAAAAAAGTTTTTATACACTTTAATAAAGAACAAAAGATGGAAAATCGGTTATAACGAAACACCGGATATAACGAACGGATTCTCCAGTCCCATCGAGTTCGTTATAACCGATTTTGACGTCATAGTCAGAAATTTGAATGATATTTTCTTTTTGAAAAATGTGGTGTACATCAAAAATGAAGACGAAATTAAAGTTTTTAGCAAATATTTCTCACGGGAGTGACAGTTTTTGTTTAGAAAATTTAAAAAATTACTAAAAGTAATATTCAAGTCAGAGTGTTTGATGGTAAAATTGGACGCGAAAAAAAAACAAGATGAAAAAATGTATTCAGATAACCGGGTTTTTCTCCTTAAGCGGGTTTCGTGTAAAATACGATTGAAGATTATGTTATTACGTGCTTAAATTATTCGAGAACGAATTTTCCAGAAAGTTTATTTTTTCCTCAATTCAATATTAAAAGTATCGGCCAAAATAACGTTAAATTTCATTTCTTTAGAAATGAATGTTTTAAGGTTTTTTAAAACAATTACATAGTTGAAGTAGATTTTCATACTGATGAACATGAGAATCTCAATCCCAGCCCCGACATATAGTTTACAAACTTTAAGAGATAAAGTTTCAGAATATAATTCAAAAATCTATCACAGAGCCCGTAAAGCTAAGAAAATCCATTCACACATTATACCACAGCTTACCATTATACAGACTGTATGTGAAATGTTAAACTATGAGCAGCTTGGAGCATATGCTTGCGGGTGAAAAAAGTATTACTCTATATAGTCGGAACATTTCTAAATAACGCATCATATGCACATTTTATGGTCCTTAGTCTTAAACCATACAATCCTCAGCTCCCACTCAACCACAGTTTTTAGATATAAGCAAAAAGTGTATAAGGATATTGCTTCCATTGTCCATTTTAATTGAAAACCAAAATCGAACAACCACATCCTTGTGCACAAAATCTCCTGAATTGAATCTTTATAGAGAATATTTTATTTGTGATTGGGGTAACATGTCAATAAAGAGAGTATAGAAAAGAAAGGCATGTTTGTTGCTTTCTACATTATATGCCAAAATGTTGCACATAACAAAAAGTTATGTGCACATAAAAATAACAGATTTCAATCCCAGTTTGTTAAGAAATCTTAAGAAATTGAAAATCTTATGAAGGATACTTTTGGACAACAATAGCCGATTGAAAAATTTTTGCCATACAAAGATATCCTTTTATATTTTTGTGTTTTTGATGGTTCCGGTGTCGATTTTTGTCAGACAATAATAAAGTCCGAGAAATAATTTTTAAGGTTGTCTTCAGAGAACTGAAGTACTACTTCTTTGACACTTTTTAAAACCATGCAATTGATTGCTTTGTCATTAGTGTTCAATTGTCAATGTTTAACAAAGAAGTGTATAGGTACTGTCATTATCGTTTGTGGTGTTGGTATTCTTAGGACAGTTTAGAAAGGTCTCGACTGGACTTCCAATTACTAGTAGTAGCTCCATATACACATGTATATGAACATTTTCTGTGTTAGAGGTAATAGTAATTTTATTTCCTATTTTTCAGTAAAAAACAAACAACTTATTCAATTGCTCACTGGATCACGGTTCAATAAAACTACACAACTAAGTCTTGTGCAACTTAAACTTTCATTTTTTTATTACAAATTGAGGTCTTTGGTTTTTGTATAATCGTCTGAAAAACCCTAACAAACTCGCCCCTTTCCTTAAAGTTTTCAGAGTAGATGTTCATGAAATTTCATACATCATTACAAAAAAATGACGAAAAGTTCCTCATGTACAATACGAGCATAAAGTTTTAACGAATAAATGCTATCATCAAAAACTGATCTAGAAATCAAAAATTGTTCAATTGCCTAATTTTCTATAAAAAACGAATTACAAGGATCTTTTAAAAAAGGGTCTATAATATCATCTCATTTTAATGTTATTAAAAGTTTAAGTTAAAAATGACTAAAAAATTGTTTTTTTATCACCATTTGTACAATACTTAAAGATCATAAAGAAACTCTTTCAACCAGCATGATGTTGACCTCCTTCAGATGTGAGAAAGGTTTACAAATTCAAGTCATGCCCATACTACTACACAAAAAATGACCGGATTCGATATCAGTTACATTTTGCTTCCTTCAGTAACTGGTACAGTTTCACTCACCTTATAAAAATTGTTAACTTCTTGCGATGAAATCATGTCACATGTCATCATTCATACATTGAATATAAAATGTTTACTCCTAGAACTTGAAAGCTGTATCTAACTTAAAAAGCAAAATAACACTTATATTGTACATATATAGAAGTGCAGGACAAATTGCATGTAGGAACAATCCCGTATCCCTTTAGGCATGATAGCAGCCCCCAGTTTGGGGGTTGAGAATGTCATTTACTAATGCGCCCCATATACCCCATCAAGCAGAAGTCTATTATCCACCCAACAAACACATTCTACGTGTAGTTTATATGGGATAGGTATGGAGGTATTCCCAATGGAACTCTATCGATTCAAGCAAGTGCGGCGGATAAAAATGTTCATCATTGTTTCTACTATCATGCAATCCCCGCTATTTTCAGTCTCAGGTAGGTACACATGAATGTACAACTTTTAAATGTCTATACTGATATGGCAAGCACAGGAAGAGGACTTGGGAAATTTTCCGGGAAAAAAAAAATAGAACTGAAAGATGAGTATTCTAAAAAAAATGTCGGTACGTACGAGTTAATAGCTGCTCACATTAAATTTTGTATGGATGTCAGTTTTGTTTAGATCTTTAGATCTCTAGCTGTCCAATACTTTTAACAAAAATAGCCAACGTTAATGGTTTAAGCGAAATAAGTGTAAAATATTTATGTAAGGACAATTCTTACCTCATATGACTTCTATGCTAAGTATTATTAAAACATGATAAATTTAGATCATAGTAACTTAAATAAATAAATTGGGTGGCGCAACAGTCCGTTTGAGAACTTGGGCCTAGTGACTTACAACTCTCAACCATTCCTGTGTGCGAGTACTGTTGTCAGAGATGAAAGGGACCTACAGTTTCAAGCCGAATCCGAACGGCAAATTTTTGAGAAAGCACTTTTCATGACAAGAATTACTCTTGGAGAATTTGTCAATTCCTCGCAAGAGGCAGTAGGGGAGAGTGGGGCTTAAAGTAACAGGGGTAAGAAGTAACAGCTAAAAAAAACAGGGTTCCCCTTAAAATTAAGAATTGCGTGAAGGAGAAAAATGTGCATCCTTTCCATATCTATCAGCGTACCTACTTCAGTTGTTAATTGGATGTCAACGAGAGAAGTTCTGTGTGTGGTCCCAAAAAACAGCAGGTTTCTAACTTTTTTTTTTTTTGTATTTTTGGTCTTCCTCTTCACACGGAAGAGATAGCGTGGTGGTTGTTTTTTTAAACATCCATCATAGTTTTGGTTGTGTTTGTGTGTATATCTTATATATGTGTGACATTCGGTTTATTTGGATATTAATTTCTTTGTGCGAAATTTCATGGTGAGGCAAGTTGTAACGTTTTTGCGGGGTAAATAGTAACATGTTAAAACTTACCCCTTGATTTTTTTTTACTGATCGTTGTGAACACCAACGATCGAGAGCTGTTTTTTTCTTTCGTTTTTGTGTGTGATACATATAAATAGAAAAAGTTTCCATGTGATAGTCCTCATAATAATATCTTCATGGATCACTTTATACGACACGTAAAGCCATCCCTCGCTGACCCTGTTCTTTTGTTGCTTGACAATCACAGCTCCCATCTAGACTTTTCAGTCAGTGAAAAGGCTAAGGAAAATGGCGTTATAATGTTGTCTTTTCCTCCACACTGTTCTCACAAAATGCAGCCCTTGGATGTAGGTATTTATGGACCTTTTAAGACAAACTGTGCCAACGCTCAAGATGCCTGGATGCGAAATAACCCCGGAAAAACAATGACAGTGCATGATATTCCGTCAATCGTAAGCAAAGCTCTGCCCTTAGCCCTGAATCCGACAAACATACAAAATGGATTTAAGAAGTCTGGAATCGTTCCCCTGAACGAACACATTTTTCAGGATCATGATTTCTTGTCGGCGTTTGTAACTGATCGGCCAAATCCAACAGAATCTGATAACACACTTCCATTGTGTGGAACAACAAGCTGAAACAGGGGGAGCCATTGACGAGGAGCAACCTGACCAAACATTACCTGCAGTGGCACAGTCTTCAGTTACTGAACCTGTTTTATCATTGGACCGTGTTCCGATACCTACATGTTCACCGGGACCATCCGGATCCGGACTACAAACAAATAATTTCACACCCGAGCATATAAGGCCTTTTCCGAAGGCAGGGCAACGAAAAAAAATATAACACGTAGGGTTAGAAAAGCGGCCCGAGAAAACAGCCATTTTGGAGGAAAGGAATAAAGTTTTGGCCAAAAATAGAGCCAAGAACGGAGCTAAAAAGTTTGTTGTGGGGCATTTTCTGAAAGCTTGCCAGGGGAAAATTGGGTTCAGTGCATACTATGCAAAAAGTGGGCCCACACCAAGTGCGTAAAAGGATCTCTTCGTGTATACGTATGCCTCAACTGTGACACGAATGAAGATTCTTCTTCCTACTCCTATATTTTTTGATGAATGAATTGTGATTTTTTATTTTTTTTTATTAAAACTAGGGCTGTTTTTTACAAAACATATTTAAATTATATATTTTCCTTAGCATAAGTTTTATTTAATTGAATTAAGAGTTATGTTTTTTTCTTATCAGATTTTAATAAAATAATAATGTTCATTAAAAATATTTCTTAGTTTTTTGTAATTCGTGTTACAACTTACCCCTACTTATGTTACAACTAGCCCCATGTGGGGGTAAGTTGAAACAACACGTTATTTTTTTTTCAATGTAATATCTTGACATCTTTCGAGCATACTTTGTTTAATATTTTTTGTGGATCTTGTAGCTGAAACATGGTTTTTAAATTTAAAAAAATTTTGGCTGACTTATTTTCAAAATGTTAGGAGCTACACAGGTTTTCGTAAAAAGTGTTACTTTAAGCCCCACTCTCCCCTACCCGTGAAAAAAACTTTTAGGTGGCATAGGCAGGGATCGAACCCAAGACCTCTCGCATGACAGTCCAACGCACTAACCATCATGCCACGGGTACTAGCGGATCACAGTAACTTGCTCATCAAAAAAAAAAAATACTCAATTTAACTTTACTTCTATTACGACAGATTTTTTGAAAGTTTTAAAATTATTTGGGATTGTTATTTTTAGCTCTCGATAACTTTTCAAAAAATCAATTTTTAACTTGAATGTTGCCAAGAAGTTCTATTTTACATTTTCTGTTCTCAGGTGAATGTTATTTTTTTAAATACTTTAAGTACTAATTTCTAGCTAAAAAAGATCTTACTCTTAGAAAAAATCTATTTTTATTCTTCAAAATGTTAAAAAGCCTTAAAAGCACCTATTTTCTAAAAAGTAACCATGTAATAAAACTTAACCGAATGATATAATGGTCAGAACTTTTATTATATTGGAAGCTTTATGTACCAAAATTTAATAATATCCATAAATCAGTCTAAAATATAGTCGTTTTAATATATTATGATGGAATTTTAATTTAATAATATGATTTCTCATATTATTATTTTGATCCCCACTGTACTTCTTGAATTAAAGTGTTCATACCTCACGTATGACGTCATAAATTCCTTTATACAAGTTCACCAACTGCATTTCATCATATCTAAAGATACATATATTTAAAACAAAATAAAGATAGAATAAAACAACAAATCCCAGAAAAATCTATTCCAATCTTTATCAAATCCTTCTGCCATTGGATATCATTCCTCATTCAAGCACCTGTTGAAAGGATTCATGGCAAATATTTCCCACTATTTTCTATATTGCGCACAAGTATTGTATCCGCCTTTAACTGGGAAATGTTTCTGGTGTAATTCTATACAAAACATGTTCTTTAATATTGTAGTTTGTTATAGTTGTATCAATTCTTTATCCGTACAAAAATGTTTCAATTTAAGCTCTGTAGTTTGATGTCCTGCAACATTTTCTTTACAGTGAAGATTCTGGAAACCGAAGTCTGTACGAATGTTAACATTTTATTTGCGATGGAGTGAACTTGGCTGGAGCAAGTTTAGGTGTTAAAGTATTGGTACAAAATTGGTCTATTCGTCCCGTTCTCGTTTCTACTAGAATCTCGTGTCTACAAAACTAACATTTTTGAAATTTATAAAAGAAGAAAATACATATACGAGTATTTAATTTAAACTTTTTGATATTCAAAAAGAGCCCGAGAAATGCAATAATTTCTAAAAAATCACTCATTTTAAAACAAGTGTTCAAAAAACATAGCTGATATGCTTATCTACACTAATATTATAAAGAGGAAAGATTTGTATTTTTGTATGTAACGAATAAACTCAAAAAGTACTGGACCGATTTTAATACTTCTTTTTATTAGAAAGCTACATTATCACTGAGTTACATAGGCTATATTCAGTACAAGATTTAGATTACTTAGAAATCTTTAGAAATTTTTATTAAAACCAAACGAAGGTGTAAAAAAATTAGCCATAAAATGTCTTTCATCGCATACGCTGCGAAGATTATTAATGATAGGACTATGCTATATTTTAGATAAGGTTTTAGGCTGTACCCTGTATTTAAAAATTCATTTTCCAGTTTCGAAATTTGGCAAGATTTACCTTATATAGAAAAAAAAAATAATTTATTTCAAAAATGGTTTCATAGAGTTTGATAAAAAGTCACAGCAGCATTTTAAATAATTAATTGTTAAGGGCTTAACATTTTAGAAACTAATTTCTTGATTTCTTAATATAAGGCAATTTGATAGTTATTACAAAATTCAAAAAAATTGATCTGTTGTGAACTACAAAGATTTTTTAGTCTATTTTTAGAAACAGTGTTTTTGAATACGTCTAAAAAATGACAGTTAGTCAAAAAAATCAGTCATATAAGCTTAGAAAATTACTTAAAGTTAATAATAACTTTATTTTAAATTTGACAAAATTGTAAAAGATAGTAAGATGTCTAAATCGTTTATAATTAGGAAATTCAACTTTTATACTTCTTAACTGACTAAATTTCTACACAATTTTCACAAATCTTTTAAGACTTTGTGCCAATATATTTTTAACAAAACAGAAAAGCAAAATATTTAATAAAAAAATTATATTATGTATAAAGAAAAAGCAAGTTATTTTATATTCAATATCTTGAAATTTTATAAATCGATTTTTTGAATTTAAGTCTTTGAAGTGTGAAAATATAGAGTGGCCAAAAGACAAAGCAAAGATATCAAAACTACTCTCTGAATTTAGAGACCATGTTCAAATGGTGGATTTGATATAACTTTAAGAAATTTGCACATACGATTCAAACATAGGTTTTAGCAAGAAGTCCGGTAGAACGGTCTTGTAAAACAATCAGCCATACAATTACAATGTGCAACGAAAGTATGGATTTTTATATAAACTTTTATGTGAGCTTTAAATTTATTCATGCCTTAATTTTAGTGTTCTAAATTTTAGTGTAGAAAGTATCATAAAATGTTGTGTCTGAGTCACAATTTATGGACCACTACAGGTCGTGAAGCCAGCCATTTCGTGATTTTTTCTATTTCTATAGCCTTTTTTTTCAACGCCCAACCAATTCAGAGATAGAGGGTAGAAAGTGCACGCTATTCAGAAATTATTTGAGGTTAAACTAATAGCAAACAAATTAATTAATTAAGTCAGGAGAAAAAAATAGTTTTTCTTTTAAATAGTAATCCAATCTAAAACGGGTCTATTTATAAAATACAATAATCGTTAATATACATATGATTTGAACCCCAATTACGGGGCTGGGCGCTTCCTAACATTTTCTTCTAGCCAGTGACATAAATTTTACAAAAGTTCAAGATGGCATTTTGTAATTGTAAGAATGGATGTGGTCTATTCTGAAGTAGCAGAAAAAAGCAATTCGTTTTGGAGCACCCCAGGGGCGAACGCAGAAAAAAATTTCGGGGAGGGTTTCAAAAAATTAATACCTATTATATTATTTTTTTATTTTAAATGTTAAGTGTTTTTTTTTCTTTTTTGGTACTATTTTATATATAGGTACCTACTAAGAAACATGTATGAATACAAATTACATGTATACACACATATGACTTGATTTCACGATTAAAAAAACAGTTTGACTTTGACTTCAAAGCTAAAACTTAATTTTTATATGCATTATGCTTATGCATGTATAAGTTTGTATGCCTTATTTCCTATATTTCTTAGGCTGAACTCACACATGAATAAATGTGAGTTACAGAAACAAAGAAATGAGGTGAGATTTTTCTATTTTCACAGTTCTCTATTGTTTGTTTTCGCATATTCAAATTTACCGTAGATTTTGAAATTGTCAAACACGTTTTTCTTAAAACACCAAGAAAATACTAGAAATAATGATTTTGAATGCGTTCCGAACCTTTAGACCGAAGACATAGGGCCATGTTTATAGTTCCTTGATCTGATTATGTCTTTGCTAAATTAAACTTTAGTTTATGTTATTCATAGACAATTTAAACCCATTTTACAACGGTAATCTGGAGTCTAAAAATAAACACGACGGAACCTATGTTTAAGCTGTTTCTAAATCTATCAAAAATAAGCAAACTGATTGAGAAAATGAAGTTACGAGACATTTTATTTAAACATTTAAAAACAAAAATTAAAACGTCAAAAGACTTAAGCATATATCAATATTTTGATATTTTGCTGGATGTTGGAATGCTACCAACTAACAGAAAACGAAAGCTCTACTTAACCCGATTGGACCCCTTTGAAATAGATAAAGACGATTTGTATGAAAGGTATCGATTTGAGAAAAAAACTGTCAAGTATATGATTGACCTTCTAAATATTATAGATCGAAATTCAATGAAATGTTTGCTAATATCTGCGTGCTTCCAAGTCTAAAACCACCAGCCCAACTTCATAAAATTTTTTAACTAACAGCAAACAAAATAGTTTAAAGTTTTTCAAAGATTTTGGCTCTCCAGCTAACGCAATTTATTTTGTTGCCCTCTACAAGCCATTTTGTATAGGTTTAAATGAATTTTTTCAGAATTGTAGTAGAATATGCCTTAAACCTGTTTCTAACTAAACAGAGCTGGCAAATTCTTTATGAATAGCAGCTGTGTCTAACCTATATGTTAAATTTAGACTCCAGTTCAAATAGACTCGGGTTTAAAATATGATTATGAATTTGTTTTGTGTCTTACATTAAGGTATGTTTAAATGCAGAAATGCATTCAAATGTTTAAAAATATTGAATAAGAGACATCACGTAACTTTCTTTATTAATTTGATTCTTGTTCTTGAAAAATAGGGGAAAAACGCGTTAAAGGCAAACAGGGTTGCTGTTTTTGTTTTAAAATATTCTTCTGTCACAATTTAAGAAGTGAAAAAAGTTAAGTTAAAATATTTTTTTTTAATTTACAGTTAAAACTAAAGCTAAGTGTACACGATTGCCAGATCTGCAAATATTGCCAGATCTGTCACTGAAAAAATTGTCTCGAATGGCTGACAATCGTGTACACACCAAATTAATTTGCAGACAAATGGTTTGGCTCCTAATTTGCAGACAAATATCTGCCAATTAATTTGTAGATATCTGGCAATCGTGTACACGCAAGCTGACAACCGTGTACCAAATTGATTTGCAGAAAAATTTGTTCATCAATCATTTTGAAGACAAATTGATTTGCAGATGTGGCAATCGTGTGTACACAAAATTCATTGGGAGATCACCAAATTTTTTTCATTTTCTGACGTTTCTGCAAACGTCTGACAATGAATAAATTTGCAGATGCAGTTTGAGGAACATTTGCAAATTTATTCATTGGCAGACAAATTTTCTGACTGATGCGATGTGTGACAATGAGCTGAAAATAAATTTGCACATCCAACATTTGATTTGGTGTGTACACGGTTGGCAGAAAATCTACAAATGTTTGCAAATCTATTGCTAGCTATTTGGCCAAATTAGTTTGTCGACATTGTCAGACAAATATTTGGCAACAGATTTGCAGATGTTTGTAGATATCTGCAAACCGTGTACACACAAATTAAATTTTCAGCTCATTGTCAGCTCATTTTCACATATTTTCAGACGTTTGCAGATCTGACAGTGATTGTCAGACCTGGCAATCGTGTACACTAAGCTTAACATAAATGGACCGAACAATTTTTCAGTGTTTTAATATATTATTTTTTTTTTTTTCAAATGTGTCATAAGTGGCCGTGAGATCGTTTCAAAAACGAGTACAACAAGGTCATTTTCTGTTTTCAATTATTCCTTTTAAGCCATAAGAAACATGGCGAAAGAGAGCATCTCTGTGTTAATAATAATACTTAGTTTTGAGGTGTTTAACCCCAAAAAAAAACCCGTACCTGCGTTCGCCCTGGAGCACCCATCTTCAATCCTGGGGTTCTACTAAATAATGTCTTAACCATTTTTGCTCTACAAAATGGATACGGTTAATATGCAGATGGGATGCTGAAGTTATCAGTTAAAGATTATAATAATAAAACATTTGGGTGTATAAGAAAACGTTTGAGACACAAATTTTATCCTTGAATGCCATTTAATTTGTTCACTTTTTTAATTTTGATTTCTTTAGTATTGAGTTATTGTAGAGCACAATAAGAAGCCTTATAGAGTTTTAGAGACAGTTTCACAAGACCAAACGGTGAATTTAATTTCGTATCAGTTTTTTTTGGAAGGCATTTTTCGTGTTTGGTATTTTGTTACCCCAAATTAAACCTCAAGCTTATGTACCTTTATCACTTTTTTGATTGTGGCACAGGAATGAGGTTCACATTCTATCAATAATTCTTTTTAAGAATTCAAAGCACATTGATCCAAAAAACAAAGCAAAAGTGAAATTTTTGCTCCTGGGCTGACCATCAAGATCCATAATAAATACGGCTTATATTCCTTTGGCAAACACCTTTAAGATGACCTTATATGATGCTCTTGGGGCATGTCCTAATCTAGAGGCCTAGGTAAGAATTGACATTATACTCCAAGTATCACTCTCTCTATATACCTACATACATATGTAGTATGTAGGTAAACATAGGTACTACTTTTCCAAACAGGTGGTCATAAATAATTTGTCCTCGAAGAAGAAAATTGAATCCTGGAAACCAATACGAGGACGACGACGACAAGGACGAGGACGTCGATACCCAAATGAATATTTAACAAGTCGAATCGAAGGATGCCCATGACATCTAGCCTTAGGGATTGAAATTTATAGGGGTGGATTGGATTTGCAATCTAAATTTCACCTCCTCCGGATCTATATAGTATAAATGTAATGTTTGTCTATACTGAATACATAATGTGTAAGTATCTATGTATATACAGGTTGGTACATATCCATCCAAGCTCCAATGTCCTTCAGAGCTGTAGTGTTCTTTTTTGTCTATTATTGGTTTGGAATGACAACAGCGGACGATTCAAAATTGCCCCCAAAATATTATTAAATTTAGGAAAGTGTTTCCTGAAAAGTGAACAACATGGAGTAATTGCAATAATCAAACTTGTGTTCTTTGTCTCATGATATTTTAAATCCTCTGATGAGGTCAAACACATTGAACTTACACACATCCATAAATACGAACAACTTTACGTTTTTGAAACAATCCAAAAATTAATGAAAATAAATATTTATATGCATAACCAAGTATCAAATCCTTTAACTGTGTGTGTGCAAAGTGTTCGTTTACTTTATATTTTCAACTTCGCTAGCCAAAGTCCACCTGTTCTTTATATTCATACCAAATATCCTGTATTTAATTTCCAAACGGAACTTGAGGAAATTGAATAATCTTGATAGTCTTTTTAAATCCTTAACAACTTGTAATGGATAATCCTTTTCATGTGCTGAAACAGAAACTGCTTTATTGGGTGTAGCAGGGTTTTATGGTTCTCCGTCTATGGGGCAGTGTTGTGGTTGAAATAATCACTTAAATTACAAAATTCTTAGAATTTTACACCTTCTGAGTCAACTCGATCCACTGACCTTTTGTATTCGTTGTAAAACTTAATTATGAAATTCGCCGGATGAACTATATTGCCGATTCCGAAGACTACCTTATCATTTCTGAACTTGTCTATCGACGCTGGCAGTTTCTAACATCTAAACGTCATATTATTCAATAAACAAAGAAAGAAAATAACAAAGTGAAATAATTTAATTAATTATTTAAATGTTTAAAACCCTCATTATACTCGTAATACATTTTTGAACTTTCTATTGTTTAGTTTTCTTTTGTTTTTGTTTAACTAACATTTCTCTTTAAATTCGTCTGGAAATTGGTGCGAATGATAGATTATAGAAATTGTATGGAGTGCGAAAGGGTTGCGTTTTCAATAATACCTGATAAGTTCAACAAAACACCGGTGGTGCAGGGCATATTACGAACATTCATTCAACTTTCTTTCGTCAGATTTGGTAATGGGTAGCAAAAGTTTGGAAAGTAATTGAAACTGTCACTTTAGCTCAATCGCCGAATTCTGTAATAGGAGTGAATATTAAAGAGGGTTCTAGCGTGTGAACTTGTATAACTTCTTCGATTTTTTTTTGATTTTTTTTTTTGAAACGAAAACTAAATCAAATCAATAATCAGTTTCCTCACTACACGTTTCGATTAAGCCGTTTTCAATTAATTGTTAAAGCTTTTTTTTGGAGTTTCAAGAACGGATAGATATGTAAAGTTACCATAAACTCAGGTCAACGTTTTCGAGATTCTGTTAGGATTACCGCAACAAGAAGAGTAACAGCCAGGTATAAGTCATTTAAAAAATTTCTAAGGCAATACAAAATTCAAAATGCACATATTCAAAATCTTGTATTCGACACTAACAATAGGTGGTCTGCCGGGGTGTTTAGCATAATATTTCGTTCCCATAAGAAATGTCCTTAACAAACATTTTTAGAAAATATTTGTCATACAAATTTAGGCATAATCCTAACAATTTTATAATAAAGATAGGATTTTCAACATTCAAAGCAGGTTTAATGTTACGTGGTTAAAATATTTTCCGATCTTTCTTTAAAGCCCAGTTATGACAATATTTGTTTAAATAATAACTTAAGGACCTTAAAATAACAAAAAACAACTAAATCCTTTTAGTTTAATATTTTTCTTTTAGAAAACATTTTTTTTGTTAAGTCAATTGTGATTTTGTTGATTTTCTACATCTTTAAGTCGAATTTTCAGCATTTTTTTAACAGGTACATGTGGGGTATTTGTCCTACACACCAAAGCGTATATATATGCCTTAGAAAATTTTGCAAATGTCTTGGCTTTTTTCTGTCTAACTTCAATTGATCTTAAAGACGATTTCGAAAGAAATTTTATGGTATATACCTATGTTGTAAAACAAATACGGAAAGGTTCTAATTTTCAAAATATGGAACCTTTCGAATACCGTAAGAAAAAGTCAATAGACATAGAAAATTCTCAACACATTACATGCGATGCATAGTCATTGTAATATAATTTTATGTCCCAATTCAAATGGATCCTTACTGAAAACATCATATTTTTAACTTTTCTTTTCAATAGCAATATATGCAATCTTCTTTAAATTCAATTTTCCTCTCAATTGAATGTCACACATTACAAATTGTGTTTATCTTTTGGTTCGTCTGCAAATACAAAGTGTAAATTACACGTGAAGTTGTGTATACAAAATATACATAACATATTTTGTATAAGGATATTTTTATCACCAAAATATTTGACAATGATAAAAGTAAATACAAATACACAAAAAATATCCTTCGAAATAAAATAAAAACACAATAATATCAGCCATCAATGAAAAAGAGAAAAAATCCACAATATACACATTCCCCCGAGTCAATTCTTTTGGATGGGTTGAAGCATTTTGATGTGATGGAGGGCGGGGGGCGGAACTTGGGAAAACATCAAGCAGACAGAGGATACAAAAGGACAAAAAGATTCTATTTCTCTGCTGTTTATCTCGACTCGAATGCAAGAGTGCTGGGGCAACACTTCAACTCTGCTATTACATTGTTAAAAATTGTATATAAACAAACACAACCACCTCGCTTCGCTTCGCCTCTCCCACCTCCATCCCCGACCCACTTGGTACATGGGAGATATAGGGGTTGAGGGAGGAATGCAATTGAATGCACTCCCTGGGGGTGAATGGTAAGAAAAAAAAAATAAAAGAGAGAACAACAAAATTTACAAAACAAAAAGAATTACATTCGAACGAGTGCATATTCTTCGCAATGCTCAATCGAGTTCGAAATTTATGTTAAACAATCGGTACGAGTGCCAGAATATCTTCTACTCTCGTATAGAGAGCATAGGGTAAGGATATGGATAGGGATTCTCTACATTATTCATGCGGGAGGAACGAGCTGAGTCCTGGCATCAAGCACTATAGAGTCTAGAGATGGAAGTGGAGATGGAACTGAAACTGGAGCCAAGAATCAAACAGCACAGGAAGGATTAGAACACATGTCAAATGAGGTGGCACATACGTGAAACATTTCTGGGGTAATTGTGTGAACAATTCTTATGTGGTTGATCTGCTCGAACTTGCTATATATGTATGAGGTACAAAGTGCGGGGTTATACGATATGTGTTTGAACAGTTTTTGGTTGACTGAATACGTAAACGGTTTTGGGAATTTTGTCCAGTTTGAAAAGCTATCATTTTTGTTTCGGAATATTTTATTTATACGAGTATGTAGCTATGTAGTGCTAGTCCATGGATTCAAAAGCAATATGAACCAACAATTATGAAGAAAAAAAAAACAGTTGATAATTGAACTTATACAGTTTTTGTAATTTTAGAATATCAAAAGTTCAATGATAATGACCAAAAGTTAGTGATCCAGTTTGAGAAATTTTATTAATTTGAATATTTTAACAGCAAACATTGATTTTCAATTAAATCATTACCGGGTTATTTTTGGAATACAAAAAACGTACACGTGTTATTGAAAATCAGCTGCAGGCTTTCTTACAAATTGGCACATTATCTCAAATTAATTTTTAACTACTCGTACAACACTTTGAGACAACACTTGTAAATTAAGTCATAGAATAACTAAAAGACAAACAAAACAACACAATATCTCCATAAAAATTATACGATACGAAAAATTGAAGCACCAACATTTTTGTGTAAAAGGCTCAATTACTAAAAACGCATATACCTTAAGGGCTTTTAGAAACTAAAAAGCTTTTTCTACGCCAACACTGTACGTAATTATTTAACCGACTTTGTTTCAGTGAAAAATTATCGATGCTAGTAGGGTGAGCAAAAACTGTTGAAAAATTGAAAACAGGAATTTTTTTTTTGGAATAACCGCTGCGAATATTTTTATATGAGGTACTAAACTTTGAATTAAAAACAAAATGTTTATGCAAAGTGATCAAAAAATCGTCTTTATGAACATAAAAAGAGCTTTCAACTATAAACTCAGCTTAAAATTTAGTTTTAACCTCGATACGAACTTTTATCACATATCTAAAAATCAGTAAAAATTCTAAAAATAAACTAGTTCCCCTTGAGTTGAGCAAATTGAGTTTTTCTATAATCCCAGAATGATTTCATTCAAGAAAGATTTTATTCAAATCTATTCAAATCTAAATCGAATTTTTAATATAATCAAAATGACCACTAAAAATTGGTAAAATTTTGTTTTTATTCAAATATTTTGAGAACAATTATTAAAGTTATTAACTTCAAAATTTAACAATTCTATACAAAATATTGTTATTAGCATTTGATAAAATTTTAATAAAAACAAATAAATTTGTTTACCATTCATAATATTTCCACAAAAACAACTTAAACTTTAATTTATCAATTTATGAAAGTTCCTTAAATAATTATTTCTCTTTTTGTGTAAAAAAAATAATTATCTGAAACTGTGATAAGCCACAGCCGTAGTTTTTTACTGTAGTGTATTCAAAAATGATGCAAGTTCTGATTCACTTAGATGCAGTTTTACAGTATTCAGAAAAGTCAGTTAAAGTATTTCTTAAGAACTTCAATAATAAAGTCTTTTATAAGAGGAAAAGAAACCAATATATATAGTATATTATCCTAATATACTCCCGAAACCTTCAAACATTTCTCTAACTCATTTCATTGTATGTATATTTTATAAATCCTTAAACTTGACCGAGTCAGGTAAAAGTAGCTGAAACATGCTTCAATCACGATTATGTAAGCTGTCTGATAGTGTTTCAATGTCAATAAGTTTTGACATGCATAACATAGGCCTTTATCTCAAATTATTTTCAATCAAACGTGACTCAACAATATTCAAGCAATATTAAAAAAAACCATTAAGGAAAGTGATGGTTCTAGTTGAATAAGTTTAGAAGTCGAATGTTCACAAACAAAATATTTGGGCGCGGTTTACATAAAATACAAAATTAGTTAAATTAGTCCTTAAAACTTTTTGGATATTAGCAGTATCGTTTAACAAAATATGATAAATGATAAATTTTTCAATGTTTCTTATCAATTTTTAAAGAAATATTGGTATCAGTTGATATTTTCTCAATATTTGAATACAAAAAATTGTTCGTTAGTGACTTTTTATAAGATGATTGTTGTGTTTCTTTTAACATAATTTTAAAATGATGTGCTACAAAATAAGGCGATATCCCAAAACTTAAGTTATCCTAACCTTTCTTGTTAGATAACTTTTATCGGTCATGTTTTTTTAATTTTTTGGTTTTCTGAAGAAACAACGAGACAGGAAAATATTTGGAGACAAATTAAAGTTTTTCTTCGTTGCTTTATCAACTGCTTCACATCTTCAAACTGATGGTTATCAAAATTAATGAAAAACTGCAATATTACAAAATCAAATTTTATTATTTAAGGAACAAAAATATGTTTCGATTGTATTCAAACAATGCCTTAAATTTTATAGCTAGCGGGAAGAAAAAAATGGCGCAATTTGTAACAACATATTCTTGAGTGATAATAATTTTACAACTTTGCAGTTTTTTAGAAAACTAATATTACAAGCTATTCCAATTTTTTTAATCTATTGCCAAGTAGTAAAACATTAAGTTCATTTCATCGAAAATTTTGCATTTGAAGAAACAAAGGAAACAAACCTAAAGCTTAGAATATGATCTATTAATTTAAAATGTCAGAAACGCACATATCAAGGACATTACTAAAAACTAAAGAATTTCGTGGAAACTTTGGTGTAATGTTAAAAATGCTGAAATCGATTGAAAAAAGCAAACCCCGCTTTTCAGCATAGTAATTTATTTGTTTCGGAACTGAAATAAATACAATTTTAAATTACAACAAATTGTGTCCAACGTTCCTAGCATCATATGTATTCATACCTGATTTGCATTTCACTCCACTTCAAATCATAAACTAGGTATGTTTTAATTTGAATTTGGGGAAGATACAATTTATTGTGTGGAATAATATAAAAATAATTATATTGTGTGTTAATTCGATAACGATTGAGTTCTATCAAACATCATCAATTAATATACGAGACAAGAACACGATGACAATTTCAATTACATTATGGGTAAATATGAGAAGAACCTACGAGTTATTTTCATATGCATGGTTTTATTTTCATTATTTTAAATGTTGGATCCTAGTTGAAGATCTACGATGTGATAATGAAAACAATCCTCAACATAGGCAACCGACTTGACTCCTACATACATACGTATACGAGTATTCTATCTCTGCAAAGTGGCAGATGAACATGAACACACCGACTACTATAAGAGCGAAGGATGTGTTTGGATGAATGGTTTTATGCTAATTTAAGGCTGTGATGCATTCTTCCTGTCAACAGGAACCATTACTGTGCAATTAAGCACATGTTTATGTGTCATGTGGGTGTTGCAGAAGATGCAATAGAGTATAGTAGTTGTCGGAGGGGGTGTGAAATTTGCATAAATGTATCTTCAGTTGGGAGGTGTAGATGCAGAGATGCATAGATGCAGATGCTTTTGTTTTGCAAATGGAAAATGACGTAACAAAAGTCGGAGATAAAGTTTATTATTCGAATGAAGATGACATCGAATTATGGCTGCAAACAATGTTAAAAGCAAACCGTGTTCAAATTAAGCTACTGTTTTAGTTGTTTTCTATATTCTGTGGAGACAATTTTGATTAAATTATTTAAAACTAGCCGACCCGTGCTCGCGTTGCTTCGCAAATTGTAACCACGAACATTTTTTGAATATTAGTATTAAATTTGTGTCTATTTTCTTCTTTTCTTTCTTTTATTCATACCTAGAAACGTGTTTTTGCAACCAAAAAATATAGTTTGCGGTAAAAAAAAAAACAAATTTGTGTTTTTAATGTTCTCATACATCTATAGGTATGCGTGTGTAAATATCCATAGACACATTTTTTTATTCATCTGCTCATGTTTAGTGCAGTGCAACTGACTTAACCTACCTACATTTGTGTGCTCTTTTTATCGACGTCATTGTAAGTACCTTCTTTGAGTTATTTGTAAAGAAAATTTTAACTTAATTTCAGTTTTATTGTTCGAGGAAGTGATACAAAATTGGTAATTCAAGCTATTATAATAGAACTTTTTTTATTTTTAAATTGGAAGAATTATAATCTATTCACTTCCTCGAAGCAGAAAAATAAAAAAGATTTAATTGTTCTTTAGATAAATCGGCATTTCATGTGCACGGCACATGATAGTAACTTAAAAAAAAGAGCCCACTGCTCAGCGATGTGACGATAGAATTAGAGAAACAAAAAATAATGTGTGTGTGTAGGTTAGCTAGTGTAGGTTAGTTGTAGCACCCGTGGCATGATGGTTAGTGCGTTGGACTGTCATGCGAGAGGTCTTGGGTTCAATCCCTGCCTGTGCCACCTTAATTAAAAAAGAAAGAGTTTTCACGGGTACTGCCTCTTGCGAGGAATTGACAGATTCTCCAAGAGTAATTCTTGTCATGAAAAAGTGCTTTCTCAAATTAGCCGTTCGGATTCGGCATATAAATTGTAGGTCCCCTCCATCCCTGACAACATTACTCGCACACAGGAATGGTTGAGAGTTGTAAGTCACTAGGCCCTGGTTCTCTACGGACTGTTGCGCCACCTAATTTTTTTTTTTATTTTTTTGTGTGTAGGTTAGTTGAACTATACAATACAGAAAAATTGAATATGTAGGTAGGTAGGTAAGAGAAAAAACGTAACTATTAAATGGAACACATTACACATATTAAGAGAGAAAGAGCATGGGAAGAAAAGAAAATTAAAAA
Organism: Eupeodes latifasciatus; assembly: GCA_920104205.1. Classification (NCBI taxonomy): domain Eukaryota; kingdom Metazoa; phylum Arthropoda; class Insecta; order Diptera; family Syrphidae; genus Eupeodes; species Eupeodes latifasciatus. The sequence goes on from OV049925.1 coordinate 157,095,823, forward strand.
TGTTGGAATGATAATGAAATGAAACAAAGCAGCGACCTCGCGATTGTGATGGAATCTTATTTCCTGGATAAAATAAATTCAAAAAGTTTATAATTTTGTAATTTGTTTTTATTTATTTCTCAGGTTGTATGTTTAACATAGAAGTGATTTTAGGCTTAAAATTTGCGCAACCATATTGACTTTATGAAGCAATGCTAATCTTTGTCGATTATTGTATAGGTTTTAAGATAAGAGTGGTTGTATAAGTCAACTAATGAAAAAAATGGACAAAAAATGTAAAGTTAATAATATTTAAGTTTGGCAAATAATTAATGAAAAAAAATTAAAGCCATAAACACTCTCATAACAATATAGAAAATATTAAAATATATTTCAAATAAATCGGTTGACTTCTTTCTGAGATCGTGCGTTACAAACTTTAAAATGGTTACGCTTTTATATAATAGTATAGATATAGATTTAGCAATTTACTGAACTCGTTTTTATTTACATGTATTAAAGGATAAAAGTTAGAGAATTTTTAAACGAAAGGCATATAAATTTTTAAAAAACTGGTCAAACTTTTCTTAAAAATTTACAAGTAAAAAATAAAAATTTCGGTCCGATGTTCGTTTTGCTGATAATTTTGAGATTCTATATTCCCATTGGGAGTTATTGTAATCGTTCAGAGTTGTTGAAATGAATTTTTAAATTCCTTGGCGTTTCAAGGTCGCCAAGCTTTAAATCCGTGTGCGTGAGTACGAACGTACATGATACCTTTTTTTCACTTCAAATAAATGTTGTCTTACAGATAATAATATCAAAATGTACAGAAAAGTCTTTAAAGAAGAAAAACATAAGTGATTCTTTTAAAAAGTATTTGTCAGCTCTAATATTTTACGAATAAGAACAATATTTCCTTTTAATAAGAAGAATGGCGTTTTTGATACGTGGTAAGATTTTTAGAGAAATTTAAAGTAGATACTACAAAGTATTTTCGACACAAATAACACGAGTTATTTGTTTTTACATTAATTAAAAACCTGGGTCACAAAAAATATTATTTGCAAATTTTTAAGGGCATTAATGAGAAATTATTTGTTAAACTAAGTCAGATCTGTCAGTAAAAAAGTTTCAAATGGTATGAAATTCAAGCCATTTTAGATTAAATTTAGACTATGCTCAGTTTTCTGACAATTTCTTAAACTTCATATTAAATAAGTCTTGTATACGGGCTTAAAATGTAATCAGCTTACCATATGACAATGGAATTGTAAGATTTAAAAACAAAATTAAGTGAACTCGTCCACATAACAAAGGTCTAAAATAAGAAACATTTCGAAACAAAGACAATTTTATATGCTCGTAGAATTCCGCTTCCCTCTTCCTAACTACTAAGATTGTAAAATATTTCGTCCCTTTTTGAAATCATCGTCAGGAAGAACCAGAAACATCACGAAAATATATTTTTGTGTAGAAAAACTTTATTTTATTTTCAAAATTTTTGTATAGGTATCAAAAAGAAAATCATAAAATAAACTTGAATTTGGAGAATATAAGCGAACTCAAAAAAGAATTTCTTTGTCGTTTGTTTCAAAAAAACGTGTTTACGAAAATGAAATAATCTTGCGATGTAAAACAAAACTTTTAGTATAGGTATCAAAAAAAAAAAAAAAATATTTTAAAAAGCATTACTTCACAAACAAAAGCTCCCCAGTGATGCTTCCTGTTCCTGTTACTATTCCTGTTCTTGTTCCTGGTCGGGTAGAGATAATGAAACTAACAAAACTTTGTGTATCGCTACCACCACCACCGCCACGCACACAATCCTATACTACATATGCAATTTATACAAAACTGTGAAAAACTTTTAAATTATGCACCCAAGTGCATCCAAAGCACCGACACGTCTATGTATTACAAGTCGTTGTTGGTCGAACATGAGCTTGAGCATCCGTTCTCTACAAGTACAATACTTAGTATATCTACCTACACTGTACCCCAACGCTATAGAAAAATACCCCCGATTCATTTTCTTGGCTAAGGACCAAGTTTATCATTTCGCACACAGCACAACCACCAGAAACGTGTATACAATGTGTATCACTAACCAATAAGAATCTAACCATAAGAAGATATATTTACCCAAGAAACAAGGACCCTTAAACTCAACTCATCCCTTTAAGGTTTCTTTCGCACACTTGATAAATAATCAAAAAATAATTTTCGCCTTGTTATCGTGCCAAGAAAAACTTGACTTTGCTCTGAAAACGAAGAGAAAAAACAAGCAACCACTTCCAAGACGCAAGGCTGTCCTTATTAAATTATTCCATGGATGATGCTACCTGCTCTGCAAATACGACCAGGAATTTCACGTCTGTATATAGGTATACAAAAAGAACCAAGCTAAAGCCAAGACAAGACGAGAGAAAAACAAATACTTTATTTATGGGTGTCTCAATGGAGATTCCGAGCTATAACTGGATCCTATATTCGCATTCTCCAACTCCTTATGTTGAGCGTCTCCCTGCGGCCCGGCCAGAGCAACCCACTCGAATATACGTGATCTGAAACTTCAGAGCCAATAATTTGGTAATCAATTACTGATATTTGCCAACCACTAACAGTGACGTGATCAATAAACTGCGAATTAGTCGAGTGTTAAGAGAAAAACCACACTAAACACATATCCCCCAACCCTAACTAAAAACCCCAACGCAAAACCCTAACTCTAAACCTACATATGTAGCTTAATCTGCTTGAGTGTTTGCCTAATGGCCTGCATTGAATCCCTCTTGAAAACACTAAACTGATGGCGGGTGGAAGGCGGCGGCGGTGGCGGCGGCGGCGGTGGGGGAGGTGTTATACCACCCGCGAATAGATTATCATTTCATATATCATTTGTGCAATGTCAAAATGTCATGTGTAATATTTCACCATTATTTTCTCCTTATCTTCCGACCGCGCTATTAAAACCGTGACAACGAAGTCGCTGTCGCACAAGAAACAAGGATGAATGCACGCAAGCAGCAGCATTCATGTCCTGAAAAAATGAATTTTTCTTTATTCTTATTTTTTCCCGATGATATGGAGCATAAAGAGAGAGATAGCTCTTTGCAGTGACATGTGGATTTTACGCATTATAAACTGTCGTCATACGTACTCATCCTACCAACCCTTACCATCCCACTATATTCAAACTTGAGAGGAACATTCACAGTGAAAAGAAAGGCCAGACCAGGACCCGACCCAAGATATAGGGACAGAGACGTTGTTGTCGCGGTTCTGTTGTCAAATTTATGACTTATCAGCTTAATATGAAGCTGACATTATATCATGAGCTGTACTGCTTTTATGGAAATTGAAATCAACTTTTTTCTTTTGGATTTTTGTTTTATCCTTTTGCTCGTACGCTATACTCTGCAAGTGTTGTGCTTCGTTTTATTTTTCCTTGACACCGAAGAACCTGGTTCTAAGCTGTCCCAAAAGGATATAAATTGTATTTTGTTTTTCTGCGTGAAGATACGAGTAGAGAGTATGTATGCATAATAGCTTAGTATATTAGAAGGGATGCACAGATGGCTTCGCATGCTCGAGAAAAAGTACATCTTTCAAATTGGAAAACATTGTTAAAAAGACTAAGTTATGATTTTTGATGATAAATAAAAAATTGGTTTAACAAAAATTGGTCAGAAAAATGAATCTTCTTGTCTGATGCAAAAATCAGGTACCTCATACTATTCTTTACAACTTTGTTGTCCCTAGTTTGAATTTACCAATATAATTCTTCTATCGAGTCAAGTGTTTTAGACATTCCTTTTAAAAAAAAATGAAATGTTATATGTTATTTTGAAGCCTTTTGTAAAACCAAGAATAAAACATTTTAATAAGTTTGTTGTTGTTTGCTTCCAAAAATTCGCATCAGTTATAAGTCTTATGCTATGTTATGCTTTACATATGATTTTGAAAAACTTTGAATTGTATGCTTTCGTGGTTTTGAAAAAAGACATTTTAAAGTTAATTTTTAAAAACCGTTAAGAATTTCATTGAAAAAAACATAGTTAACTTTCCATGGGATGTTATTCTATTCGGTCAGAATTGTCGAATTGAAAACCTATCATTTCTCAACGCTTTAAGGTCTTCAGAATCTATCATATCAAAGGTTTTTAGAGAGATTTCTGTGTGTTCGTCCGTGAGTTCGAGATAGCTTATGATATCTTAAGAATAAGTGGAGATACATTTTGTTTCACAGATATAAACATAAAAAGATGAAAGAACTGCATCAACAAACAAGGGGCTGGGGTTTTTATTATACGAATTTAAAAAAATTTGGTTGACCCCAAATATCTCTCGAACTAATATCGCTGCCTACTTCAAATTTTATACTTCCTATACATTGTGACGTGATATTAAACTATAAAGAACTTCGACTAAAAATGTTAACAAAATATTTGTCACCTCAAATATTTTAACCAAAAACGATATGGGCTCTAAAATAATTGTATGCGTCGAAAAATAACGTTTTTGACATATGATAATTTTAAAACAAAAAGAGGAAGATTTATTAAAAATGTATTGCCGTCTTGAATATCTTGGCAACAATTAAGGATATTGACTTCAAATTAATTGTATCTTATAAAAAAGTAATATTTTAACAGTTGGTACATTTTTTAGAAAAATGTACAAAAACTATTATACAACATTGGTAAAAACAATTTTTTAACTTTAATATCTGGAGAATAAGTAAAGGTATTGACTTCAAAATTATTTCATTTCATACAAAATATTGTTTTTATTTTCTTTAAAAAATGCAATTGACATTTTTTCCACAGAAATACAAATCGTCCTAAAATTTTTATATACTCGTAAATAGGTTTTCGACTCGAATATGTCCGAAATAAAAAAAAGATATTGAAATCAAACTTATTGTATCAACAATTCAATCAAAAACTGATAACAATGGTTTTCGACTCCAGTATTTTGAGAACAAAGAGAGATACTGACTCAAACTTTCTTTTCCTACAGATGATCTTATGAAACTTGTAGAAATATCGAAGATATCAGTGTATGTCACATCTCAGCCTCCTTTTTTAAAGTCTCGTATTAAGATAAGGGACGTTTGAAGTAGTGAAAAACAATGATTAATTTTGCAATACCTTTAATACTAAAATTCGAAAATCGTGGTTTTTGCCAACAATTGGCTTTTGGAATTTTTCGAAAACTCTAAGGTTGCCCCAGGACTTAAATTTCCCAGCAAACATGAATGATATAAATGCTTTAATCTAAAAAAATGTCTAAATACTATGACTCGAAATAAAAATAAGATTTTGGGGTTTATTGTGTGAATTTTAATATTCTTCTGTAGTACCCGTGGCATGATGGTTAGTGTGTATAGGACTATTTAAGAACGAAAGGCATTAGTATAAGGTATTATAGTTTAACTTACAATGTAAGTATGTTAGTTTAAAGTGATAGTTAATTAAGCTAGTTTTATGAAATTATGTCTAGCTTTAAGATAGTTATAAGTTTGAATTAATAAAAATGAATTTGAACAAAAAAAATATATAAGACTGTCAATCTCTGCCAGTGCAACCTAAATTATTTTATCACGGGTACTGTACTAAGTGCTAGGCCCTGCTTTTCTACGAGCTGTTGCACCAATTAATTCATTTTTTTGAACATTCTTAAATTTGAAATTTATAAACGATGCTTAGGGGTTGTACAAATCTCTAAATGACAAAACCAAATATTTCAAGGAACAAATTTTGAACTAAAATCGTTCAGTTTTTGTACATTGTTATTTTCGATAAGTTAACGATGTACGTGCATTCTATAATTTTGATATGATTCTCCAATATTGCCGATTAGTATTTTCTGGCATAGTAAATTAGTAGTTGATAAAAATTAAAATACAGCCTTTAAAAACTTCATTTATTAAAAAACTAAGACACTTTTAATTGAATAACAACATTTTTGAGTATCTTTGATTATCAAAACTCTAATCAAGTTTCTTATAGAATTTTAAACTTTGATATTGATCAACTATCAACTGATAATTTTCACATGTGGTAATGCTGAGAAGTGGTACAAAACCGTATTATATCGAAAAAGCTGTTAGATCCCTAACAAATTTGCAATACCTCGCATTATGCTTATAAACTTTAGCATCACGTTCTTTAATTAAAGTTCAGAGGGAAAACAACTCTGGAAATCTTCTAAAATCGATCAAACTGAGTTCAACCAGTTAAAAATGTTTGCTGAACTTATTATTCAACATAATTAAAAGCTACGAATAAGTGGATATATAGCTGCTGACAGTTGGTTTTGGTCATATTTTACTTATATTTTATTTTATGATATACATTTCTATGGAAACTAAGAAGACGCATTTCAAAAAACAAATAAATATCATTTATTTGTTTAAAGTCTACAAGTAATAGAACTTTCCATGCTTATTTCTTCATAAATACATATGTATATTAAGTATGTTTTCTAATGAACATTATTTCTATCTTGACTTTGTAAATATTCCCCAATCTCACTAATTGACCTAAAATAAACATGATAAAGATTACATTACATTTTTAAAATATCACCATCAACATCATCTCCCATTTTCTTGTAAGCTCATTTTGTATAATTAAAAAAAAAGGTTGGAGATATTTATTTTTGTCGTCCGTCACTCTTTTTAATTAAATAATGATTCATCTTACTTTTGTGTTTTTGTAGAACAAATAGATGGATGGCAGCCGGCAATTCTTTTATTTCAAGTAATTCTTCACCGCCGCTGCCGCTGCCGCCACCTTGCTCCATATTATCATCCGGACCCTGAGCCAGAGCCAGAGCCGAACTCAAGGACGAATATATAGAAATACCACATCAGACCTGGAACAAAAGTCAAAAGTGCAAAGCACAAGTGAGCGAAGAATACAGCAGCCATCAGGCAAGGATACAAATAAGAAGAAGAACTATATAAGGTCGTGAGCGGTAAGATTCCAAAGTATAGATGTACAAAACCCAAGTCACGTATACCGGGATGTCCCTTTGCTTTTTCGCTTGACGCCAAACAATGTTCTATATTTCTTAATTAGGTGTTCATTGTTATAAATGGGCTGTCATTTGATCGTGTGCAATTTTGCAGAGCTGTCACTGTACTTTGTTTTCGCTGCTATGTGAGCAGCATAAATTCTTCTCAAAAATTCAACAAAACAAGAGGAAATGAGCCAAGTCGAGGAGGTTCGAGGAGAGCAATTAAAAACAGACGAACTGACGAACATAAGGATATTCCCGAGGCAAAAAGGCGAACACCATGTACATACGTATCTCTTAGCTCTATGCAATGGGTATTTATTTCCCCTTTATCGTCTTGGTCATCGTCATCATCATCATCATAGTCTATGTCGCCTATAGAATTCATATACGGGTTCGAGCACAGAGTTGAAGACAAGAAAGCGATATTATTAATGGACATCCAATATGGCAAGTAGATCCTTATACTTCCCCAAAGCCCTCATCATTCATCTGTGGAAGATTGAAATTTGCCCGCTCTATTGATTGACGGATGTTTATACGCAGCCCGACCAAACCAGACCAAACCAGACCTAACCAGACCAGACCACTAGGTAGCCATACGTGGTCTGGGGACCAATAAATTGAATAAACGACTATCCATCAATCAAGAACAAAGACCATGACGCACAACGACAACATCACCAACCCAATATCCAATATTTAACATCCTTCATATTTGTAGACGAAACTTTTTTCAATTATGCATTATTATTCGAACTGCTATTCCTTGAAGATGTCCTTACAACGCAATCAACACATCTTGCAAACACACGCCTCTATTTTCGTGAATATTAATTGACATGGTTGCCAACTGCTTTTTATATTTTTAATTTTGGAGGAATTCAATTTCAGAATATCTTTTTTAATTGACGAAAGTTTTTCAAACTTTTCTCATCAAAAATTTGTCGGTAGGTCTAAATGTAACGACGAGTTTCAAAGTGAGTCAAAATCAAAATTCTAGAATATCGCTATATATGAAACAACCCATTGTAAGCCCTGGTTTTTCTCAAACTCTTATTCCTGTTGTCGAAGAAAATACCACTTAAATACTAAAGGGGTTAAGAATTGCTCAATATTTTAAAAGTTTTAACACAATGCAGTCATTAAGAAAATCAGGAAAGCTTCTAGAGAAGATACCGAGAAGGGTTATATTGGTCTTGAAGTTTTAAATATCAAATTGGAAGCGCAAAACAGAGTTAATTAAAGCATTCTACATTCTTGATGTGAAGCTGAAAAAGGAATCTCTTTACATTCACTACGTTCAAAAATGAGATCATAGGTAATCTGATGGCTGTTGAATTGAATTGAAAGCAGAATTGGGAGATTTACCACATTCTTGAAGTGCGGTTGGAAAAGGGATCTCTAGGACTAAGTTCGAAATTGAGGATAAATTGTTGGACATTTTGGAATTGAGAGAATTGGTCCGTATTATTCATAGTTTTCAGGCAATTCTCTTTAAAGTCCAGTTAGCAAATGACATTGATAAAAATGTTGAATCTTTATAAACAGTTCAAACTTTGAAAAAATATGGCAACAATGATGACTTTCAGTGTATCGAAGCAAGAAAGACGGAATCATGTTGGCGTCTTTATGTCTTCTTAATACATTTGCATAATTCCAAAAGAATATGTATACATTTTTGCTCTAAGGAGACGACGACGACGACGACGCGGACGCACGGTGTCAATTATGGCAACCAGAGTGTTTGAACTTCATAGCCAGATATTACTTTCTTGCGGTAGGTATACGATGCTCATCCCTATAAAAACACATTATGAACCCAAGGAACACTTTATTGGCTGACATTTCTGCATGCATGCCTCCAAAGATTAAAAAGCTTTTCGAATGCGACAATATTTTTACGAGCAATCCTAGGACCTTGGGTATTAATTTTTGATTACATTGGGATATCATTTCACAAGCATCCCAGCAGCTCTTTAATGGCCTAATTAGAACGGGTTTTATACATTTTCCATATCTGGCTGACAAATCGTGTTTTTATTCACCGCTGTAACAGCTTCTGCAATTCTCACGTCCTGTGCTGTTCGCGTCCATAAAGTTTCGAACGAATTTCCTCTGATTTTATTTTAAAGTATTGCCATTGCCAGAGGATGGTATGGATATACTTAGATAGCTATAGGTACTATAACTTCACTTCAAGTCGGAAATTTTAATGTCCAACCAAAGACTGAGATAAATTTATGCAGCACGGTATGCGCCTGCAGGGTCTGATTCCTGTGGATGATGATGAGAATTGAGACGTTCGTTCGTTCGTTCGCTCGTTGGTTGATGGCGTTGGGAATGTTTTGTCCAACGAACGATTGATGGAAATGGGAAATTTGAGAGTCATTTTTCAACACTTTTGATGGGAGGTGTGATGACTGCGATGTGACGAACAACTTCTGCGCGATGATGAAAACATTTCGATTCGATTTTTGTTTTTGTTTATGGAGTGTAAATTTATGCAGGATTGACAAAGATGCCGACAAATTTGGCTCATTCAATTTGAATATTTGAACGTGAATTTGTACGCTGGAGAATGGTGAGCGTTATTGGTTATTTTATATACGATTCATGGTTTTACGAGGATATTCTACGTCTGCTTTGATACTTCAAATATATTGCCTTCGGTCTTGGGAATTGATTGCTTAAGGCAGTGATACTCAGGAATTTATTTATTTTTGGAGGTAGGATATTGGTATATCATTTGTCATGTTATGAAGTGACGACGGAAGGTTTGACAATTTTATTTACCTATCTCTACCTACATCTATCATATGCGATGATCTTTTGAACTTATTAATCAAGACTCAAAATATTCAGTAAAGCATTGTATGTTCAAAGAAAAACAAAGTATGGGTTGGGTTGGAAGCCTAGCCTTTTACAATTCCGTTTCTTAAAATCCTGCTGTTAAAACCCACTTCTTATAACCCTGCTTTTTCAAAATACCGCTTTTTAAAAACATTTATCTTAAAATCCCATTTCTTAATATCCCAGTTGTACAATACAAACTGGTTCTTTTATTATTAATTAATGTTTTGAGAAACACGGGATTTTTTAGATGTTTAAAAAGTGGGATTATCAGAGATCGGGACAAGAAAACTTTTAGAAGATTGAATTTAAAAAAGAACAGTATTTTAGCAGACGGGATTTTAAATATTTTGGGATTTTTGGAAGGTGACTTTAAAAAGCGGAGTTTAACTATGCTTCCAAACAAAAATAATGATATGATTTCACAATTCTTAACTTAACTTAGCAGGTTCGAGTATTGTGACAAGAAACGTGATTTGTAAAAATTTCAAAAAGCGGAAATATAGTAGATCAGGATTTCGATAGCGGCAATATAACAGATCAGCGGAAATATAACAGATCAGGATTTCGAACAAGCAGGATTTTAGAAGACGGGATTTAAAAACAGAAACAGTATCTTAGCAGACGAAGTATGCATTGTTTTTGGAAGGGGATTCTTAAAAGCGGGTTTCTTATGCCCCGCCCAAGCTAAAATTTCGCAATTTTGAACTAACTTACTCCATGAACAATTTTTAAAACTGAGGTTTCTGAATTTGTATATATATACGTAGTCACTTTAGTAAATTGTTTCTATCAGCCAAAAATGATATCAATTTAATTAGACATTTCAACCCAAACTTATATTATTTAGCAGAATGATGAAAATTTGTAATTATAAGGGAGCATTTCACACTCTTCGCGGCTCGCCCGAAGGCAATGAATAAAATGCTTTAAATTCACACTTCGCCGCTCTAACAAAGTGTCGCCTGAGGAAACATTAAACATTTCAAAAGCAATTACTTTTGATTATTTGGAAGAAAAAAAAAATAAATAAAGCGAATACTTGTTACGCACATTTTCAAATAACCTATAGACTCCTCTGTTTCTATAATGTATTTTGTATAAATGTACGTATTACAACACAATCATAATGGCTTGTTTAATTAACAATACCATTGTCGCTCAAATATCACGCTAATATTTCAAATCGCTTGCCACACAATAACACAAAAACGGGACGAGAATTTACCTAGCTCCTCTACGAGTATATGTACCTACGAAGAGCACAAGAGCAGCCTTATAGTATACCAGCAAACGAATCCTTGTAAGTAATGCCTTCCTCTGACACAAACTGATAGGTAGATCCTGTTCCTTGTGCTAAATACCTTGCGAAAATTCATTAGAGCCCTATGAACGAGATCCATTTCATTCATAATTCAAAATGATGGATTGAAATTATCATCGCCAGCCCCCGCACGCCGCCTCCACGTCGTCGCACCACCCTGATACCATGCCTTCCTTGTTTTGTGTATAATCTACATTTGCAAGGAAGCAAAAAGGCATTAATCTCCAAGCTCTGTGTTTTGTCCGTTCGCTTTGGTTGTATATGTAGGTATTGCGATTTTGGACTTCTGCAGGTCCTGTATAAATGGTTGGCTATGTAGTACATAGATGTTTTGTTAAAGGGGAAGAGAAGGAAGCATCATCAATGGGCAAGGACAAGTCTTTGTTATACTTCCATTGATGTCATCGATTTCCTTGTTTATGCTGAAGGACAATTAAGATTGATATCGAGTAATTTAGTGAAAAGTCCCCAACACAATTGCTGATGTGACGCAATATTCATGCGGAATTTGTGTAGCTCCTTCGCTTCGCGGCGTGGAGCAGCACGTCCTTTTATTTAGTCGTTGTCGCTTAGGACAAGGATTAATAGCAATGATAGGTATACGAGAGCATACCCTGCCCTGCCCTACCCTGCCCTGTTCAGGCTGCTTAAGGGGGCCTACCTTAGTACATACAATGTACATTTACGTCGATGAGTTTTTGCTTCCTGCATCAACGTCGCGTCGTAGCGTCGTCGGTCGCATCGGGCAGCGGGCTTTCAAGACTCGGGTTTCTGGAATTGATGGCAACATTTCAAATTTCTTTATGATGCCAATCGATACGAATATGAACGAGCTAAACAACAGCATCTTTTGCTGCATCTGAAAGATCGATGAATACCTAATAAATTTCTAAAAATGAGAATGAGAATATATTACCTGCTACGTGCTTCAGTGACAATATTGACTCTCAGCTCAGACTTTCGAAGGGAAAGGAAGCAAATGTATACACAAATATTTCGATACATAAACCGATGCCTTTTGATGTTCTCTATAATTTTGTGGGAGTCCATTTGAGCAAATACTCATTAAACTAATTAAACACGAACTGGAAACAAATCCTCTGCATGACTGCAATTTGACATTTGAAATATTGCAAATAGAGCATCCATCTAAAGGTATTGGTATGGTATAGATTCAAAGATACATAGATACATAATGATATAGGACTGCACGCAAAGTGTATAGACTTAATAAATTTACAGTCATTCTAGACCGTTAATTAGCCATGTAAATAAATTTAATTGCTTTCCTGTCTGAATTTACCAAATATCTTTGCACAGCAGCACACTGCGCTGCTGCAGGTAATACTATCTACATAATGATGTTGATTTCATCAATATTCCATTTTGTTTGGGTCCATTTGTTCTGTCCTGAGTAATGTATTTTGTGTTCTGAGTCCTGTACTGATGACCCACCCTTATCCCACATAATTTCAACAGCATTCCAAGGGCTTTTATATAGATTGATATGACGATGTTAGCCTACATACAAACAGAATCTCATCCATTCTCTCTGGAAAGGAAGCAATGATCGGCAATTAATTTTAAAATCTGCCACGTGAACATCAACATAACTGTCGCGTCGCAACGACTACTTCCGGCATTCTCGTCTCTGACGCCACGTCACGCCACACCACTCCATCAACCACTCAACGAAGGACATGAATTTTCAATAAAAACCAATAAAAATGTTTTGGAATGCGGGCGCGGGGGTTTGGACCCTGCTCGACAATATTAATGTTTTCATTTGACACGTCGTCTTTATACCCCCTCTCTGTTCATGGCTTAGTTCATGGCCTATACCAAGGACTTTCGGCCACTGAAACCGGTAGGGCACCGAGGAGGGCGAGGAATTGAACAACAAAGAAAATTGAAGACTTTAAGGTGTGTGGGAACATAAATCACAATTCCGTTTCGAAAACCCAGAACCAAAGCATTGTTTGAATATTAAAAAAATTAAATTAAGAAAAAATATCGATAGAAGATAACAACATTTTATTTGATATTTTAAAAAGGACTTTTTCTGCTTTTAAAATCCTACATAAAAGTGCTATTAAGAAAAATTAATGACACAGGCTTATGGTTGGTCTCAATAGGCATATAAAGCTGTGTGCTTGATATTTTTCTTTAGTGTGTGTCATTGATACAAAAGTCAAAAAATAAGCTATTTTAAATACAATATTTTGGAGAAATAATACCTATGTATATTGTTTCGTTAGAAATAAATTGAAACACTAAAGTAATGTACATACATACAGCTATTGTCAAAATAATAGTAACATTGTTTAACTTTTGAGTCAGCGTATTTTCAAGGTCGAAACACAACGAGCAAAACGTAGCTCATGGATGGCCTTCTGCGACGAAACAGAAAGTACAAATGTATCAGCAAGACTCAGGAAAATTCTGACCAAGGATTCAGTCGCTCTAGGATCCCTCAAAAAATCTACAGGCAGCTGGACTGAATCCGGTGGCGAAACGCCACGCCTTAAATGGGGGTATGTTCCCTTATCGTGGCGTGAGGTAAAGGTAGTTTTCATCCCTAAGGCTGGTAAACCTAGCCATACGGAGGCCAAAGACTACAGACCCATTAGTCTAACATCGTTTATTTTGAAAACTTTTGAAAGGCTAATTGATATACACATCCGAAGCACCCTGAAACCGGACTATATATCGGAATTTCAACATGCCTACATTAAAGGAAGAAGCGTTGAAACAGCATTGCACAGTGTTGTCAGCGTCATAGAAAAATCACTGCATGACAAGGAATACACCCTTGCAACGTTCTTGGATATTGAGGGAGCCTTCAAAGCAATAAGCAATAACACAGTGGATAATGTGTATGCTCAGAAAGAGACAAATTAACTCTGAGCCAGCGGAAGAAAGGGTAAGAGTAACCACATCCAGAGGCACCCCTCAGGGTGGGGTTCTCTCACCGCTACTTTGGGTTCTTGTCATGAACGGCATACTCTCTAAATTGAAATCAAGTGGAGTAAGGATAATAGCCTACGCTGATGATCTTGCATTACTAGCGACTGGCAAGTTCCTACCCACTATCAGTGAACAAGCCGAATACGCCCTCTCGTTGGTAAGCAAATGGACTAGGAGCTGTGGGCTGACAGTCAATCCAGCTAATACAGAACTAGTGCTATTTACTAACAAGCGCAAAATACCTGATTTTAAAATTCCTTCAATTGAAGGCTGCCCTCTTAAAATCTCTGATCACGCAAAGTATCTCGGTGTGATCTTAGATAAAAAACTAAATTGGGGCCTGAACACCAAAGATAGATTCAAAAAGGCATCGATTGCCTTTTACTCCTGCAATAGAATTTTCGGGAAAACCTGGGGACCAAACCCTAAAATTATCAGATGGATGTATTCGGCAATAATTAGACCAATACTAACCTATGGTAATTTAGTATGGTGGAAAGCTTTACATAAGAGCACGAACCTAAAAACTTTGACAAAAATTCAAAGACTTGCGTGCACTGGCATTACGGGAGCAATGAGATCCACTCCAACTGCGGGACTGGAAGTTATACTCAATCTGATTCCCCTAGACCTCTTTGTTCAAGAATCTGCGGCCAAAAATGGCCTGAGACTTAGTCAAACTAAAGTCTGGATAAACAGTTCCATAGGACATGCCCAGATCCTTCATAAAGTAATGGGTCATAGTACTACAGCAGACTATAAAATACCCGAACTTGATTTTCACAAACCATACCAGGCTGCCATCCCTAGCAGAGAGGAATCGATAGATAATATACCATACTCCAGTGAGTCGTCAATAGCTATCTATACTGATGGCTCTAAAATGGACACTGGTGTAGGGGCAGGCTTCTATTCCGAATCTCTCAAGTTGACCGCCTCGCTTAGGCTTCCAAACTACAGAAGCGTCTTCCAAGCGGAGGTCCTGGCAGTGACAACAGCTGCTAAAAAGGTATCAATGATGGCGATACCACGAGCTGATATCACCTTTTACATTGATAGCCAAGCGGCAATAAAAGCGATTACTGCAACTGAGGTAAAATCGAAGCTTGTTTCATGCTGCCGCGAGGAGCTTAAGGTTCTTGGCGCACAGCACAACATTAGACTCTGCTGGGTCCCAGGCCACAGCGATATAGTAGGCAACGAGAAAGTCGATGAATTAGCAAGATTAGGGTCAATGCTTGACGTAAGCCAAGCTCAGCTAGTTAGCATCCCTACCTGTTATTTAAAACAGGAAATCTCAAAAAGAATAACTACTAAGGCCGATGAAAGGTGGAACCTTCTTGACACCTGCGGTACTACAAGAAAGATCTGACCCTGTTTTAACAAACAAAGAACGGAAAGAATTATGCAGCTACAAAAGGGATCACTTCGATCTCTTGTAAGCATAATCACCGGACATAATCTGTTAGGTTTTCATATGAAAAAGATGAGAATCAGTTCAGATGATCTATGCAGAGGATGCGGTGACGAGGAGGTGCATGAAGACACTTCGCACTTTCTGTGTCACTGTCCCGCACTCTCCCATCAAAGGAAGAAACTGCTTGGCAACTTTTTCTTTGAGGATTTAAAAGAACTCTCTAGTACGCCAGGTACTAACATTCTGAACTTCGTCAAAGCCTCTAAATGGCTTGACTAACTGAACACATAGGTTTTTTCTTATTAGCTTGAGTATCAATACTCACGGGTATCACAATGGATCTGTATTGATCTAAGTGTGACGGTTAAGACACCAACTGTCAGCCCCTCAACCTAAACTAACCTAACTTTTGAGTCTAATCGTTTTGAACACGTCATGACAAATCTATACACATATTATATTCAAATGTCATTATGTTATTAAACTACTCAATGAGGAATTCATGAAGTAAACAGATGAAAGGTTTATAAACATTCACAACTAAATCCGTCAAAAAATGTCATTCAAAAGTCTTGCTTGTTTAAAATTGTCAAATTATTATTGATAGGATTTTTAATATACGATTGATTGCGAAATAGCGTGCCACTGTTAAACAAGGAGAAGGCAATGTCATATTATAGGGTTATATGGCTGCAAGCAACCTTTGAATTCTTTAATACAGCTATGGACAAATGCAAATGTATGGACATTCTTAAAAAAAATATGGATACTGATCCTCAACACATGTACATCGTTTGTTGTAAAGGAATTGAAATACTCATTACCATTGAGCATTTGTGGGTTCCAGAACTGCAACCCAAACAACAAAAATCAGTTATAAGCTAAGGTCACCAAAATTTGGAAAAATAATACCCTCGTCCTGCACAAAAACACTTGTCGAATGGATTAAGCAGCAATTGCAGGCTGTGATAATATCTAAAAGTGTCCGTACAGAAAATTAATCTTCCAATATCTTCCCTTTTACATTTTATCTTTGATCTCCAAGTTTACGCTTAATTTTGTGCCATTTATTTGAAGAATTTGTGAGGTGTTAAATTATTATTCTGCGTTGTTTATTGTTTGTACAGTTTTTACTATTGTTTATAAAGGGTTATCCATTTTGCGGTTTCAAAAGTAAACGTAAATAAAACACATATAAAATTTTTTTTTTTCGTGATACTTCTTTTTATTATAAAGTTGTTTTTAAAGAACGTTGACATTATGTGTGGAACACTACATCATTTATTTTCGACCACTTTTTGATACAAATTGGGCGGTATCTCAGTCAAAACTTTACGAATGTTGGTTTTTAAGTGCTCAAGAATTAAAGGTTTATCCGCATAAACACAGTCTTTCGCGAAGCCCCAACGGTGTCAAATCGCATGATCTTGGTGGCCATTGATTTCGCCATGACGAGAAATTATGCGGCCAGGAAATGTCTCTTGCAATAAAGCCATATTCGCTCAAGTTGTGTGGCATATGGCACCGTCTTGTTGCATATGGTAACCACATATTCTCTAAGTCGTATTCTTCAATAGCACGCAAAAAAAAGTCGGTAATCATATGACCGACCGTAGTACCCGTGGCATGATGGTTAGTGCTTTGGACTGTCATGCGAGAGGTCTTGGGTTCGATCCCTGCCTGTGTCACCTAAAGTTTTTTTCACGGCTACTGCCTCTTGCGAGGAATTGACAAATTCACCAAGAGTAATTCTTGTCATGAAAAAGTGCTTTCTCAAATTAGCCGTTCGGATTCGGCATATAAACTGTAGGTCCCCTCCAACCCCGCAATTACTCGCACACAGGAATGGTTGAGAGTTGTAAGTCACTAGGCCCTGGTTCTCTACATACTGTTGCGCCACCTAATTTATTTTATTTATCATATGACCACAACTCTCCGAATTGACGGTGACAGTCATTCCATCGTCGTGTTCGAAAGATTTAGGTCCAATCACACCTCCGCCGGACCAAAGAGCGCACCAAACAGTGACTTTTTGTGGATGTAATGGCCTCTCTTCAATTACTTGAGGATCCTCAGAACCCCAAATACGACAATTTTGTTTATTAACATACCCACCGAGTGAGAAATGTGCTTCGTCGCTGAAGAAAATTTTGTTCGAAAAATTGTTGTCCACCGCATGTTGCTCAAGCACCCATTCGACGTGTCTACGAAGTTGTGAATGGTTAGCTAGCTTCAGTTGTTATGTGAGTTGGACTTTATATTATGGATGTAGGTGTAGATCCAAATGCAAAATACGCTAAAATGTGCCGAAAGGTAGTCCTAATTCCTGAGAACGACAAGGAATGGACATATTCGGGTCTTCGGCAACACTTTCACTTACAGCAGCGATATTTTCAGTGGTAAGAGCACTGGTTTTACAATATCTGTAACCAATCCAATATCTTCAAATTTCTTCACAATTTTGCCAATTACTTGCGTAGTTGGACGATTATGTAGCTATGGCAGAATCACCATTTTTATAGTAGATTTTAACAATTTGTATGTCAGACTTTCAACTAAAATAAAAAAATTCCAGCCCTATACTCTTGAAACCGCAAAATGGAAAACCCGTTATGGTATTAAAAAAATCTATTACAATAATAAAAAAATTGTTATTTTGAACTTTTTATTTAATTGGATTTTAAACAGATTTTCATAAATTTTTGGTAGTAACTTTTGCCTATGTATGTGGTTTTATATATGTATATATTTATTTATCAGTATTCGTAGAAAATCATCTCTTTACGTAAATTTGACCTTTTAACCTTTGACAGTTCCAAAGCAATACCTGCGAGATATTGTTTTAAAATTGAATTTTATATCTGTTCTGTTTATCAAATACCTTGGTTTACAGAGTTTATTTTGATTAAACAAAGTTTCAAATAGTGCTAAACCACCATTACATTAAAAAAAATTGTATATCCTGTTAAAGTCGGTGTAGTTTTATTTCTCAATAAGTGGGCTTAACTACTGTTAAAATAAAATAGCTATCGAGTTACACTCCAAAGTTTTCTCTGAACAAAAACTAGAAAAAAAAAACAACCTCAAAAAAGTATTCTCCAAATTAATGTATTTGATGAGGGGAGGCGGAGGGGGCGGTGCGGTGTAGCGAACTCGTAGTTAGGAAAAAAATAAATAAATATATAATAAGAAATCGCGCAAATGACAGGATAAAAAGGATTTTCTATTTATGTGTGCAACTCTTAGAATAGAAGGTTTAAATTCAATTTTCAACTTTTATTTACACATTGAGTAGGTACTTTGATAAATTTCGTACCATCGTTTACAGAAATCCTCCACAGAACAGCCATCCTAAGAATTCACAATATAAAGTCCAAAGCCACAGTAACCAAGAGTATAGCCTCGTATTACGGCCTCACCACCACCCTCCCCCTTCCTCTCGCACACAAAATAAACACATTAAAGTTGCAAATTGAATTTCACATAATCCTGTGAGATACATCTTCTTAGACTAGTGTTGCTACTGCTCCTGCTTCTGGTTCTACCACTGCTACTACTCCTGCTGCTGATGTTACCACTGTTACGCTACATATACGGATACGGTACCAATTTTTCGTTCCGTAACGACCTTCTCCGTTCTCTGTTCTCCATTCTCCATCAACCGCACCCACCCCTCACGCATCCATTTATACTCGTCCTCTTGTCCTGGTAGCAAACACAAGTGTGGCTTCAAACTCGGGCTTCTCTTCTCGTAGAGGAGGCGACATATACTCGTACACAGGGAATAGATCGAATGATAGGATTAAATAAGAAAATGTAAAGTAGTTTATTTGCAAATTGCAAGGATAAGACGACGAACGATGCTTGTGGTGGAGCCATGATGGCAATGACGGCTAAAGCAGGAAAAATCATTTTTGTCAATCTTAAATTTAATTTGATTTCTTCCTATTTTTTTTTGGTAAACTCGCAACTGTTAAGGGTTGCATCACTTACCATTTGTTTTATTTATTTTGTCTTCAATTCCACTCTTTCCGTTTCAAATTCCTAGACGAATGATTTTGAATTCATAAAATTTAAAATACTTTCTGAAACCAAAGCTGAATCCGAATCAATCACAGAGTGCTTCCTCCTTTAAATCTAATTTAGTGCTTGTGTGATTATATAGGGTGTGAGGGAGGATGAGGGATCAAGGGTGCTTGGTGGTTGATGTATACACGATAATACGATATTGTAACATTATGCTCTTAGAAATAAACTCCAAATGTGGTCGAAAGCATAATAGACACATGACGAGCTTTCTCTTCGTCTCTCTGCCCGTCCGTCCCAAATCCACAACAAATTCAAGGCTCCAAATCAGTTATGCCTCACCAGATTAACAAACATCTCAAACATCTACGCCATCTGGTTTCCTGATGAAACTACTACTTGTATACTCGTATTCATACTAAAAGGGTATATCCTCGTACATTGATGCGGAACATTTAATAAGAAATCCTTAAACTGGGACTGACGCAAATCTTTGGTCAGATTTTGGTTTTAGATGTTGTTTTTCGCCGCAAGTGTGGTACTTGCTCAACAAGAGCTCCCAAACCGCAAAAAGTCATAACACATCACATCAAATGACGAACAGGGTTCTACACTTAAACACAAACTCGAACTCGAACTCGAACTGAAACAAATATTCAAACCCGCTGTTTTTAAAGGATTCTTTGCGCTCCAAATGTCTGACTATAAAATTTATTTTGGATTTAACAAAGAATTAAATTCCATATCAGTCGACCTCGACAGTAGACAGTCGACAGTCGACAGTGCAAGAACACAAAAAAAACTCCCTTAACCCACATACATATTACAGCTTAAGGGCAAAAAAAGGACTTGCGGAAGAACGCACCCACCACACTCTCTTGAAAACTTATATTGCTACAAGTCGAGGAGTATGCTGATGCTCTTGTTTGTTCTTCCGATTTTGAGCTCTTCCGGGGATCCCATAAGCACATCGCCAGCACCTCTGTATCCGTATCCGTATATCCATTTCCATTCCTTCTTCAAAGAGCTCAATACGAATAAGTTAAGTATGCATGAGGCGAAATTATTTTCAACATGCCCAAAAAGTTTGACTTTTAATTACAACCCATGACCTGGAAAGTAATTTCGGTCTTAATTGCTCGTTGAGTGAAACAAGTTTTTAGTCTTTTTGCTTGTTGGTTGGTTTTCTTCTGTATGATTTTTTGTTTTTTTGGCTTTTTAGGTAACCAATTACTAATTTTTAACCAACATTGTTATGGTCTTTTATGTATGTTGGGATTTAGATTGGGATTGGAATTGGGACAGGGACGCATTGCTCAGTTTAAATCCTGTTTTGTGCTGGAGCTGGGCGTGATATGAGACCAGGCACCAAGGAGCTTAAGGACCAGTTGGCTCTCTCATAGCACATGGATGGATTTAATAAAAGTTTATGAATGATAATAGTGATGGTTGGTTGTTAGGGTTTTTGCAAAAGAAGGGGTTTCATGTCTCGTTACTAGCTGTTCTTTAAGTACTTACTCTAAGCAGGACAAAAGGATTTTGTTCCAATGTTTGAACCTATATACATATATGTACCTACTTGCCGTGCTGCTTAGATTAAGGGGTGGTTTATCTATCATATACGCACAGGACATACGAAGTGGACCTTAAGTGAACAAAAACAAAGCGAGCGATATGGGGGCGGGAGAGAGTAGTTCTAGTGCCTTAGCATCGTAATTGGCACATTTAGTAAATTTGAAACTTTTCAAAGTGCTTGTTAGTTGTCGTTTGGAAAAAAAGTTTAAAGTTTAACTGTAACTGCATGCTTGAAAAGATATTCAAAAGTTTTACTATAAGTTTCATTAGTTTCTAAGGAGACATGTTCAAAACATCATTGACCATCAGGTATAAAAGAAATATATGGTGTAGTATACATTTTATGCACGCACCCGTAAAACTTAGTAACTAAGCGAAGCTGAGTTATCTCTAATCAAGATAAATAGGCATATAGTTACGGAACTTTGTAGTAGTTTGAAACTAAAGAAGTAGTTTTTTTTTAAACAATTTATTAGATTATTTATTATTATTATTATAAACTAGCGGACCCGACAGACTTCGTCCTGTCATAAAGATTTGTAATGTGGCAGTTTTTTGTTCCTACGTATTTTATAGTCATGGCTGAAAATTCTCCTGAACAGAACCGTCACTCTGGTGAAAAGGGGCGTTGTTAATAAAAAATAATTAAATGAAACATATATATAAGGATTTATAAGTAAGTAATCGCTTTATTGCTAATCATGTAAATCATAATCATTAACAGAAATCAGTTTTATTATCATTTGTGATATACGATGTTCTTTGTTTGATTACTTGGCGCATAGACAAACAAATCTGATGGTTTTCCAACACAGGAACAGGTAACATACAATTGACCATGTGAGAAACATGGGTTTTCTAGATTAATACCACAAACACTTAATGATTGCCCCTGGGACTTGTTTATGGTCTGGTCAAAGCAAAAGCAAGCTGCACTGGAAACTGCAGTCGTTTAAACTCAAATGGCACATCAGTCGGAATCATTGGGATGCGCGGTATGAGAACATCTTTTCCTTTATACTTTCCTCTGAGTATAGTTGTTCCTTTTATTACGTTGATTAGTAATTTATTTATTTAATTTTTTATTTTTATTTTTATTTTCAAAGACCCGGTGGGTTGATATTTCGCAACATTATAACTATTGATCCAAACTTTAATTGAAGATTGTGAGGTGGCAACCCTGGCAAATCCAGATAGCTGACTACATCACCTTGGTTAATTTGTTCTTGAATTTTGAAATTTAATTTATTTACGTCTATGTTTTTGCAGCCAATATAGCTCATTCGCTCAACTAATCATGGTTTCTGTAATTTTGAGAAACATCTGGAAAAACCTTCTGAATAAGTTCATCTTTTGATTGCGTTAACTGACAAAAACTTTAAGGAAAGTGAATTCAGCCAGTCAACATGTCTATAGGAAATTTGCCATTGCCAATGTCAATGAGTTGTTTCCAGATTGGTCATTTTGCAACTTGACACGCATATTCTTGCTTAAATGAAGTACTTTGACATGTTTCCACAAATTGGAGGACTTTAGACATGCATTGATTTCATCAACTGGTGTTGATCACTGCTAATAAAATCATTGCACCACCAAATGTGTTATTATTGCTTCGTAGATCTTTTAAGGTTCCGTCTAAAGCCTCCAAAGCCAGCGTCCATTCATCCCAAACAATAAATTTACATTGCTGCAAACCTTTGCCATTGCAGAGTTCTTCGAAATGTTGCAGGTTAGAGTTTCATTGCTTTTCATATTTAATGGCAATTTTAGTGCTTAATGGGCTGTTCGACCACCTTCAAGCAAAGTTACTGCGATTCCCGACGAAGCGAGTGCAAGTCCAATTTTATTTTGTGAGCGAATTGTTGCTAATATTCAATTGTTGCTCGATTCAAACTTGCGCGATTATTAGTTGAATGTTGCGCTCGCGCTTCACTCGTTTGTGATATCCGAATTCTTTCACGTTCAATTCGGTCGTCACGTTCTTGTGCAGTACGATTAGATCGGTAATTACCTTGGTTTGTAGCATTTCGGGTTCTTCTACCTAAATTGCTTCGTCTTATAGGAGGCATATCAAATATAAATTAAAATTATTTTGTCACTAAACACTAACTAAACATGATATAAGAAGTTGTTTCAGTCGTTTATCAGTTGACAAAAGCAAACTCAGTAGATTGGGTAACAGAAAATCCATGAAAAACAACACTTGTACACCGGCAAATCGACATCAACACTTTTTTTTGTTTTTTTTTTTTTTAATTTGACATGACTTGAAGTCAAACCCTTTAAGTCGACTACGTTTTAGTTAGAAAATATTTGTATGGGAAAAAGAAAAGGGCTGTTCTTATGGTTTTTCCGGCAATTATTCGAACTTTTCTTGACGTTGAACTGCAACGAACATTTTAAAAAAAGGATTGGCCAAATTGGTCCAGGCGTTGTTGAGTTATGCGCTTACCAACACATTTTGCGATTCATTTTTATATATAAGATTTATTTAAAGTAATATAAAATATATCTAAAAAATTAAAAGCGAGAACTTGAGTTTGTTTTGGTAATTAAATTACTTTTTCTTTTAAAACTGCAATTTTTTGAAGCTTCGCTGTCGTAAAAATGCAAGGCTATCAAATATTAGCACAATATAATTCTAGAAAAAGAAATATTTGACTGTTAACAGTCGAATTGTTTTTTCCTAAACACCGTTTATTTTAATAAATATGATTTAAAAATAAAACCAGCATAAAAGTGTTCATATATGCGTTTCGCCCCGGTGTATTTGTATTTAATTGTAACCGATTTTTGCCAAGCTTCTTTGTAAATTTGAAAATTCCAAGATCAATGAAAAAAAAAATTAGTTCCATAGTCAATTTCGGACTTCAAAATTTAGGTAAGAAGGAAAAACTTTCATTAAAAATGATCGAACAATTTTTAAATCAGTAAAAATGTATTAATCAAAATCAAACTTAACTGAATTCAACTATTTTGTCGCATGCAAAGGGGACATTGTTAATTTAAACTTGTAAGACCGATTTACATTGGGATTCTACTTTTAACTTTTATTTATTTATTTATTTATTTATTTATTTATTATTCATCAATCAGAGCATATTGTACTCTTACAACTAAGATACATAATTAAAAATTTAGTTACATATTTGTAGGTGGGTATATACAATTCAAATTACATTTAATTGATTTACATAGTTAATCTATTATTAAATAATAAAAAATGGTATAAATGTATAATAAATAACAATATTTAAATTTTATTTAAAACTATTGATTTAAAAGTTTCTCTGGTGCAATCCATATAAAAGTTTATCCCAGAGCAAACTAAATTGCTTTCTCTGATGCAACGAGAAATGGGTTCATTGCGACCATAGTTTGTGCGGTGAAACTGCTCATAAATTAAAAACCGTTCTCGTGTAATTCTTAGAGGAGCATTACCCTCATGGACTAGAGCTGCTAGAGGTGGACAATTAACATGATTTGTAATGATATCCCGAACAAACATAATTGAAAAGTATTTACGACGAGCTTCTAGCGTTTTTATTCCAAACAACAGGCATCTGGTTTCATAAGAAGGTGTTACTATTCTCCAATTTAACTTGAAAAAAGCATAACGTGTAAAATTTCTTTGAATTTTTTCAATTCTTTCTGATGTATTTGCATAGTAAGGATTCCAAACTGTACAGGAATACTCAAGTACTGATCTTACCAGAGAGTTATAAAG
This sequence comes from Eupeodes latifasciatus, assembly GCA_920104205.1. NCBI lineage: Eukaryota > Metazoa > Arthropoda > Insecta > Diptera > Syrphidae > Eupeodes > Eupeodes latifasciatus. Next base: position 157,120,720 of record OV049925.1, read on the forward strand.
AGATAATAAAGTGAATGAATCAGTAAATTCTCTGGTATTTCTTTTTATAAAACCCAGCATCTGATTCGCTTTATTGATCAAGTAATCATAATGAGGAAGGAACGACAGATTAACACCTAGGATTACTCCCAAGTCTTTTTTTTGATTTACCCTTGTTAGAATTATGTTATTGATATTGAAATCAAAGACAATTGGATTAAGAATCCTGAAACACGATAGTATTTGACATTTTTCTACGTTCAAATGAAGGTTATTTATCCTGCACCAATCTACCAATCTCACCAGGTCTTCTAGCAGAAGGCTACAATCCGATATGCAGGTAATCCTACGGTAGATCTTGAGATCATCGGCAAAAAGGAGACAGTCAGAATTTTTAAAAATTGTTAGAATATCATACACAAAAATAAGAAAAAGTAAAGGTCCTAAATGGCTACCTAGTGGAACGCCTGATGGGACATAAATATCATCAGAATAAAAGTTTTTAATTTTAACAATTTGTACTCTTCCAGTCAAGTAAGACTCGAACCAGTTTAAAAGAGACGAACTTATACCAAAGGAAAGTAATTTGTGGAGTAGAATTTTGTGATTGACTCTATCAAATGCTTTGGCAAAGTCGGTAAAAATTATATCGGTTTGAAACCCTTTTTCCATATTATTTATGATTGCATTCACCATAATAGTTAAGTTAGTTGCAGTAGATTTACCTACTACAAAACCGTGTTGGAACACTGATATCTTTTCTTGGATTAAAGACGAAATTTTGTTATACACCACTTTTTCAAATAATTTTTGTATAGCAGATAGCTTGCAGATTGGTCTATAGTTTGTGACCTCTTGCTTTGATCCCGATTTAAAAATAGGGGATAAAAATGAGATTTTCCAGGCTTTCAAAAATTGGCCTGTAGCTAAAGAAATATTAAAAATGTTTGTTAGTGGCTGAGCTAACGCAATTGCACATTTTCTTAGTAGAAAAGGTGGAATTTTGTCCGGGCCTTCACTTTTATTTAAATCTAAATTCAATAAAGCCTCCTCTATTTCATTTTAACATAAAACAAGTGAACCAATGTCAACGCATTTGCTTAAGCCTGATGGAAGATCGTAATTTGTAACAGTTTCTGAAGAATAAACAGATTGAAAATATCTCGCAAATAAGTTGCAAATTTCAGAAACTTCACTGGTAGTTGTGTCTAGATACTTCATACAGCTAGGCGGCCGAAAAGATTTACGTTTGGAGTTTAAGAAATGCCAAAAACGTTTGCTATTGCATTTGAGTTCGTTTTCAATTGAAAGAATGTAGTTACGATGTAGAAATTTATTTAAATAGTCAAATTTTCGCTGACAATCTATATAATTGTTTCGTAAACTTAGATTTTCTTTATTAATTTTGTGTAATTTGTATGCTTTATTTTTTTGATTTTTGAGATTAGTAAGTCTTCTATTATACCAGGCAGGGTTAGAATTTGTTTTTAAATATTTCGTTGGTACATACTTTTCAACTTCATTATTTAAAATATTTGTAAAAATTGCGTAATTGTTATCTAAATTAGAATCGCTGAGTATAATTTGCCACGAAAACGATAACAAATACTCAATCATTGCATCAAAGTTAGCATTTTTATAATCATAAATAATAGTATTAGATTCATTTTCATTTTTCAAATAACTATAAAAGATAAAATCACCTTCTAATGCTAGATGATGAATTGAATTTTCCACTAAAGGAAAAATACACTTTTCCACATAAACAAGATATTCCTTGTCTACAAATATAAGATCTAGAATGCGATTTAGATTATTTAATTGAAAATTTATTTGTATTAGATCATACTGACTTAAAAAATCAATGACAGTTATTTCAATTTCATTTGTTATATTAAACGGAATTAAATATTTATCATCAGAGTCTAGGCTCCAGTTTATATTTCCTAGGTTGAAATCTCCAGCAAAAATAATATGATCTAAATTTAAATTATCCAAGATATTTTTAGAATTAAGCAAATGTAAGTTATAAAGCTCTAATGGACTCTTAGGAGGTATATAACTCGCTAAAACATACAATTTATTCTCTTCTATTTTTACAGATACAATAAGCTGATCAACATCCAGGTTAAAAGAAGAAGAGTTTGATTGCAAGTCAATTGCTTTACATGGAAATGAAGCCCGAACCGCAATCAATACTCCACCCCCCCTTTCCATTCCTGTTTTTTGTTTACATCTATCCTTTCTAAACACAGTATAGAAATTTGAAAAAAATTCAGATGTTAAATGATTCTCGGATAACCAAGTCTCTGTTAAAATTATTATATCATAAATACATGAAGATAAAGATAGATATAAAGAATCAAGTCTTGTTCTTAACCCACCTACGTTCTGATAATAAAATGAAAGTTTACTTCTTCCAAAATGAGAAATCGAAGTTTTATTTGAAAAATTTAGAGCTGAATTAAATGATGATGATGATTCTTCAGCAGGTACAGCAACAGCAGCATCAACAATATTATTTATTAAGTTGTTAGGATTTGAGAAGAGAGATTGACGTTTTTTGGAAAGTTTATAAATTGTTTAACTTTAACTGAAAACGGCCATATAGACTTGTTATTCAACAAATCATTTAAGAGAGTTGAAGGCACGCTTAGTTTGAAGTTGACATGTTTAATTTCTGATTCTGGGATACCTTTTTTAATTAATTTGAAACACTTTAAAAGGCTTATTGGTATACCAGTTTTAGATGAAACATAGTTAATAACATCTTCACATTTTGTTTCCTTATTGAACTTTGAAATATGTAACCACTTCGAGGCGACAACAATATTTAAAGAAGAATTCATATCAGATCCAATGATGGCACTAGGTTTATTTTTGTTTGGGGTTTATTTTTTAGAACTTTATGCCATTCCGGTTTATTATTGATAACATTCCTGCTTTCTTGTTCATCAACGTTGACTATAGATTCGGTTTGTGGTAAGTCAGTGAGGACCGAGACAGCGACAAAAGCAGGTTGAGAAGATAACGCATGCGAAGAATAGTTCGCAATTGCATTGAAGTGTATAGCACAATTGCCCTACATTTATGTTGCACATACGTCCCAGAGTGCCATCTTATGAATTTACCTTGAAAAAAATGCTCAAATTAAAAAAAGCTTTTAAGGGTTGACTAATTAACATTACATAGGGTGTTTTTTTTAGCTACATGAGCAGTTTTGATGGTTTTTCTCTATTGTTTGACAGTTAAGAATGTCAAAATGTGTTGAGATCTCTGTTTCTCTGTAAAAATTTTTACAGAAGAATTGATTCTTGTAAAGCTTATTTCTAGCTTCGTCATTAAATTTATTGTAAACTTATTTTGATGGCAACTTTATTTCCAGAAGAGCTTCTGTTAACAGGCAAATTGTGCACATTAACACCTCTTTAAAACTAAAAAGCAGATTTTTTGTCAATAAAAGTAGCTTAAAATTGAGACACCTGGACTATGTAACTTGTAGCCGCGCCGGACATATGCCTGAAATCATATTTAAATAAATAACGATCTATCATATTTTCATAATACAGTAGTAAGTCTTATAATAAATACAGGGTAGCTGAATATGTTTCAAACCCACATCTACTTATACTGATCCTTAATAAACTAAGCTTCTTGTAAAATATGAACGCAAATGTATTGGAAATCAGATAGATACTTGTAAAGAACGATTTAAGAAACCAACTATTAATGGTTCCTCGTACTACAAAACGTTTACAACTTATTATATTCAAACATTTGTGTGTTTTTAAATATGTCATTTTTATTTTATTTTTATAATAAGTTTTTCATTCCTTTAGCTTAAATACGAAAACCTTTTAATTTTCATCCTTCAAAGCCATTAATATGATGGACAAAGTACTTCAATTACATAGATGCAAGAAAAAGCTTTTAAAATATTTAAAATCCCAGAGCAATTTAAATAAATTGCAGAAAAACACCCCTTATCGTCTTGTCACGGGGGAGAAACTATGTATGATGATGATGTAAATCTATCTCCTATTACTGTGTTCTAGATTCTGGGGCCCAAAACATAGTATAGAACATTTTATGAAGAAGATATCACATCCAATCTTTTTAACAGCTCAAATGTGTAATTCGAGGTTCCGGCTATACCGATATACCTGCAGCCTTCCTTTGGCGTTCTACACTGAAAAAATTAAATATTACTTTTCAATTTACATAACTGTTGAGTTTTTTTTTCCTGACAAAAATGTATATTTATATAATTTTATAGACGTTATCAAGTAAAAAGTTCGTAAAGATTAAAAATAAATTGTCTGATACTTAAACAAACAAAATAAAAGTTAAACATATTTTTTGTATACCTCAACATATTTAAAGAAAAGTTATGTACGAATTTTTTCAGTATTGGAAAATAGACCGAAATTCCATCTTAAATCATCTCCTTTTATAACATAACCCCCTTTATAAATGCATAACCCTCTTAAAGCCAACGGACAGTAGAGTTTTTTGATGTCGTATTCTGTGTCAACTTTTTACTGTGTACCTTAAATTATATCAAAACCTGGTCTTTTAAAAAATTTTCATTTTAAAAGATATCGTCTTTCGTTTTATTAACGTGTTTTTCAGGTCAGGTGACATAACATATGAAACTTTCAAATTCATAGGTAGGTAGGTACAAGTATTCCATAAAGGTACCCATATAATATGTGATATGTCCTTTCTCAGTTTTCATTACACACACTAAACGTGGAAGATATATAGAGAATTTAATTCCCTAGCATGACCCTGAAGAGGTATGATGAGATTCGTTTAATGTCATTATTAGACGTGACTTCTCCCAGGGACGCTATACAACACCATTCTGTGCTAAAATGACTTTAGCCTACACAACCAATTTTCTGCAATAATGACACACACAAAAAACAAGCAGTGGCGTAGCTACATTAGGGTAATGTGGTGTCTTCGAGAATTGGAGAGTTAAAGGGTAGAACACAAATTTTAAATAGTCAGTTAAATTTGGTGTGTTCCTTCAAAGTTTCGAAATCTGTCAACCGATACTAGTTACAACTGAAAAATGGGGGGGGGGCTACAATTTTATGCGAAATCCGAGAACATGACCAGAGTCTTGAAGGATTTGCAAAGGAAAAAACTTTATAATGGTACAAATGATCATTTAAAAATATAAGGTACAATTTTTTTCAACATGTAAGGACAAATAGTTTCCTAAATTCTAAATTCTTCTAAAAGCTTTCTGATTTTTAGTTACCCTCTTTTTTCTTTGTACACCATGCCACTGGAAGGACCATCACGGTACGTCGAATGAGTTAGTATATGTATAATGAACCCGTGGACCTTTTGGGGGTATGGTAAATGGAATATGAAATTAATATTATGAAGCAGCATACGGGATACAGGAAAAGTAAATAAGTCCAAAACCGTGTAAATTAGAAATATAAATACAGAACATAAGGACATAAGGCGGAAACTATTATTAGGTACTTTTTCTATTTTCTAAAAGCAATGACAGTTCGCGAAACAAAGAAAACAAATTAAGCAAACCCAAATTTAGAAGAAATCATATGAGCAAATAATTACAAAACAGTAAGATTCTAAAATCGTTTAAAATAAGAAGACAGTTATAACTGTCAATTACGACAAATTTTGGTATAGATACTTAACTGCGTTTTGTTTTTGATTAAAATGCAAATTGTAACCAATTCAAAGAATGGTTTTTTGAGAAAATGAAGTCCAATTTTCCTGACGGAAATTTCACACAATTTCATTAACAGATAGACACAACATTTTTCGATGGATTTCAACCAGGAAAAGTTTTTTCAATGATCGCTATAACCGAACTGTCAAACAAATTTCAATAATTTAGTTAAATAATTAGAACCAGTGATAACTGAACCTTTAACAATTTATTTTCATTTTAGCCAAGTAAACTATTTTTAACATTTAATGAAATCGTTCAAAATTTTGCACCACGGTACTTCTCTTAAGGTGTGTCCAGACCAATGAAATATTTCAGAAACATTACAGAAATATTTAACATTTAAAAAACGTTTCAGAAACAGGGAAACATTTCTAAAATGTGGACGCTGGCGAAATATTTCTAAAATGTTTATGAAATGTTATCTCTGTTACACAGTAGATGAATGGCTATGATATAAAATGTCAACAAAAGTTTGGAGATATGATTGACGAAAAATTTTAGAATAAAATCAAAAAAGCTAATAATTTTTCTGAAATTTCTAAGAGCAAAAATTTCGAAAAAAGGTGAGATAGAAAAATAAATCCAGGATGATTAAACACGACATAGTCAGTGCATAAAGCAGGATGCATAAATGGGAAACAATAAAAACATATTTCAAAAATGTTCCTTAAAGCGTTCACACCACACAAAGAAATCAGTATCATTTCTGAAATGTTTTTTGAAACAAAAGGGAACATTTCAGCAACGTTTTTTAACAATGTTTCCTAAAGTGTTTCTTTAACATGCACACACCTTTAGAAAATTAATAAAAACACATTTGACTTGTTCTTTGAGTTCTTAAAAAAATTCTTACAAACATAAAAGACGAGAGAGACTTACACTTATACAGATTTGACATTAAAATGAAACTGACGTCTTTTTTCATGCGAAATACGTTCCTTGACAATTTTATGAGCACGTTTTTTGTCCTTAACAAATTCTCATAACCGTCATTACAAAATTAATTATTTATTGTAATCAGTCGGGTTACCAAACACATGTTTCATAATTAAAAAGTAACATATGTTCTAGGACTTAGAGTTGACATCATTTAATTCCTCAATCATCATCACTCATCGCAAAGGAAAACAAACAACAACAAACAAATAATATTACAAATGAAATAATTCCTCCAACAATAATGTTAGCTGTTAATGAAACAAAAGGAAAATATATAAAAATAAAAGGAAAGTATTGTATATATTGGACGAGTGCTGTGTGTGTCGCACCATCAGGGAATTTAATATACTACTTGTATACTTGTATATTAGATGGTGCAACATTATGCCATAGAAATGAGAGAATTGCGTGTCACTGATGAGTTATATAAACACGATTCCTTGCTCCTGATGGGAATTCGTTTGATAGCATCGAAGTCAACTAAATGGAAGCCAAATTACTTCTAATGGAGATCATTTGACTAATGAGAACTTTGGTGGCCCACCCTTTCGTTCGTCTCTGCAATTTAAGTGAAGTCATTTTGATGAGACTAACAGCAATTTATTGTGTTGAGTTGAACTTTAATGTTTCGTTCACTTAACGTTTGGTCATTCATTTTATTTTTAAAACTTATAATTATTCAGCCTTCCTTGTAGGTGGTTGTTTACGTCACAAGGTGATTTTATTTGATGAAAGAATTTAGATACTTAAGTCTTTTGACAGTTTGCTGAATAACTTAATATTTTCAAGATTTGTTTTCTTTTTGTTAGGAAACGGGACTTGTTTTTCAGCATTGAAGCAAAAATTAAGTGTATCTACATAAGATTTTACTTTTTTAATTTTAAATTTAGGTCACATTAGGATTATCAAAAAATCATTTTTTCTGTATTTAAAATGGTCCTCTAAGACGTCCAAAGAGAAAAGAGAAAGAGAATTTTCCGAAGACCATGCAAGTTGTAGTTACTGAATATAAATTTATAATTTGTTGAAAAGCATAGCTTTTTATACTAGAAAGATACCAAATATTTATAAATGGTTTGTGTATTTGAACCAACGAATCGAATGCACAAACCATAACTTTCTATAAGTTAGTTTCCCGGTATTTCAAATTTGTTGGGATGAGTTATTTCTCACGCTATGAGCTAGAATGGTAGTGCCCGTGGCATGATAGTTAGTGCGTTGGACTGTCATGCTAGAGGTCTTGGGTTCGATCCCTGCCTGTGCCATCTAAAGTTTTTTTTTTTCACGGGTACTGCCTCTTGCAAGGAATTGACAAATTCTCCAAGAGTAATTCTTATCATGAAAAGTGCTTTCTCAAATTAGTCGTTCGGATTCGGCCTAAAAAGGTAGGTCCCCTCCATTTCTGACAATATTACTCGCACACAGGAATAGTTAAGAGTTGTAAGGCACTAGGCCCTAGTTCTCAACGGACTGTTGTGTCACCTAATTTATTTATTTATGAACTAGAATGAGTTTAGCCTGGGGATGAAATCAAAGGAATGTTTTTTTAGGATGTATTTGTATTTAGAGGGCTGTAAATCATAGGAAATAAATAAATGAATAAAACACCGATTTATTTAGAGTCGGGAAAACTATGAAAACCCGGCTATAGAAACTCTTTATTAAACTGTAAATTAAAATTAATTTGAATACCTCAAACGTTTAATGATACTAGCGGTGGTTCTGAAGGAACCACCGAACTATACGTCTGTACTTTTGCCCAGAAGGAGCTATAAACAATAACGACCCATCTATAAAACTTTAAAAATTTAACTGCACTACACGGCTGATCAAAGGCGACTGACTTACCAAATAAGTTTTATAATACACAAGTTGCATACATTTACAATATAATGGTATTCTTACAAATCAAAAGGAAATCTTACATAGCATTCAATACAGTATTAACGCAGCCCATCTCATCCCATTCTTTAGGGGCACCTCATACTTGAAACAAAAACTCATCTCAAGAAAAAATTTAACATTGGTAATCGGAGATTGATGGGTTGCATCTTTGCTATTCTAGTCTGGGTTTGGGCTTAATTTAAATTATTTTTTTAAACGTGGATGAAAGATGTTGACCAAAAATTAAAAGCAGTTCTGCTAACCTTATAAAAGGCAAAGAAAACTGTGATCAACTACAGATAGCTTGAGACACAAAATTAGTTCTGAACGGTGAAACAAAATTTCGCTGCGGTAGCTCCCGCACGGGTGCGCTAGTGAATGTTAAAATTCACTGATATGAATAATAAAATCCATTTTCTCTTATATCGATTTGTTTTAAAGTATTTCGGAGAAAAACGAAAACCCAACAACCCTATTTTTGACCCTCTGTGGTGGCGTATAGGGCCTTAAATATTTTTTTTTTAAATCTCTCCAAGTATATTGACAATTAATAGGAAACATTTAAGTTGATAAAACAAACTTAACTCAAATGTCACCTAAATTGGAAATCCATAACAGAAGCAATAATAACATTTAATTCCGGTCAAAATCAATGGTTCATAGTCAAAACCTTCAATTCGGTCTTAGTTTGATAACTATTATTTCGCTTGACTATTGTTATTTAACACAAAAACACTTGAAGCCTTATTCATATGAGTATATCTAAAGATAGGTACAAAAAACACAATTTCCAATAAATCGAATCCTTTAGAAAAGAGCATAGCTTGCAGGATATATTGTCAAACATTCAACTCTCATATTGCGGCTTACAAAAGGATTCTTCCATAACTATTGTCATCATTGTATTGTGATGATTTCCAGGAACAGCTTCACCACACTATACCAGATAAAATGAAAAGGACCAAAAAGTCCTTGTGCTCGATTTCGTTTTTGTCTTCTTCTTCTGTAGAGACATCCATCATTCCTGATGGCGTTTCGTTTCATGTCATATTGTGCATGAGTTTAGACTCAAACTGAACATCATCATTATCCTCCTGATTATAGAAATGCATAGGGAACATCCTAACATCAATTTCTTGTCATATACATAAGTACTGCAGTTATAGCTCGATTTTCGCAAGCTGAACTCCCTACCAATCATTTGCTTTACCGGGAATTAAATACAACTGATTTTAAGAACAACACAATCTATGGGCAATTTTGCCTCCACGGAAGAGAGGCATGTTAGTCATGTCATTGTGTCGTACCCAAACTTAAAACCACGATGATGAGTACACCAAACGACGACGACCAAGTTAATGGCTTCTCAAGGGCCAAATACATGAAGAGATGTATCTTTTTGAAAGGATGTTGTTAGTAGGTAGATGAAGGAGATTGTATATACAAAAAAATTGTTGGCGATGGTTAGAAGCACTTAACGCTAAATGAATCTGTAAGTGGTATGTTGAGAGTCCATTAAGACTTGCATATTTCTGAAAGGAAATGAGCACAAACTTTTTACTTTCAAATGATAGAGAATAGTACTTAACAGCAGCAGTATGATTGTATGGGTTTCATTATTGCCCAACAACATTTGGAAGAAACAGTAACTATAATTCGTAACTTCCAACGTAAAACGATTCAATTTTGTAGTCAAAAAGATTAGAAATGGTTTTGACTCGTTTAGAGACAGCCTTGACAATGTTGTGTCTTTGTTTCTGATTTGATTTGATATTTTTGCAAAAAGAATTCAATCTTTTGCGGAAGCAATCTATTTGTGAATGAAATCTGTTGTGAATGTAATCTTTTGTGAATGTAATCTTTTATGACTTCAATTAAAATATTGCTTAAATTGAATTCGGATAAGGACTGGAACTTCAAATTTTGCAAACACCAATCATGTGTGATCTTAAGATGTTTGCATTTCATAGGAATCGATTGATTGGAATCATTTTAGAGTTCATTCATTTATTTACATTCACTTAAAGTCTTTCATTCATTTCCTTGATTCCAGTCAAGTAATTGAAGACTAAATTATTGCAATCTTTTACAGTTCAAATGATTGGTGATTGTAAAATCTCTAGGTAAAGATAATGTATGCAATCTTGATGTTGAATTCATTGATTGATTAATAATGATTGCATTCACAAAAGAATGTATTCTTTTACAAGTTTGATATTTACCAAAGCCTTGGATATTTGGCAACACCCTTAAGTTAAAAATATTCATTAAAATAAAATATGAACTCCTATCGATTTTCCTAGTAAAATAATCTCTCGTAAGTATATTCATTCTTTTTTCCAAAATTTTGTTCATTCAGCATTAAAAATCGAAGTCCTATGCATGACCAGAACGAGGACCACGCAATCAAATTCGAATTACCTGGCCCACATATTCGATGAAAGAGTAAAAACACCACATTCTCTTGTAGGTAGGTACATAGAATAATGCTATATTGATGAAGGCCTCAGTCACTATAGCTTCATACCAGCTTACTATACCCCATATTCCACCTACCAGCCTAAAACCTTTAACCGCCCAAGCCGAAGCCCAATGCATAGCGAAATTTAAGCGAGGTATGACGTAGTTAGATAGGTAGCTAGGTATATAGATGGTATATGGTATATCCTTGTAGCATTTGATCCTAATCTGCAAATTGATTACCGCAGCGCAATTAGCTGGAAGTAATTCGCGATTGGATCAAGAATTTTTTCCATGTTTCCCACTACAATGCGCACATTCCGTTTGTAATTACGTGAAATCGGATTTTCGTTACCCGGTATGCGTAATTAGCTTAATGGGCATTGTTGTTCCAAAAATGTCGAACTGGATTTACTGTGTGATGGTGTTTCCTGAACTTGGACATGATGAGATGTTAGGAACAGAAGTGTTCAATGGAAATAATCCATTGGGCTGAAAAAAGTTACAACAAATTTTTGGTGTGACCATTTGCCTCCTGAAGTGGAGTGCATAGTTCAATTTTGGTTAACACTTGAAAGCTTTTTTATATTTGTTTGAATTTTTTGGCCAAACTAATTTCCGTACAGTTTTTTAAAATGAAATTGTATTTTTGTTCAAAAGCTATTGAAAATTGTCGAAAGTCACTTTCTGAAAAACTGAATCTGGTCACATGTTTTTTGGTAGCCGGACATTGATTGATTTAAGTTGAACATCTGAAAATGGTGCATTCGGTCTGTTCTGTAAATATCTGCACGGGCTTTTTCGAAACAATGCAGTGCAGCGGAACAAAATCCCGGACTCTGATGATGCCTCGGTTAGGAATGGGTGTTTCTTCAGGCTTTTTAAACACACACTTTTTAGCTTCACGTAATGTGAAAGTTTTTGGGACTGGGTATGCAATGGGGGTTTATTTCGAAACAGTTCTGCTGTTTTGCATACGTTGTGAATTAGTGATTGTTATGTCAATTGTGTGGAGAAACAAATTATTGTTGTTAACTCCATTTGCATCGCTCTATATGAAATTACAAAGCGTCAGCACCACAATGTGCAACGACACTCTGCCGCTGGTCACCGTTCCGCCCAAGTAAATTTGGAAATACCAAAATTATAGTTGACTCCAATTTCCATTTATGTTGGACGTTGGACGTTTGCGTGTTGGTACGTATACTTGTAGTACACTATACCTACGTACATATAGTCCAATGCACCAGGACTTCGTTTTGATATAGAAGTAGAACCGCTCTCTGTATTCTATAATCGGGAATTATCGTTGCGTTCTGGATTCCCATAAGGACAATGGGAATGGCAATGGAATTGGAAATGAAATTTGGGAATGGAAATAAAGGTGGCTGCTGGACATTCTATAGATAAAGTCTGCTTTTGGAAGGTAATGATGTGTGTATTCTGTTCTTCCGCATATAATTAGAAATTTGCGTTTACAGCATTGCTCAAAGGGTGGCTTCATTGTATACTTTGATTGCATTCAATTGAATGCTGGAATTAGATTTGCTGCTTTGTACTACGTGGACCTATTGTATGTTTATGGATATACTTATTTTATAGACCGTAATCTAGACCTCTCTAACGTGTATCTTTTGTACATAGGTTAAGGTATATATAGCATTAGTTTCTGTGGCATTTAAGGACAAATGTGGTAATGAATAATTATATATTATATATATGTAGATACATATTCATGTTAAATTGAATTTTCTATTATTAAATGACAACCACACCGACTAAATTCGGAGTATTTCGATGGTAGGTACTTAGGCAAAACCGATATGTCAATAAAAAAAATAATAACTATTGCGGAGCTATGTATGTGAGACTTGCTTTTCAATGAAACTGAAAAGGCGTTTTCATTTAATTTGTTAACAGGTCAGCAACTTAAACAAATCGCCTTAAGATGGAAATATATTCTCCGAAACGCAAAGCATAAGAAATAAACAACATTGAATGGTGAGAGAATGTTTAATGAAACAAGAATTTTAGATTATGTATGAATTTAAGGCTGATTTTTCACTCTTTTCCAACTTGTCTTAAAGCATGTATATAGTTGACCAACGCTAGAATATTTTACTTCACTTGTATAGCTTTTAACTTAAGAACTCTTAATTAATAGTTGACATGCTTAAAAAAATATCCTCTGGGAAATTTATGACAGATTTGAATAATTTTGTTTTAAATTACATACATACATATGTATTATTTTTTATCATTCAAAAATTACTGTTTTAGCTTTATTGGGGTTTAATTGGTCAAAAAAGTAGTACCCTTGGCATGATGGTTAGTGCTTTGGACTAAGTCCCCTGTTAGTAACGAAGGTTGAGCTTCAGCTCATCTTCAACTCAATAAAAAATAAAAAGTCAGCAGGTGTCGATGGTATATCCAACGTTGTACTAAGACATTTACCGATGGAGGCAATTGACATTTACACCACACTTTTCAATAATGCACTGAATAATGCATATTATCCAGTGCATTGGAAGACCGCTGTGGTTCATCCTCTCCCGAAAAAGGGAAAGGACAACTCCAACCCGTCAAATCTTCGGTCGATAAGTCTTCTTCCGAGCATCAGCAAAGTTTTCGAAAAAATCATTAATAGGGCTCTGACTAAGTGGGCTGCGGACAACAAAATAATTCCGGATAAACAGTTCGGGTTCAAGGCGGGTCATGACACAATTCATGCTGCGTCTAAACTCGTTTCTGATATCCAATAGAATAAAACAAAACAACAATGCACAGGTGCAGTTCTGGTTGATTTGGAAAAGGCCTTTGACACCGTATGGTTAGAGGGTCTTTACCTAAAACTGAGCAGGCTTGGCATAAGCAAGCCATTGTTGTATATACTTTATGACATGCTTAACGGTAGAAAGTTTGTTGTCAAAAGTGGCAATGTAACTTCTACCACAACATTCTTAATTAAAAATGGTTTTCAACAGGGAGCGGTGAATTCGCCGATTCTCTTCAGCATTTACACCAGCGATCTGACAGGTAGTCTTACAAAGGCAATTGCGTACGCCGACGATCTAATTGCGTACAGAACGGCCCGAAAGGTTGAGGTTATTAGAATTCTCTTGCAGCGTGATTTCGACAAGATTCAGCGATATTGCGACGACTGGAAACTGAAAATAAATGTCCAGAAGTCGGAGACAATTCTGTTCCGGACTCCGTTGGCTGGGGCCACGAGGGATACGTGCAAGAATTGGCGCAAGATGGTTATCGTTGATCTTCACGGGCAGCCATTAGCGAGCAAAAGTGTAGTGAAGTACCTCGGTATCTGGTTAGATCAGTATTTATATTTCGACAGACATATAAATGCTGCTCTGACCAGGGCCCGAGGAGCCTTCGCTCTAACGAAACGGCTGTTTTTTAGCAGTCGGCTTGACCCCAGAGTGAAGGTAATTTGCTACATGGCCCTCATACGGCCGATGATCGTTTATGGTTGTCCTGTGTGGTTCAGCGTTGCCCCTTCCCAGATGGAGAAGTTTCGGGTGTTCGAGCGGCAGTGTTTACGACGCTGTACCGGCTTATATCGAACAGCCGAATCTTCTTACGTGCATAACTATTCCAACGAGGTCCTATACAACGGGGCTCGAATCAACAGAATTGACAATTTCGTGATAAAACTCGTTCGAGGTCACATTGCAAGAGCTATGTCTTCGACCAACAATTTAATTTTCAGGGCGTTCTATCCGAACGACGAGTTTTTTGAAAGTGCACGCTTGAGCGGCTTCATTCCACCAGAGGCATTCCTTTTTTTAGATAGATGAGGTCTGATACAGGATAGATTGACAGTTCCGTTAATCTACCACGTCAGACGACGAACCGTGGATAGGCGACTCCTGTACAATCGGGACGTCATGGCACAAGGCGGAGCAGAGCTCCTTCGGTTCAGTAGGGCTGTGTCCGAACGGGACCGAATTGATAGGGTGAAGCAGGAGAACCAGTTCTGGTGGCTTCAATCGGCACTTGATAGTGAGTAGTCGGGATGGGGTTTTAAGCCTTGGCCGGCTTACATACTTGTTTTATAGTTTTAAGTAGAATAGGCATGGTGGCACAAAAAAAAAAACATACAAAAAAAAATACAAAAAATACAAAAAAAAAAATAAAAAAAAAAATACAAAAAAAAAGACAAAATATGAAAAACAAAAAACGTTAGATAGTTAGATTTGCTGCTGTGGTTGTTCTAGTTTTAAGTAGGGTATAGGTAGAATAGGTAGTTTTAGTTAGCTTTAAGTTTTATATTAAGGACCTTATTTTAAGTAGTTTTTAAGTAAAAATAAAAAAGGATATTGACATTAGTTTTTTTAAATTTTCTAATGAATACATCTCATAAATAAAATAGATCTCAGGGCCGAAAGGCATTAGCATTAAGTATTATTGTTTAACTTGGAGTGTCCGTATGGGACCAGTAAGTTAGTTGTAAGTTATGGTTAATTAGGCTAGTTTTATGAATTTTTGTCTAGCTTTAAGATAGATTTAAGATTGAATTAATAAAAATGAATTTGAAAAAAAAAAAAAAAAAGTGCTTTGGACTGTCATGCGAGAGGTTTTGGGTTCGATCCCTGCCTGTGCCACCTAAAGTTTTTTTTTTCACGGGTACTGCCTCATGTGAGGAATTGACAAATTCTCCAAGAGTAATTCTTGTCATGAAAAAGTGCTTTCTCAAATTATCCGTTCGGTTCGGATTCGGCATATAAACTGTAGGTCCCCTCCATCCCTGCAATTGCTCGCACACAGGAATGGTTGAGAGTTGTAAGTCACTAGGCCCTGGTTCTCTACGGACTGTTGCGCCACCTTATTTATTTATTTATTTTTTAATTGGTCAAAAAAAGTTTTTTTGTTCTTAATGCAATAAAATTAACAAAATTAATTATTATTTTACGACTTTTTTAATAAGAGCAAACAATATTTGAAACACAACCTTGCGTAGTTCAAGTGATTGTAGTCTAAATTTTTGAATCTAGTTCACAGAATGTTTGGATGGTTTTTGGATTGTTGCGATAACATTGCTCACCGTTTCACACAAACGAAAATCCAAAGGTTTCAAACCAAACCAAATTTAAAGGTTTGGCTGCCGAAGTGCTAATTGACATCACCCAAACGGCTGGTAACACAATTTGGAAATGTGGTGCGCAAATGATCAATTTTAGCATCGTTTTGGTTGGTCATGTTGTAAGGTGCGGCATCCTGGATGAACCAGTGGTGGTCCACATCCGTGTGTACTAGACTTTGAAAGCCAAAATCTGTAAGCAAAGTCGCAGTTCCTCATAATTTATTGTAATAACTAAAAGTTGGGATAATTTATTGGAGAACGACAACTTTGATTGAAGAACAATAAAATATGAAGTTAAAAAAATGTCACCTACGAGCAAAGAAAATGGCTCTTAAATAATTTTGTTCCAACTTCTCAAAAAAAGCATCCGAACAATGTAGCTAAGCATTAAGACGCGATACCATTTCGAATCTCAAGACCTCAAATGTTTTTTTATGTTTACTGTTCGAATATTAATTGTCAACAAAATTAAGCTAATTTTCTGATTTAAGGATTTTTTGTGTGTCCTGGATTCGAACTTAGGCTTACAATTACTCCATCAGGTCAAGTTTTTCAAATATATAACTTTACAAATTAATAAAACAATTTTGTTTAAGGCTACACTAAATCACGGTATAGGTCTCTGTAACAAATTTTATGAAGATTTTGCAAAGCAAAATACTTTTTTGTTTAAATCTTCTATTAACTCACTTACCTTTCGGGACTTTATGAGTCTATATTTTGAGTCTTTACACTTTGGATATTATGCTTTCCTCATTTTGCAGAAATAAGTTGTAGTGTAAGTTTTTGGTGTTGATTACGAATTTGAACTTCGATTTTACCTATATTCCATATTTAAAAAATGCCCGTTTTTAGCTTTTTGTCAGTCAACTGTGTAGGCAGGTTACTAACAAATAAAAAGGACAACAGACAAACAAATTTACAAAAAATAAGGATTTTTGCCAATACAAAAATAGAAATCTAAATTTCACCACAATCTTCTTGTAAAAATATTCAGTGGTCAACAAAACGTACTTATTAAAATGCTAAAACTGTTTTTCTTAATCATCTAATAGTCTATAAGATATTCTCGTAATTTTTTCCCGTCCCAAATTTTTGAAAAGACGACAAGTACCTATTATTTTTTTCTCTCACAAAATTTTTCTACTCATTTCTCGAACCTATTTAAAAACCTTAACTCATCGTCATCATTGTTGTAGCAGCTTCTTTTAATTATTAATTCTGGTATGCACGTTAGTTGAAATTCGGGTAACATCCATTTCATCAAAACCATCAACACCCTCTTAGACGAGCGAAGCGATGAATGTGACTTCTGACAAAGTCAAAGAGGAGACGACATCCTTGTGATGCTGGTCTCGAAAGCCCCAGCTGCAGTCCTAGTCACAGTCCCGTCCCAGCTTCGGGGCGATAGCGAAGCAATGGCGATGTTGTAAAAGCAAAGTGCTATGCTGCTCAGCTCATTCGTGTCATTGAAGAGCTAATTAAGAAATATGCAGCTTTTTCTCAGCACTCAGTTACGTGACCTGACTTCTTTATGGCGAATTAATTTCTTATTTCGTGTTTGGTTTCAATATAATTTTCTTTCTATGTTTTATATTTTCGGACGTCATTCCCAGAGCGGGGAAATTTACTTCTATTGAAGAGGATTCTTGATAAGACGAAAGGACGGACAGGGCGACTGGCGCCTTTTTTATTCTCTGAGGATAGCGTTGACAGGGCATTAAATATTTGACAGTTTCTTTAGTTTCGACGAGGAAAAAATGAAAAACGTGTTGGTTCTGGTGACATCCGGAAAGCAAGCAGAAAGCGTTTTAATCACTAACAGACTCCTCACAGAGCAACATCTCACACAGCCTCCTATAGATAGAAAGAAGGACAGTTTGTTGTTTAAGTCCAACCAAATCCAACAAAAAAGGTCTTCAATATGATTTGGGAATCTAGAAATTAGCGGAAGTAGCTACATAAAGTAGTTGACAGACTGAGGCTCTTCCTCTCATACAAAATCCCATTGGGAATGGGTGACAAGAGAAGCACTTAAAAAGTTTGCTAAACTTTACCATTGTGTTTTTGATTTGAAGTTGTGAGAGGAATTCCGGTCTAGCAATAAACCAAAAACTGCTCATTTCGGGTTTTCGTTCCCGGACAATTTATGCAAATATCCCATCAAAAACTAAAACCAAGCGACTGATATGATTCCAAGAGACCAGCAAGGCAGCAACCCGGTACGGTACCGGAAGGACTCCAGGAACTCCGTTAAAAGCATTTAGGTGTACCTATGTCGTTCTCCATCTCGTTGGTATACATATATTCGTATCGTATTTATTGTTGCAGCACAATGCAGCCGTACGCAGTTAAGTTGGTATAAAGTATAAACTTTTCCCTTAAAAATATGGCAGCTACGGGAAATGTTTTGGAAATTTATGGTTTTGCCTTTTGAGATGTACAAATTTTTCTCCTGAATGTCGGCTATCCTCATCCACATCCTCATTCTCGTCCTCAAGTTGAATTCAAACTGACTTCCATTGTCATATATATTAAGTGAATAAAGGGCCATTTTCAAGTACATATTTGTTCACCATCCATTCCGTCAATCGCTCAAGTACGTAAGCGAAAGGTATTTTGATAGCAAGTTTTATCAAAATTCACAACTCCTGGATGAATTCAAGCTTAGGGATGCATTTATCTGGGACATCACAACCAACGACGACGACGCTGACGACGACGTTTACTACGACAAAAATATAAGCTAAAGATTGACTTTCGCATTTGAATTGACCATAACCAATGAAGTCGAGGTAACAGAGGGTAATAGTGGGAGTTAGTCATTTCAATATGACACACTCGACAGGATTCAATTTCCATAAACACGATTTTGCTTTAATGTCCGGATATTTGCATAAAGGATTCTTCTATAGTCTATTCTATTGGCATTTTGAAAACCCCTCTGGACTCTGCAGGAGATGGGGAAGCCCAACCCGAAGTTGAATTTGAAGTCGATGCCGATGCCGAAGCCGAAACAGAGGCAAGATACTGGCTTGTCCTTTGGAAATAAGGTATAGGTATTTTCTGTATAAAATAAAATAAATGTATATAGTTTTGTGACTAAGTTAAAGGAATTGAAAACCTCGTTCAATTTCTCCTTATGGAAATGGACTCGAATTACTTATGCTTTTTCTCAAAAGTTAACATTTATTTAAATCTCACATTGAAAGGACGACAACGACGATGAAGATGACGATGACGATGACAACAACGAGCGACGGATGGACGGACATTTTCAAGAGTGTATACTCTATTGTCCAATCTGGAAGAGGCATGGACTGAGGATTGAAGATGGAGATCGACATGGACATGCAAATGGGGACAGAACGAGGACATATACAATCACTTCTGCAGTCAGTGGAAGTTTTAAGACAACAGTAACGAGAGAAATATAGAATATTGCTCCTGGCTGATTGCTGAGTGTTCAATTTGTGTGTTGCTTCGCATATAAGAAGTAAAAGGATGTAGATTTTAGGTCGGTGTTGCTGTTGGCCATGGCCATATATAGGAATAAGTTTGGGAAACACCTCCGGCTTATTGTTTGAAATAATATTAGGAAATTCGCACCTATAGGAGTATTGTTTATTACTAGTACTGGGATTGGGTTTTTGAAACTTTGTGTGTTTTTGAAATTTCTTAGCAAAATTGGAACAAGATACTTTCCCAGGGAAGTACTTTCAATTGAATTTGAATTGAATGTGGATGCAGAAACTATAGACGAATTACAAATCATAATAACATTTAAAGTCAGGCTTTGGCAAATGATTTTGTGTCCAATTTACATAATAGATTGATGCAGTATCTTATATTTGATGAATTTTATGTACGTTGTAGGATTTGTTAAGAACAAAAAAGTATGAATACATACATATGTAAATACATGTTATTTTGTATGAATATATTTATGTTAAACTCTAGTTTTCGTAGATGTGACACTAAAACGCAACAATAAGGGTATTTGTCCAAAAGGTGTTAGGTAGGTAGTTTTTCGATAGTATTCTGCCTTTAACATAAAACTTAGATTTTAACTTTTTGCCCTTAAGAAGAACTTGAGTACAAAAATTTTACTATAATAATAACGTTTTTATTGGAATCAATTATTCAACTTTTTAACTACCCCATGTTTTAAATAAACTTCAAAAACATACTAATATTCGAATCTTCTCAATGTTACCCTTAAAAACTTCCAACTGATATTTTTTAATAACCTGATTATGAGTTTAAATAAATTATTGGTATTTTTGTTGGTTCTTATTTTTTTTTTTTTTTGTTAAAAAAAATGATAGTTTTGGATTGCAGAGGCCTTGCAACGTCATACAATGTTAACAATTTTAATTCGATAGCTCGAAACAAGTTAATTATGACCATTTAAGCCTTTGAATTTACGTCATAACCAATGTCCATTTTTCTAGTTCTTATGTCAAAAAATTAAACTAGTACATCTATGGTCCAAATAATAGGAACACTTGAAGAAAATATTCTTACAATAGCCTTGTTTGGTTAGAAAAGTGAAATTTAGATAGGCTTTTTAGTCTGGCTTTGGTTACGAAATCTTGAAGTCTCTTTAAGCAATTTACTTAGTGCCATACAAATGGAAAAACCCAAAGGAAGCAGAAGATATCTGTTTGAAATGACTATTAGACACAACAAATTTTAGTAAGAAAATATAAAGCCAAGAAATCTAAAGTTGTCGGTCTTCTTTTTCGTATCCATAGCATGCATAGCATACACTATTCTTTCCAATGTGAGAAGCGTTCAGAACCAAGCTCAGTAAACCAATGTTCCAACTTGAGAATTACTTACATTTGGTATCCTGACAGTTTGTCCAGTAATTTCCCCATATGAAGTACATGTACAATTTGTGCTTTTTTCTTCAAAAATTGTATAACTCTACAGTGTTGTACCCGTGGCATGATGGTTAGTGCGTTGGACTGTCATGCCAGAAGTCTTGGGTTCGATCCCTGCCTGTGCCATCTAAAGTTTTTTCACGGGTACTGCCTCCTGCGAGGAATTGACAAATCCTCCAAGAGTAATTCTTGTCATGAAAAGTGCTTTCTCAAATTAGCCGTTCGGATTCGGCTTTAAATTGTAGGTCCCCTCTATCCCTGACAACAGTACTCGCACACAGGAATGGTTGAGAGTTGTAAGTCACTAGGTCCTAGTTCTCAACGGACTGTTAAATAAAAATAAATTAGGTGGCGCAACAGTCCGTAGAGAACCAGGGCTTAGTGACTTACAACTCTTAACCATTCCTGTGTGCGAGCAATTGCAGGGATGGAGGGGACCTACAGTTTATATGCCGAATCCGAAAGGCTAATTTGAGAAAACACTTTTTCATGACAAGAATTACTCTTGGAGAATTTGTCAATTCCTCGCAAGAGGCAGTACCCATGAAAACTCTTCTTTTTTTTTAATTAAGGTGGCACAGGCAGGGATTGAACCCAATACCTCTCGCATGACAGTCCAACGCACTAACCATTATGCCAAGGGTATCAAAATTACTACAACGGACTGTTGCGCCACCTAATTTAATTTTTTTAAGCTTCATAATCTTCAAAGACGTATGTATATCTTGAAAACTGATAGTGTTTTTTGTAGAAAATTTAAGTTCATATAAAACTGCACCGCACTTTCTTTCTGTGCGGCTGAAAAAAAGGTTTAGTGGTCCTTTCTACCCCGTGGCTGATAGTTAACGATAAATCGCAATAAACACTTTTGTATATAGCGTTCGATTCTGAGAAAAACCCTTTAACGGGCGAGATAATAATTTTGAAACTTTAAACGACGTAGGCGATTATTAAATAATAATACTAAGGGCTAAGATCTTCAAGGATGGGTTGTTTTCTGATTTGAGTTCAAACAAATTTTGACTGGACTGGTAGAAAAGAGTAACCGCTCAGAAAATAAAATCACCCTAGAAGACATACTATAGAATGTTGCCTTTTAGAATATACCACTTAGACAGCCACATTTCTTTGGACCTAAATCTCATTAAGAACCAACAAATTCAGCGCAAGACGAAAGAGAACAGACATCAGCTTTCTATCAAAACGAATCTTTGGAGAATAATCACTGGAAATGTTGTACTTAACTCCTAGATCGCTCTATGACAAATTGTATTAACTTAAATTAATTAAATGCGCAGCATTTTCCAACTAAATATGCAATATGATTTATCAACAAATATAACAGATTGACATTTATTTGTCGACTTGTATTGTTTTTTCCAAAGTTTAGATCAAGTGTTTCTAATTTTTTGGCCAGACTTTAACCAAGCCTGCAGCAAATGGACTTCAATTTTTTGTTTTAACCATTTATTTTAACAAATACAAAAAATTAACCAATGCAACTAAATAATAAAAATTTAGATTTGTTCTCTTAATCAATTGCAATTTTTCTCTCCATTTTAGAAAAAATAGTATCAGACTCTTGGGGATATTCCTGCAAACAAATAAAATCCTATCTAAAACACAGGACGTCATCTCATTAAGAAAATGCCTTGTAATAAAACCAACTTTATTGCCATAAAATGTCTACATTCGACATTAAATCCGTTTTTATTTCTGATTTGATGCGCAGTAGTAATTGGAGAATAACTTTTTCAAATCCTTATTCGAAAACTACTTTTGTTTTCTAATATATAGTGTCTTTCATAGTGGGTCCACAAATGTGTGTCTATAGAGAGTAAAGAACTGAAAAAATTGGTAGTCTTGAAACAGTTTTTTTTTTGGAACGACTCATAATGAAAATGATTGAATGGCGGAATGATTCCTTCATCACCATAATCATCATCATCGTCCTTGTAGGATCTTGATAAATCTGCGTGGCGGTGGCGCGGCGGCCGGCGGCGAGCAACCGAATAGAAATTCATTTTCCTTAATCTTATTATTATATTCAATAAATCCCAATTTATCGCACTTTAAAAGTAAACGAGTACACACAATGACGGAATTACAAAGCCGTTAACAACGACCCTTAAGTGTCGAGCATTTGCTGTTCATTTCAATAGACAAGGACGACTATAGACCATCAAATCCAACCTATTTGTCTCATCATCAATTTCGAATTAATCTCTTTTCTTTGGTTTTAGAGTTTGTTATAATAATGAGAAATGGCTGAAACAGTGTTAATGTCTTGCAACACTGAGAGAAAATTTACTGCATAAAATAAATGTGTAAGTTTCTTAACGCTAAGCTTAAGATACCTGCAGTTATTTACAAATATTTGAATATGGAGTGAATCTAAACGGCTCAGCTCTGGTTTAAAATTTCATTTGCATCGATTACTCCATTTTCAAGGAGATTAAACATTTGATTTAAATTTGCACTAAATAAATACGAAGTCAGACCCTGACCTCATAATATTTGAACAGCTCAAGCCTAATATTTTTTCCAAATAGTTTGTTCCCCAATAAAATTAGTAATTAATTATAGGAACACCCCCAAAAGTAAAAAGTCCGCCGTTCTATAAAACTAAAATTTGTATCCTGTCACTTTAAGGCCAACAAATATAAAAAAAATTAAATTTATAGGAAATTATATTTTATAGGAATAGCTGAAAAAAACGTTTGTTCCTTTTTACTTATATTTATTAATAAAAAACATAAAATACATAAATTAAAATAAACATTATTTATATTTTTCTACAAAAAAAGACCGTAAAAACAAGGTTTTTATATTATTTAGTTGCATTTAAAAAGTCTAAGACTTCATGCTCTATAGCACTTTTTTTCCTTTTCGGAATGCACCTTATACTGGCTATAAAAGGGTCCGATGTTATCAATAGCCTATTTAAAAGATCCGTTATTGTGTCTAACCGCGAAGTTTTTGTCGTAAATAGCTCACGATATTTGATGTTTTCTTTGTTCCTAGCTTCTTGCGCTTCCTCCGAAAGTTGGCTAATCGGCAAATTCGGTGGATTAAACTAATAATAATTTAATTGATTAACTATTTAGTTATCTACAACTCATGTTTATACACTTTATACCATTGAAATGAAAATGAAAAAGTTATAGTTAAAAACAGGTTTTCAATAAAAATGTCTTTAAAAGTCCAAAATCGAGAAAAAAAGAAAGAAAACTTTTAAAAAAACATTTATTTTGAAAATTGTTTTTTTTTTTATTGAATTATAACTTTTTTATTTTTAGTTCTACATAAAAAGTTTATTTACATAAATTGTAGAGAATTTAATTATCTACAAGATGATATTAGTATTTTTTATGAAAAATAACTATTTTCAAAATATCACGTAAAACTCTTATGACCCCTTTATAGAAGATGGCCCCTCAATAGGAGGGAGGGGAAGTATGGTGGGTTGAGCTCCAAAAATCGAAAATTATACTCACACTAAACTCCCCTACACATACGCAAACAAAAATCTTGTCAATGTAGCATTTCATGGTAATATAAGTAAAATAACTCTTATTTTGACATTCATTTTTTTGCTGAAGGCCAGTTCGAAAATGAAAAAAAAAATGTATGGGCGTCGCACCTATGCGCAGCAACTTAAACCGGTTAATTATAGCAGACATATCAGGCTTTAAAATGCATATAGTCTCGCATCCGAATAACACTGAATAATTTAATTTTTTCTCTAATGAATGTACAAATTGTATAAAATTACGCTTTTTTTGTACCCTATCCTCCAACAAATATATTTAAACACCATATAAATTAAAATTTTACATTCTTTTCAATTCTCCGATATCCTGTTAATAAAATAAAAGCAAAACTTTCAGCAAAAACTGAACCACGCGCTCACAAAAAAATAAAGACCTAAACCACCTTCACTGGCCAATTGCCATACCGAAAAAATGACTAATTGCAGCTTTGACATCAATTATCTTCGTTCTATATCACTCCTGCATAACAATTCTTTCTAAATCGGCTAGTAGAAGGTTTAGGCTCCAAGTAAAACCAACTTTTACATCAGTTTGTGCATATCATTTTTTTAATTAAATCCCGCTAGATTTGCGAATTCTCACACTGTGCGGCGGCGGCGCGCGGTCGGACAAACGATTGAAACCACCTCCAATGTTGTAAGTTGGTGTTTCTGGTGTGGATAAGCTTTTAATTAAAAAAAAAAAAAGTAACTCTGATTAGTTTTTGAACTGGTAGTAAAATTATTCTTTTTCCTTGACAACCATTAGCTTTTCGGTGGACGAACAATTGCAAAGAGTTTGATTCTTTAGAGGTTTTTTTGCTATACAAATGAAAAATGGAAGAACTTTTGAAAGGGGTAGACAAACAACAAGTTTTAGACTGTAAAGATTCAATAGACTAGACAAACGATTGCAATCGCTTCTAATGATCTAAGTTGATTTTTGGGTGTGTTCCTATAAAAAAATAAAGTCTTATAATGGGTGATTTTTTTGAGGTTAGGATTTTCATGCATTAGTATTTGACAGATCACGCGGGATTTCAGACATGGTGTCAAAGAGAAAGATGCTCAGTATGCTTTGACATTTCATCATGAATAGACTTACTAACGAGCAACGCTTGCAAATCATTGAATTTTATTACCAAAATCAGTGTTCGGTTCGAAATGTGTTTCGCGCTTTTTTATCGACAAATTTTGTTCAGCGATGAGGCTCATTTCTGGTTGAATGGCTACGTAAATAAGCAAAATTGCCGCATTTGGAGTGAAGAGCAACCAGAAGCCGTTCAAGAACTGCCCATGCATCCCGAAAAATGCACTGTTTGGTGTGGTTTGTACGCTGGTGGTATCATTGGACCGTATTTTTTCAAAGATGCTGTTGGACGCAACGTTACGGTGAATGGCGATCGCTATCGTTCAATGCTAACAAACTTTTTGTTGCCAAAAATGGAAGAACTGAACTTGGTTGACATGTGGTTTCAACAAGATGGCGCTACATGCCACACAGCTCGCGATTCTATGGCCATTTTGAGGGAAAACTTCGGAGAACAATTCATCTCAAGGAATGGACCGGTAAGTTGGCCACCAAGATCATGCGATTTGACGCCTTTAGACTATTTTTTGTGGGGCTACGTCAAGTCTAAAGTCTACACAAATAAGCCAGCAACTATTCCAGCTTTGGAAGACAACATTTCCGAAGAAATTCGGGCTATTCCGGCCGAAATGCTCGAAAAAGTTACCCAAAATTGGACTTTCCGAATGGACCACCTAAGACGCAGCCGCGGTCAACATTTAAATGAAATTATCTTCAAAAAGTAAATGTCATGGACCAATCTAACGTCTCAAATAAAGAATCGATGAGATTTTGCAAATTTTATGCATTTTTTTTTAAAAAAAAGTTCTCAAGCTCTTAAAAAATCACCCTATTTTGTTTTTAACTGAGGGTGGCGTGATAAAAAGATCATAAGAAGGAAATGGACACAAGAACCCACTTAGTCTGATCGTCCTAATTTATTAATTGTGGACAGAAGATGTTTTTTTTAAATTAAAGCTGTCCCGTAAAAAAAAGAGAAGCTTAATAACTTTTTTCTTAGGGATGGAAAAAGGAATAGGTTCAAAAATGTTGAGATCATTGCTTTTATTTTTTCGGTTAAAGAATGCTTTAAGTTTTTCAGTGGTGCAGATTTTCTTCCAGTGCAGAAAAGTTCACTACTCCAAATTAAGAATTGTTTGAACAAAAGCCGTAGTACCTTTGTTCACACGCATACTCGTACAACATATGAAACATTTCCAGAATCTAAGTGCTAGTTTGCATCAGACAAGTTGTGTAAACAACAGTTCCGTTCTCTAGTTCCAAGTTCAGTAAATAAGGCACAAAATGTTACTCTTGTTTGTGTTTCTGCTGTGTGTCCCATGAGGGACCAAACGACCGACCGACCGACATCTCTTAAAATAAAGACCTCAAACAATGTCCGGAACGGAATGTAAATTATTAAATTAAATATTTAAATTTTATTCCAAAGCGAAAGCAACTTGGAGTCTTTTTAGTGCTGCCAGAGAATAATTATTTGTTCCGCATCTATTTGGACTCCAACTTAGACAAAGACCAACTCTCCTTCCAACACTGAAGGCTGAAGCTTCCTTTAGTGCGTGCATTTATGTATGTAGAGTAGATATAAATATGTATCAGAAGCAAATATCCTGGAGCTTGAACTACAAAATCAATAGACTATATATTTGTTTTAGCCAAAGGAGTGAAGTGTGTTTCCTATATTGACTGTTTAGTTTTTAGTTTTCGCACTTGAAAATGCATTTTCCAGAACTGGAGAAGGTATATATTTGGGGTAAGCTAGGGGCTTGGTTTGGCCAAACTTATTTGTCTTTTAGTGCAAATGACTTGATTTTCAATCCATTTAGCTGGGTGTTCCTTCTCGGAATGTATATAGATGCAGATACATAATATGAGATTTATACAAATCCCTTTTTGCTTTTTCTAGAGAATTGAGTTATTTCCATTATGGGATTTGCAAACATCCGGAGGGTAGAGCATCCACTTGCTCTAAAGGATTTGCATGAAGAAATTTAAAAGCAATAATATCCTCGGAGGTTAGTTTGTGGTTTAAATAATAAAAAAAAAAAAACTTTTCATATAGAACAATATGCTCTACTCAAAAGGTGCTGATAGAAGCTGAATTTGAAAGCGAGTCTTTATTATAAAAATGCGAATGCGAGCGAAATCAAGAGAAATTGATTTTCTTTTCTAACCAGGATCAAACCTTTAAAAAAGTCCCAATAAAACTCACACACATATAAGATATATTTCGCCGAAAATCTTAGTTCAAGGAGAACTAAAAATCCACTCTTTACTTCCTACCATAAGAAAATTTTATTGAACCCAATTTTTAAATTTTCTTTCGTGTTCTAATAATTTTTAAAATCTTGGTTTTTCATGAAATAAATATTTGTTTTTAATCCCTTCAAGCGACTTTACGGTTGGAAACGACTCAGCAGTCGTTTGACACTCTAAATAGAGTGTCAAAAGTTGCCAAAATTCTCCTATTGGGGTTTTGTCCACAATCATTTAAAGAGGGTAAGACTAGGAGAGATACCATTATGATCTTTATAGAATATTTATGTATGTTGGCACAATATATGTATAAGCATCGTTTTGATTTTTATTTCGTTAAACATTGTTTAGCATTAAGTTAAAAATTGCAAAAATACTTCGAAAATGCTGAAACGTTTCGAATATCGCAACAGAAAAAAGCTTATACTTTAATTATCTGGGAAGTATTTCAGACATTTTTTAAGTACATTTTTTCCACACGGAAAGAAGTGTTTGGCATTTATGACAATGCTAGTATGGCCTGGAGTCCCATACTGAAAAAGTATCGGTGATATTCCTACATTGTATTGCTACAACTCCTATAAGTATGGGATTATGTACTATACTGTATGGTACCACAATCTTTGCTTGTAACACAAGGGCGCATAGTACGTTTGACGAGACAGCATTGCCTTCAGCCCCATACTGTACCGGAGATGTCGCAATGCTACTAGTTTTTCTTATTGGATTGCTGTCAATAGTGTAAGTATAAGGGACATAACAATAATGGATAGACTTTTCTGCTAGGAGCGTTGTACATGTCGCCAGTCAGTATGGGCCCGACTCCCATACTGGCATTGGCGTATCGGCTATAACTATTGTCGACGTTACTATTTTCATTATGGCCAAATTAACTATGCTTACAACTTTGTATCCAATGGAAATCTTCTAAGCCATACAATATTGCGTTCACACCCATACTGACATTGTAATATTCGCAATGTATTTCTTTCCGTGCAAGAATTTCTTAAAGTAAAATAAAATTACTTACTTATTTGAATACATAATTTTTGAAGTATAACGCGAAGCAACCGACATCAAGGCATCAAAATTCCACTTCATTGCAGAACTTTACCGAGACTTTAAAAATAACTGATATTTGTTTATATTAACTTAAAGTTCATCACTTATATAACATTTTCTTGAATTTTTTCCAGCACAATAAAAGTGAATATTCTAATTAATTTGTTTCTTTTTAGTTCGAGACGATTGTGACCCAAGCAGAAGAACTTCAACAACTTCTACTTCCGAGCCAATTGCCAAAGAGCAAAGATAACAAAGAAGAATTTGCTGAATGAATATGGTGAATTACTTAATGGTGAACTAATACCGTGACTACAAGAGTGAATTGAGCAATCGAATCAAATCCGAATTTATATTTCGATCAATTGAATTTATATATTTTACAATGTTACAAAATAAACAGAAAAAAATGAAAACCATATAAAAAATTGAGGCAGCGGTCAAACCACTGCTTTTAAAATGTTGTATTTCAAAACTTTGCATTACAAAATCCTGTATGAACAAAATATAGCCAAAATGCTGTAGGACAAAATTATGTGCTTCAAAAGCTTCAATTTTCACATTCGGGAGAAAAATGATTACGAAAAAATTGAACAACAATTGCTTGTAATTGAAATCTTTATTCACTTTTGGAATTGCTTTTAATTGAAATTGAAGAACTTCAAGTAATAATTACATGTAATTAAAAAGCGTGAATTTCTTTCAATTTTATGACTAAAATGATATTTAAAACACAAGTAATGGTCAACAAAGTAGAAATGATTGCTTTATCAAGTAATCACTACACAAATTTAATCAAATTTTTTTTAGGCGAAAATATTTGCTTTGAAATAAGGAAATCGATTACCCTTACTGAAAATCAAGAGCTTTCCTTCAAAAACTTAAACAAACCTCTATAATTTTCAATTACTTATAATTAGTAAATTCATTTTTTCAATAACAATTACAAGTAATTGAAATATATATTTTTCAATAACAATTACAAGACTTGGAGATTCAGTATTATGACACACGATGTTATGACCAAAGAGTACCTATTATACAAAATTTGTATTATATCGATTTTTGAAAAACAGAATTTCGACCTGCTGTCTTTAACCAACTTTACTTCAAAAATTATGAAATTAACCAATAAATTGAGCTTTAAGCAGTTTTTTGTAGACAATATATTTGGGAAGTAAAAAAAAATTGGAGTGCCATTTTTTATAGGTTTTTATTCCTTTCAAAACAAAATGTCAATGGAATGTTTCTTCAACTTAGAAATTAGTTTATTCTGACGAAAAATCGGTTACACTTTTTTTTTGTGAGAAGAAACTTCAACTAGTCTTTCTACAAAAACCGTTTATGAGCA
Source organism: Eupeodes latifasciatus (assembly GCA_920104205.1). NCBI lineage: Eukaryota > Metazoa > Arthropoda > Insecta > Diptera > Syrphidae > Eupeodes > Eupeodes latifasciatus. Next base: position 157,150,982 of record OV049925.1, read on the forward strand.
TTCTACAGGTTTTTTTTTTTAATTAGGATGGGTTGATTTTGACAGCTCGTGGCGGCCATATTGTTCCTTTTACATTCTGTCAAAATATCTTCTTTTAATCAATCAATAAATAGAAAGCATTATGTGATAATATTAATTGAATGTTAGAGCAGTTAGAAGTTGATCTCAATTTTTGTCGAAAAATCATCTTTAGAAAAATTGCCAGATTTACGACAACACCAATCCATATGAGACTCAAGAGGTGCCAATGAATCCAAATAAAGTAACTGTTTGGTGAGGATTTTGCGCTGGAGGCGTCTAAAATGCTGGCTAAAAGTTGATGATCACCAACTTGACCACCAAGATCGTGCGATTTGAACCCTTCAGACAAGGTCTTATGGGGCTTTATTTGAAACTAACACAGCCCTCCAAGGCAACATAATCGATGCCATCGGTCAAATTCATCCTGATTTATGCGCCAAAGTCATCGAAAACTGGACCTTTTGAATACGCGCGAAAACGATGTTATATTTCATTAATAATGTCATTAGCATGGCTCTTAAATAAATATAAAATCTTATTTAAATCTCATATACAGCTTGTTCTATTCGATTTTAAAATCGACCCACCTTTTGTGGAAAACCCTTTATAAGCGTTTCTTATTCCTAAAATCTTAAAGTATTTTTTTTTTAAGTTTTAGACGCTTCAAATGTTCAACAAGAAAAACGGCGTTATCCCTCGTCTAAGCTGCTGATTGTACTGATTTGTATGTAATTCTGTCAACTTTTGCAGTTTTTCTAGGCGTTAAAGAAGAATGTAGGTACATATGTATGTTTACTTTATATTTTTCGCGTAGGCGCTGATAGATTCCTTAAATAATGGCTGACAATCCCTGATTTTAATTTTGTAATCTATACATTAGCGGTTCGAAAAACGTTCGTCCTAGGTAACATCGATTTTTGGTATTTCCTCCGATGTCAGACATTTTATCAGGTTGTTTAGTTTCAGCATTCTATCCTTCTGACTTGGAGTGTATATGTACACTGTAAAGTACATACAATACAAAAAAGGATTATTGAACTGATACAAAAACTTTTTACTTTAATAAGAAAATTTTCTTAGAACATTTACCACAAATCAGTTTCTATAGTTTCTATCTCTCACATCAAGGACGACGCAAAAAAAGGAAGAAAGTAAGAAAATCCTCACATGTTTGTGTTCGTTTAGTTTAGTTTAGTTTAGTTTAGTTACACGAAAATACTTTACCGATTTTCTAATCTCATTTGCAGTTTCCTTTGATGTTGAATATAAAGCTCTTCCTATATAATACTATTACAACTTCCGCACCCCCTCCCTCCATTCTATCCTGTCCTCATCATCCTTTTCTTCCAATTTTTGTTGTCTATCCGTACAAAAACAATTCTTAGAAAATAGAGATTGAAATATCATTTTAGTATCCTATGTTTTTTTGAATATATTTCCTTAAAGGATATACTGCTTACGTACGAGTAGGTATATGGATTCTATAAATCGTATTTGGTTCAGCAATGTATGTGCGTATAGGGATTCCTAAACAAAACCGGGCCATTCTTCAATAATATGCGATAGGCAAAGGAGGAGAGTTTTGCAAAAATAAAGGACGATACAGGATTTTGTGGCTTGTTTTTGTACCTATTGTATCTTGTTCTAAGTATCAGGTAGGTATAACGATGGAGGTAGTGAAGGGTTGAAGTCCCCCTAAGTTATTTATAAACGATATACAGAACTTCATAACTTCCTTATAAGTTTAATATATTTTTATAACTTTTACTCTAACTCTGACATTCTCAAGAATTTAAGAAATTTAAAAATTTGAATCAATAAAATACTGGAACCTATACTAAGAATTAATGTTAAAGGATTTTCAATATACATTCTACATAATATTTGTGCTTCTTTTTTTTTGTATGGAGACTTAGAGTGTCGAAATTTGTAAAATGTCAGTCTTTTATTTTGAACCATTCTCATTCGAAAAACGATTTCAGGATGCGTCCCTGATGTAAGTCCATCTACTTGAATCATACAGTGTTTTTAACAATCCTTGATATGTTTGATTATACGTATCTACGTAAAATTTTGTGATGCGATTTAGGAGAAACTTAAATTTGTTTAATCTCCACTTTTGGGTTGGTTATGCGTAAGAGGTTTTACAAAACGTGCATGATGCAGTATTATCTTACTAACTTTTCAGAAACTATACATATACTTATTCATGAGGAAGCTTACTTTAGATGCAAACATTGCAAGAGGATATTCTTATTTAACATTAAGAATACCTTCATACTTCAAGGTTTAAAATATATGTGGTAAATTGGTAAGTTGATTACAGAAGTATTCTTGGTTTTATTATTTTAAAAATGATCATAAAAAAGACTTAATCAAAAAGCTCCAACTTGATTTATAAAAAAGGAAATATAGAGAGCCAATAGTAGTAAGAATAATACAAAACTTTTTGAAATTAAATGAAAAAGCGCACAGGAAGGATAATGTCTATTGTCTTCAATTGCATGGAAGTAGAATAAATATGGACTTTGATTAAATTTCCATAGGAGTGATTTTGTTCAAAGCTAGCTAACGAGACAACACACACATAACACACCCGGTGTCATCGTTAATAAATATAGATGTGGAAAGACCCATTCATTATAATAATGAATTATTTGTGGTCGACAGTATGTTTCGTCAGCAAACCTTAAAGGATAAGACTACAAATTGGGGTTCACATATATAGTCCAGAACGAACACAAATTCCTATAGGGATCTGGCAAGATGTTCTCTATTAATTATATCAACTATAGGTACAATTGAACATCGAAGCATCCAGAAGCATCCAGGCCTGGAATTGTATTCCACATCGATGCTGCTGCTCTCTCATACTCGCACTTTATACGCATCTGATTATCGACTATAATTATAATAAAAATGGGGTCAGATGGACTTTGATCCAGATTGCGAGGTCCATGTTATATATTCATTAGGTCTTGGGAAAATTAATTTGCTTCTTAATGAAAACAGCTGAGCAACACAAACTTGAGGATAGACAACAGATACGACTAACTAACAATCAATTGTTATGAGTTATGATAAAATTCGATTAAACTACGACGAGTTCCCTTTATTTCAATTTTTTTTTGTTATGATTTGATTACACGAAAAGGATTATTTCTACCCTGAAGGAGATACCCGTGAACATTGGTATCTATGTTTTAAATATCAAAATGGGAGAATACAGTGTTCGGTGAAAGCATTCCACATTCTTGATGTGCTGTTAAACAAAAAAAACTCTATACAAGACAATACATCCGAAATTGACCTCAAAGGTAAACTGAAAATTGGAAGTTATTGTATGGTGGAAGCTTCAAGATTTTATGAATCAAAATCCATGTTTTTTTACAGATAATATTGTCAAAGTTTGCAGAAAGGTTTCTCAACGGGCTGGTTGACCACAAATATCTCACGGACCAACAAAGTTATCGACTTCAACTAAATTTTATATAACACATTATAACGTCCAACAGAATTAGTACGAAATTACCTATGTACATACTTAAAAAAGATAAATGCGTTTAAAATTTCGAGTAGCTGAAAATTCTGAACAGTTTTGCAAAAATACTAAAATCAAAAAAGGTTCGGCTCCAAATCAATCAGGTTTTAAGTCAGGTCACAGCAGTATAAAAATACTAGACTATTCTTATTTCCAACGCATTTAAGCAATCGATCACAAAACTTATGTGTCTAAAGCAATCTTGTGGAGTTCCCCAAGGTTCGATACTTGGCCCTTCCCTTTTCTTATTATACGTTTAAAAGATTCCAAAAATAATAAACCATTACCACGATCACATATTTGTTGAAAAATTGTTCAATTGGATAGTTTAAAAATTATATTCAAAAGATCAATGAAGGTCTTCAGTTATAATTTTATTTTCAGTCAAATGTGATCTTACTCTTAATTCTCTAAAAACCAGATGTCAGCTTACAGATACATGGACTTGAGTTACTTTCCTGTTATGAAACTAAGTGGGTCACGCATTGAATATGTAGAAACAATCAAAAGCTTGTGATTATGCTTTCAATAGGAACTTAAAACAACCACGTTAATCAAAGCGTATGGGGCTCTTCGATTACTATGACCTAAAAGAATCTTCACCATATTGGAAACTAGTAAAATGCTTGCAAAAATCCTTGTAGTACCAATCTTGACCTATGGTTGTGAAATCTTGTGCAAGCTCGACAGCGTAAGCCAAAAAAAGATTAATGCTGTTTTTATCAACGTTTACATTAATTTTATGAGTTAGCCGTTCTGATCACATATCATCATTTTCCAAAAGTATTTATGGTATTTCTTTTGATAGTCTTCTAAAACTTTGTACCCTTATCTTGTTTTTTAATGTTGTTCATACGCATTTATAACATAATTAAGTCCTCAATATCTACACGTTTGATGTTAGTCTCTCTGCTTAGTATTCCATTATTTTTAAAACCTTATAACTATATGTCCTTAGTTAAGCATTTTTACAAAAAGATGTAAATCTTAAAATAAAGCTCTTAATCAACTGAACTAAAATAAACTAAACTAAGGGGTTTTAATAATAACCTTATGGCCGATTTTTGTACACCGTCGTCGTCGGCCCGTTTTTAAAGCTTTTTGCATTTAGTTAGGTAAGTTTATCAAAAAGTTGTGTCTTTTAAAATGTTAAAAAGCTAATTTTCTCAAAACATTTTCCCATCTTTCTTTAACGAATGCAGATTGTTCGAGTATATTTTGTATATTGATTACAAAATTTTGTATAAAATGTGATCTGAATAACAACTTATGTATATTTATATATGTACATTTTTATTCAAATTTTATTTCAATGTGAACTTAGGTGTATAATATGTTCTGTTCACTAATAAAACTCCAAGAATCGAGTTGATTTAGTCTTAATTTAGGACGGATATGAAGCATTTCCCGTTTTCTCTGGTTGCTTCTGATGATGTTAAATAAATATAAGTCTACCTAAAAAGGTGTAAAAGTGAATATTTTATCCTTGTTTCTAGGATTGAAGTTTTCGTGTTAGTTCTTTGCTTTGTATACGAATATATACGCTATGAGTTTTTGATTACCATATTAAGTGTGTCCCTCATCAAAAACCACAGCTCAGATGGGTCTTTCCTTACCCTATTAGGCCTTGGATCCTTTATGTGAAGTTATATGTAGTATATTCTCTGATGGTGTGGTGCACATCAGGCACTAATTTTATAGAGTTCATGAATATTCAAAAGAAGAACGCACCTATCTTCCATGTTTCAGGTTTCAGGTTCCAGGTTCCTTGCACAATCCTTTTTTGGGAAAATATTCGATATCGGCTTGAAAACTCAACTAAAGTTATGTGGGATTGTTATATATAGGGGTAAAAAGTTAGGTGATGGAGGATCGTCGACGATGACTATGACGATGACTTGATGACGACGACGACGACGTTAGCGAAAGAACCAAATTTCCTCCCGAATGCTAATAAGAAAAGTTTCAATGATATAACTTTTCTCGTTTAAATTAAAATTGACATGAAATTTGTAGCTAATGTTATGTGGAACGATGATGGTTCTCTTATATATGTACTGTACATACGGACGTGCCAAGCGGATTGAGATTAGTAAAGTTAAGTTTTCGGCTCATGAGGAACGAAAATGTTTTCATTTATGATGATTTGCCTTTGCTGATGAAAATGGAAAGTGGTTTATTCAACCGTTAATTTCTTTTAGTTGTGCCTTAGCTAATCTTGAGTTTTCTTAATGATTTTATCAAAGCAAGTATTAATTTTGGATTACGAAACTTAGAGTGGTTTTTAGATCAGCATCTATACATAGTATAATATGTATGTAGGTTAGGTACCTACTTATGTGGAGGTATTAAAATTATATAAAATGTTATTCTACTTTGCTTTGTTTTAATGCCTAATTATTAAAAACACAGTATGTTATGTGTACTTAAGTTGTTTTTCAAAGTTTTTAGGTTGTTTTATTTTAATTTGTCATCAAAAACATGAGAAAATGAAGCAAGGATTTAGTAAAAAACAAATATTTCTCTTCTAGAAAGTATTTCACTTAGTTTTCGAAAATTCTCTATGAGATGACATGAGTTTTCATTAAGGTCTAAAAAAATACCTTCTAGATTTCATTTTTCATGCTGGTGCTGATTCTGAATCAATACTTACAAATGGAAAAATGGCCCGTTTCGAAATTACAATCTTCACTAGGGACGTTTTTCGTCAGCTATATTTTAAGAACCGACAAGGATATCGACTTTAAATAAATTTTGTTTTACAGATAATAACATTGAAAGATGCAGAAATGACTTTCAAACAAATTGAGTTGGCATTTTTTTCTATATCTATTTTTACAAAAAGTGAAAAATTTAGTTGGCCTCAAATATCTCTCGAACCAAAAAAGATATAAATGACTTTTCTAAAAGGTTTATATTGAACTGAAGAAGACTAACAATTAATGAGGAGTTTCTGGAGAGAAAATAAAATTCTGTAAAAATGTAAACGGAATATTAAAGTTGGGGATTATTGACATTAAAACTAGATAATGAAATGAAAATAAACTCAAAAGGTCTTACATACATTTTTTTTAGAATTTTTAAAGGTTGTACCCAAAAAATCTTGCCTTTTAACTTGGTATCTCTTAGCTTTTAACTGCAGTTAAAATGACAAAAAAAACCACCTACTGTAGCTTTTAGTTGCGTTCTTATTACATGTGAAATTGTGTTTGTATGCTTTGAATGAGTATTTTATTTATAGAAAAAAATAACTTAAATGCTAAATATTTAGAATATAGCTCACGAGTAAAATGCTTAGACCTTAAAGCATCTTGCACACGAGCTACGAACTACAAACTGCGAACTGTGGATGTTCGCATATTTTGACTTTTCTTTCACATAAGATTTATTTCTATTCGCAGACAGCGGCGAATTGTCAATTTTGTTTCCACATTTTCCTCAGCCATGACCTTTCACACAAAAAAAAAAAACAAAATAAGAATGTTATAATTTTGAGTTTAAGTTGCGCGCGAACAATTTATTCGTTGCAGTGTGGATGGTATGTGGAACGCAAATAGAGTTTGACAGTTCGTAGCAACCACACTGCAATTCGTTACTAGCAAATTGTTTTTACAAAATTTTTTTTGTTTTAGAGAACAAAATGCAAATTTTATTATCCTTACATTATTGTCAATTGGTTTCTTATAATTTAAATGTGTTTTTGTTTGAAATTGACTTTTTGAAATGTGTAAAATCACGTTTTTTTGTCCATTCGTTCATTCGTTGTTCGCTCTCATCCGCAAGGCCCTTAACAATAGTTAGCTTGAAATTTGTTGGCATTGTGTTCAGCAAATTAACGAAGCTATAAGTTTTACTGGTAAACAAATCAATTCTAGATGCATGTTATAACCTTCTTGATGCTAATGATTTTCAAAAGTTAACACCGTTAAAAGTTTAAAAATAAATTCTCAAACTAGATAGTAACTACAATGTTCTATTTGTTCCATAGTTGTGTGTAAAGAATATTCGTATAAAACAATATTAAAAACTATTCAATTAAAACAATCAAAAATTTCTCAATTGAAATAGACATACTATAATTTGACTTTTTTATATATATTATTTCAGTTTCTAAAAAACTGGTAAAATTGTTTATATTGGCTAAACAAACTAATTGAATACTTTAACTTTGCATGACAACAACCACTTCAAAATTATATCTCGTGCTAGAATTTCTATTACAACCATTTAAAACGAAAGTGGTCACCTTTATTTTTATGTTTACTACCTAAAGCCATAGCCAAGCCAAGCCTTCTTCTTACTTTGAGTGATATTTATAACTAGGTGTTATATCCAATTCTCGAAATTGATAGTCCAATATTGACTTAGAGCACGAGAAGTATTTTCTTGTCAATATATATTCATATAGTTTATATACTTTCCTTTCGTCAGACTTACAAAATCAATACGCCTCAATTTCATATCAGATATCACACACCTAATTATTTATATTGTTTTATTACTTAAGTGAATGAAACTTTTTTAATGTGTGGGTGAGTGAGGAAGTTCCAAGCAACAAAAAATATTTGAATAGTAATAAAATTGAACAATTTACGTATTCCTTTGAAGGGATGAACTAAGAAGTTTGAACTATTAAAAAAATATAATATCACCAATAAATTTATGATATAATAGATGCGTATATTTATTTTGTCCCATTAGGTTGATTGAAGATTGGTCTTAGGTTATTTTTTCACAAGAAAAAACTACTATTAAAGGCTCCTCTAATGCTCTCCGATGTCTGAGAGAGGACAAAAAAGAGAAATTCAGAACTAAAAATAAAACATTTTTGAAATATGCTATCAAACAAAAAAAAAAAAATAAGAACTCAATCTTTAACATTAAACAAAACTTAAATACTGAAAAGATTATTCCACAAGCTCATCCCAGAAACTAAAGTTGCGCACAACTTAAATGTGTAGGAGGAGCTCATCTAACTAAGTAAATCGTATTAAGCAACTTAAAGTATAAACAAAAATTCTTTAATTTTATTGTTCTAAAGCTCTTAAATTGAAACAGCCCCAGAGGACACAGCCTTCTAGAAAAGCTCTTGCTGCAATGGCTGTTTTAACTACTCGCATCAACAATCACCAATTGTCTCAGTTTTTGTACTGATGCAAGAGTTATCTTTTAGCAAGGCTTGATTTTCATTATTCATGAAGCATGACTATTGGAATATACTGCGTTTCATTCCTGTGAGAAACAACACCTCTCATGTGTCAGATGTTTCGACGGATCATGAAGGGCACTTTAAATTCCATCAGATGCATATACATATGAGATGCTTAACAAATGGCTTAACAGTCCATTAAACTTATTTAATATGATTGAAATTGTTCCAAAAGCGCTCCAGATACTGAACATTGATGCTGTAAATGTAACGCTGAATGAGAGTGTCAACAAGTAATCAGAGGCATGGCATCAGGTCGTTAGGCCCTTGCACTACGTTACGTTGGTTCATTGCATAGAAACAAAGGTTATATTGTTCTAGGGAAAGATAATACAGTGCTTACTATTTCATATAACCTTTTGCAAAATTTAAAACTCAGCTTAATTAAAAATAAATAAAAACTGAACAGGATACATAACATATAAGCAGAATTAAAACACACAAAAATTGAACAAGCCACTTACTTGAACGTATAATAGCCTCATATTTCATGAGTCCATTATAGCCACACTTCACAGTGGAATGATTTTCATTGTCAATGTGCCAAATGTGCACTTTCATTCGGATAAAGCTCATTAATTTTACGCCATCATTTACTTGCGAAGTGGTACAAATTATAATGCATACATTCCGCACAAAGATTTCTTCCTTCGAATTTATTCGAAATGGATTCGACTCGGCCACATGCTGCAAGTTGCCAAAACGGATTTACAGCCAATAAAAACGATCAGGAAGTCGTTCAAAGAATGAACACGCTGCTGAAGAGAAGAAGCAACAGAAATATGAGAAGAAAAAAATAAAAAGATACCATAGAGCACAGTGTATCCTTTTGCCATCAAATAGGTACTAGACCGAAAATAGTTTCTTTTTTCTTTCGCAGCATTTAAAAAAAAGGAGAAAAAAGAAAAAATAAACTCGCAGTATATTTAGTCCTTGCATTTCTACCACTTTGGCCAGCACATGGCTTGTTTAAAGGGTGACCATACCTTAAATATGAGAATCATTTGGGCTACTTCATATTCTTTCATTAATTTGTATGCGCCATCTGGATGGACCCGACTTCAACATTTTTCAACCGATTTTGACAGAAAAACGTCATTAAATACCATTTTAGCTATGATTCGATATACACCGAAAGAAACACGAAAACACTGAAAAATGACAAAATTTTAAAATTGTCCTTGCTTATCATAAAAACAGTTTAACCTAATTTCACCCTCTTTAAATTTCAAATAGACATTTAGAAGACACATAACCCACAAGTTATTCATGAAGAACCACTGCACTACCAAAGACTACCTGTCAAAAACCATCATCAAGTCTTATTTCTTCAAAATTAGAAAGGTCATCGAAAGCAAACGCTACTATTGAACTTTGGTACAGTTTTTCTGTCCACAAATGCAGGAAAAATGTCTGAAAATCTTCTTAAACATTACGACTAGGCGACGAACGCACGGCGGCGGCGTACCTCGACACACCGCATCCACTAAGATTAAGTCCTATTCTAGTTAGTTTTAAGGACGCTGTCTCAAACAATGATGATTTGGAGTCACCTCTTGGTTCTCCGGATTTACCGGAACCAGCCCGTTTTCTGTGTTATTTTAAAACCTGAAGTTTAACTAAAAATTTCCAATAATATTTTGCATATGATGAAATATTATGATTTTATGAAAAAACTGATTGTTGTATTTTTATAAAAAATTTACTAAACGTCGAAATCAATTGTTTTCTATAATATGAAATTAGTTTGAAACCAATATATTTCATTTTTAAAAAGATATGTACATATGTAAGTCGAAAATCAATTTTTACCAACTTTTAATAATATTTGTTTGTAAAAAAAAACTGTTAATTCGATTTTTTTAAAGTTTCTAAGATATTTTAAAAATGAAATAGAAAACATCCAGATTTTGCACCTTGTACAACTTTGTTCCGAAAAGTTTATTAGATAAATGCCCAAGTTACATTAGAGGAACTGATTTTTAACACTTTATTCAAATAAAAAGGGTTTTCTAGCATTTTTTGTGCGCTCAGGCAAGGTACTCATTTTTTAACCAAAAGATTTGAGTAAGAACGCAGATGGTCACCCTTTTCTCACATATTCGTAATATTATGAACTTTTGGACTAAAAACGTAATGTGGTCTGGTTTTGCAAAGGAAGTTAATTCGTAGCAATTAGTTTACAAAAAAGTTTCTTTCTACAAAAAATAAAAGCTTTTTCATATTCCTTCTGTAAAGGGTGCGCCCTCCGCCCTGTGGGGTGGGTTATAGTGATTTTGGTAGGTAGGTATTTTGTGAAAAAAAAATATGTATAGCGACTTCTCTATATTTCTATTCCTCGTCCTTTTTTTGTTTTCTTTTCTTTTTGTTTTTGTTTTTATTTCATTTACAATTAATGAACTCATTCTGTGTTATGGTTTGTGATAGACATCTAGGAGCCAGCAGAAAAATCTCCCTTTGTCCTGTCCCTGACCTGGGTACAGGAATTGTTACTACAATAAACACACAATTAGATGTTTGTCTGTTGCTAATTGAAGATGCCAAAACGCCGTCTCTATTAGAGCTTCTTACATAAAAGAATACGATAACAACAGTGATGAATGTTTAGTCACTATAGTCGCATCAGATTCCTCGTCTATTTTCTGTGTTTTAAGGAAAAATAAAAACGGGCAAAATATAAGAACGAAAAACAAAAACCACGTTCTCGACAGCAGAATCCGAATACGAAGCCAAATCCAAAGCATGAGCAGAAGCTGAAGCAGAACAAACAAAGTTCTTGAAATAGAGATACATATCAGGAGAATCCTTCTCGTTAACAAACAGTTACTATCAGTTCCAGGCATCTTTTAAGCATCAGCAAAGACGAAAAACAAAATAAAAATTCCAGTCTCCTTTCAATCAAATTACCAGCAAGGGATGCTAAAAGATTTGTCGCCCACATATTATATAAATGAAAGAAGAGAAAGAAATCATGCCCCAATGAGATTGCAGATAAAATGATTCCCCAATGGTTTTAAGGATATTATTCTGAGCCGTTGAGCTCAGCTTTACTTATATGTGATGTATTTACGGTATACCATATATAGTATAGTGTATACCTGTGAACTGATACAAGTTGCAAAAGCCATCGAGATGGCGGGCGGCGCAGCGGCGGCGGCGTTTTGGCGTCGGTCGCTTTCGCTGGCACTGTCTTTGAACAGAAAAAACAAAAATGGAGTCTAATCCAAATAATAAAAATGAAAGTAAGGCCGAGACCAAGACCGAGAGGTAAGAACTTTCCACCTCAAGATGGTTATTTTAAATAAATGGAGCAACAAGGGACACACAAATTATCCTGGCCACCCCACTCGTGGCTCTTGCGATGTAAATACTGCCACATAGTTCATTCTTAGCACACCAAAAACACAACAACACAACAACCTTATACCCTACTTTATTGCCGTATTTTCATTTCGTTTGGCTTTGCGACTTGCGAGGGAAAATTAAATTTTCCTCCAAAGGAAATTAGATGATGGTATCACAAGGATATTCGTAGGCTGCCTTTCCGCTGTCTCTCTGGCATGTCTATCTTTTGATTAACATTTTCAAATGGGCTTTTTATGATTATTGTTATCCCCTGTCACCGACAACGACAACGACAAACGACAAACGAGAGCCATCTTCGAGGAAAGAATCTATAAACATGGAGTGCTTGTGATTCTGTTCCACCTGTGCCTGTGCCTTTGAAAAGGACAGAATACTGGTCTCCTTCATCCTCCTTCTCCTTTTTTTTCATCTTCATTTATATTTTTATTATGCTTCATTTTTTGAGACCTTGGGCTATAGTCTTTAGACTGATGACTTTAAAACGATCATTACTTGTTTAAAAAGTGCTTACCGCGGAAGCGATTAATTAAATTCCTTCGCCAGGGTATCCATCATTTTCTGAGTAGAGTCCTGTGTGCTGCTCTGTATTGTGTACTGTGTACTGTGTTCAAAGTTAATATGTATGTATATATCTACTTACAATTTTCAATTTTCGACTGTGTGCTTGGCGGGCTGAAACAAATTAATTGTCATTTTCATCAATCAAATATCTGACGGGGATTCTGTATTCAATGGCATTAGTTATTTAAACGAAATTGATTTTGTCTACTTACAGTAATGATTGATGGCCATTTTTTTTTTCATTTATTTTTGTTATATTGGAAAATTATGGGGGCTGAATTGTTAACGTGGCCATTTGATAGCCTGAAGAGATATTGATATCAATTTCTTAATTTCTTTTTTTTTTACTTTTTCAAATTGTGAGAGCTACAAACTCAAAGCAATTCCTGAAATAATTACTTTCATCTAATTGTGTGTAAATATGTATTTAAATCTAGTTTGAGCTTAAACATAATAAATTATTTTTCAATTAATTAAAACGTTACTATGGTTCGGTTTTTTAATGTACAGCTCACAAAAATAAATATATTCTAGTGAAAGATGAAAGTGAGTGAGTGTAAATTGATTCCTGAGCGAATATCTAGGAGTTCCAAAAGGTTCGGTACTGGGACCAATTATGTTTTTTGTATTCAAACTTCCCTTTAGTGCCTAGCAGATAGCTGTATCAATATAATATCTGGCATTATTTGGAACTTAAACTTGTTAAAAGTTTGGTTTGCGGAAAAAAAATGATTTGGAAGACTACTGTGACGTTTTTTTAATTTGTCTATGCTTTCGTGTCTCAGGATGTCAAAAACTTGAACTTTTTAACAATATTCAGTAATAATTGTTTTAAAATAGAATTTTTGAATTAATTCAACTATTCCAGTTTAGTCATTGACTTAAGATTAATATTTTATAATCAAATAGAAAATTCAAAATAGTATTAAATATATATTACGGATTTTTTCACCCGAAATTTAAGAAATACAAATTTTCTTTCAAGCGTGAACGGGAGGAACCATGTCAATAAGTCTATTTTTAGTTATGTTTATTTATGTCAGGTTTTATGGAAGAAAGAAATTAAGAAAGTTGAGTGGAAAATTATGATTAAGTGTCTAAACTCTATAAGGTTTACCTACTTCTCAAGATTATATGGTAGACTAACAGGCTTCTTACTTGGTTCACTTCTTTATAGACAGGAATTTTTAGAAAAATGGATATGAAATCAGAACAGTTGTTTCTAATCCTGTTCCTATTTCTGAAGATTATATGGTAAACTATCAGGCTCTGTACTTCGTCCACTTCTTTATATATATGAATTTTATAAAAATTTATATAAAATGAGAACAGTTGTTTCGCTTCTTTTCGAATTCGTCAGTTATTCTTAATTGGCGGGAAAAACACTTCCGAAATAGTCAGGAAATTCGTCGATTGTCTGATTTTTTAGTGAAATTCTTTTGAAATGGCTTTCGAATGTAAAAATTAAGCAAATTTTGCACTTATCAAATGATTTAATAATTTTGAAAGACGAAAGTAAAGGTGGAAAATTAGTTAGTTGAGTTATCTGTTCAATAAGCTTTTGCGATGACAAACAATATATTATTAATTAATTAGTTATTAATTATTGATTGATTTCAATTCCATTCAAATGAATCACATTAAAATTTAAACTATTTGTGTTTTTCTATCACTTTGAAGCTTATCTTAAGGCTTTAAATTTGGTGAGACAAAATTCTCCATATCCGATGGTATACAAATTTTCACAAAGAGATAATAAAAATCTGTTTTTGTTTGGTTTGATAAATTTAAACAAATTTCAACATAAGTAGAATTAAAAAAAAAAAAGATTTTTTACAGGAAAGAAAGAAAAATTCAAAGTGTTAAAATAAAGTATAAGAATGTACTCGTAATACAAAAGAATAAACTTTAATTTTGAATTCTATGATGTATTATCATATATTTTTAGGCATGATTCCATTATACGAATAACTCACGATCCATATCGTTTGAACATATAAAGCAAACCACATTAAGGACATTACGTTGTGGTTGCCATCATCAAACTTCATTACAGCGAAATGTTATGTTATAACTTTGTTAGGAAGCAAAACCCGTATTGGTAAAGACAATTTGAAGCTGCCTAATAGGCTAGGTATACATGCTTCGTAAACCTTTTCAGCATTTGCATTGCTCGTCGCTCGTAGAATCCAAGGACCAGCGATGATGTCAGGACGGAACTTAATAGCATACATCTTCCTTACACCTATGTAAAATGTTACCATATAACACATAAACGTATATGAAAACAAGAGTGTAACCTTTTTGTTGATTTCGGTTGAATGTAATTTCTTTCCAAATTGCTTTCAAGGTAAATGATTCAGGAAGTCGTAAGGTTTAATGTCTGAATTTGTGTGTAATGTGTGACACATAGGTTCGATAGTCCTCTGCACTACCACCACTACCACCACCACCATAACCGTAACCGTAAGCGTAACATAATCAACGAGTGTGAGGGTTGTCATTTAAGTGCATATGCTGCTCCGTATATAGAAGAAATGAGAAAATAGCAGGATTGTTTTTACGGCGTTATAAAATTCAATGGGCGTTGAAGCAAAAAGAGGCTGATATTACATCTGTACTTATGTATTGTGTATAATTCCTTTTTATGAAACAGCATAGCAAAATGTTAGATGAGAATATTTTTAATAAGCGTTATGTTAAAAGAAGGAAAAGGTTGGTGTTCTAACAGTTAAGAAAATTACGAAAAGACTGTTGATTTTGAATCCAAGAGATTTTGGAAATAGTGATACAAATTTAAAATATAATTTTAGGTAAAAATCTCTGCCAGAAGTAGCGTTGCCATTTTAATATTTAGAGAAACATCAACATCATTAACCTTAACACACTTTTATTGACAATACTATTGAACGCACCCTCTTGAATCTCATTTGTCAACCTGACAGCTGTCAAAAAATTAGTAAAATAGACAGTAGCAAATTCATTTCTTTTTATGCTTAAATGCATAACTCTATTTAATGGTTATATTATTTAAGTCACTTAAGAATTACCAGTTTTCTTCTAAAAAGAAACTATGCTAAGCAAATATCAAAACATTTGCCCCGGGAAAAAATTTTAAATTCAGGGGTTTTCATTTAATTTTAAAAAGGCACGACTGAAAGCGTACTCAAAATACAGTCGATTCTCCCTAAGTCGAATTCTCAGCGGAAACCAAAAATTGATCGAGTTAGAGAGATCTAACTCGAGTTATAGAGGTATTTTTGTTTCTTTTTTTTTTAATGTTTTCGTGTTTCATTAAAATTAAATGAAAATACTGCTTGTGGTGAGATTATACAGCTGCTGGAATTTTTGGTTTGGTTTAAAAATGGTGTTGAATCCAGCTTGACGTCAAGCTCAAAACACCACACCACGTTCAAAGTTAAAATAAAAGTAATAATGAGGATACTTAGGGTCGTTTTGTGCTCCTTAGTTCGTGGTATTCCAGGTTGGTTTCCCTTACCCCCTAAATTAAGACAACAAGTTGAAATAATTTGAGACTTTCTATACCAAACAATGTTTTTAAAAACTAGTGATTGGATAAATTTGGGCTATTTTTAAGCTCCTTTGTTGCGGAACTCCAGATTGATTTTGTAAGCCCTTACCTCCAAAATTAAGTCGAAAATCTGTAACTTTTGGAGCCTTTCTACTTCGTTACATTGCTATGTGTTTTAACACATTACAATGAAAGAATTAGGTCGTTTCTTTGTTGGGTAAAAATATTCTTCATAAATTGAGCCAATGCACAAGTAGTAATAAAAATTAATTTAATTCACCATAAATTAAATTTGTTAAATAAAACAAATTCAAACTTAAGTAAACCAATAATCTTAAAATAAAATATATCGAAATGCAGAGCAAATAAAACAAAGCACTGTAGATTGGACTTTCCATCATCAATATACAATTATTATATTCCAACATACAATTTTTCAAAGGAATATTTAGGCAATGTTAAGCAAATTATATTAAGTTAACTTTGAGTCGGAAACAAAAACGTAAACATCCTTAAGCGAATTTAATATCATCCTACTCCTTAATTGTACAAATATTTGTTCTAAAAAACCACTTACAAGGCAAATAGTAATGATCGTTGATTAAAATAAAACAAATGCGATCTAAATGTTTTGCTTAGAAAATAGGAGGAGGATGCCAAGAGTTTATTCAATTTAGAAATCTTAATTAAACTAACCACACATATTTAAGGAATAAGGCAGGTAACTATAGTTAAGGTAAGGTACGAGTATATTCGCTTCCAGGAGCCGTGAAATGAATTTAGGATTAATTAGAATCTACCTTCCTCTATTATGTTTATTTGTATACCAAATATACTTATATATATTATGCAGATATGTATTTCGAACAACCATTGCTTTTCAATTGCTCTCCCACCCAGACCCAACTACCCAAGTCCAATCAAATTAGTATTCGGAAGCATCCGACCGCATCCACAATAATTTGGTCCTGCAAACTAAGCACAAGTGCCTCCTGCTATTCACATTATTCCAAACCAAAGTTTCGGTTTAAATACTATATGTAGGGTAGGTATGTTATAGATACGAGTATGTAAGTATCTATGAGTATGTAATGTCAATATGCTTCTTTAGGGAATGATATTTAAGGCATTATAATTTATTTTTTTTTGTGTGTTAAACAGTGCAGCATCATTTTGGTAAGGACCAAAGTGACGCACCTTTAGTTTTGCCCCAGAGGCAGCGGTTACCCACCAAACTACTACTCGAACTATATATTTGATATGTATGCTTGGATGTATTTTGGAAAATTTTCGATTACCCTGAATGGCATCGGCAAAATAATTAAATTTAATTGAATTGTCTTATCTGCAATATCATCGAAACCACATTTTGCTCTGAAACTGCCATTCTGTGATGTGGACTTAAAGGGTAACTGAGCGATATGTCGAAATCGAGTTGAATCAAGTCGATACGCCCTCATTTTACCTGAGGCAACAGACAGGCAGCAAAAGGACAGGGACAGAGACAGGACACCAACAAACTGTGACTGTACACAAATATGTGTCCCATTAAGTGTGTCCTGGATATACTCTATCTAAATGTTTATGAGTGATTGTTTTAGAACACATGACAAAGGACCAATGAAGTTTAATATTTCTCAAAATTTATACTATTTTACCAAGATTCCATGTGATATACCTAAAATTGCAAAATGCTCAAACCTATAAACATAGATTTAATTAATGATTTTGTTTGTATAATTGAAAATAATGTAAGAAATTTGGTTTTGCTTCTATTTGCTGTGTGGTTTGTCTGGGGTCTAGAATTGGAACAATATTTGTTTTGAAAGAAAATTTCTAAATGTTTCATAAAATTATACCAATAGCTTTCATCAGTTTCCATCATTGAAACCAATCATTAGAATTTTTTGTACAGATCAATTATAGCTATCATTGACAATTTTTATCATTGAAAAAGGTTGAGGTTAAAGTTGAATATTGAGTTAAATAAAATATTATTTATTATCGTTTTTGAGTTTAATAAAGTATTATTTTATTTAAAAAATTCTTCAATTGATTGATTTTATTTTTTCAATAATGTATAGAATTGTGCTGTGTTTCGAGGTTTTCATAAGTGATTAGTTAAGATATTAAACTTAAATGTAAGACCTCGATGAGTGAAACTTGATGATATAAACACATTCGATTTCGGAGTGCCACAAGGTTCGGTTTTGACACCAACACTTTTAGGGTTCCTTGGCAGATTTTGCAGATGATGTGGGCTTACCTTATGGTACAGATAATCGTCTTAATCTTATATCTGGTATAAATTGGAATCTCAGCTTGTTAAGAATCTGGCTTGGAGAGCACAAACTGATGATAAGTTCTAAAACTATGGTAATTTTTTTGAGTTTGTCTTGATGATGCTGTTGATGGTTATCTCTTTTTCCATGCTATTGACTGTCGAAAAATTAAAGTTTTTAACTGTATCTGTACTGTAGTCATATGGTTATTTCTACAACTTTTATTGATTCCACGAACTGTATTTGAGATTGATTATTGATTCTAGAATGAGTTTTTATAAAACCGAATATTTTAGGAAGTATTTTCGGTGCACTCTTAGACCTATTTTTCCGCTATTTAGGAGTTTAAAAATTTGTTTAGTGCGACATATGTGAGCCGTTTATTTTGAAAGTGGCATAAGTCACTTTTTTTTTAAGTCGAGATATTTAAGATATTTGTTATACCGTTCATTACCAATACTTCTCTCGAAGAAATCTCAATAGTTCTCAACTTATTGAGTGCAAATTTTTTAAAAATGAAAAGATACCGTTCAATTGTATTTAGTGTTGCCATTAACTCGATTTTTTTGAAAAAGTGACTTATGCCACTTTCAAAATAAACGGCTCATGTATTCCTATAAAGTTCTAAACATTTTCTTTAAAAGATCAGGTAATCCTTTAGTTATTGATAATTATAGTTTTTGAACTAATTGTCTAAACCGGTGTTCCTAACAACCACATTTGAAAAGTTTTATAATATTTCGAATGTCGAATTTCAAATATTTAATAGACTAGCTAATTCTATCAAGATTCAAACTTCCTATTTTGTAATTAGGAAACAAGTTATCAAAAGAGTACAGAAGTTTTTGTAAATAGTTTTAGGTGATGTTTTCATGAAATGTTTAACACTACTTCAATTTTAATTTTTATATTAATAATGTAGTTTAATAATATTTTAACTTTATTTTAAAATGTTTTTTTTTAAGGGTCACCCCACTCATTTAAACTAATACACGTTAAATTATTGGACTAAGATTGACAATAACTCCATTTTTGTTATAGAAATATTATTGTCACTTATTTCTTTCTTTCTATAAATAATGTTCTTATTTGTATTTTAAGAAATAAAATAAGTATTTTAAAATTACAATCTTTTTCTCTCCAATAAAATACTAACTTCAATTCATTAAAAACTTTTGAACTGAACATGTTTGAACAGTGAGTGTTCTTGGAGAAAAACAAAGCAAACAAACTTTAATCTGGGGAACAGATCTATTAATTTGAAATGTCAAAAATTTAAAAGTCATACGACTTCAGCAATCTTCTAAAAAAAAGGAAGCAGTTTTTTGATTTTAATTTTATTAAAACGTTAAAAGATAGTAAGATGATAAATTTAATAAATTTTGAATTTTAATGAAATTACAAACATTCAAACACTTTTTCAATCATCAATGATCATAATGTATTTTATTTAATTAAATTATATCGTGTTTTAAGACACATCTAAGTTTTACATAAAAAGTCTCGCTACGATGTTCGCTATTTTTTTTCCCCAAAACAAAAGAAAACAATGGTTTCAGGACTAAAGTATAAAAATTAAATTTTTTGTAAAAAAAAAATTATAAAACTTATCGATACATCAACATAAATCTATTGTTTAATACAACACTAGAATAGTTCATGTTTTGTTTTTCATCTCCCTCTCCGTTATCGATACAACAGCATCACTCGTTTATATATTTTCTCTTGTCTCTTGGCTCAAAGCATCCTTTCAGAATGGTAAATTTACTGCACAAAGGAAACGAATTGCATACAAAATACAAAACACAAACAAAAATAATACATAGGTAGATATACATATCCTGAAAAGCGAAAAGAAACGAGGTGGCAGAAATGCATTAAACAATCTAACAATGATTGATATTCATAACCCTTTCAATATGCACTCAATTGAACATTTTAAACACATCGATAAATGGCGCCGCATGGGTTTTGAATTCGCATAAAACAACTTATTTAACTTTGGAAAGAAGAATGAACCCTGCATCCGGAGACTGCAACTGCAAAAGCAACGGCAACTGGACTATATTGTTCTATATTATATAAATACAATATATTATGTAGGTAGGTATTGGCAGATCTGTATGATGGACCGGAATTGAGGCTGGCCACCTCACATGCGTTTCCACCCTAACGACTACCGACGACGACGACGAGTGACGTAGAGAATGAGTTTTGTTGTTTTTAACAGGCCGCATTCATCTTGTTTTTTTATGCTTCTTCTTAAATAAGTTTTAAATGATAAGTATTGGAATAGTAAATAAAATTGACGTTATTCTGTGGATGAAAGTGTAGAAGAAAGGCTTACATTTACCAGAAGAAACAATACGCTCTCAAGGGTATATTACAACCCTTAGTATGTAGAGAGACAGTGTGACCATTAGGAAAGGAAGAGAGGGTTTGAAAGGAGCGTCGGTGCACATTGGGTTTGAATTCCTGAATATTGCAATGACTGGGAAAGACAGAGCGTGGTAAGGCATTCCAAATTCGAGTAGTACGGCTAAAGAACGAATCTCTGTACTTGACAGTATGACTGAAAATGGGCTCGAGGGTATACTGATGAGGAATGCAACTGGCTATTTCTTTAGAGCATAAATTGTTAAAATAACAGTAAAAAAGGGTGAGACAGGAAACTTTACGACGATCTTCAAGCAACGTAAAGGAACTAACGATGATATTATCACAAATCAATTTAAATGCTCTATGTTGAATACTGTCCAAGAGGATTAAGTAAGTTGCAGGAGCACCAGTCCAGAGATGGGAGCTATACTCAAGCTTTGCCTTGTATATCACAATGGGCGATTAAACTGGCCTTAGTGTTACCGATTCCATCATGGACAACCACTTTAACCCTTGTCTTGTAAATAACAGCCAGATCAGAAGAGGAGAAAAATTTCTTCCATCGCCTTAGGAAACCCAAATATCTTGCGGCATTTTTGGCGACATCGCGTATGTGTTCGTTCCACAAGAGTTAGTTGGTGACACACATACCGAGAATATTGAGATGTTAAGTCTCATCTTACTTTAACGATACAAGACAGCATTGCGTTTTCGAAGCATTAAATTCCACACAATTTTGTATTCCTCTTTGTAAAATTCTGTTTAGGTCGGAACTTAATGAGCTTATCATATTTTGTAGTTCCAGCTCCACATCCGAAGAAGCGGGATGTGAGTCTGAAAACAAATATGAAAAGAGAAGAGTAAAAGGAAAGAGTATTGGAGATAAAACAGAGCCCTGGGGTACCCCAGCATTTATTTTGTGGTTTTCGCACATAAACCCATCCAATACTACTTGTATTGAACGATCCGAAAGGTAATTACTTATTCAATGAAGGAGGGATAACCTAGATCTGGGCGTATTGATCTGCAGTTGGAGCACTAATCATAAAAGTATTAAGCTTACTGTTCCTAGCACAAAAACGACGGGTTTTTTGAAAAAGGAAAATTGTAGTCAGAATCAGTATCAAACATTTAATCAGAAAATTAAATTGCTGAGTTTTCTGAAATATATACGTACTTGACTGGTTTGTCAAAGAAAATATTTAGGCCAACCCGCAAATTATTTTGAAGAATGGTAGTAGTCTGACAGAAAAACATCTCTTTACCAAGATATTAAGCTGTATGGACTTGTTTATTGGTTCTTAAATATTTTTAAAAACTTTGGGGGAAAAAAACACGTTAATTTGAAGAAAACAAATGTATGGCTTTGATCATCTAACCTGATTCAAAAGCTGCCAAAAGTCATATTCAAGCTCTCAGTAATACTTAGTTTTTAAATTTAATTAAAAACCAAGTTCATCGGACCCGTTTGAAGCCTTTATTTGTGTTGTTTCTTATTTTCGCATTACACAAAAGCATCCATTAACACAGCACTATACACAGCTCCCGTGGATGCATGAGTTCCGTTTCGGAATGCTGCTTAATGCCTTAATGGAAATTGTAATCTCAGAGTGTTTTCTTTTTTTATGTTATGTCAGCTTTTATTTTGGTCATACGCGCATTTTGTATATGTTTTCTCTTTCCCTTTGTTTACCATCATCGTACGAGTATATATTGTAGCTCCCTCTTTTGGCTGCACTTTAGTGATTTATGTGTCTGCTGAAAGAAATACTTTTCCCATGAAACTTGAACTGTAAGGCGTAACCTTGATGCAGTGAAATCCTTAAGAACTATTACAATTTTATGCTCGTACTACAGGTATGTCATATTTGAAAGCTCATGTTGTGAAAGACCAACCTTTATGGCAGTCATCAAAAGAAGAACTTAGAAAAATTAGTTGGAGTGGTGTCAGAATTAGAATGTTTAATTAACAAATGACAAACTTTCTGTTCTGGTGGTTTCTTTGAAAAACTTATTTTCTGGGCCTATTAATAGCACTCGTATATTCCATTTATCAAGAAGACATTTATACTTAACAAAATGAAAATATGTATTATTTTAGCAGATATTCAGAGACTGTAACCCAAATATGTATACGGCCATTTGTAAAGAGCCCTAGATCAATATTCCTGAACAGCATATAGCTACCTAACAATGTTTCAATACAATTCTTAGAACTTCTTTTATATTTTATCAGCTGTATGAACTGTATACCTATACAAATATATAAATATATTTTCAAAATAAAATAAAATGTACATCAAAACATTGAAATGTTCAATTAAAAAATAATTCTGAAAAATATACGTGTTTCTATTAACCCACATACCTACTTTTTTCATTTGTTTTTGTCTTACAAACATGATCTTGTTCTCCCCATTTACTGCCTGTTGTGAATTTGAATTTGCAATTTTTCAACAGACCTGAGTATGCTGTATAGGGTCATTTATTTTTAGGTCTCGAAAGTAGGGCTTATAGCTGTTTTATTAAACTTACTTACAAAACTATATAAACTTCAAAATGAGTTCTAAGCGAGTTTCGAGTTTGACGTTTTTCTAAGATTTACATTTTTTTGAAATCAAAACTATGTAATAATATCTGTTTAAATAATTTAAATTTTATTGACATCTACATATGTAAGTCAAGTTAGTAAGACAACTTAAGACCTCTTAAAAACTAGACTTTCCGTGAAACTATGTTTGGACTTAGCCATACTAATGTGTGTATCATGTATTGACATCTATGTAAGTCAAGTTTGTAAGACAACTTAAGACCTCTTTAAAACTAGACTTTCCGTGAAACTATGTTTGAACTTAGCCATACAAATGTGTGTATGATGCAAATGACCGCCTTGGCAAGATTCGTAACATGCAATTATTTTAAGATAATTTTTAACCATTTTTGCACATTTTGGTCGTATTTCCGTCATTTCCTATGACGTACGATAGATAACGAAGACCATAATTAAAGCTTCGCAAAAAGTGGCTACTTTTGAATCACCGTTTTTAAAGTAAGTTTTTATAAATATAACGTGGAAAACCATTAACTAATACTTTGACACTTCAAATGGCAGATGTCAAATGCAAGCTCAACCAACTTATAACAACGAAATGAATGGCCCTGTAATGAAAAAAGGACCTCTTCTGATGGATTCTACTATATTACATTCTCATGTAATGTTATTTTAAATTTGAAGCAACAACATCTGAAAACAATTCATATCTACTTTTAAATTCAATTGCAAGGAAAATTCGATTTGTACACAATATTCTATTTTTCAGTTCTATCTCAAAATACACACAAAACATGCCAACAAGAAACAGTATTTCGAAAAAAAAGATACATTTCTATAGAAACCTTCTTGTGAATACGAATTTGTATCTTGTCAAATTTCTTACAATACCTGCATCAATTCGAGAGTCAGTTGGTGCTAAATTATTTTTCCTTATATGTTCAGTCTACGTACATATGTATATGAAGAGGAATATGGAAATGTTTCAAAAATGAAAATAGGTGCACTAAAGTTATACCGATAGGAAATCTCAGTAGATATGTTTAATTTCGTTTGCCTAGTGATCTCCTAATTGTATCAAAATAGCTTGATTTGTTCATAAAAGATTCACCTTTATTCACCTGCCATTGGCCATTTTCGAAACCAAATTTTAAAAGCTGTACCTTTGCTACATACATATATATGGAATTTCAGTCCCAGTTCTTTGGAGCAAATGCCTCTACATAGAAATGGATCTTAATACCTTTTCGTACAGTGAAAAGAAATAGCATTTCATTTAGTTTAGGATAAATTAAATGAGAACTGGTCTTTGTTTTTGAGGAAACCTTCTCTCTATAGTATCTAACGTAGTTTGCCTTGCTGTTAAAAGCTCTATATGATTTACATTTTTGAAAGTAAGCTATAAATACAAGTCCCAGTTGGACTGCAGACATCACACATATGTAGGTATAAATGCCATATTGTATAAGTGAATAAAAAGAAGGATGAGAGTGAGAATGAGGCAACCAACCGCCATATAAGTTATTCAATCTATTTTATTTTCCTTGCATATATAGAGTGTAGGTTGTAGAATGTAGGTGTAAGTTTCTACATCCTTTACCTTACAGTTTTGGGCCTGTTGGGAAATCTTTTAAAGAAGATGCAACTTTGTTGTGTGAGTCGCTATGGAAATAAGATATAGTAGGTAGAACAGGCAAACATATGAAAATCCTTGATGCAAAGGGATTAAATCGTGTTTTATGCAAATAAAGTTTCATAAGAGATTTTGAAAAATGCAAATCATATGCATTGGAAACCGTATGTGCTTAGAATAAACTTATTCAAATTTCGAATCAGGAAGTTCCTTTTCCATCACTTCTATAAATGCTAAAGAGTTTACACACAACGAAAACCATCATTGAAAAATTATCACATATCTCCAATTTCACTGTCTTGAAGTCATGTGGATAAGTTCATCAAATAGGTCAAATTATAGTAGAATAAGGTTCATCATTTTTCACGTGCAAATTCTTCAACTATTTTCTCTATTTCTTCAAGAATACGATTCATTATGGAGAACTTATCACCTATCTCGGATTTGACGGTGGCTTTAGTCTTACAGTTTAGTTAAGTAACATCAAATCGAATAATGTCGGAGTGGAGCAAACAATTTTTACGGCAAATTATTCAACAATTTTCTTATTTTCTTCGAAAATGCGACTCACATTTTTGATTTGATTCTCTACCATTTTATATATACATTATATTTATTGGTGTCTTTTTTTAACTTTGTAATAATAAATAATGTGTAAGCCTGACCTATAACAATACATTTTTATTAGGATCAACTGATGACTATACAAGAACCTTGCACCAATATAATCTATTATTTCAGAAAAGCTCATAAATATACCAAATGTTGGCAGTAAAAAGGATTTTATCGTCCGTCATGTTTGTACCTACAGCCATTATTTCTAATTAACTTTCGTGTTTTTTTCTTTCTACTAATCACATAAAGCAAACTAGGATAAAGCTACCTTAGAACATAGACATAAAAGTCTTGGAATTTGTATACCTTTTCATATACATACGAGTATAAGTAAATATAATATTCACAAATGCACAGTAAAAGGACAAACCACAGAGAAAAGAAAGAAACTTAACTTTACTTTTTGATATTATTTTTTTCAAAGGCGTGATAAATAGTCTTCGCTATTTTTTAACTTTATTTGACACTGACAGCGGCATTAGACAATAATTCAAACTGTAGGAATTCATAACTCCATTAGTTCAGGACATGATTTTATACATTTTATAAAAATATTCCAAATTAATTATATTTTTAAATAATTCCCCATATTTCGTCATCTCATTCAAAATCATCCTTTAAAACAAAAGCTACAAAAATCGTAGAAAAACCTGGGAACATATAAGCTGCAAAAATTTCATTAAATTAAAGTGCAGTCAAACCATGTTACCCCCGGGCAACACGTATATAAAACATAAGAATTTTTATTAAATGAATTAATTTATAGTTAGATAATTTAATAATTCACAATAAAGGTTTATTTAATCAAAATCAATAAATCAAAAACTAAGCCCAGCTTCCAGATTAAAAAAATGATTATTATCAAACAAAGCTATAATTTCTCTAAAGCTTTACCTAAATGTCTTACCGTAATCATGGTTATTTCATATAAAGAAGAAAAAACTGCCTATGGTCCACTCAGGCGTATACGTACTTTTGTTGTTTTCTTTTATTATATTTGTTTAAAGGTTTGAGAACTTTAAATAGTAACACAAGACAGAAATATTTTTTGAAAAAATTATTTTTTATTATAATCTGGTAGATAATTTCAAAGCATTTATTTTCAAAACATGATTCTCAACGGTCAAAAAATAAGCAACAATCGCCGAATCTTCTCATGCGCAGCTAAAAATAAAATTCAAGACCGAGTCACATGAACTCATGTATCATATTCATAATATTTTCAAATTTAAATATTTACCTACAGAATAAGTTTGTCTTAAATGTTAATGTCATGTAATTACTCAAAAAAACATTGATTTGTTATTTTTTTTTTTCGAAAATCGTTAGAACGTTTTTTTTTTCAAATTAATTTTTATATTTGAAATTTTTCAATTTTAGTTAAAATATATAAAAAAAAATATAATTTTAATTTAGGCTTTATTTATATACATTTCACATTTGATTCTCGTAAAAAATGATGACTCATTTTCGAGATATCGAATTTCGAAAAAAAAAGAAGTCCAAAACAGAAATGGTGGCATCTTTTATCATCAAATATAATTGAAACAATATAAGAGCTTGTGCAGAGAAAAAATATTCAAACTTTTTAAACAAAATAACGGTTCTATGGAGGTATAATTTTTTTAATCAATAGAAGCCAAGTTATGTAAAACGTTTTTAGAGAAATTTTAATAAAAATTTATCAAACCGTTTTTTTTTTTTTGAATATTCGTACTTTCCATTTTTAACCAAGGAAATTGCATGGGGACTACTGTGATTTTTAGTCTTTAAAGAAAATGAAAAAAAATGCCTGAGGCAGATCTTCTTAAAACCTTAATTTCCAAGTTTTAAGTCAATCGACCCAATTGTTTGGGCTATAGGGACGAGGACAGACAGACAGAATCGGGGAGCCCACTTTTGTCGACTTCGCTACCATCGTAATGTCATGTTGGATTTAAATCTCGAGTTCAAAATGTTTTACGAATGCAAAATATGTCATTCCTTAAAGTCGCACGTAAAAAATTTTATTTTAGTATACGGAAGAAGGTTGTTTTGTAACACCTAATCTTAAAAAATTGTTCATAGTTTAAAATTCTGAGAATAAAATCATCTTTTTTTATATTTGTATATGCATTTGGTATAATTATACATATATAACTTAACTATAGTGCGAAACTCGATAGGAGATGGAAACGATATTTTCGTTGAAAAAAAGTATTTTATATTAAAATTCATATTTTACATTTTTCTCAGAACGGATTCTAAGGATTTTGATTAAATTAAAATAGGATTAAAAAATTTCAAAAGTGTTCTAAGGAATTCTTGGAAAGTATTTAAACAAAATTTTAAAAATAACAACAAACACATGTTTTGATGCATTCTCAAATTCTATAATCAAAATAATCTCATCACCATAATTTTGTTGCTCGAATTCCATCAATATGAGAATATTGCTACTTTAAATGCAAGGATTATCATCCAATTCATAGATACAATATTATTTTTATTATTTAGCTTTGAATCCTTGCTGAACTTCATCTTTATCAAACAGCAGCTCCACATTCCAATACCCTTCGGAAAAATGCTGTACATCAATTTAAATTTTGTATTCACTTCGTGCCAAAAAGCTAAAAATATATAAAAATATATAGGTACTCGTATCGTATCCTACCACCAAGGCACCAATAACCAACAACCAAAAATCCATGAGAAAAAAATCCCTTTTGAGAGGTTTGCCGGTCCTGCATTAATTTACCAGATATTGGCATTCACCATCAAAAGAGAGAGAGAGCGATGGAAACGATGATGATGATGATGATGATAATAATAATAATAATCCTTTCGAAAACGTGTACAAAAACATATTATCAAGAATTTAAAGGGTAAATATTGCGGTTTTATTATCCGGAAGAAAAATAAATAATTCATGAAAGCACTTCATTTGGCAATATAACTCAAAAGAATCCACAAAAATACCGCATTGGATATGAAATTCATGTGCCCGGGGGAGTAGAGGCGACCTTATCCCAGCACCAGCACCAGCTCCATCTCCTTTTTCTGTTTGCATTTAAATTGTGATAAATCTATAAGATGTTGCACATTTATCCGAAGAGAAGACCCTTTGACTTAAATGTTTTAATATGAAGATACACATTACTCATATGTACGAATATCTTTTTATGCAGGTTTTCTTTTAAAATATTTTTAATCTAAGAAAGTTCCCATCAAAAAGTTAAAACTATACAAAGGATCTTCGAAGGAAAAAGGACATGTGACAGGGGAAATTTTTAACATGACTTAATGAGATAATAGTTAGACGATTGAAGAGGTCTAAAAAAGTGTTGCCAATTTGACTGTTTCCAATCAAACTTGACTTGATTTTTTCAGTTTTCACTGGTACAAAATTCAATTTTTTTGTCATTTTGACTAATTTCACATCCAAAGTAAAACAATCTTAGTTTAAACTAACATTCATCAATCAATAAACACATCCATTTTGACAGAAACAAACAGTCCCACTCACAAAACCCGCGAGCTGACAACCGCTAATATTGACAATTTAAACAATTTGAACCCCCAAAAAATGTATTTCTTTAAGAGAATATCCAATGAAACTGTCGAATATTAAAATTGTATTGGATTTTGGACACTTGACCACCACTGGTCGACAAAATGTCTATCAAGATTGTTGATTGAATATAAATCAGCAGTTAAAAGAACACTGGTCGACAAAAGTTACGTTTAATACTTTTTTAAAGGATTTAGACGTCCTAATTCGATTTTTTTTTCAATCTCATAAGGTTTTTAAAATATTTGCTTTTAAAATTGCTAAACAAAAATCAAAAACAGGGTTTTCAATCAATTGTATGATGATTTTACAAAGTACAAATCTTTCTCTTCTAGATATTATTTGAATCATTTAAAAATTCTGGAAATTCTAATCAGTTACGAGTCTTTATTTGACTCAATATGAAGTTTTGAGAAAACTATAGTTTTGAAAAAACGTTTTGGAGTTAATTTTTTTATATTTCATATAATATATTTCAATAACTTTATTCTTCAAAAACTTTATATAATAGAATTGTTTAGGGAACAGATTTGTTACAAGAACAAAACTTACTTTCTGCCTGTTGAAACCTAGCAAAAATGGTTAAGCGTTTCTTTATGACTTTTGTAAGACAGGTGAAATCTAACAACTTATTAAGATATTTCGAATACTATATGAAGTAGTACAAATATTTTAACTGAATATTGAAGAAAGAGATTAAAGACTTAAAAAACCATCAAGGATTTTATTGATAAGAAGTTACTTTATAAATTGAGACAACCTCAAAAAGCATTGTATACGTATTTTTTTTTGAAATTTAAGAAGTTATATTTTAAAAAACAGACGTCATATATTAATTATTTGAAGTCGGATTTGAATTAAGGCCATCAAAACAAATTGGAAAAGTGTAATTTTGTTGCCAGTAAGAAAACTTTGTTGACTAGAAACCGTGTAATCACATCAAATAGGGTGTTTTTTTAACTGCATTTAAAGATTCCATGGTTAGACAGTTGAGAAGGACAATTATTTTAACATTTCTGTTCAGGAAGGTTTGGTAATTCAATGTGAATCATTTAATTTTGTGTAATGATTGGACACAGTTCGAGCAATGAAAAAAGGAGGATAGGATTAGAAAGCAGAAACCGATGCACATTGGTTTTGATTGTCTGTACATTGTAATGAGTGGGAAATATTGAGCCTGGTTAAACATTCCACATTCGTGTAGTGCGGCTAAAGTAAGTATCCTTGAGCTCAAGGGTAAACTGTTGGGTATTCCTAGAAGTACGGGTATTACGGTTGAATTGTTTAAGTCTCTCGTTAAGAGAACGATCTCCTATCATTTTTAGAGCTCTCTTTTCAACACTATCCAAAAGACTCAAGTACGTTATTGAAGTACCAGCCCAAGATAATATTTTAGCTATTAATCCATTAAAATTGACTGTTTGGGTCGGTTTACAGGCTGGTTGCATCATATTCCAGATTTATTGAATAAAAGTGAAAAATTGTACTAACGAATGGACTCGTAGCCCTTGACATATTTCGAATATCATATTTAAAACAAATTCTATTAAATGATCTCCCCTAATATAATAATAAAAAATCCATTCGAACAATATTTCTGTCTTGTATAATTATTTAAAGTTCTTAAGCTCTTAAAAAACCGCCCGATACATTCACACTAAAATACAAAATTGCACTCCTAAAAGTCGTACTAAAACAAATGAAAAGAAGCTCTATGAATGTTTTATAGCAATGCATTGTGTATCGCGTTATACCTTTTATTAAAAGCTACATAGTTCACCTACCAGCCATCTTATTGACTAAGTGTTTCCGACATTGTTTATTTTATTAAATCGTTTCGCCTAATAAATTTGCAACCAATTTGTTTCCAACGTATTATTTCATGCAATCATTTCCACAAGTAGCTTCATATACATTCGTGTATACATAAATTAAAAAAATATATGCATATATTTTTGTATATATTCTTTTTATGCGTCATAAAAACAAATTTCATCTTCATTTTTCTGCTCTTTTTCTTCTAGTTTGTTCGTTCTTGCATTTCTAGTTCGTGTAAAGCCATTCAATTTCATCTAAACTCCTCGTAAACTTTCAAATTACCACAATACCGTCAAGACAAAGCTATGATATACATATATGTATGTATACCTTCATACAGTCCTACAATCCCGCTCCATATGTGTTTCAGTTTGTTTTTGAACGCAAAGAAGGCCAATAACCATATACCTTGGAATCAAGATGGCTAAAAGGTAGAAATGGAGAAATGGTAGAACCATAACATTGTTTTCACGATTTGCCATACATGAAAGTTTGGTCCTTGAAAAATATGAGATAAAAGTCGTCACCACACTCTGCCGCTTTGCCGCTCTGCCATCCTCTGTGTTCAATTTACAAGCTTTCTTTTTATTGCCATCATGACTTAAGGTTCGTAAAGCTCAATAGGAAAAAATTGCTTTCCCTTGTCAATATCAGCAGCACCCCTTTTGCCATCGAATAATATACCATATTCTCCGCCATTTGCCCTGTGTTCATATATTGCTGCCGGTATATATGGACTGTTTTTAAAGGACGATGGAAAAATATTGTCAGAATTCGGAACGATGTACATCCGAGAAAACACGAAGAAAAATGAAACAACTTTGACTTTATCAAATCCAACTTTGGTCGTAATTTTTACTCCCCCACACATGGACTGTATGTCGGGCACAGTGGGGAATTCTCTTCCTTGTCGTCGCTCGTTGCTCGTCGTCTTCGTCGTCGGCTCGACAGCTTTATTGGCTCCATCGCATCGTAGAAGTCGAAGGAGTCACAAACGGTTACACAAACAGTAGAATAAATTGAATCAAGAACTAGTTCCAATGCTAGTGACAGTCGTAATATAAGACCAACTTGAATTTTATACATTTTTATGCCACATTGCCACCCCATCAATCGCACAGTTCCAGTTTTAGTTCCAGAACCAGTCAGAAGAAGATGAAAAAGAAGAAGCATCGACCAGACCAGCTCTGGACAGAGACTAATTTTATGAAGTGCGATATCAAATCTAGAGTGGTCAATAAAAAAATGTCATTTGCAAGGACGGAGAATTCCAAGCACCTACTGCCACGCTCTCGATTGGACAAAATTGCTATCCTGTGTGGTTTAGTATAGAATAAATTCCCAAGGACTTACTAAGGTGCCACTACGTATAGGAAGGTACGAAGATTTACAAAAAGTTACAAGAATATGATATCCATATGTCTTACTTTGGAGTGGGCATGGACAATAAAATTTTCTGTGGCTGCAAAAGATGAATTCTCCAAATCTTGAATATAATTTGTTCAATAAATTTGTTATTTTTTTTATAAGTTTATAGGAAAATGGCAAATATCGGATTGTTTATTTTTGTTTTGATTAAATTTATTAACAATTTTGCTTATACAAAATTGAATAAAATTTGCTCGATGCAGGATTCTAATGACTTTTATTGCGACAGTTTTCTCGTCCTTTTTGTCACATAATTAAATTTTTATGATCAGTAAACATTTGTTTGGGTCAGTTTTCAGATAAAACCTTTCCCATGCCAAAACCCTAATAAACTACATGAGTTAAAATGGGGATGACTAGACTATCGGATGGAGTGGGAATCCTTATAAACCTACCTAAGCTATTCCTTGTAGAATTGGATTAATTATTATTATAGTGAATTTATCAGTTTATTAGTCTTTTCTCATCTTTTCTTTTATTGATTCAAAACAAACAGTCAACCCCGTCTATATGCAAACTCTACTTAAATGAGACTTTTGGTTATAAAAAGGAAAAAATGATTTTTTTCACACTAAAATTTTTTCTCAAAAAATTTTTATTTTTTTTATTTTTGAACATATTAAAGCTTTACTTTGAGCAAAAAGTTGGTGAAATAAGAAGAATTCCTAAAATGTTGTTTGTTTTAAAATAAACTGCATTTTAAGTTCAATTTGTTTCGTAAATCGTAAAATCTCATCTTTACTCAAAACCTGTCAAACTGCCAACAAAAATGAAATCTTTTTTACTGATAACGTGAGGGCAAATTAAATTGGAGTTATATGAAGCTCTTTTGAGTCTATCAAAGTTCAAGTTTCTATATTTTGTGTGCTGCATATAAGAAGAGTCGACTGTGCATTCTTTTTCTGTATTGTTCGTACGTCCGTACGTTCTAAAAAGAAAATATTTCTCACCTCCAATTTTTTATGAACTAAAAATGATTTTACCTCCAAAACAATTCTTTGCAACGAAAAATAACGCTTTTGACATCTGTAAAAATTTGGAGAAAAATCAAATTGACAGTTTTCTTACGAAAAATAAATAAAAACTTAAAAAAGTTGGTAAAAAATTGGTTTTTGTCTCAGATATCTTTTCAAAAATATTGGCTTCAAACTAATTTTATCTTATAAAAAATGTTTTCGACATTCAGTAAAAATTTGATAAAAATCGAACTCAGTTTTTTGATAAAATATTAAATCTAAAAAAAAACTACACACAATTTTTAAAAATTTGTGTTGGATTCTCAATATTACGTAAATTTACTTCAAAATGATTTCATTCAGTGCTAAATTTTGTTACTATCGTAAAATATTGATCTTAGAAACTCAATCTGTATTTTTTTGTATAATAAATAAAATATAATATAAATAATAAAAATGTCTACTAAAATTGGTAAAAATTGATTTTCGAATAAAAGTCTCAGGAACAAAAACAGAAATTGAAATCAAACTTATTTTATAATTTATCATTGCTAACTTTTAACAATTTTTTTAGAAAACGTTTTTTACAAAACACGAGGATATACAAAAACAACAAAAAATGGATGGTTTTCGAATCAAGTAAGAAAAAAAAAACAAACAATGATATTGGCTTCAAATTTTGTATCCACACAAAATATTCTTATAAATATTTTCTAAAGTTTGAGACAAATGGACAGACGGGCACGGTTGGGAAATTATCATTGTGGGTCGCAACCCAGCCTCTTTTTTATTTAATATTTCGAGCTTTGCATATATGTACATACAATTTTGAAATGTGTGAAGAATTTAAGTCTGTAAAGGATTTTTTTAGAAACCTACTTTATCCTTGAAGTAGTCTCAACTGTCACAACTTGAAACAATTTTCATGACATAAAATGTTTAAATAAAAATTAAATATCTTATCCAATGTGTGAGTATTTTTGTTATTTCATCAACTGAAGAAAATACATAATTTTCTAATGCCATTAAATAACTATACAAAATCTGTTATGTTTTGATGTTCATTTTGTCCTTAGAGATATTTATGCTTTTGTTTTGTTACGGAATATAAATGAAATATATGTAAGTGTCTACACTCAACCCTTATAACATTCCTATTTTGGGGTAGTACTCCTTCTAGTACTCGTACCACAAACAAATATACAATCCCACATGTTTGCGTTTATCTACTGGGGATCCTCTCATAAACAAAAAAGATTACTTAGCAGATCAAACTAGCAATTGCCCACAAAAACCTAGAACCGAATCCTAAGTTTTGCTTCGATATGCTAAACAGGTGGTTCCCTAAACGTCTCTACGAGTCGAGTATATGAACCTGTAGAAATAAACACTATTTTATCATCATTTTATACACTTAGATGTGAGGCAAAGGCACAAGGTACAGGAGTATCAGAAGCAGCAGCAGAAGCAGAAGGAGCAAGAGCAATACCTACCAAAAGTTATCCATTCATGGCAATCTGGTTAAAATGGATTAAAATACTTCATAATTTATTGCACGTTTACATTACAAAACCAATCTCTGTAGTGTATATATCTACAGCGGAGAATGCCGAGTACAAGTGAATGTTTGAGGTTTGTTCATTCGGTGGGTCCAACCCAACATCGCATCGCATCGGATCGGAAGTTTTGTAATGCGGAGCGAAGATTCTCCTATGTTATACTTGGAGCTTCAAGTAATAGTAAAGTTACCAAAAGGTGCTATTTCAGAAGAAAATTAGACCAAGTTGAAGCAAACGACAACCTAGTCAGAACTCAGAACCGCTATCCTGCTTGCTATATGTTCCAGCATGTGTAAGGTGGTATAAAGTTGCTAGGATGTGGAGCAATGAAAAGCATTCAAATGAAAAGTTTTCACCGGAAAAACCTTTACACCCTTAAAAACTCAGTCTTACTCTTAGTCGTTGTCGTCATCATCGTTGTAGTCGTTGTAGTCTACGTCGCCGCCGCCGCCATGTCGGTTAAAATTGGCGTTGCTTATGTTGTTTGGTTGATGTTGGTAACGGAAACCCGGTGCGGTGGTAGGTACTAGCACTCTGCGTCTGCATATCAAAACCCTACATAGCCTTTCTCTCACGATCTCACGTCTCACCATCTCACCGTTTCACTTCGTACAGTGTGTGTACCACCTTATAACTGAGAAGTTTTTGGCTGAGTGGTTGAGCGAACTTGTACGACGCCCTTATACTAGGTTTCGAATAATTTGCATACGTAAAAGTTAGTTAGTTACTTATGGTGTTAAACTCTTTGTGATGGCGTAATAGGAAAATGTTATTTCCACTTTAAACATAATGGCATTATGTGAAGGATTATGTTAATGGTATTTATTCCGAATGAATTATGTTGAAGTAGTAAGCCAAGCTCCTTGTGCGAATGCCTGCACACCTTTTACTTATGCTAATTTGAAAGAATTCACACTGGGAAATTTTTGCGAGTGGATGAAGTTTAAAGCAGTCGAAATCTAAAATTATGTGAGTAAAGCTTCGAATGAATGAAACATGGTTGCCATATATTGACAATAAAATATTACAATATTATTGAAAATCTATAAGAATCCTTTTTATGAGTTTCACCTGGGAAAAATTCATTTCACTTTCATCGTGCTAAGAATTTCATCTGGTAAATAATTGATCTTCGATAAATTCCACTTTTTAAGCTATCATTTTGTTCAAAATTTAAATCTTCTTTAAACTGAAATGTTTGCTGTTCGAAATTTTAGTTCTTATTAAAATATTTCGGTGAAATGCTTTCCGGGTTAAACTTATAAAAGGGATGTACAGTTAATTAGTTTTTCAAATCGCAAAATTTTGAACGATTTGGTAAAATGTTGAAGAAATATTAGTCAGTTACTAATTACATAGGAAGATTTAGCTTATGCTAAAGATTTTATCATATTTCTATCTCTTAATACTTCATTTAAGTTAAAATCACAATATGGCTACTTTAAGGGGCTAATTATACCTATCATTGAAATCAATCCGATAATTTTTAAATGGATATTTGGCTGTGTTTCCTTTTGCTTGGAAATGCAAATTATGTACTGATAGATTAAAAATCGCTCAACGAGTTTTGAAACGAATAGTTCCACTGATTTGGGTTTCAATTTCATTCAATTCTAATTTTCCGGCGGATTTCAATTAGGACTTTTTTTTTAATGACAGAAATTGTCAATAATCGCTATAAACAAGCTATCAAAAGAATTTCAATGATTGGTTTCAATGATGAAGACCAATGATAGCTTCTAACAGCTATTAATTTGGGACAATGCTTAGAACAACTGGAACAACATGGAATACCTTTCTAAAAGTCGTTTTCCGCAAAAATTTCGACTAAGTAAAAAGAAAGCAATGACACAACTCGCTCGGAGTAAGGGTTAAGAATTGAATGTTTTCACGAGCTGTAGCGCTACAAAATTTAGTAAGTACAAATTAAATAGCCGTTTTTGGATATTTAAAAAAAAAAGAAACTTGAAAGAATGCGGAACAAACCAGGAAAAAAATAGAAAAGCTTTAAGCTTGATAACCTAAACCCATATGACTTACGTGTTTCTGGCATTTCAAATGAATTGGTCGGTTCCACAGATTTAGCTATGTTTGATTTGTTATTTTTGCACGAGCTGTCACTGTTACGGCATTTTCAGATGGACCGTTTTAAATAAAATGGAATCACTTTATTACTAATTAAACAACTTAGCAAATTATTGAAATATAGGCATAGCTAGTAAATTACTAAATATTTTGAATTCTTCAAGCAAATTAAATGAATCTTTGTGTAAAGTTTTTAATTTTGTATTGTAATTTTTGAGGAAAATTTTATTTAAAGTTTTACAGAAGGTTTCAGCCGTTTCTCTTCACCTTTCCTATTATATAACCCAACAACACTACATTCTCCAAATTTAGTTTTTGAAATCTAAAATTCGTTTTTCTGATATCTAATCTGTAAAGTTAACAGCGGGTAGTTAGTTCTAATTCGTTAAGTGACTTATCTTCTACAACCGATACAACATTCATACCAATATTAAGGTTAGTTTTGTCTACGCTTTTTGTGGCAGTAATAAACGAATCAAATCAAACCTAGAATAGACGCAGCGTTGAGTGTCATCGACTATAACTCTAAAACCATGAATATCCAACAGCAAACAAAAAGGAACTACAATTGTCTACCTATCTCCTCTGTGCAAGGCATCCTTCGGGAAATTGTTAAACGATGAAAAAATAAATACTCGTAGTAAAACAAATCAAATCCACCAACAAACACAAACAGTAAGGTGTAGCCGTGCAGCTTGTAGACTAAAACTGCGAACAACTTTTATTCGACAGGACCGACCGAGGGTAGGTATTTATAGCATGTGCCGTTCACATAGTGTTGTTTGTAGTGCAACCAAACATACAAAGCTCTTTGTGCTCAATCCTTCCCTGCAGGATAAACTGGAATTAAAAAAAAAAAGAAGAAAAACGTCCAGGAGGCAAGTTTGAAATCTATACTTAGAGGTATAGGTACCCCATCAAAGCAAGAGTAGGTATAGGCAGGTATATAAAAGGAGATTTGTTTATTTTCGCGTAATTGAAATTTTAAGGTTGACTGGTTCAGAAAACAGAATTTCCAGGTGTACTTGAGAGGATGTAAAAAGTTATGTTTTTGCTTTTGATTTGGTTGGTGTGGTTTTGTTTTTTAATTGATTTTTATAGTCGCCATATAAAAAGGAATGTTTGGTGTGTGCGTTGTTGTCAAAACAATTATTAAGAAGCTATTTAATCAATTTATTCATATCCCTCATGGTTATATCTCAAATTTAATTATGTTTATGTTAAGAACTCGTTTTTTTTTTTTTTTTTTTTTGAAAATAATTGCTACTTTAATTAAACTTAAGAATTGAACGGACAGTTTCTTGGCGAAGTTCTAAAATGAAATAAAAACTCGATCAAGTAGTTCTCGGTTTATCTATAAAACTTAATTTTAAAAACATTGAGAACTCGAGCATTTCTTCGCATCTAATCATATCTGTAGAAATCGGGTTAAAATCATTTTTGTGTTGTAAAACCTTTTGATCTCGGTTGAATGGAACCGAGTTCTTACAAGTTTTTTTTGCAAATTTTTAAAAAATCCCGTAGAAAGTTCTGACATAAAATTCTAAAATTTTACGAACAAAATGTACAACAACAAATTACTTGAATAAATATAAAAAGGAATTGGTTTCGAGTCCTGCAATCTATTCAATATCATATGACATATTATGCAATTTAAATGTTAGAAAGTATTATGCTGAGCAGTTTCAAGAAATCGTGTGTTCAGTAGATTCAGCCAAAATATTATTGTCGAGATAAAAATACAACAATATTTAGATTGATTTAGATGCACATAATGTCAAAATGTTTTCTATAAACAAATTTATCTACACTTTTCTCTGGTCATGTTTTTCACGGTAAAATATTGATTATTTTAGATAATTTAAATAGCTCTTATATCTATTTGTGCAAACTTATGTATTTGTTTTGTATTTTCTAAAAATACAAATCCTTGTGGTCTGAAATTTAATTCAAAACCAGAATGAATCTAAAAATTAGGTCTTAATTATAGTATCCTAGACCCCCACATTTAAGAGTCTAGTAAATCGAAGTTTTATCTCAAACTGAGATCTAAAAAAGAGGCTGGGGTGCGACCCACACTGATAACTTCCCATCCAGCCTGTCGATTTGTCTTGCTAAAAAGTTTGTCTATACTCTATATGTATTAATTTTTACTAAATTTCCGTAATATTTTGTATAGATTTTATTTTATTGAACATCGAAAACAATATTTTCTGTAAAATAAAATAAGTTTGAAGCCAATATTTTTAAGTTTTGAAAAGCTATTTGAGCCGAAGGTAAATTTTTACCAAGTTTTAGTAGGTTTTTATTTTTTGTAAAAAAAAACAAAATTTTTCCGAATAATATTTCTTAAAAGATAAAATAAGTTTTAAGCCAAATCTCAAGTTTTTGAAAAGATATTTGTGTCGAAATTCAATTTTTACCAACTTTAAGTAATGTTTTTTTAGGTTTGTATTTTTTATAAAAAAAACTGTCAATTAACAAAAAACATTATTCTGCGTTACACAAAATTGTTTTGGAGATGAAATCATATTTTAGTCGTAAAATTTTCGAGGTAACAAATTTTTGTTCAGTTTTTTTGATTTATAAAAAAAAACCGTTAATTGGATTTTTTTCCAAAAATGTACTTGTTTTGTATCACGTTACAATATATAATATAAAATTTAATTCAAGTCTCTAGCGTCTTTGGTTCATGAGATATTTAGGGTTAACCAAAGTTTTCACCTTTTTTTTAAACTGCTATGGTAAAAAAAAAAACAACCACGCAATTTTCTTGAGAGCCCTTTCTGTATCTTTCTGCCTTTTTATCTGTATAACAAAATTTATTTGAAGTCGATATCACTGGTTCTTGAGCTATGGACAACGAAAAAAACGTCACGAACGTACGTACACACGCACGCACAGACATGGTTCCAAAAATCTTTTATTTCGACTCTAGGTACCCTGAAACGTCGAGAAATGTCAAAATTTTCAATTTGACAAATCGGACCTATTACAATAACTTCCTATGGGAAGTTAATAAGAGTTCTAACGCTTGATAACTTGATGCAGAAATGAGTTAGAACTCAATCGAGTTATTTATCAATAAACCGAGTTTTAGAGATTAGAACTTTGTTACGAAATTGGCCGTAAGTAAGTTTAATAATAGCTTATGTATAACCAAAGCATCAAAAAATGAGTTCATGAAATTTTATGATTGGAATCGATGCAACAGTCAACCCTAAGTAGCGTATCCAAAGTCCTCTTAAATACCCCTATCGGCTTTTTGTCCATACGCATTACTGAATTTTTGATTTTACATAAAACTAAATCAATATCTTATAACATTAGAACAACTCTAGAAAAAGTTTTAGCCTTTTTTATGAAGTAATGCAGTTTTTGAATACAGCTGCTAATATTCTATTGACAAATCTTTTTAAAAATGTAAACTGAATGAAACTTAAAATAAGTTGTAACTTTGTTTTATACAATAAGATGTGAAAGAGTGTAAAAAGTGTAGTGGTTAAATTTTACCAGAAAATTAGTTTAAAAAGTGTAGTGGTTAAATTTTACCAAAAAATAACCTCCCAAAAATGGTATTTTTATGAAAGCTATTTGAAAAGTTTAATTATTTATTAGAACCAAGAATCAAAAGTAGTCTCACGAATATTGAAGGTCAAAGGATGATTTTTGACAAATGTATTTACTTGTTCAGTCCCTTAAATAGTCATCTTCTTCTTAAAAAGACAATTAAGTAAGTTAATCA
Source organism: Eupeodes latifasciatus (assembly GCA_920104205.1). Lineage (NCBI taxonomy): Eukaryota > Metazoa > Arthropoda > Insecta > Diptera > Syrphidae > Eupeodes > Eupeodes latifasciatus. The sequence goes on from OV049925.1 coordinate 157,191,813, forward strand.
CCTCAAGAGTCCAAGAGTGAACATTGTTCTTTTCCATAAATCCGCAGTAATTTAAGAAATAAAAACAAGGTGATGTTAACAAACTTTAATAGAAAGGTAACAGAAAGAACAGTTGCTTTTATCAAGTTTACCCAAATTAAATTTTAGCATGAGAAAAATTAAAATAAATATGTGACACAAATCTCACCGCTTGGATAAAGTTACTACACATATTTTAATTTTAAACTCAAGATGAATTTAAGGTCCTTCAAGTAGGTATTCAAATTTTATACATATTTTCATTCAAGACATCATTCCATTGAATTAATTTATGATAAAATTTATAATTCAAAGATAAAATATCATCAAATGTCAACCATTTGCACTAATCAAAAGTTCCTTTCGTTTTCTTTTGTTGACATAGGTTCCCCTCTGGAACTTAAAATAACTTCCATACCAAATAGAAATACAAAAATAAAAAAATAAAAACTTCCATAATTTTTAAGGATATCCGTCTTCTTCTCATGAAAAGATGGCCTCTATCTTTATAAACACATATATATATATTCGAGTATATAGTTATACCATCCTCCCCATTTATTTCGTTGGTTAACCTCAGGCTCGATAATAAAAGAAGTCATTTCTTACTCAAGCTGTCATCCTTCGAAAACTTTAATAATGAATTTAATTTTCATTTTGGTTATCACTAGAGATGTTGTCCAATGGGTTGACTTGAGGCAACAAAAGTACTTTTGTCCCTCCCAAACTATTCATACACACCCCACCTACTCCATCTTTGTTTTCCTTCAAGTTGTTATAGCTTGTTCAAATTTAAAGGCAAATATTTATTGAGTTTTTATGTTTATCAAAAGCTAAAAACATAAAATATTAATTACCATTTATATATTTTAGATTTATGACTTAATTTTTTGTGAAACTTTCTTCTGGAAATTTGCATTCTAGATTCTAACTTTAATTTGAACAATGAATAATCAAAATTAAACCAATGGGAAAAATTTGGATGTTTATAATGAAATTCCAAAATTAAAGACCGAATAAACAGTATAAAAACTTTCTAAAAGAAAGAATCTTAGGAAATTCGTTGTTAATAAATAATAAATTCGATGTTTTAAAATGTGACTGATCAGTGGAACTATAATGAATCATTAAGCTTGATGAAATGACAATTTTGAAGAATTTATTTCATTCCACGCAACGCTTTTATGTAAGAGCACTTTTCGAAAGTCAACTAAACTTTAATGTTAAGTCTTTTTATATTTTTTGACAGGAATGGATTTGTAAAATACATAGAAAATGATTGAAAAGTCCATTCCTTTTTTAAATTAATTTTTCAGTGTACTCGGTAACATATTTAAACACCTATTTTTAAGAGCCCACCATCAGTTTTCGAAATACAATATATTCCAAAATTAGGATCCTTTTGCTAACTACAAAATAACATACGAGTATACTAATTAATTTTTGTCTAAAACGGTGCACACGTATAAACATTGACAGTTCGTTTAAAAAGAATGCAAACTAACCTGGAAAACATAACCATTTCGAAAATAAAGGGCCGGAATTCGACATCTGTCAAACTAAGTTGTTAAACCATTTTTTTGTTCAGTTGAAAGTCTGACATTTACGAAAATGGATCGCTTAACTATCGCATAACGCATACGTCTGCCACACCTACATATCGTACTTTAAGAGGAGATTATGGTTTACATTATCGTCCAACCACGCAAGTAATTGGCAAAATTGTAAAGAAATTTGAAGAGACTGGATTGGTGAGAGTTATTGTAAGGCTTGTTCATCATCGTTTCGCTCTTACCACTGAAAATATCGCTGCTGTAAGTGAAAGTGTTGCCGAAGACCCGAATGTGTCGACGCCTCGTCTTTCTCAGGAATTAGGACTGTCTAACGGCACATCACCTACAACCATTAAAAGTTCAGCTCGCACAAAAAGTGAACCCAGCTGAACATTCACAACTTCGTAGATACGTCGAATGGGTGCTTGAACAACAGGCGAGGCGGTGGATGGCGATTTTTCGAACAACATTTTCTTCAGCGATGGAGAGAGAAAATTGTCGTTTTTGGGGTTCTGAGAATCTTCAAGTACTTGAAGAGAGGCCATTACATCCACAAAAAGTCAATGTTTGGTGCGCTCTTTGGTCCGCAAGTGTGATTGGAACTTACTTCTTCGAAAACGACGATGGAACGACTGTCACCGTCAATTGAGAGCGTTATGGTCATATGATAACCTACTTTTTTTTGCGTGCTATTGAAGAATACGACTAAGAGAATATGTGATTTCAACAAAACGGTGCCACATGCGCCACACATCTCGAGCGAATATAACGTTAATGCTAGAGACATTTATTGGCCGTGAATTTCTAATCGTGGCGATATCATGCGATTTGACAACGCTGGACTTATTTTTGTGGGGCTACGCGAAAGACCGTGTTTATGCAGATAAACCTTAACACTTTGACTGCGGACGTCAACAAATCGTATTTCTTCTATGCGGCGGATGTCGACGCACCGTCGACAACATGTTTATTACTGACCACTTCCAATGCCTCCGCACATCCCACATCCGGGAAAAACGCCATACTATGATGCTGACGTCGACTACGCGATAATCGTTTTTATAGTTAAAAAACAATATATTAGTAAAATTAAAGTGAAATAAAAGGATCCTTTTTGACAAACAAAATTTCAGCATAGAGGAAGTGCTCAGGTCAAACCATGCCGCAGTCAAAGTGTTAAACTCTTAAGCACTTTAAAACCAACATTCGTTAAGTTATGGCTGAGATACCGCCCAATATGTGTCAAAAAGTAATCGAAAATTACCTCAAAAGAATCGAGACTTGCAATAATTCTGGTGGTGGTCATTTAAATGATTTATTGTTTCACACACAATGTCAACGTTCAAACTTTATAATTTAAAAAAAAAAAAAGAAATTTCATGACAAAAATATTTCATATGTGTTTTATTTAGGTTTACTTTTGAAACGGCAAAATGGATAACCTTGTATTTTTAAAAAACTTATGGCAACTATGAAACTTTTCCAAAGTTTTTTAAGAATTGAAATACATCTTAGGCAGCACAAAAAATAAACCCTCAAAAATCACTGTTACCAAGAAATTCCTCTTCCGAATTAAAATCCAGTTTATCTACTGAAAGCATAAACAACAAAACAAGCAATAAGAAACAAATTTCTTTAAGGTTAAAATTTATCCGCCATGAGACTATAAGAAATTTGTAATCTTAAACCCAACCAAATGAAAAAATAAAACATTTCGATATAAATATGAACCTTATTAAAAAATATCAACTCAGTAAAAAAAAAGTTAGGTTAGCATTTTCTTAAGCTCAAAAAAGTAAAAGGAAGTAAAAATTTGTAACATCAAGACTTTTTCCAACCCATTTTTATCGTTCAGGTAAACTAACTCTAAAATTCACACAAATGCGCATCGAAGGAAAAGAATATGACATCATGTTTACAAGTCTCTGAGCAAATCTCACATTTAATAAAGTGGAAAGAATTTTTCTTCTCTTCACATGAAAAACAGTGACAGACTGACTGAGATGAAATAAAAATAAAAAAGTAAACTAAGGATTCCGAGGAGGTGCCCATCAAAGTTCAGTATTACTCCCTATCAAGCAAATGGCAAAAGTATGAGATCTTGAAAGTGACATGTAAGAAGCATCCAGGCCAACTCATCATTTATCCTTTGCCGAACGGAACGAAAGCGCAAAATGATGGAAATTATTTTGGAAGAATCTTTTTTTTTTTATATTATTGCTAGTTCAAAGAATGTTCGTGAAAATGGGTTGAGCTGGATACAGGATACGGAAAGGGGTTGAATGGTGAAGATGAGCTGAAGTTGATTGTGTAGAATGATATTTTTCTCATTTTTTTCATTTGTCAAGCGAAAATGAAGTACACTTTTCGAACGACACTATCGCGATATGAAAAAGCAAGCGGAAACAACACAGTCGTATATAAAAGTTATATTGCTACTAAAAGTACCTAGATATACACATTTTGCTACATAAGCACATGTATGTTGATTTGCCTATACAGGGTGACTCGAACTGAAGGGATCAACATGAAATAATAGTTGTTAAATAACTCGAAATCTTACTTGTGGTAGAACTTTCCCTGTAACTTAACAATAAATGTAAGAACATGAATGTTTTTAGAACAAGGCTTTTCTATTTTTATTTAATTTTAGATCAAGAAGATGCTTTGGTAGTTGGTTTTGACAAAAATATTAAAATTATAAATTAGGTGGCGCAACAGTCCGTAAAGAACCAGGGCCTAGTGACTTACAACTCTCAACCATTCCTGTGTGCGAGTAATTGCAGGGATGGAGGGGACCTAAGTTTATATGCCGAATCCGAACGGCTAATTTGAGAAAGCACTCGTGAAAAAAACTTTAGATGGCACAGGCAGGAATTGAACCCAAGACTTCTGGCATGACAGTCCAACGCACTAACCATCATGCCACGGGTACAAAATATTACTTCAAAGAATTGAAATATATGGACAATATTATTATGCCCTCATTATTTTAAAAATGCTATCCTTTTTGAGGATGGTAGTTTTAAAAACATAATAAATAGCTTACAATAGCCATTCAAAACCCTTCAGTCTTATATCATGTATCGACTATGTCTACACTTCTCAATTTTGTGTTGTAACATATACGAAACACCCTTTAATGTTTGATAACTGAGTGTGGTTAGCAGATTCATTTTCTCAGTCGAATCAGAATATGTTTAAAAACTGAAAAAGAAAAACATCCAAGCCAAAACACCTCCCCCTCCCCCTTCCATTCATCTATATCCGTGCCATTTTCATTCGATCAGAAGAGAGATAGGAGTTTTTCCGCTTTACCAAACATGTTACATATTTTTATGACTTTTTGATGTTCCACATTCGATTTGATTAAATGGCAGCGATAGGAAAATCCCTCTACTTGAGCATATTATGAACATGGGTGAGTTGTTTTGGTGCTTTTTGAAATAAATACGAAACATGTCGGGCAATGAATCCATATCAATGGTGGCAGTGGCAGTGTTGGTGGGTTTTAAAAAATGGTGGTTTAGTCTTGAGAATTTACATAATTTATTTCTGTGAAATTACGTTTTTTGATCATTTTCTTTGAATAGGGTAATGCAAGTTGATATGCCTTCTAGAAATAGGTACAATATCATAAAAACAATTTTCTTGTGTATTTTAAACACTCTCAAAATAGACCCGGAATATTGAAAATAGAACTTCGAAACTAATTGAGTATATGGTGGTAAAGACAAGGATTCTTTAATGCATCTTCGAAAATTTCAATTCTGAAATATGTAGTATCTCCAAACTGAATTTTCCAGCAAGTATGAATTGTTTATTTTTTATTCCGCTTTAGGAGAAATTTCGTAAGGAATGCAGTAGACTTAATACTTTTATAGACATTGTTTGTACTATTGTGTTCAGCAAATCATATTAACTATTTTCTTTGAAATTCAAAATAAATAAATTAGGTGGCGCAACAGTCCGTTGAGAACTAGAGCCTAGTGACTTACAACTTTCAACCATTCCTCTGTCCGAGTAATGTTGTCAGAGATGGAGAGGACCTACAGTTTTAAGCCGAATCCGAACGGCTTATTAAAGAAAGCACTTTTCATGATAAGATTACTCTTGGAAGATTTGTCAATTCCTCACAAGAGGCAGTACCAGTAAAAAAAACTTTAGGTGACATAGGGATTGAACCCTACTACTTTTACTTCTTTGAAATTACTGATTTGTATTTATCTGTCAAAACGTTTGATATTTATCACTTTTTAAAATCAAGGTCTAAGGTCCATTACTTTATTTTTTATTGACAACTTCGACAGCTGACAGATTTTTTTAATTTACAACTTGACAATTTTTAAAATCCTTTCCATAATAGTATTTTGTAGAATTTTTAGAAAATACCCGACAATTTTCATCTTTTCGTTTCATAAATAAATCGTCATGACAATGAATTGTCAATTATTTTTTCACGATTGTCAGGAATTTTTCGACAAATTTGTACTGACAATTCTTTTGTTCAATGGAATAAAATTACAATTCATAAATTTGGCAGTATTTAATTGACAATTGCGACACGAAACTCAGGTACGGTCAAGTGTTGACAGTACAAAAACTCCCAAAATGATAAACGATATATATTTTCAAGTGAAAGAAAATGTGATGACGATTTTCAGCTGGGTCTCCGTGTAAAACGTCGCTGGTGATTTCGAATCGTCAATTGGCCTTATTTTTAGAAAGTTATTCATTTTAAAACACTCGATTATTAGTATATTTTTATTATGTTTTATGTACTTCACGTTTTAATAATAAAACACTATTTTGGAAAGAGTACCAAGAGTACCAGCGTTCTGTTACCATCGACAAATTCAACAAAAAACAACATGCAAAGGTTTTATTGCATATTTCATAGTTTTTCGATCAGAACACATTTCAAGATTATATACGAACTGACAAACTTGTCACCTGTCAATATTTTATGAAATAAAGGTTTGTCAGACAAGTGTGACGAATTTGTAGAATTGTCACCTGTCAATATACTATGAAATGATGGGCCCACGTGGCATCTTAAAATTTCTGGTCAAGATTTCTCCAGAATTTATAAATATGTATGTGGTTTCAATCTTAACTATTAAAGTTGAAAAAATTGTGTTCATAAAAATCTAAAATCCAAAACTTATTTTTTACTTACCTCAAAGTTTCCTGTTTCATAAATGAAATTCGTTTGATTCTCTACTTTTAAAACGATATTCTTTTCCGAACCATTGAAAGATTCATATTTTAATAACTTGGACAGAACTTCTCTTTGCTTGTGAAAATTTCGTTTTGCTTGAAGCTATGAACTACACTTTACCTACTTGTGCAGATGGAACTTTTTGTTGGTATTACCTTAAACAAAATCGAACAAAATAGTGTCAGGTTTTATACTTCTTAACGCTTGAAACATATTTTCTGTTGTTTTTGATTTAAAAATGTATGTTAAGCGCTTTCATTTCTTATTCGTTTCAATCTTATTACATACATTTGTACAAAAGGTCAAATGTCAAATTAATGAAGTTTTTATATCTACTTGTACCATTTTTCAATTATTCGTAAACGGGGTTTACTTGTGTGAAACAGCGCTTCGGGGAGATAAAGACCGTGACATTCTCTTTTAAGCGGGTCTTATTGTAAAAATTAGTTCAGAGCAAATCTAAAACATGACTATAGAATATGGATCTGAATTTTTAAAATCGATTTCGTTACATTTTGAAAATGAAGATAGAAAACTAAAGAACCAAACCTACAAAATTTCTTCACAATCTTCATACAAAATTATATAGTCTACAAAGAATATCTGAGTCATAAATGAAAAGACAAGTATAGAAAAATTACAATTTTCTCTCATATTTGAGGCATGTGAAGGTATTTTGTAAAATGAATGATTTTATCAAACCTTTTGGCAAAGTTTTTAATTCAGGTCCTTTTCGACTCTTTTGAAAAATAACAAAATGACCTCCACTTTGTGAGAAAAAGGAGAATATCAAACAAAAACAAGATATAAGTTTGTTCATTTTGTTTGTGTACCGACAAGGACAAGTGTCAGAGATGAACAAATAAAACCAACGTGATTTATGCCTTTGACGCATTCCAGGACCAGGACATAATACTTTACATATATATGTACATGTGTGCCTGGCCTGAGCTTTGCTGTGCTGTGCTGTGCATCATGCATAGAGATGCCTTCATATTCGGCAAAGTATATTGTTCGGTCGATTTCGAAATGTAATCGGAGGACGTGGCATGAGGGAGGGGGGTTAGCAAATTTATGAGTATGCAACGTTTCCATACTCCACATATCGTGTATACCATAACCACACTGCATACGACTATTTACTGCTCCGACAACGAGGACGACGTCGACGATGAGGACGACGATATGAATAAGTCACAAAATTTACGATTTAATTTTTGAATTGGCAGCCAGGCGAATCGCCATAAAACTGAACTTTTATAGCCCAACCAAAACAAGCACTTTCCTCAATTGTATTTTGGAATATGAATTGAGTATTTTGCGAACACTCTGGCAACATAAAACGATTCCTGGAGAGTATACATAGATCGCGTGTCAAGACAGCCTTATTTGGTTTAGTTATTCTTTCTTATTCTTAGGTATATTGAGTTCGACAACCCAGACCGAATGGTGGCAAATAACATACCCACCTCCGTTCTGTGCCTCTTAAGATCTAAAATTCGAATTGTTATTAGATAAATACGTTATAGTTTATCGCCGAAGGTAATAATTTGTCCCAAGCGTTATATTACAACGAAAAAGGAGCACAAATATCATTTAGAATATAATATAATATAAAAAGGACTAAATGTTGTGCATAAAGCGTGAACGTACATTATCCTTCTTGAAAAATATACTGATGCATATAAAAATACACTGACAAAAAAGTTGAGGTGATTTATAAATTTACTTCTATTTGTTATTTTGGAAAACAGTTTTTGAGCTCTTTTAAAGGAGTCATGAAGCACAAAATTGCGCATAAATGTTTCATCTTTGTGATTTAATTCACAAATGAATTTGTTTATATTTTTGGTTGCCTTATGCCCTTTAATATGTATTACAAATTACTGCAAAGAAGAAAAGTATTTCAAGTAATACGGTCGTAAACATCAAAAACATCGTCTTTCAAGCGACGGAGTCAATTACAGTATGTAGTTTCAATTATAGCAGTACATGAAATGTAAGTACATTTACTGGTGAGATGGTGGCGCTGGCGATTTTCCCCTATTCTCAACTTTAATATAATAAGTCACTTGACAGCTGGCCAGGTGTCGCTTGCGTCGTTTTTCTTCATGACAGTTCTATGGATTTCATATAAAATGAGCAGGATTTCCGTAAGTTGTTTTGAGACCTGGATAATGGGTTGGGTTCGAAATACTGTATGGATCATAATACTGTATTTAAAATACTGTATCTCAAAATAATGTATTTCAAAATACTGTATGTACAAAATACTGTATGATCAAAGTACTACATCTCAAAATTCTGTGTTTCAAAATTCTGTATATCAAAATTCTGTATTTCAAAATGCTGTAAATAAGGCTAAAATCCTTTTTGACAATGTAAAAACGTGCGCACTTTTTAACAGCATTTTGAAATACAGGATTTTAAAAACAGAATACTTTTTTTAAGAAAACATCATAATAATTTTTAATTAGCATAATGTTCTAATATACATACTTCCCTTAAACAATAACATTGTCAAAAAGTAAAATTACAGAATTTCAACCCAGCGCATCACAAATTATCTTTCGGTTGGTCTATTTCCTCAACCAAGCCTCAAAACAAGATGGGGTTTTCACTTTAATACAGAGCATCGACTCACCTTCTGTCGAAACTTCCAGTATTATATAGTATTATGAGATACAGTATTTTGACAATACAGCATTTTGAGACACAGTATTTTAAATGTACAGTATTTTGAAATACAGAATATTAACCATACAGTATTATGACCATACAGTATCGTACAGTTTTATACAGAATTTTTACCATACAGTATTTTAAAATACAGCATTTCAATCCGTTCCCCTGGATAATCTTTTACTGCGCCCATATACATGACATTTTAGTTATATATAAAAAAAAGGAGAGCTTATGTCAACCTTAAAATAAAAATGTACTTATTTTGTGGATGTAATACAAAATGCATACTAATAATCGTAGCAACATTGAACGAAAGGAGAATGCTGATTGATTTTCAATAGAGAGAGTCTTCGAAAACAGGAAACTGAACCTTCTTTAAAAAAGTGTATTTTGACGTTTACACCTCTTGGTGTACGAAATACTGATTATTTGACACAAACCGCCAATCACTGGTAACACAGTTGGAAATCTATTAGATATTGTATTCCAGAATATTAACAAATACCTACCGGAAAAAAATTTTATTTTGTGATCTCCAAATGAGACTACGTCCGATTAAGCCGTAGCGGTCAGATGTCAGAAATTATAGTTCAAGAATATTTAAAACCATCTTTGTTTTATTCCATTTCAAAGGTATATAAATGAATAAATTAGATGGCGCAATAGTCCGTTGAGAACTAGGGCCTAGTGACTTAAAACTCTCAACCATTCTCATGTGCGAGTAATGTTGTCAGGAATAAAAGGGTCAGTTTTATGCCGAATCCGAATTTTAAAAAGCCCTTTTCATGACAAGAATTATTCTTGCAGGAATTGTCAATTCCTCGCAAGAGGCAGCACCCGTGAGCAAAACTTTAGATGACACAGTATAACGCACGAACCATCACGTCACGGGTACAAAGGTATATACCTCTAATAAAAACACCCTTTTCCTAAACACTCGAAGCAGGAAAGAATAAATGAATGAAATTTGGTTTTATCTTTTTCATTAATTTATTTTCGACTTTTTTTCAGTGTAGAAACATATAAAAACATATGAAGTATAGGTCGATATATTTACAAATATAAAAATAATAAAACAAAATTGTGTATAGGTACCTTTTTTTTAGTAACAATAAGCCCCCGAATAAAAACAAACGAAAATAAACGACGCTTTTCCAAGCAATAAAATTACAAAGCAAAAGAAAATGTCACAGTATAGTCGTAGGCAGAAATCATAAAGGAATCGCAATGTTAATAATAATAACAACAAAAAAAAAACAACAACAACAACAATAAAGGTAGGTATAGCTACATATATATATAAAGGATAATATAATGTTGACATAGCACAGGTGTAATAAAATGGAACGCATGCATGCGAAAGTGGTGTTCCATTGTTTGGCGTGTGAAATGTACCTAATATTTTTATGACCCCAGCTTAAATTCTCCTTGTCACCATCATATAATATATTTTATTATATTGAGCCAGCCGACACTTAACTGACCCCAAGGATTCAGTGTCATTTGATGAAATAAAATCGCTTGGACGTGACATTCTAAAGTTATATACATATGTACATAATGTGTAGGTGCAATAAAATGATACATACATATGTACATTTATGCCATTTGGACAAAAGGTGTATTTTTTATAATACCAACGACGACGTATACCATATCCAGGTTTTAGTCATTAAAGCAGAAAATAACATTTATTGGAGAAAGTACTGATATTCACAATATGTTTGTTAGTTTAGTCTCAAGAAACAAAGACTAATGATCATGTTTACCCTAAAGGAATCATACGCCTTTTTCAAAACTATGGAAGTTTTTGATAGTTGACAAGTAGAACTTTAATTTTACTTGAGATTCAAATTGTGTGTATTGTATGTGGATATTTTATTCTCCGAATTCTCAATCATCAATTTATCGAAGGTACTATTCGAAACTGGAACACGATCTAAGCATGATTAGCTATTTTGGAAGCAATGTCGATGCAGAAAAAATCTCAACCATATTTAAGGTGAGAGGAGAGTTACTGCCATTAAACTACATACCCCACCGGCCGGATTTGCCTATCACATGCTCCTTGTGTAACTTGAAAACCCGTGAAGACATCATGCACTTTGTAGGCATCTGTCCCATACTTAAAGAATTAAGAAAACTACACTTGGGAAAAGCTAATTACGAAGAGGATGAAGTTATTGATATACTGAACGGACGTGATTGGACGGCTCTTTACAACTTTGTGAAATCAGCATTGGGATGTAGAAACCAAATCTTAAGAGAAGCGTTTTAATTAAATTTTTAACCAAATGAAAAAATGTATTGTAAACCTAGTGCACCTATTTATTAATTTTTATTATTGAAATCATAAACTTGTCAATCTGGCAGACGGCTTTTGCCATGTCTTTAAAGATTTGTAAACCGAATTCAAAAATGTACTTATGATGAAATAAAATCTATTTTCTAATCTAATCTAATAATCTATTCTCCGAATGGAATTTTGCCCATTAATGAAAATTTGGAAATATATTATTATACATAGATAATCTTCAACATTTCAAGCTCAAACTTCAAACAGTAATATTTATTAGACTATCGGCTACTTAGACACCTAATTTTCGTAAATTAGAAAATTTGAATTTAAAATAATCAATTGCAATTACTTTTTGCTGGAATCTCCACAAACGTATTCAGTTACTTTAAAATGTAATTATTTAAGAATTATCAATTACTAATTACATGTAATTGAAAAGCTTGCTTCAATTACTTGCAATTGAATTGTATAAATTTAATTGAAAACAAAATAACGAAACCGATCTAATTGGAAGAATAAAAGTCCAATGACTTAGATGTTTGGGTCATATAAGGTGAATGGACATCAACACTCCAGTCCAGAAGGTCTTCGAATTCTATCCCGTGGAAGACCGCGATTCGGTGGCGCACCCAGGTGGAAGAGGACCTCAACCAACTTCGCGTGCGAAACTGGAGACAGTTAGCTAGGGACTGAGCTCGCTGGAGACACATGTTGGTTGAGACCCAGGCCCGTCCCAGACTTTAGTGGCACCTTAATTAAGCAAGTAATTGAAGACATGTACCAGTAATCGTTATACAAAAATATTATTAAATATTATTGTCGTCAATTACATTTTACACGATATTACAAAATAATTTCCTGCAATGCTTAGTTATTTAATCTCTGTTTCTTTGAATTATTAATTAAATGATGAATTTAATTACCTTAACTGCAATTCAAAAGTGCTTTCCCTCAAAAACTTGAGCTTGTTAATGCATTTTTTAATCACAATAATAAGTCATTGCAATGTTTGATCTTTTAATTACTCAGAAGTAATATAAATTTTTATTTTTTCAGTTATGTGTAATTTTAATTCAAAAAAGAAAGTCAATTAATAATTAATTGTAATAGAAATAAAAGTTGAAGTAAACATTATTTCACAATTCTGATGAAGTTCCAAAGCATTTAATTTTAGGAAAGGAAAACAATTCAGTGGGGATTTGGAATTTATTTATTTATTATTGCCCCAATTTAATCGTAAAGTTTGTATATGTATGTCTAGGAGTACTACAAATGCACTTGTGTATGTTTTATGGTTTCAGATAGGTTGAAATTTGTATAAACAGTTCAGTGGGACCTTACTTACACATCGAAAACAAAAGGGAAGAGTTACATTTGAAGTAAAGAACTCTGACCTATCTCTCCAGAACTAACTATTCCTAAAGAAGGAAGTACTCAAACTCTTTTGAATAAATGACATCCAGTTATGGTACTGTACAAAGAAAATAAAGATCGAACCCGTCTAAAAATTCCAAAGTAAAGACTTTCTTGGATCACTTAATGTCGCTTAACGATCTGCATCATGATCTTCAAATAGATGTGGTTTAAAAACACGCTGTAAATAAATAATCAGCGACTTAAAAGGCATTCCAATTCTGAAAAAGAGACCGACTGAAAATTTCGAGACAATGGGTCATATGCAAAAAGATGAGTCCAAGCTCTTTACTCACTTTTCTGAGAGCTTTCTTAGAGTGGAAAAAATACAGTGACTGAGATCGATCTCAAGCTGTGAGTTCGAACTCAAAGTGTTGAGATCGATCTCTCGACGAAAGCTCTATGTGAGAAAGTTCTAGTTTTGATATGCAAAAAGATGAGCAAACGCTCGATTGCATGAGATCGATCTCACAAATTGTTTAGGATGGGTTTTCTCTTACTCAGTTGATTAACAACTATCAAAATGGCCGAGTTTCTGAACAATTTTGTTACAAATCTTGTTTATAAAAATAGAAGATGTCCAATTGGTGAAGATTTTCGAAAATTGTATAGATTTAGTGAAACAGGTGTGCAATTATTGACAGATAAGTTTTTGTGCCCAACCCTGGAAACACACGGTGGTGTTTTGACTCATCAAGAAAAAATGAAGATTTTTCTGCGTTATGTAGGAGATCCTGGATTTCAAATCGGTGTTGGTGAAGACATTGATGTCAATCAATCAACCATATCTAGAGTGGTACAGCAAGTCGCAACAAAAATTGCAAGCCGTGTAACTGATTGGATCATATTCTCACACACTTCTGAAGAAAAAGAAGAAGGTGATGGAGCAGTTAGTATGAGTTTCCTTACGCCATTGATGTCCTGGATTGTACACATGTGCCTATAAGGAAACCACCCTATCACCACGAGGACTACGTCAACCGAAAAGGATACTACTCAATAAATGTACATGCTACGTGTGACGCGGACGAAAAACTTACAAGCATTGAAGTTTGCTGGCCAGGATTAGTCCACGACACCCGTATTTTGAAAAATAGTTTTTTATTTAATCATATGAATAATAATTCTTCAGCAATATTACTGGGCGATGAAGGGTATGGCATAACGCCTTGGTTAATGACACCATTTAAACAAACAAGTAACGAAACTTTATTTAGTTTCAGTTCTTTTACTATAATTCACTAAGATGGTCAATAATATTGTTTATAATTACACTTTCATTTTCGCTTTCAGAAGACATTTTTCCTTCTTGCATATGAAACTGAGTCCGAATCCGAGTCTGCTCGATCGATCTCACATGCGAGTTCAAGCTCGTCAGCTCTGACTCTGAGAACTTGCTCATCTTTTAGCATATGACCCAATGTTCGGTGATAAAGAAAAACTGATTTTCTAAAAGATATAGTTAGGTATTATAAATTTAAACTTCCCCCAATGTAAATTTTAAATAAAGAGTGAAATCATTTGTCGATCTTTTATAGATTTTTTCTGATTAACTGGTAGTAATAGTACGGTAAAGGCCCGGTACCGATTCATATCATAATGACCAATAGCAAACATGTCTTTAAAAAACATGTTGCCCAAAAACTATTCATCAAAAAGTAGCATAACTAAGACTCATAATGTATCAATAACAAAGAACCAGAATTCATCCGTATTCCAATTGTAATCGTTTGAATATTTTTTGCAAATTTATTCAATCCCTCAAAAATATTGGCACTCAATTCAAATTTTTATACGAAGCAATTCAAACACAAACAATCGACACTTTTTCAAAGCCAACCTCTCAAGTCCAAATATCAACATCATCTCCTCAAATTGTATAAAGTTTGATTTCAAAAAAAAAAATGATGTCCTTTGTCAATTCCGAAAAGAAACAAAATCTCCCTGCATATACATACATAGATTATAGAGGTTTGCACAAATTACACATCCATATGCACATAGCTTTCATCCAATTCGATTTTTGATAAACTTATGCTGCTTCTTCTTCTTCGGCTCATAACTTTACCCAAATCATAACTTCATTTATATTTCATATTTATTTACATAAATATTGAAAAAGGTTAAAAAATTCAAAACGCAAATGAGAAAATAAGAGAAATAACAAACCCGAAAAGGACACACACCGAGAGTGGTTAGCACTGACTTTGGAACTGCAATAGAGGAGGTATACCGTATACCATATACAGACTATAGACTATAAACTATAGAATATAGACAAGGGAGGAGTTACGACTGGAAAACTTTTTGAAAATGTTCTCTTGCGGCAGCTTCGACTTCTTGAGCTTATAAATATGAAATGATATGCTAATAAAATGTTGAGCGAAAACTTTTTAAGTGGCTTTTTGGGGAAGAGCAACCTATTATCTGCACTGTCCATTTAGGGGATGTGTCCCATGCGGCCAACCCTAAACAGAAAAAGAAAGAATAAATACCTAAAGTCATCTACCACAAAAACCTTTGGGATCAACTTGGTCACCACAATGCATAAAAATGTTTTTGAATTTTAAATTTTAATATTTTACACAACGAGACAACCCATTTTATTTTTGCGTTCACTGTGCGACAAAAGTATAACAAATTTGAAATATCCTGCTTCAGGAATTCTGAACTGGACTGAATGGGAAACTCGGCTACTCAGGTAGGGCCGGCCTTCCTTAGATTGACAAAGAAGTCGAATAAACAACAACAACAAAACTTACGAAATTCAAAAGAAATATGAAAGACGACCTTAGTTTTCATTAGCTTGACAAAATGTACTCGTTGGGTCTAATTTTGTAAACTGTGTCCTTGGAACTTCTGATTTCATAAGCTATCGCATCGTCCTTCTGGCTGTCGCCCAAATAAAAGTCAATTGTTGTTGAAGTTAAGCTATGAATTTCATTATCTTGTCGAATCTCTGTGCCTATTTTAAGACTAAGGAAAAATGTATATAAATTTCTCTTTTACTTTTTCTTTATAGAGAGCATGATGTTGGATAAAATTAAAAAGTGAACTTAAATTCAAAAACATGCTAAAAAGATAGGAGAAAATGGAGTGAAGTGATGTTTTATTAGCGAAATCATTTAAGTTCCTTTCAAGAACATAATGAATGAGGTCCGAAAAGGTGACAAACTGCTCTACTAAAACATAAATACTTCTTCTAACTTTTGGAAGAAAATGTGACTGCTTGAACTTTTTCGTTTACTAAGGGTTCTTATGTTTAAGGATTGGGTTATTTGTGGCTTTGATTGTACCATCCTAACTTTGAAGTTGAACGTATAATCAATACCAGTTCCAGTAGAAAACAAAGTCTACTAAATAGTCCACGCACCCATTTTTGACTAGGTATTCTAAATGAACTGCATTGAGCAGCTTATTCAGACAACGTAGGAGAACATTTTGTACAAGGGGGAGAGTACGATAACTTTGGCGACAAAGTTTAATGACGGATTTGTATAGAACAGTTAAAAACAAGCATTTTTTACTATGAGAGGGGGGTCTATCTCCCTCCCATAGTAAAAAATGCTTGTATTAAGACCCTCTACCAAAAACCGTTATTATATCTTGGCGCCAAAGTTATCGTACTCGTGCCTGTACAAGGCAACTAGTTAGTTTTTTAAGTGTCACAAATTTCGAACTCAGAATTTTATTTCACTACCATCTGTTAATCGTCCAAAAACTACCAAAGACATTGTTGTCTAAAAAACGTTCTTCAGGCAAGCTACAAGTCCATCACGATTTGTATTCTGTACTGTAAAGAAATATCTCTTATTTCTTTTCCAATTTGCCAAGGAACTCTTTTAACACCTTGATCTTTTAACGTCTTAATTGAAAGGCAATTTTTTTGCACCTGATAAATCAGATTCTAGAAACTCGCCTTACTGTCGTCTAATATTCCCCGCTTAATTGCACTGACCATTTTGTCAGATTTTTCGGTCAATTATCCGGGTGATTCAATTAGCGAAACCCCGCTTAATTGATATATCTGTACGAGTAGGTCAATTAAAAAATAAAATATTCATCCCAGAAATTTACTCTATAAACAATAAACATTTCAGTGTCAACTTAATTTCGGCGTCTGTTAGTTCGCCATAACATGATATGTTATGTCATCACATGCCAAATAAGCATTGAAATCTGCATTGTCCTTAAGAACGTTATCTATGACCACGAGATCATTTTTCGGCTGCTCTTCTTCTTGGATGAAGCCTGCCTTTAAAAAAAGAACTTGTAAATGTAGGTTTAGTAGTAAAATATTTCCAATATTACCTTTCTAAAACAATTTCTTATAGTAGAAGGTGTTATAAGCCACAAACAATGTTTGCTTATGTGCATTGCTTGCAAAGATGTGATCGACTTGGAAAATTCTTCGATAGTCTTGCCACGTTCGATGGCTGTAATTTGTTTCCTTATTATATTTTTTTTGTGGGTACAAACTGTTTATATTTTTTAAATCGTCCAACTTCTTATGACAGGCAGCATTGTCGACAAAAAGGATTATTTGTCTGTTCTGCATTAACATTTCTTCTTCAAATTTATATAAAATTTGGGCCCATAAATGTTGGGTCATCCATGCCTTTTTGTTGAAGAAATATTGCAAAGGTAAAACCTTATTTTTAAAACACCTTGGTGTTTTGGTTTTTCCAATCACAATCATTTTTTTGTCCGTCCAATAATCCGAAAACTGTCCATGTATTTAGTTTTTATGCTGCATATTTTTTTAGATCAATTAAGCGAGTAATTCAACTAAGCGGGGTTCAATTAACCGTCTAAAAAGTATGCTACTAATACGGAAAATTTTCGAAGCCAATTTTTTCGATCAATTAAGCGGGATGTTCAATTAAGCGAGGTGCAACTAAGTGGGGATTACTGTACTTCATTTTGGCAAAGAATTAGAATTAGAATTGGCAAATCTTTCTATGAAAAGCGCTACATGTTCGGATTCGGCATATGAACTGTCTCTTTATTGACATTACTCCACACAGGAATTATTGATGGAGTTGTAAGTCACTGGGCCCTGGGTCTTTTTGAGAACTGTAACACCATTAATTTACTGCATTTGTATTCAAGCTCAATTGACTTCTTTTCCATATATCCTACCTCAATAAACAATTAGTTAGGACTTTTTTATCAGGTGCACTATCTTAGTCTCCATTTCTCTATAAGCGACTGGTATTTTTTCATGAAAGGCAAAGGGAAAGGGAAACATTTATATAAATTTACCAAAAATACCAAATATCTGTCATTCACATTTACCTCCTGTTTTCTTTTCTGTCTATAATTATGCCTAAAATCTTTCGAAAGGTTGTTTTTGCTTTTCAATTTTTAGGATGGCTTTTGTAAATTATTTATTTTATTTTAACTAAAAATTTTCTATCAGCAGTTATGAAATATTTCTGTAGGGCATTTCCCTTTGAGAATATTTTGAAAATGAAAAAATAAATGTTCGCTCCAAACAAAGCACTGAAAATACGACAACGAAGAAAAAAATAAAAATAAAAAAGAGAACACATCTAACATTTTAGGGACAGATGCAGGATGCAAGGACAAATGGGGGAAAAACGAGAATTTATTATTTTCAAAAAGGTTTTCATTACTAGAATACATCGGAGCAGCTATATTGCCCCCATCTGTCCATGAGGGAGATGTCCACATCTCATAGTTGCTTCGCGGCAAACACAGAACCTTATTTTACAAAACCAACCCGAACAGAAGGGTTTCTGGTGACAGCGGCATGGGCGTGCAATTCCCAATTTAATATTGCTGGCATATTTCTGAAGCCAACAACGGAGATACACCTTCTCGAATATAGTTATGGTTATGGTGCCGTCACTGCCTGCCACCCGCCACCAAGCCGTACAAGGCAGGGTTGTTTAATATTCGGAATGGCTATGCGCTGCTGTAGTGCTATTGGATATGGCAGTGCCACAAAAAGTCACAGACAATAAATAATCGGCCAGACAGTTGGTTTCTTGCGGCTATCTGTACCGTGTTATCCTACGCGTTTTGCTGTGCTGTGCTGTGCAGTGCATCCACAGTTGGTATAAGCGCGAATTGTGTTTTTAATTAAAAGATATGAAGCATGTTTCTTGCTTTGACTCCTCCCTTTCCCTTTAAGGTAGCTGTCCTAAAGTTATTAGCAAATATTCTCGTTATAGGAACTTGAATCAAATTGAGAATCAAAATCTATTGAATACTCCTTGTACTATAGATGTTTACATATTCACAAAGGTCTATGTACATATGTAAAATTTTTGATTTTTTCATCTCTTCATAGAATATTGTGCAACAGATTAATGATGATCATGTTTTTGACTCGATTTTGCAAGGGGGCCGCTTGCCCCCATACACACAATAATGTTTAAAGGCCGTTATATTATCGGTGCTATTTATGAAAACAAACTTACATAAATACAAAAAACATTAACACTTAATAAGAAAGTAGTTTTAGTAATTTTTAATTTTCTCATAAACAAGACAACATAAAATATGTAATTAAGTTTAGAAATAAAAGAATTAATTAATCAAAGCCAAGCTAAAATTTAATTTCACAATTTCGAAAAATACATTTTTCCTTTATTTTTATCAAAATATTGTGTTTGCATTGCAAATTTTTCAAAAAATATTGACTTAAGTAATTTAACCAAAATTTTAGAATATAGAACGGACTTCTGGCTTTCAAAATTTGAGTAGAACTTTATTGTAAAATTTGCCGTTGTTTTTAAATATAGTTTTTTTTTTTAAATTATCTGCTTCTACTTTCTAAACAACAAAATTCTTGTTTTTGACTGCTCTACAAAATACAGTTATCAATATTTGGAGCTTAAGTTTTCGGACTCTTGCTCACAAATTGTTAATTCCTAGAATAGTCTACATTCAATAGACGTATGAGAGGTTAAATTTACTTTAAATAAAGATCCACATACGCCCAAAGAGCGCAACTTAATTCAATATTTAATGATGCGGTCTGAAAACTTGTAATTTCAAATTTATAAATTGTTCAAACGTAAACAAATTTAGTTCAACTTAAATTTCATTCAAACAGTCAGAAAAACTGTGCTGAGCAATATCAGGCATTCATTTTGTCATTATTTTCTTCATTTTGTCTATAATATGACCAAAAATGTGTGGAAGACATTGGGCAGGTTCAGACGACATAAGGGACTTGAAAGTAAGGCAAGTTTCAAGCATTTGATTGGTCAGCTGCCAAAAAATTGTCTTTCAATTAAGGTAACTTTATTGGAAAGTTGATTGGAAAGTTAGTCAAGAAAAATCTCCCTAACTATCAAGTCAAGTCAACTTATGTCAAAATGACAATTGATCATGTTTTTTCATTCAACGGAAAGCTGAACTTTATGACTCGATTTATTTATTTTATGCACAACTTTATTTAATGCTTTCTGTAAAAAGGTTCCTTGTAAATTCGGAAAAGAAATAAGTAATATTTATTTACAATACAAAATACAAATCGTGGTGGACTTGGATAGCTTGCCTGAGGAGTGTTTTGTAAAAAAAAAAATGTTTGGAATTTTTTGTACTTTGAACTTAAAGTACCTAGAGGTTTGTGAAGTAAAGTTCTGAATTTGAAATTCATGATACTTGAAAAACTAACTAGTTGCCTTGGTAAAAATGTACGTTCAAACAATGAAGTTGACTGGAAATGAAGTCCCTTATGTTGTCTGAACCTGCCCATTTTTAATATAAGTATGATTTAAACTTTTGTCGATGAGTGTACCTACTCGAAAATTAAATGCCAGATATTCCAGTGGTTAGGATAACAGGACCGATTTCTAAAGGGTGTCCCAAAATTACCGCAAGATTTGAATTAAATAGAAAACGCCGTTTTTAGTCTTTTGATAGTTATATTTTTATTGACTCGTAAAGTACATAGGATAGGGTTATGTATGGAATAACACATCGGACAAATGGCCTCCACGGCTTTGCATGCACATGCGGACAGCATTGAATCTCCTCCTTTAATGCACGGGTGGTTGTGGGCTTGTTGACATAGACTTGTGATTTCAAATAACCCCATAAAAAGAAGTCTAATGGTGTTAAATCACACGATCTAGGAGGCCAATTTTGATCACCGAAACGAGAGAGTACACGACCTGGAAATGTCTCATGCAGTAATTGAATTGTTTCACGGGCTGTATGACATGTGGCACCGTCTTGTTGAAACCACATATTGGACACATCAATATCATCCAATTTTGGCAGAAAGAACTGTGTAATCATGTCGCGATATCGAGCACCAGTAACAGTCACTGCTTGACCAGCATCATTTTCAAAAAAATATGGCCCAATTATGCCTCCAGCCCAAAATCCACACCATACAGTCACGCGTTGTGGATGCATTTGTTTTTCGACAATCACATGTGGGTTCTCCGAACCCCAAATGCGGCAATTTTGGCGATTGACAAAGCCATCAAGATGAAAATGTGCTTCATCGCTTAGGATGATTTTGCTCGAAAAATCAGGGTCCATTTTTGAAATATTCTTTAATAATGAAGACACGTTGTTCTCTCGTGTAACGCTCCATTTTTAATAACCCTATACTGTTAGCTGTCAAATTGCTTTTTTTTCAGGGTTGCCAACACTTCACTGCACAAATGGCGGCAAATTTAAATCTTGCGTTAATTTTGGGACACCCTTTATTAGGTCAATTAAATTTTTTTTAATTTTGTGCCAATATTTACAATTACATATATACAAACATTTTTTTCTATCAGAATTTGAAAGACTAGTACAAATCCCACTTTTCACGAACTACAAATTTTAGAACAAACATTTTTGTTTACACATAAGCTGACACTATCCAAATTGTCTCCGACGAACGCACGGGGCTGGTTTTAAAAACCCGAACTTCTTTTAAAACTACAACTTTGTAGGAAACACAAAGGAGAATCAGGTCATTTTGAAGCAAACCAAGTTAAAGTTCATATAAACAAATGAGAAGCAGAAGACACATTTAAGTGTGTTGCAAATTTTTTTTAGTTAACTTTCAAATGTTGGAACGCGTCAGCACAATGAAGAGCATATAATTATTCTCTAAACACCAGATCGCCACAGCTCAATGGATATTCGATTATGATTTCACTTTCTCTGCGAATGCAAAAGCTTAACAAAAAGAAAAAAGACCTCTCATGGAAAATACTTTTTCGACGACCTATGCGAAGCTGACGATCGACGCACGGCTCGACTTTACCACAGAAAGCCATTCTGAAAATTCTCTCAATAATCAGGCGCCCCAACCTAAATCTAGACCAATCTTAACCGAACCTTCACATATCCTAATTATAATCAAATCCTGGGGGGCGTGTAATGGATCAACAGAGATTCGAGTACGATGCTTTTTCACCATATTGGTCATGCTCTAAGGATGAACTTCCAAATTCTGGTACCTACCTACTTTAATTTTTGTTTACAAATGGTGTTATTTTAATTGATTTAAATTTGTAAAAATATTCAATTGTACTGACCTTGATAAAATTATTATTTGAGTGGTACCTAGGTATTTTTTGTAAAACAAAAAAACAAACTGTTAACAAAAGCAAAAGTGGACTTACGGAATGCGATTTTTGATGTGATGAGTATGACTTTGATTTTATGTAATTCACTACACTGTTGCACTTTTTTATTTTTTAGTTATTTCTTTCTTAATTTACACTAAATATTTATTTATTACATACACTTTTTAATTAGAAACAGAACAACAAATTAAACGAAATTTATTTTACTTATTAACTGGCTGCATCTGCTGTAATTTTTAAGAGATAACTGTTAATTACAACAGAAAGAAATCTCTACAACACCACATAGCCATCTACTTTTCAAAAAAGAAACTAACATCGTAGAACACCACTATGGGTTTGTTTATTAGTTGAGAACATACTGAACACGCCCAGAATAAAGGCTGTTCTGAACAATTTCTGAACACTCAGCTTTATTATTGAAAAATGGATTTGAGTATTTAAAATAAAGAAATTAACATTTGTAATTTTTGCGAGCTACGAATTTAAACGAAAATTTGAGTTGAGTTTGAAATTAATAATTATGTTAATTTGATACAGTAAGATTTTAATAGATATAATAATATAAGATGATGATATTTCTAGCGTTAATATTTTTGCTTTTCCATATCAAGACTGAAATAAGTTGTTTTGATTATTAATAAAAAGTGAAATATTGGACTGTTTATTTTAAAAATGATTCTCCTTCCTTGCGAGAGCAACCTGCTCCCGGTTTCTATCATGTCAGAAAGAGAAACAAATCTGTTGATTAAAAACATTCTATATTGAGAAGTTTATGTTGAAATTTAAAAAAGTATATTGTTTTTTAATATAAATCAATGCTTGGTTATTTCATTATAAAGAGGAAGGTTTGAATAACAACGTAGCTCTTACTTGTCAAATGTCAAAGAAAACAGCTTAAAATATGACAGCTGACCATTTAGTGAGCTATTCAAAATGAAACTTTGTATTGAAGTATTTTATAAAAGATCTTAAAAGAAATTAAAAACAACATTCCTTAGAAAGTATTTGTCCTGTCTGAAAGAGCACAACAAGTTTGAGAAGCTTTGTTTTTTTTTTGGTTAAACATAGTTCTCCTCAACTTTTATAGCGACATCTGTTATTGAAAATTGTAACTTATTTCTAATATCGAAAACAGCTGTGAACCTTCACTTGCTGCACTTGTCACAATTTTTTCTTTTATCTCTTTATTTGTTAGAAAAATCAAAACAACTCTGCTCCTCCTTGGTTGTTCTTCTTTGTGGTTTCTGAATTCTGGGAGTTATCAATTAAATTTCTTTGCATACAAAATTATTTGATAACTTAATCGAGACACTATCGAAATTAGAAGAAAAATAAATTCGGCATTAAAGTTCAAATCAACAATCAGTGGACGAAAATTAAGCTGATAACCTCTGAATCTAATTTTTTTTATTGCGTGACGAATCCAATCATCTGCTGAAAAGGCACATAGCAAATTCGGAAACAGAAGAAGAACTCCCTAATGTACATAGGATGCCTTCAAGAAACGACGACAACCAGATTCTTGTGCACAATGAAGAAATCCCTGACGATATTCTCGACAACAGATTTGGCGGTCAAGTGGTTGACCATGACGCAAGTGGCGAACTCTACGACTCTGTAGTCCAGTCCACCACTCAACATGGACCTAAGCCCAACGATAGATACAATTTCACATATCTGGTGTTCTACATCCTCGGAGCCGCCACCATGGCTCCTTGGAACTTTTTCATCACAGCAGAGGACGTAAGTAAAGTATAGAAAAAAGAAATTGATAATAAAAACGAATGCGAAAACAATTAGCAAATCATGTCAGAGATTAGCAAAATAAATATAATAACTATTCAAAATCTCGCGCTTATCTTTGCTTTGCTAAAACAATAGACTCGAATGATGACTCAAGTCTTCTTTGTTGTAATAATAACAATAAAAATGAAGAATAAATTATTATGTATATATTTATATAGCTATTTTTAATTCTTTCTTTTTTATGTTTGTAGTACTGGCTGTACAAATTCCGTAATACAACTTACAATGGCACTGACCCAGATCCTCCGCTTACACCGATGCAGAAAAATTTTACCTGCTATCTAACGCTGACTGCGTCGCTTGCTGGGATGACGTTTCTTATGCTGAATGCCGTCTATGGACACCATGTGTCGCAGCGTTTGAAGATGCTCGGAACTATGATCGTGATATTCTTGGTTTTTATAATGACCACGGCTTTTGTGGAAGTTGATACTGACAAATGGCAGCATCAGTTTTTCCTAATGACAATGGCAATGGTTGTTGTAATAAACAGTAAGTTTAAATTTATAAAATAATTTTTAAGTAAACTGGTTTTTCTATTGGTGTCTTAAACAATTTCCATTTTTAGAGAAAGGTTTTATGATATTTGTAAAACGAAAAGAAAATGGGTTCTAGAAGTTTAGTAAAATCGAATTAATAAAACGAGTATAGGTGTTTTTAGAGTTAACCATTTTGATTTTAAAAATAGGAAATTAAATTTATCGTAAAACATGATTATACTATATGTGGTTGACCACAAAGTTTCGTAAACCATAATCTAGAAGCAATATTTTGTCTTGTAATGAATTCAAAATTCTCGGAAACTTAATCAATAATTAAAAAATCTCGAACTACAAAAATCAAGAAAAAAGTTTCGAACCCAAAATTCAGAACAAAATTATTATTATTTTTTTGCATTTGCGCTTGCATTATTAATTTAAATAAATCAATTGAATTGAACATTAATACAATTGTTCAAGGTTAATATTAGTTCAATCTTCGTCAAGAAAATAATTCGAGGCAGTGGTGCCTCAAAATTTAGACCAATGGTTTATCCTTAAAATTAAAAAAAAAATTACGAAAAACACAAAACTCGGGGCACAGAAGACTTAAAATTCTAGCAAACATTAGATTTAACACATTAATTGAAATTCTAGTTAAGGAATCGGTGCAAGTATTTTGAATGAATTCAGAATCAGAAGAGTTAAGAAACTTAAGGTGCGTGTCCATTTGAGAGTACTTCTGCTAGTTAACTCTCGAGAGCAACTCTCGGGAGACTGTCCATTTGAGAGCCAAATTTTAGAAATTTTGCTATCGCGAGCTCTCTGCTAGAATATTGAGAGTTTTCTTGCTGAGGGTACTCTCATAATCGTGTCCACTTGATAGATTTCTTCTGCTAGCATATTATGAGTTGGCCATGTATTCTTACAGCAAAGAGTTGCAGCTGCTTTAATTATTGTTTTGTGGCTGATGATGCGTTCGCGATGACTAACTTTATATTTAAGCCGTATCCGTTTCGCAACCAACCAGCACCTGAACGTTTTTTCAACTACTGGCTGAGCAGGGCTTAAAGAATAGTTGAAAATGCCTTCGGAATTGTTGCAAATCGTTTTAGGGTTCTTAGAAAACCGATGAATCGAAGTCCTGAACGAACAATACATGTGGTTATGGCTATCTGAACCCTGCACAATTTCTTGCTATCTAAAACGAACCCTACTACTTGAGCACGGGCATGGTTGATTCTGAACAACCAGAAACTCATGATTTACTCTATGGAAGCTGGCGTTTAGAGAATAGTTTGGCAAATTCAATTTTTTGATCTTAAAAATGGCACAAGGCACAACTATAGTGTTTCTCAAAAAGATGTTAGGGACGAATTCAAAATACGAACTGTGTTGGTATTCCGCGAACTTATCTCGGATAGTGGTAAACACATGTGTCCACTTGCGAGTGACTTTCAAAAAGATCGAATTTCGAGAGTAATTAGTTAACTGTCTGCGAGCTACTCTCCAGACTGTGTCCACTTGAGAGATCGCTCTCGAGAGCAGCTTGAGAGCGACTCGCAGCACGTTTACTCTCAAATGGACACCCAGTCACCCACCTTAAGATTAGAAAGGAGTCTATAAAAAAGAAGAAAAAAACAGATCTTTTTGAAAAAAGCCTCGCCTTAAACTTCAGCTTCTTGTTTGCTTTAAGTCTTATTTTTAAGGTTCCTGTTATCGTTTATCTAAATAGAACATTTTCTTATGTGCAGTTGAGAACTGTGTTCTGTTGGATTTTAAATCTTTTTTCTCGAGAATTTGTCCTTCTAAATGTTTGTTCACTCGTATTCTAGATTTTTGCATTATAAATTAAAAAATGTTTTTCAAGATTTGTGTAGTTCGAGATAACTTTTGTTCTATATCATGTCTTGATCTGTTATTCTGTAGCGTCGAGTTAAATTTTTGTCCAACGTTTCTTATTTCGATTTCTTTTTGAGGGAAAGTGATATGCCAAATCTTACTCTTAATTTTCTTAAAATGTTTAAAAATAATATTTATATTTTTTATGCCGTGAGGCTTTGCACGATTTTTACAGTAATACTTAACAAAATTAATAAAATTAAAATTTAGTCTCCCACATTTTAAAGGACAGCTATCCCATTGACGTTATTTGGAAATATCATTCCTTTTTTACTATTGCTTGTAAGCTAAAATTATTTATACTAAAATAATAGCCAAAGTCTCAAAGCTACTGAGTTTCCAGGAGAAATCAATCCGAAAGGATATTTTCGGCATTAATCATGTTTCATATTTCCCAAGAGGGTAAACAAGGAATGAAATTTTATTCACGATATCGTCAAATGGGTAGTGTTTGGGTATTTTATAAGAAATTTCGGTGCGTCCCTTTGCAGTGTTACTTGTTGCATTGTGTTCTTTCGAATGGCGTTAAAAAAATATCAATATTACGTGGTTATTTTAAAAAAGTGGGATTTATTTTTAGTCTCAGTTAAAAAAGTATCTGTAAATATTTGTTTTCATATTATAAACATAGATTTTAAAATATGTATGTACAAAGAAACAAAGGTTAGTTACAATTTGTTTTTCATTTTTGAACAAAAAGGTTTTCTTTTTAATCAATTGAGATTAAAAGGGGTCAATGGGTTCGTCAAAAAATACCGGGCTGCCTTTCCGCTACTAACCATGTGGGGGGAATCTGAAACAAGTGATGGTTAAGGTAAATACCTTGAATGTGGTAATTTTTGTCACAACTATAAATGAGCTTATCCCCAATTTGGTATAGTCCAAATGGTCGGCCTCTTCTTCTTTGGCTACATTTTTCAATTTATCATAATGAATCTTTCACCATGTTTTTCACAGGCACGGGTGAGTTGCTCAGTTCGTCTTTGTTTCATACCCGAGCTGAGACCCATGTTTCGATATAATTTAAAAATGTTTGCAAATGAATTTTTAGCTGGGGTCAATCTATTTATTGTTCACACTAAAGCAAACGTTTTTAGGCTAAAAAATTAATTAAAATAGTGCACAAAAATATTATGAACACTTAAATAAATATAGAAATAGCCAGTTGCATTCCTCCCCTTAAACAGTTCAACAGGAATGCTCATCAGTATACCCTCGAGCCCAACTTCGGCCGTACTGTCAAATACAGAGATTCGTTCTTTAGCCGTACTACGCGAATGTGGAATGCCTTACCACACTCTGTCTTTCCTAGTCATTGCAATATTCAGAAATTCAAAACCAATGTGCACCGACATCTCCTTTTAAACCCTCTCTCCTCTTCCTAGTGCTCACACTGTGCATCTGCATAATAAGGGTAGTAATATCCCCTTGAGTGTGTGCTTATTATAAAAAAAAAAAAAAATTACAAATCCCGTATAAATTCATAAGAGTAACTGGTACCTTTTAAAAATCTGTGTTCTCTGATTTAAAACAAAATTCTGCGCCTACATCAAGTTAGAGTCCTGTTACGTTACATGTTAAAAATTAAATATTTTATATCAAATAGTTCTGCAATAATATCCCAGAACCAATGTATTTTAATGAATATCGCAACAATTAATTTATGTTTTTTTTTTTTTACATGTACATAAGTTTATTTAAATATTATTAAATTCTTGAACTTTAACTCTTCTTCCTAAGCGTCATCATAATTTTCGAAAGAAAAATGTTATTGTATTCCATTTGTCACGAGAAATATCAACTTTCAAATTTGTGTTTTTAAATGTATTCTATTGTCAGCGAATATAATTTCAGTTCTATTTTCTTTGTTGGAATGTTTATTAAAAAGATAACATAGGGTTTTATTACGTTTGTTATCTCTTACCAACAAAAATTGAATCTTCAAATTAGTTCCTTAATTTAATTAATTTCTTCTATTTTTATGAGAGCGATACTCTTTTGATTTCGAGGTCTTGAAATAATGTTTTGCATTGTGAGCATATTGCATTATCCTTTTATCATAAATAATGAAAATGTTAATTTTCTTTTGTTTAAATAATAATTGTATGCGAATATTTTAACTATGCTTTTTTTAACTTTCTTCTAGTTTCTTCGGCTGTGATGTCCGGTGGCCTTTTCGGTATGGCTGGTATTTTCTCATCGGAATACATGACAGCCGTAGTGAGTGGTCAAGCGTTGGGAGGAATTTTCACTGCCCTAGCATTTATCCTGGCGCTTACTTTCGGCGCGTCAGCTAAGACAACTGCATTTTTGTACTTTTCCATTGGTATTTTTATTGTTTTCCTCTCAATCGTCACCTACATGATTATGGAGCATCAAAAGTTCTTCAAATATCATATGAATAAAAATGTCAACGATCCAGCCAGACCCAAGTCTGGCTTGGTCTTGAAGCCAAGTTTCATGGAAGTCTTTGGAAAAGTATACGTGTACAGTATTTGTATTTGTACAGTGTTCGCAATGACGCTATCGGTTTATCCAGCAGTTACACAACTTGTTCTATCCGAAAATGCGGGAAAGAAACATTTATGGAATGGTAAATACAAATCTTGGTACTTTTCATTTTTCACTTGTGAGTTATTTTGTTTTCTTTTTTTTATTTCTCAGATGTTTATTTTATGCCAGTAACGAATTATTTATGTTTTAATGCTGGTGACTATTTGGGTCGTATATTTGCTGGACTTTTAGAAAAGGTGAATTGAAAATTCGTAATGTGTTATGTACATTTCGTTTTACTTATTGTTTATTTCATTTTCAGCCCCGAAATGATCCGCATTTGTTATTGTTGTTTACAATTATGCGAGTAATCTTCATTCCTCTTTTTATGATGTCCAATTCAAATCATTTCTTCCTTCCAACTGTGGTCCACTCTGATGTGATATTTATTAGTATGATGATATTATTTGCAATAAGCAACGGATATCTCACAAACATTGTCCTTGTAATGGCACCCAAGTAAGTAAAGTTATTATTTTTTAATTCACAGAAAAATGCAATTTCGCACCATAAACCTTAACTGATTTTTCAAAAGAAGATAACAGTAACTTTTTAAAAGAATTTGAGATGATGATTAAATCTCCAAAAATTTCATAAATTAACATTGTATTATTACTAATTTATTTTTAATTTGATTTAGATCTGTTATGCAACATGAAAAAGAGATGGCTTCTTCAATAATGGCAGCAGCTCTGAGTGTGGGAATTTCAATTGGTGCAATTGTTAGCATGGTATTTGTTGAACTCCTTTAACCTTTAAACACAACCATTTATAATAAGCATAAGGGTAATCATTCAAATTTAGAAATACGAACAAAAGACAATGTCATAAGACTAAAAATTTAATTTACACCATGTATATTTTTGTTTTTAATAAATATTGACACTTTACTAGATATTGTAAAATAGTTATTTTTTGTAACTCGTAACTAATTCGAACGTAATGAATTTATTTTCAAAAATAAAAAAAAATATTGCATAAACTCGTAACAAGAAAATGTTTTCTACATCATTTTTTGATTATTAATAACTCCATTTTGTTTGTTAGTTTCTAGACATCAGTAAAAAGATATTCTTGTTAATTTTTTGTATATTTGATTAAACATATCGTTTGTAATATTATATTCAAAATACCTTTGAGTCCTCTTTACAACAATCGCTAAGATGTTATCTCAATTTTTATAGATTCAGGAATTTCGAAACTAAAACTTTTACTAAATTAATGTTCAAAAAAATTAATAGTTCAAATAACTTTTGTTTTTGTTTTAGATAAAAGTGCAATTAAATGGTGCACGATACTTAAAATTATGATATTTACGAAAATATAGAACTTTTTAAAATGTAACATGTAGGTACATAATTTCTTTTATATTTCTGAAAAAATAATGATATGAGAAAAGTAAAGTTTTAGATTGAAAATAATATGAAAGAGAAATTATATTTTTTCGACTTAAGAAGGCACGAAGTAAAGAAGTTTTTTTTATTTCGATCTAGAAAATGTAATTATTTAAGATTATATTTTAAGGAATCAAAATATTCTACGTGATAGAAAAGAATATTTATTTACATTAAAAATTAAATAATAAATAATAAAAACAACCTGCAGTTTTTTTTTAAGCGAAGGGTTACGATTAAACCATTTCGTTTCGGAACAAAAACCAATTAAAACTAAAACTTGCAACACAGAAAAATATAATCTACTGGAAAACTACTAGATTCTACTACAAAATTTGAAACAAACCAACATTTGTTTTCAATGCGGTTGATATAGAAACGAATATTGGACATCATTGTCAGGAAGGGACGGTTAATGTTAATTAATGTTCTAGAGCAGCAGCGCACTAAACATTTCATGATGTGATTACTCAAACGGTTAATACCCAAACAGGCCATCTGCTTCAAAATCGCGTTTGCTGAGCCTTTTCATTCATAGAAATCTATAGTTATCGAAATGAAGTAAACTTCTTAATGTTAATTAACTTTTGATGACAAATAATTTGTTTAACAAATTTGTGTTAATTTACTTTCTTTTTTATTCAGTTTAAGTTTTTATGTGTGTAATGTTTTTGTAAACGAAAAGAAACTTCACCAAAGCATCAACATTAAAAATATATACCCACACTGGACTATTTGGGATTTTAAATATACTTATTGGAGAGCCCATTGCTTTTTTTTTATTCATTGAATGAAAAATACCACTTAACGCTTTTGTTAATTAATTTCTTTATTCGTTTCATAACAACAGAAAACTGAAAATAGTGCAAACAATTGTTTATAAGTTTTTTTTAAAAATTTGAATTTTTGTTTATCCAATCGATGTGGGCTGAAGTGTGGGTGTAAACCGAAGGCTGGTTTTTGGCACCACATGGTACATATCCCCACGAAACAATTCCAATCAATTGTGTCTTGCCCCCTTTGCCATATTGAACAAGTGGCCCACCAGAATCTCCATTGCATGCCGATATGCCTGTGGTATTGTTTTTGTTTGAATTCGAGCAAATGTTTGTTGGGTGGATTGGAGCTCCCGCCGGTAGATCTTTTTTACATTCTGAATACCCAATTATCATAGTATCAACAGTTTGTAAATTATTTGGCAATAATGCTCTCTTCACACGACCCCAACCAAAAAGAGTTCCTTCTCCAGAATGGTTCGTACCTGCCTTGGGTAACTGAATTTTATTCACCGTGGCGTTGAATTTGAACGGTGGGTCGATTTTGATTAGACCAATATCATAGGGACCAACTCCGCCACTATATAAGGCGTGTTTTCGGGATTGACTTAAGAGTGCCCGACGTACAGCAGCTCCGGTTTGGTTGAGTCGATTATGAAGTCCAGCGATAACATCAAACTTTTTGTTCTCAAGACAATGAGCTGCTGTAACTACCAAATTTTCACTTATAATCGAACCAGCACAAAAATGAGAACTTGTCTTGAGAGAAACAATGTATGGTGCAGAGTGTGGTTCTGCTTCCTGGCCATTTATTATGTCACCAGTTGGAAAACTAATCCTCGGAGATGGTAAAATGCTGGCATTTGCAATGCCCAAAGCAAAACACGTTACCAAAATTGCACCACGATACATTATGAAAGGAAATAAACTAATGCTCTAACCGATGGTAGCCAGACTATTTTTATAGTGAAAGTTTTCAACTTGAACGATATGGCTAAGAATCTATTATCTGCACTTAAAAATATTTATCTTTAAGCTGATATTAGTAGTTTTGAGTGGTTATTTTGTGTCAGATTTTTTAAGTATTGTATTCGATTGCTACACAATAAGTGGGATTTTAGGTGAAGGTTCGTTGAAAGAGAACGATAAAGTTATAGAAATGAAAGTAGGATAGATTTTGATTGTCGCGTATGCATGCACAATAAATTATTATATGCACACATATTATCTTTTCTTTAAACTACTTACAACAAAACGTCTATGTTTCTATTTTATTTAATGTTTCAATTTTTTACTACATATTTTTGCTTTTGATTTCTATTCGCTAAACAATATTCAACATTTTAGTACTGTATTTATAGTATTTTTATAACAATTATTTTTTTAAATTTATTTTTAATATTTTTGTTTTTTATTTGAAACAATTATTTTGATTAGCTATTTTCACAGTTTATTATTTTTCGCAATAAAATCTGTAGGAGCTTTTTGTTAACTTTTTTTATGTTTGTTTAAAGGAACGCTATTACAAAACAAATATATTTTTGGAGCCGATAAGCACTAAACATACTTTATTTAATGGTTTAAATTTAAATATAAGTGACTCCGAATAAATTTTGGAACTTAATTTATATTTAAGTGTCGTAGAGGTACCCGTAACAGAAAAATACAACAAATTTTATCGATGAAGATGCTAAGGTTTACAACAATTAACATGTTCTTTTCGAGCATACATTCTAGCACTACATTGGAAATATGTATGATTTTAAATAAAAGTGTATCAGTACGTATGAGTTTTTCGATTTCTAAAATAACTACTTTTAAAATATTGCATTTCTTATATTCGACATAAGGTCATATAATAATTTATATTGCTCTCATAATTACGATTTTTTCGAAAAAGTCAACACATACAAATTAAATAGTAAAAGGACTTATTCGAATCGACTACTGGAAAATATTTATCTATTTTTATTTATTTGAAAGTCTCATTTTTTAAAAATGATGTTTTAGGCAAACGAGAATAGCAGAGTAAAGAAAATATGTTAGTATATTTTTTTTTAAATAATTTTTATTCTTGAGAATTACAATCTTAAAATAAGTTTAAATGTAAATAATTTAAATTTTTAAACTTATGAAACCTAAATACATACATTTTAAAATAA
Source organism: Eupeodes latifasciatus (assembly GCA_920104205.1). Taxonomy (NCBI): domain Eukaryota; kingdom Metazoa; phylum Arthropoda; class Insecta; order Diptera; family Syrphidae; genus Eupeodes; species Eupeodes latifasciatus. The sequence goes on from OV049925.1 coordinate 157,225,652, forward strand.
ATAAATGAACAACATATCTATCTCCACAGTTCCAAATCTAATAATTTATTGTAAAATATATATTTTGTAATAAAAATAAAACAAATATTGTGTCTAAATAGTTAAATATATTATTAAATAGTTAGAACTGTAAGACAATACAACATATGGTGTAGCTACCTATAAAGTAGAGCATAAAAGGTTTTAGAACTTAGAAGTCCAGCACTCTGGTTTCACCTCTAGATCTATGTAGGTCTAAGATTAGATACAGTTTTATAAACAACGAATTTCACTGAGATTCTTATTAGACTAGGATTATTATATAGGTAGTTGCTTCTCTTCTTTTTAAGGCTTTTTTCGAAATAAAAACATAAAACAGATTACAAAAGCAAGAAGAGTGAAACAATTACTTCGAAGGATGGTGTTCTTTTGAGTATGTTAGAGCACATTTATTATATATAATTTTAAGTTTATGGTATAATGTATATATTTTTATTTTAATGTAACAGACTAGCATTTGACATTGTATAGTAAAATTTACAATTTAATTAATGACAGATTCGATTTGGTTAACTAACAGTGGAAACTTGTGTATAAAGGATTGGCCAATTTTAAAATTTGTTGGGCCAATAACTAATATCTAACACTCAATACATTTAATAATAATAAATCGAATCCATCACAATAGCTCTGACTTACGGCACTCTATCTACTTATTTAGTTTATGCTTTATGAGACGTTTATTTTTAAATTTTTTATTTAAATCAAGCCATTCAAAGTGACTCACATGGAACTAATAGTTTAATAATATTTTGTTTTATGTCTGCAAGTGCATGTAGCTTAAAATCTATTATTTAATTACTTTGATTTTGAGATTTCTTTATATATTGTTATCGAGAGTAGAAAATACTGTTTTGTTCACAATAATGTTAAAATTGCTAATATTAAGTGACGAGGTGTTATTTTTTTCATTTTTTCATCATCACAGTTCTTACATCTCCAAAAGGAGAGAAGTATTGTTGGCGGTAGAAGTGGTTCCTGATGCACCGTCTAACGCAGGTATATTGTTTGCAAAGGAGCTGCTTGAGGTATTGTGAAAAAGAACCAGGAAACCTAAGTTCGAAATGCAGGAACGCGAATCTACTTCTTTTTCTAGGATGAGACGGGCCTTTAAAATAAAAAAAAAAACATATTGAAATCTTTGACATTTAAACAAAATTAAAACGTACTTTTGCTTTATGTTCGGCAAGGGCGTTTTTAACTATATCGTGTTGCTTCTGGAGCTCGTCTGTGCGCTTATCATAGTTTTTCTTTAAACGAACACGTTCCGCGACACCTCTTTCCACGACGGAACTAGCGACTTCCCTCTTCATTCTTCAAATATATAAATTAAAGAATAAATTGAGAAATGAACTTTTCATACATTTTATTTTTCGAAAACCATACCTTACTAATTCATCTCTATCCCTATGAACAGTTGCTAAATTCTTAACCTCATTACGACGTGCCTCTTGTAACTGGTGCATCACCTCACTAGTTACCTTATCTAACGAAGTCTTCAGTTGCTTCATTTGGTTAGCTTGTGAGGCTTTCATTACTTTTTCGGCAGTTGCGTAGATACACTCGTGGTATTTTTCCTGAATATCTCGATAAATTGCTGAGTGTTCTCGGCAAGAAATCAACAACCGCTCGGATTGACTCCTCGCGATACCAGTCTTTTCTCCATCGGTAGTGTTTTCCTCGCCACCACTTTCACCTGCCAAACTTGAATCGAGCAGGCATGGAGGAACCTCAATACTAGGATCGCTGGAAGAGAGACAACTTCTGTTCAAATTAATGCATGTGGAACTGCCTCCTATGCGAGGCAACCCATTTAATCGATAGGTACTTACAGACTCTTGCTACTCAGTCGTTTGACCAATTTATTTGTCATTGAGAATTTGGGTTTCTTGTTTCCGTCTAGGGGACTGTGCTTTTGGGAGACAATCTTAACCTTCTCCTTGTCGTGCTTCTTTCGCAGAGATTCTAATTTTTTCTCCATTTCAAGTCGTTTCTCACGAACTAGCTTATGATCGAGGATTTTTTCAAGCGGTTCCGCAACAACTGTATCCACATCGAACTGTGCCGACTCCACTTGTCGGATCGAAGTGTTTTGTCCTTGATCCAGGGAATGTTGATGCTGAATCAAATGAATTGTCGTTGAAGTACTTTCTGCATCGAAATCCGATGAAACCTCAACACTCATTGAAGTTGCAGCAGTTATGCTTGTTCGATGCTTTGGACTCGTCGTTATCGATTCCACGGGTCGGAGCTCTTTTTTCTGACCTACTTGTACAAAAACGTCTGGAGGGTTCAATTTCGCGCAAACCAAAGAACCAAAGGGCATAACACATAACAACAAATGCAAAAGGAACGACACCGAAAATTCAAAAAAAAAAGTAATAAAAATCACTAAAGTAACCCAAATATGTAAGTCTACAATTTCACTATTTTACAAATTAAAAAATAAATAAAATAGGAACAACATTCCAACTATATTCGACTAATCTATAATCTAAGTGAGAAACTTACATGAATTTGTTATGTCGTCTTCTGGAACTGGTTCTGTGTCTTCGGTAAGCACTGCCAATTGTTTGTCTCTCTTCTCGAGCTCACTTTGGTATTTTATGGGATTTGCTAAGGCTTCTGCAAAGTTAGATAGATCATCTGGGACATAGTCTTTGACGATTATGCAAAGGAACAAGGAGGCCAGACCCATTGGTTGGCCCATTTCAGAACGCAGATTAACATGCCGATAGCCAGGACACAAACCGATGACAGGAAGAACTCGGTGACCAATAAATTTGCCACCTTCTTCGAATGCAGCTATTCGTATGCTTGCTAGTTCTGGTAAGACGACCTATTATACAAATTTTGTATAAGTTATGAAAAGTCGTTAAAGTGGTTTGAGTACCAACCTTTTTAAAAACGAAAGGGTCTTCGCCAAATACTGGATTGATGCCGTTGTCACGAACAATTTTTGTTCTGAACTTTTTACGAACTGTGTCTGCTGGAAGACCAAACATATCGACCTCCACGTAAGTTCCTACCCTTTTGTCAGTTAAAAATTGCCCAGAAAGCACAGTGATAGAAACTGTTCCTGCAATAATGCCATCAACCTTAAAAAAAGAAAAGAAATATTAAAACGAGTTTTTTAGAAGCACATGACAAAACGGACAAACAATAAAACAATACTTACAGTACTTTCAGCAAAAGGATCCAAGCGTCTATCTGTTCGACGCATAAATTCAGGCTTTAGTAAGTAACCCGTCCGGTCGTTATATTCGAAAATTCCTAAATTCAATTGCATTGCTAAATCGAGCGATTGGAAATTTAGTGCCACAAGCTGACAACCGGCATTCCAAAATAGCTGTACACAAAAAGAGTATATTAAGTCTTCAAATTCTGAACTTCCTCACATTTTTAAGTTATTTTAAATACCTGAGGCATAAAGTTCGAACTATCAAAACGAGTTCCAGCGGGATAAACCCTAGACAGCTGGTGCTTATTATAATTCACAAATTCTATCGGACGTTCTTTCAACAGAGTTGTTGCTTGCTTTTCATCAAAAGACGACATTTCGTAACATCGGTTCTTTTCTGTTAAAAACATAAATTAAACATTTATGAATTAATTTATTAAAGATTAGAATTACTTACTTTCCGCATTTTCAAAAGAGCTAAAATGAACCGGTTGAACATAGTTCACTAGAGCCGATATTTCTGCTCCGGCTTCTGTTTCTCTTTGTGCCTTTTCGGGAGGAAGCTCATTGCCTATCGGTGGATTTGGCGTAGTATTCGGAAGTGATTCATCATCGCTGGAACTGTCCGTGTCCGAAGAGCCAGTACTATCTTTTGAGCTCTGACGAATTTGCTTAAAATTTATAATAACAACACTATTAAGTTTAAAAAAGGGTAAGGTTTTTATTTAAAAAGTGCAAAGCAAATTAGTTTTTTTTTCTTAACTAACTTTGATAGTCCAAGAATATTAGACATTTACTTTGGAAAAGATTCTGACAAAAGTCGAAGAGTGAAGAGCTCCATTCATAAGCCCTTAACACTTTCTGAAAAATCTTCTTAATTTAGCGTGAAGCAAGAAATGTAAGGTCGGTAAAATGGGATGGGAAAAGTGTTTGGAAAACGCTTCTCCAAAGTTTGACTCTAATGGAATTTTTATTTTTTCGAAGCTAGGCTATCTTTTAATCAAATTTTCCTAGACTATAATTCCAATGTCTTTTTATACATAAAGCTAATATAATTAGGGCTGAAAAGATTAAAACAATATGCCTCTCAGAATATTTAAAGGTTATTTTCTTACAGAAATTGTATTTCTTTAATTTGTCATTACCTAAATCTTTTGTTTATTCGTGCAAGGAATGACTTTTGGAGATAAGAATTCGCAAAATAATAATAATTAATCCTTCTTTGGATAAAGGATAATCCATCAATCAAACTCATTGTCACTGCATGCAAAAGATTTTTCTTTTCTTTTTAATAAAACCTTTGTCACCGTCCTCCATTTTTCCATTTGGAATTATTCTACTGGCTTTATAGGTTTTTTTCTATCGGAATTACATATTGCTTTCGATGTAGCGAACAAAGATCCTATTGAGTTTTTTCTTCGCCTAAGGACGTAGTATTGGATGTGTATAAAATTTTAAAACTTAAAACAAAATACTAGAGTATAAAGTATTTTAATTACAAGAGCAAGTGAACACTAGAAATTATCAGCTATTCATATTATGAGTTTCAATCGAAAACCATTTTGCATGGAAAATTTAAGGTCACATTTCACTTACTGTTAATTTCACTTAGATTGATTTTCGAAAAAGTTCTTTTAAGAGCTTCTGTTTTCTTCAAAACTTAGGTCTGTTCAAGACTGTTCTTTGCTTAATTTTTGGAGGCTGTTCGAAATCTTTTATCTCATTTGAGGTGAAATTTCAATTAGGTGAAACTTGAAAATTTCGGGCGAATAAAATTGTTTCGTGTGAAATATTTTCGAAAATGAGATTCGTTCATTTATTTACATATTTTGGAATTGCTTTTTCATATTTAGGTGAAGCTTCAAAAGTTCGGGCGAACAAAAGTGTTTCGTGTGAAATATTTTCAAGACTTAGATTTGTTGAAAACTTATCTATTTGTTTAGATTTTTTTGAAGTCTTATTTCTCATTGGAAGTGAAATTTCGTTGAGTTGAAATCTCAAAAATTCGAAGTGTTTCGTGTGATTTAGTTTCGAAACTTAGATTTCTCAAGACTGGTCGGTTTGCTTAGTTCTTGGAGTCTATTCTAAATCGTATATCTCATTGGAAGTGAAATTTCAATCAGGTGAAACTTAGTGATTTGGTTATCGTGAATAAAACTTCCATCGCTTATTCTAATCGCTTCCTTCTATCTCGAGAGCTCGGATTTGACCCATGGATATGAGAAGATTCTAGATAAGAAGTGAACAATTTCAAGGGAAATTTTATTCAGCTTCAACCACATAAGCAAAGGTTTATAAAACGGGAAGCATTTATATGCGACTCAGTTCCCATCGCATTTCATATTCGAAAAACCAAGAAGAACAAAAACTAAAAAATACTTTTTGTTGAATGCCATTGCAAAGCCAAACAAAAAGTATAGAGCTGCCTAGGCTACAGAATAAATGGCACAAAAACGAACAAAAGGCTTTAACAAAAAAAAAGAACGTTTATTGCAATGTTCATTTTGCATACCTGCAACGGTGGTGCATGACTTCCAATATCACTGTTTCCAGTTGACTGTGTCGTTGTCAGCGTTCCTCTTTCGCCTGGTTGTACGGAAGTAACTCCATCTTCTTGAATGGAAACTTGTTGCTGGATTGGAGCTATGGTTGGCATTTTGCTGGCATCAACTGTAAAATTCCATAGAAATAAAAAGATAATAGATCAATTGTAATGGACCACGCTTTTCAAGTCTAGTTAAAAGTGATGTTTTTTTTAAATTTTCTTTTTGGGTGAACTTAAATAGAAAAAAGAATCCATTTTATTACAGATTGCTGCAGCTGCTAAAAAGAGCATTTTTTTAGTTGGATAGCTTTAAAAGGTCTTGTCTGACCTGTTAATTTGCATTTAAATATATACATCTGTAGTTCGGAATTTCCTATCAGCAAATTGCCTGCATTTTTAAAACAGAGCCTTCAATGCAATTGGGCCAATTTTTTAAATTGAATTCATGTCAAGCTAGATTAGAGTATTGATAAAGAAGCTTTCGGAATGACCAGGAATAAGAATTCAACTGTTTCACTGGGGGGTTGAAATATTTGTGAAGCTTTAAACATACCTATGTAAATGCATAGGCTTAGGAAAGCATTTTAAATTACATATATATATTAACATGTTAGGTGTATACCTTTATAAATAGGTAATAAGGTGTTTGCCACTCTTAAGCTTAGTGCAGACGAATTTCAGATTAGTAAACAAATTTTCTCTTTTTATGTATCAATGGGCAGATTGAGATATATGTAAGGGACTTAAAGTTAAGGCAAGTATCTAGTATATGATTGGCGAGCTGCCAAAAAATGAAGGCAACTTTATTGGGAAGTTGACTGGAAAGTTAATCAAGAAAAATATTGCTTTATTCCAAGTCATGTGTACTTGTGCTAAAATATCAGCAGATTACATCCAATTGAAGTTCCAAATTTTAGAATGAATGACACCTGAAAAACTAACAAGTTTAATTGGTGTAAATTTAGGTTTAAAGAACACTTCGACAAAAGGGACTTGAAAATTGCAATTTTCTATTAAGGCAACTTTATTGGAAAGTGGTCTGGAAAGTTAGCATAAAAAAATCTGCATTAGTAAACAGTCAAGCCTTCATGTGCGAAATCATATGTTAATATTTTGTAATTAAGTTTGTTTAAAAGGGTTTCTTATCAAATTGAGAATGGAATAAGAACTATTTCATTTCCATTTAAAATATATAACTCATAATATTTTTGTAGCTTATGAGAAACTGATAAGAGTTTTGTTTTTATTTTTTCTGTGCTAAGAACTGAAGGTAAAAGAAGGTCAGCAAAGTTTGAAATTAATGACACCTGAAACAGTAACCACTTGGCTAAGTCTAACTTTGAGTTAAATGCAAATAAAATGTTGAATGCAATAATAGTCCCTTGGTTTGTCTGATTCTTGTCGATATTGTCAAATACGACATTTAACAGGTTCAGACAACATAAGGGACTTAATTTGCAGTCAACACGATTTGTATTTTGTATTGTAAAGAAATAATACTTATTACTTTTCTAATTATACAATCCTTTTTTTAAAAAACGTTAAATGAAATTGTGTAGATAATAAATAAATCATAGAGTAATAAAGTTCAGTTTTCAGCACTGACTGATTTCATACCAGATCTGACAATCGTCTGAGTTTTGCTTGAATAACTACCACTTCCATAAGGGAATTACTATTGAATATTAAATCTCTTATGGAGACGGAAGATAGAAGCAACACCTGGGAAGTCGTCCAAGAACTTAATCTGGCAGAGCTAAAATTCGGGAAAATCATTAGTTTTAAATTTCTGCATTCAGCGATAAAATTTTGGATGGAAATTTATGAGTTTCCACAGTGGTGGCCTAAGTACTAAAAATAGCTTAATAGTTACCTTTTACCTGCTATTAAATTGAAATTAGCAAATTCAAATTATTAATTTCAAACATTCGTATAAAATTGTATGAATTTTCCATTTTAAGGTCGATTTGAATCGAATCAACAGTGAATTATGTTAATGGAGTCTTAGTCAAAATCTTATTAGGGCTTAATGATTTCTACAGTGTGCTTAATTATAAATATAATAAATAATAAATTATTCTTACCTGAATTAGCTGTCGTCAATTTAGCTTGAGAATGAGTGTTTCCCTTACTTTTGTGATGGTGATGGTGATGATGTTTCTTTTTATTTTTGATAATAATTTTTCTTCTCAATAGCGAGGGTGGCGGTAGCTCTGAGTTTGTTTCCAATGGATGCGAATCAAGTGGCTTATCTAGCAACATGTCTCCAAAAATATCTCGACAATAGTTAGCAATCTTAGCCTATACAGCAAAATTTCAAATTCAACGTTTACACTACATTAATAAATAATATTAGCAATAAATACTTCAATTAACTTGTATTTTGTTTCTTATCTTGAATATTTCTACGAGTACATTCATAATGAAAAGAATATAACACTAAGTTTGACTACGCCTACAGCCGCCAATAATCAATTTTTCAAATCCTTCAAAGGAAAGCATTTCTATTAATATCTCTGATGAATTTTGTAGCGTAAGGACTAGAAGGAATTATGTATATGTATTTATACATATTTAAATGTTTAGACTAAGAGAATTGGGGTGTACGTAGGTAGGTATAGAGGTATATTTAGGGTGTGACCGGAACTCAAGCAATAAATTATCAGCTATGAAGTCGGAGTCGGAGTGTATAGTGGCAATGACGTAGCTTCATGATGAGTTATTAATCCTTGTGGATTTTTAATATAATCACACAATCAAAAGCATTTTGTTATGACAGCTTTAGAAAATATACAACACATATACATACATAATGTATTTTACTTTTACTACAGATAAGTAGATTAACTTCTATAACGAAGTATAAAGAAGATGATGGAAAGAAGACTTCAATTTAAGTTTATGTAAGATAGAAAGAGGTTTATACTCTTTTAGAAAGTAAAAGAACAAATATTTATTAACATCAGTGCTGATTCGAATATGTTTGAGAGCTTTAAAAGGAAAGTGCTGATTCGAACTTGCTTTTAAAAAAGCAAATGACTTATAAATCCCGACAGAATAAGCTTGATTTTCGTGTTTGATTGTGTTCTTGTATCGAATTTTATGTTTGAAAGTTGATGATAAAATGATAAATTTCTTTGATGGCAGCTCGTCGAGCCAGCCAGGTCCTACTGGTTTATAACTCTCAACCATTTCTTAACGCAAGTTTGAGGGATGGAGACGTTTATATGCCGAATCCGAACTGATTTGAAAATCACTTTTAATGGTAAAAATTACTTTTAAAGTAGTTGTCAATTCCTCGCAGGATGCAGTAACCTTGTAGAAGAAATACATATCTTGGTTATTTGAAAAAGATAGTCTTGTGTTGATTTACAATCATATCATAAAGAACAAGGTTAACTACTTTAGCCTGGGAAAAATAGGGTGGCCCAAAGATTGAACTCCCCCAATACCAGGCGAATTTAAAGAGGTAAAGTAATACTTATTTTATTGCAATAGAAGGATATGTTACACAAGGAAGGATATGTTACAGTATACTTTTTAATTGTACGTCTTATGACATAAAAATCTAAATAGCAGAGAAAGAAAACTTAAAGCCTTTTTAATGACGTTCTTTTTAGTACAACAAGTAACATACTTTCGATTTTTTTTTTAAATAATGTTAGGTTAATGGTACTTGGAAAATATGTCGAACTAGACATATAAAATAAGAATTAAATGTATCTGATGTGAAAGGTTGTTTTTTAAGCTGTGAGAAAAGCTGTTAAACTTCTCCTAAAAGCAACTCATAATAATGGTTTGTTTATCAAATTTTGTTACAATGTTTGATTTTTTTATGAGGAAATGCTACTTAGAGTTAACGGCTGCGTCGATACAGATCATAAAATGTTATGCATTTAATTCCTGAACAACTTCTTTTCCAGTTGTAAAACACAATTCTCCCCTCTTCTTAGGGAACTAATGTAACGATGATTAAAATAACTCAAAGAACAAAAAAAACACCTGCTTATTTTGTATTTATTTTATATTGTGTCGGAAAAATTTACTCGAAGTAAAACAAGATTTAGAGATTGAAGCTTTCATTATAGAGTTAAACTTTCCAAATAGTTCACAATAAATAAGAAGCCTACTACTACAGTAAATAAAGTTGTTGATACTGTCCTTGCGAAATATCAAAGCGAATTTTAAGTCTAATATACTTTAAAAAAAAGAAGGAATTTTATAAGAATGTGGGACAACTAAGCAATTATACAACTTAAAGTTAAAATTAAAAGGGTTACTTATTTTATTACTCTTACTCTTACATTACATTAATTGTTTTAATTTAAGCGAAAAAGCTGTTATAACAATCTTACCTACTCTACATTTAGATACGCAATTTATTTTATGACTGAAAGAGCACTTATGTATATACGATATAATCTAATTTAAGAATAAGATGTCACAATGTCAATGTTGGCTAGCCCCAGAAGCCAAAACTCTTAGAAGAACACTCACCTACCTTATGATGCACAAGTGGCTAAGTGTTTACGAAGAAACATATAGAGAATAGCCTCTTCGACGGAAATAAAGCTCTTTCGGCCTTAAGGATACCAAATACTTATAACATGCAAACTTGAACTGAAATGCCCACTATTAACAATGAGTAAAATACCTATCTATATATTTAAATCTTTTATACGTAAATTGCATGTTTTAATAATATATGTATGTATGTTTTATACAATATATATTGACTTACTTGTTGCCGTGGATTACAGTGGTTCTCAAAACTTAATATCACAGGAAATTCTGAAGTTTTAAATGCGCTCTCTGCAATTGCTTCGAGCACATCCTTGGCAAAAATCTCAGGAACAAATGTATATCCATGAACAATAACGGGTTCTTCTGTTCGTCCATTCCAAAAATCCAATTCGACACATCTTCAAAAATAGGAACAATTTCAGTTCTTGTAAAATGTATTTTTATGACACAAAGTATTAAATATATGTAGGTATACAAAAATGATGTACATAGGTACTCAACTCTGATTTAGATAATTCAATAAATAAAAATAGGTAGCATTTAATTAAAAAAATTAAATTTAATGCGCTATCGGAGGAACTTCCAACTTAATTACGCAATAAAAGAGTGATTGATTTTCTAATTTAAACAAATAGAATCCAAAAAAAAAACAAAGCGTTAATTAAAATTTTTTAGATATGACGTACGCACAGCAAATTTAAATTGTTTTAGAAATAAGAATTAACAAATTACCTGCATCCGGCTAGAAGACACTGTCGATAGATCTCTACAGAAGACTTTCCAGTAATCTGATGGCCAGTCAAGTAAGTATTGTGAGACGAATTAATGAAATAATGCGACAGGGGTTGATCCATGTCATCGCATAAATCGAGTTTATTTGGAGCCATTATCGGATTATCACTCGACATTAAATACCTGCAAATAAATAAATACGAACAAATATTAGTCTTTATTAAAAAAAATAATCCTTAACCCAAAAAAAAAAAATCGATGGACAACCTGGGGCTTAACCTTCCTATGGATTCTATTATATTTCAAGTCAACTTAAAATGCATGAGTTTTAAAAGGATGTACATACATATGTATATACATATGAAAAGATTTATTTAATTGAAATGAAAAGGATCAGCTTTGCAAGAAACTCGTAAAAATAAATAGTTAAAGTATACACCTACATTTTGGACAGCTTCTAAACCAAATAGAGAATAACGTATTTTCAATATCCCTTACATAAATATAAAGCTTACTTAATGCAAGCAAAATTCAGAAGCAGTATGCATGCACATTGTATGTAGATTTATACATAAAAATAGATGTCCATAATATTTCTATCGACTTTATCCTCAAGCAAAAATAGCGTCCATAGTGAAAAATTGTAGAACTTGAAGTAGAAGGTGCCTTACAATGTAAATATTTGGTATTGCATTCCAACTGAACTTGGTCTTGTTGAAATGTGATTTACAATAGATAATACAAAAGGGTTGCCACACTCCACTCAACCCCATTTGGCTGGGTCTGGGTGGGTTGAGAAAAGCATCCAGACTAAAAAGTTCATAGAAGCCACCCCCATCACCCATCAGCCCTTGCATTGATCTATTTAATGGAATATTGGAATGTGGGTGTGCAAAGCTATGAATAGTGGGTTAGTTACGAAGCACAACATACACAACACATATCGATTTGATGTGGTTTTTGAAAACCTCTTTTCGAAAAAAAAAGATTGAGAATAATATTATTCACAAAATGTTTTATCAGTTGCATGAAATCTGATTGAATGGAAAAGTGCATTCCATGATATGAGCTCGGATGCGGACACACAAACAAAAATTTCAAAAACAAAATGCACTGATTTTAAAATTAGTTAGTTACTAGATTACAGATTTGCTGAATATGCAAGTATTTTATTTATATTTTAGCGAAGTATGTTTAACCAACCAAATCTATATCCATGGTTCAGATCCTGTTAAAGTTCAATTACCATTATTTTTATGGAAGCTAATTGACCTAGATTTTTATGCTAAGTGGTTTACATCGTACAAGCGATGTATAGGTATAAAAACCTAGAACGTGCATATAGAAATGTTATCAAAGAGGTTGTCACAAATATAAGTTTAGTCATATCCCATCTATGTTGAAATGTGTTTTTTTTTTAAATTAAAGATTATTTAAAAGCTGTCTTACATCATCATTTACATAAGTCTTAAACATAAACACTTAATTTACAATATTTTACCTTAAAAATCCATCCGAACTTAAAAGTCCTTTTTGAGAATTAAATTTATTTGGCTCGTATTCCGTTATTATTTCCTTTGCTCTTGCCGTATTCGCATAAGGATAGAGTATTTCATTCAGCCTAGGATCTCGTTGAGTTTTATTTAAAAACTCTACCAGTTGTGAAATTGTCATGCAACGTCTTTTCGAGTTACCTACACTGTTAATGAAAATACATACAATACAAATTTTAATCTTCAATTACAGAATTGATAAATAAAATATCAACTTACATTCCATCAAAAATCTTCTCAACTTCAGTCCGTTGTGTAAGATTTTTGTAAAGATTGTAAAAGTCTTCAAACTGGAATTTTGACAGGGGCAAGCTATCTATTTTGCCTGATGGCAGACCGGAAACATCTAAAGCTTTCTCAACACGTTTTCTATCCTCTTTGTTTTGAGTGAAGATTTTAATGATACTAAAAGAAAATTTTTCATTTAAAATTATTTTTATTTAATTAAAATTTAATGTTTTATGTTACATACTTTTTAACTGGAATCATTTTATCTCTGACTGCTTGCAAACACAATTTTGTATGAGCCTTTTGAAGGAACATATTCGAGGATCCATTTATCTGTGATAAACTATAGGCTAGCTTCATGAGCTCGTAAGACCAATACTATTGAGAAATAGTTAGAAAGATTCGAATTATAATTTTTTAATGTATCTTTCCACATTTTGTTTAAATAAAACTGCTAATTTTCATGACCCAAACAAATATACATATGTATTCACATCAAGATACAATTCTCTAAAAGACTTCAAAATCATATTAAGCTTGGTTTTAAGCTGCCTCTGGGTTTTTAATTTTTAAAGGAGTTAAATTGAATGGAGTCCATAATATGTTAAAAATTAAGTTACGATGTGAACTTAGGCCTTTTTAAAATATTGTATGCACACATATTAATTTTTAAGTATTGATATTTGTATTTATTTGCTGAACTGACAATCAGTTAATTCATTTTCCATCATCAACATTAATGCAAATGCCATAAGGAGACAGAGATAAGGAATTAACTACAAAAAATATTATTTATCTCTTAATTGAAGAGTAAATAATGTTTGTGTTTTTTTTAATGTTTTTCTTTATTAAATCAACGATAATAAATGGCTAATGAAAATAATCATCAATCAAAAAGAGCCAATTAAATCAATGCATTCTGACAATGATTAACGATAATAAAAATATGTTTTTTTATTTTATTATTAAATGAGTACACTGAGAAGGATGCTTAAAATTAGATTAGATTATTTGAGAGAGTTTTAAATGTCAATCATTATTGAACTATTTTGTCACATATTGAAAAGAAGTTTAATGAACCTAAGGGCCAATAATATATGAATAACATAATGTTAAATATTTTGTTTTTACTTTAGAACCTTGTTTATAAATTATCGGAATATTTAAAGGAGACTGTATGTGCAAAATTTAAAAGGAAGATTTAAACATTGATTTTGTTTAAATGTCTTAAATTGACATCGACAGGAGATGATAAATGCATTTAAAAAAGAGTTTGATTTTTTTTTTTGATTGAAAAAGTTAAAGAACATTTAAGAAATAATTACCTGAGCAATTTCTTTGTTAATACAAGAAAAATTAATAACAGTAAGATTCACAAAATCGGAGCCTTGTATGACAGTTATTGTTTTTTCCTCCAGAGTATCTTCCATAGATCCCATATTCAAAAGCTGTCGGAGTTTAGGATCCTGAAAAAAAATTAGATTTTTAAGTAAACAATATTTTAAAACAAATAAATTATTTCAAATAGACAAATGTGTGATTTTTAAAAACTTCAATTGATATCTAGAATTTAAATAAAACAAATTTAAATTATGAAAATTTAGTTTCTAAAAAGAAATGATTATCAACAATTGAGTCTGTTTTGTTTAAAAAGTGCTTCCATTTTGTGTTTGCGAATTTACTAGATTAGAAATGGTAGTCAAATATGCAACTGAGTTGTAATGTTTTATTCCCAAAAGTTTAAAAAATCTACAGCGATCCATACGCCATCCACCTTAACAAAATTGAATGTAAAAATGCCCTTCTGGTAACTCTTTACATAAATATATATTACTTTAACCTGGCAGTGACAAAGAAATAAAATGTTACCCTTAAATGAAATATCAAAAGAAAATAAATAGAATGTTATACTAAAATAAAATGTCAAAAATAAAATTGTATATAAAAGCCGAAGCAAAAATTAAAAAAAAAATACTCGTCGTATGTATCAGCTCAGTAGAGTACCTCCGCCTCTTGATTGCCTTGACAGTATTTAAAAACTACAATTATTGTGTATTTTCTCTTTCTTAAAGCTCTGCAAGATCCACGCTCCTTGTTCAGCTCAAAACTTTTTTTTATAACCGTCTACACTTCCTCGCTCATCTCTGCTTACATACAAGTCCCTTTATAATTCAGCCCTATCATGAATTCCATCGTAATCGGAAATTTTTACGAATCCCGAAAAACTGTATCATGAAATCCGTTCGTAGTGGAAAATCACATACAATTTTGCATTACGAAAGGATTTCATGATACAGTTTTTCGGGATTCGTAAAAATTTCCGATTACGATGGAATTCATGATAGGGCTGAATATACAACACCTTATTCCTTAAGAATTGATAAGTTCGTCCTTAAGCCAACCTCGGTCCTCGATCTTCGAATGTTGGTATTGAAAAATTATTCATTTCCTTTTCTCAGAGTTATAAACGCGTTTATCTCAACACTGTTTTTTTTTTTTTAAGATTGGCTAAACTCATACATAATTTGGACAATTTTCAATACCAAATTTGGAAATTTGGAAAATATGTACATTGTCTCATTATGATTAAAAATTAGATGTGGAGAAGTCAACGCAAAAATTCTGTACAGCCGTCATTTGGAACCAGGTTCCTCAAAAAATATGATATGTATTAAAATTCAGTTTCTGTAATCTCTTCTAAAAGTAAAGTATTTTGAAAAAAGTCCCCAAAAGTCATAACGCCTAAGACCTTACATCATTCTAGGCCAACTCTTTCGTTAAATCTATGATAATACATAACATTCTTTTTACAATAAGTCTATGTCTGTCTTTGGTACTACTTCACATTTGAATTCTTTTAATTAATCTAAAAAAAATAAGTTTCGTGCAATTTAATTAAAATTATATCATTTTGATTACCCTATTTGATCAATTAAGCGAGATTAAGTAACTAATGTGTCATCTCATATGTCAATAAGCAGACAAATGTTATTGACCTTAGTCTTCCAAACGTCGGTCGTTCTTTAATTATCATCAATTTGCTGATTAGTTAGAGTTTTATTAACTTTTCTTCCGATTTCAAACATACCGTGCGTCGTTTGTCGTCTGTTCATTTGATATAATTAACATTTGTTTTAGTTTTAAACTGAATACAAAAATAACACAAGTCATTATGTCGTACATTTGCGTGCACGTAAATGATAATATAAAAGTCTTCCAATCACGAAAAGTCTTATGTTATGCCTAATTCAATGTCAAACAAAAGATACACTACCTTATCTCAATGTACGTAGTTAAAGTACTCATAATTTGAATAAGTACGTTAACTAAATATCTATTTAAACATGACGATACACTCGTATTAATTAACATATAAGTTATTTTTAATGTTATGTGCTCTTCGGATATTGCAAACAAAAAATTAACGATTCTATAGTAAAAATTTTAAATAAAAATGAGCACTAGTTTTCCTTTATAATAATAATTATATTAATAAGATTTAAAATTAAAAACACATGTATTGTAAAAAACAATACAAAACGGATGAAATTTTGTCTGCATTTGACTAAAAACTATCGAAAATTTATAAGTTCATCAAAATAATTACATATTTTAAAATATCATTGATCAAAATTTACCTTCGCTTTCCTCGCGTATATACCCGTTCGGACATCTCGAATTGTAGCAATATCCAATAAATCCTTTTCATCCCTCTGATCGTTCCAATACATGAAGAAACCCTTCGGATCGATACGCCCGGTAATTGCTACTCCAGTTACGGCATCCTTAAACAAAAAGAAAATTTCATGATCATATTTTTATTCAGAAAACTTATTATAAATAATAAAAAGAACTATTAATTGAATTTTCTCATATTTATGTCCATAGCTTTCGATTACATCAAAGTATGGAACAGTGAATTTATATTTCAATTAATCAGAAAACTGTCATGACCAGGATTTGTTGTGTGAGTTGCTTTATTTTCACTTATAAGCAAATAATTCAATTGAAAGATAATTGCATTTAATCCGGAATACCGTTGAGTATTTTTCTATTGTTACATTATAATGTGGTTAACACTCTATCATCAATTTAGAAATAATAATGTTATTTGGTAGAAAAAATAATAATATTTTGAAATACATTTTTTCAGATATATGAAAAAAGAGCACCTTAGGGATTTTAATTTGAAAAATATGCAAATATGAGCTGTAAAGTTCTGTAGAACGAAATTTTTGTAATCTTTAGGCAAACGGAAGCTTTACAATTCCGATTGTTTTTGACTGATTTAAAATCAAAATCACTCTATTACATTACGTTTTTGAGATATCGCCTTATATAAGTTAAAAAAAACACAACATTATCAATTTTAAAGCTAATTAAACTCATGAAATTTCTATATTCAATATATTCAATTTAAATGTGTTCAGTGTCTCATTTTAGAAAATGATTCCAAAAAAAACTGTACTACATAAACTTCAGGGATCAGTTATAATTTTTATTAGTTTTCATCATTGAAAACAAGTATTGATTTTTTTGACAGGTCGGTTATAGCGATCATTAAAGATTCCTATCATTGAAAATAAACTTTCTAATTGAAGTCAAGCATTTGAATTTAGGGCTGATCATTGAAAGTTAAACTGACAGATGGCAATGGAAAGCAAATGGAAGACCTTCATGTCTTTATTTTATTCTGAATTATAAAATTGGAAATCAGCTCTTCATTGAAAATGATTTAATTATTGAACAAAAATGGAAAATTGATTAAAAGAAAAGTTCTTTGTTAAATAAATAATTTGTTCAGTATATGAAATGCTGACCTCATACGCTTGCTTTTTAATACTTGAAATTACTAATTTAACTTTCTAATCGTTTTGAAATCCCAAAACAAAATATTCAGTGGTGAAAACCAATGATAGCAAAGTTAGGTTTTTAATAGAAAAGGCAAAACTGTTCAACAGTTATTTTTAATACATCTAGAAGGCTATTTCATCAAGCTATTGAAATAGGCTGAAAAATATACAAATATTGTAAAAAAATCTCAAATTTTTAAAGTATTTTAAAAACATATACAAATATTGTTTAAAGGTGCACATAAGGTTTTTTTTTAAATGATGTTATTTTAAAAAAGCCTTAACATCGTTTTCTGTTTTTTTTACATACATATGTACATATATTATACATATATATTTTAAAAACCTAATGGAGAATTACCAGAGTAATTTTATTGGTTTGTAAAGCTTTTTTCAAAACACCTTAAATTGATCTTAACAAATCGAAGCAGACTTTTTTTGACAATTTCCAATGTCTTTTTTTTGTGATACATTATGTTATAAGGATAATTCACAAATCATATAACTTCTGCTTCATCAGGCTCGACTTCTTCAATATTGTCTAATCAAATTTAAAAAAATGGTGCTATGCTAATACTAATCGTTTAAATATATTTAATAAATATAATAAACGCCATCTAACCCACAGAAAATTGAATTTTTGTCAGATGACTTGATTTAGAATAAATAATGAGAAATATACAAATCCGACCAAATAAAAATGCTAATTTACATAACTTAAGCGCTATAACTTCTCCTCCAAGTTTATATATATTTCTACAGTAGGTAGGTAGGTATACAGAGATATTATTTATTGGCAGATAAATTTTGTTTTTATTTTGTTCGTATATTTTTCTTTAAAATTTTGAAAGATTCAAACGAGAAATAAAATGTTAATCAGTTAGGTCATTTTTGAATTGTAAGTTCGTAAATTTATAGCCGAAAATATATCAACTTTTCTGGCTGTCATCACTTGACTAGAGGTTTCTGTTTTGACTCAAGCAAATTGTTAGTGTTAAAAATTTTGTAAGTGTGAACTGAAATATTATGATATGAAAAACATGAATAATTCAGTTTAACTCATAAATCATCGGATCAAATGAGAAAAAA
The DNA here is from genome assembly GCA_920104205.1 of Eupeodes latifasciatus. Classification (NCBI taxonomy): domain Eukaryota; kingdom Metazoa; phylum Arthropoda; class Insecta; order Diptera; family Syrphidae; genus Eupeodes; species Eupeodes latifasciatus. The sequence continues at coordinate 157,244,396 of OV049925.1, forward strand.
TGAATGAAAAATAAAAAATATTTACTAAAGTAAGTTTATAAACATTTTTGTATGTACGAGTATATAGCTGAGAACAGGGTTCCGAACATTTTGCAATTACCAAAATAAATTTTATTTATGTCTCATAAGAAATAAATACAAAAAAATAATAAGTAAAAGCATGCGGCTGATAGTTTACATTTTGGAGCATCCACTTTGGGAATAAAATAAAGGGTTTCAATAATTTCCTTTTGGTCTTTGAACCAGTTAAGTATTTTTGTATTATTATTACGTATGAATGTATATTCATTTGTAGGCTGACAAAGTCGCCGAAATGCGATGCACACTTATAACTTACCATTCGTACCAAGCTGTCGATATTTTTAAAAGTTTTGAAAAATATTAATAATAATATTTTGTGTAAGTTAAAACGTAATCCATCCACGATGACACTATCCATGAGTGGCACTTGCGTCCAGGAAAATAATCCGCTTGCAGTACTTGGTATGTGTATCACAGATTACCTCTCATGGAATAATCACATAAACAATATTTGCCCCTAAAACAAGTTAAAGTATTTTGGATAGGATCGAAACAAGAGCTTTGAAAATGATAGGCGATAGAACTATAACCGAAATAATTACATCACTCGAACACCGCCGCAATGTTTCATGCTTTTCCTTGTTCTACTGTTATTTTTACAAACAGGGTTCTGTCCAATTAGCCGCTTATATTCCCTCCCTCAAACAATACAGCCATAATACTCGCACGTCTAGGAATGCTCATCAGTTTAACATTAAGCTCAATTTCGAACGTACTATCATTTATAGAGATCCTTTTTTTAACCGCACATCGAGAATGTGAAATGCTTTATCCAACTTTGTTTTCCCCATCATATTGATATTCAAAACCTTAAGACCAATGTGCAGCAGTAATCCTTTCCTATTTTCCTAAAGCTCTCACTGATGCTCGAATCTTGCATCATAGAAGATGTGGAATACCAGTATTTTTTGAAATCATTACCTTTTATTCAACGAAGATTTGAATTTAGACCCACAGATATTTTATTATTTTAAAATCAAATAACTAGGTTGCGCCCTCCATAAAGCGTATTGTATTATTTAGATAATATTATTTCTACAACTTTTCCTTTACTTGAAATAACTAAGTTCAAAAAAATGGCCTAGCTTAAGAAGCTTTGGATAGCGTTTAGAGCTTCTTGCTCATATCTAAATCATATCTAAACAATTGTATTTCTAAACAGACCAACGAGGAACTCTTAATTCTAAATTCTAAACTCTAAACATTTTATCGGGACTTTTTGCGATTAACTATGAACATTTTTTTTTATGAAAAGTCGAATATAGTATCTAAAATCTTAACACGTTGAAAACAATGTCTAAAACTATAGCCAACATTTTCTATTTTAAATCAATTTTATTTGTTATTATGTACATAAATAATTTTCAAATCAATTTTATGTAAGTGCAGATATTCATCAATTGAAAATTACAGATTAATTGAAACAGAAATAAAACAAATAAAATTTTGGTAAGCACCTAAATATTTTATTTATGTCTATTGAAGAAATAAGTGTTGTAGATGAGAATAAATCAACATCAAAAGATACATAAACATTTTTATTAATATTAAGCAATAAAATTTGATTTTATAAGTAGAAAAGTTTTTTCAATAAAACTATACAAATAGGTATTATTAGAAGCATAGTTACAATATAGGCCACCACACATTATACCTATAGAAGATATAACTAAAAAGATTAATGAAATAAAAGATTTGCATATATATTCAAATCGGCCATTACCCAAATAAGAATAGGTCATGAAAATCCACTAAAATTAGAATCGTTTCATCGATATATCTAACGTACTCCTATAGCGTTATTTTTATGTACATTATTTGAATTTGTACTTACATAATGAGTAGATGTACAATACAATATATATGTAGGTATGTATAATACTCGTAAATACTTTGCATGCATGCCATTGAAATAAATAGATGAGCTTCAGCTTGGACTGGGATGCTGGCTGTGCCTATATGCCTACAAACTAATAGCAGTGTCGAAAGAAGGCACGATTTCGCTTGATCTTCTAACCCCCTTCAAAAAATACATATCGCTGCTTGATGAATGAAATGTTATTATGATAATAAAATTCTCTGAACCAGTGAATATATTATACCCGGATAATCGGAGTGGCATTTATAAGATCTTGTAAAATATTACATTTCTCTCATCAGTGATAATATTTGTTTTCCCTTTTGAAAATTCAATGATTGGAAAAGACATTTTGTTTATCTACATTGGTTTATAATTTTACTTTTAATGTGATTTGTTTAAAAGCACAATTTAAGAGTGTAGTTTCGATTTTCTTTACAAGTTTGGCAGCATTTTTTGAGTTCTTTAAAACCTCATGAATATGAAAAGCCAAATATATTTTTAATTGAAAATGAAAGAGGAAAATTGTTTTAAAAAAATAACTAAAAAGGGTGTTTTTTAAAAAGCAGAAAACTATCGAAAGGATATTGATTTAAAACAAAATTAATCGACTTTGTCAATGTTTAGTTCATAAAGTACATTCTTTACTTCAATAATACGAGGTGTGTTCAAAAAGTACCCGGAATTTTTAAATTTCGTGGGTCTGGAGAGTCCGAAGGTCAACATTTTTTTTTTGTATACATGCCCCTAAAGAATTTTCAGCTATATTCACTGTTTACTTTGTCTGTGGTAGTTGCTAAGGTTCGACGTGTTTTTATGAGCTCGGCTATTTTTGCTGAAACTGCTGAATTTTGACCAAAAAAACAATCGCATGAACATCGCTCAGGAGCTGTTCAATGACATCAACGACGATCCAAGTTTGCTTGAAAGGGTCATAACTGGTTATGAAACTTGGGTGTACTGTTATGATGTCGAAACCAAAGCACAATCGTCCACCTGGATGCATCCAACGACACCAAGAGCGAAAAAAGCACGTCAAATTCGATCAAATGTGAAGGTGTTGCTTACTGTTTTCTTCGATTATAATGGCATAGTGCATCAAGAGTTCTTACCACATAGTCGTACTGTATTACCTTGCGACGTTTGCGTGAAGCAATCCGAAAAAAAAACGCTCAGATTTATGGAAAAACAATTCATGGCTTTTGCACCACGATAACGCACCTGCTCACTCATCGTTGCTTGTTCGTAATTTTTTGACAAAAAACAATACCGTAGTAGCCTCAACCTCCATATTCACCAGATATGGCTCCGTGTGACTTTTTGCTGTTTCCAAAGTTGAAGGGACCCATGAAAGGACATCGTTTTTCCTCGATTGAAAAAAAAGGCCGAATCGCTGAAAATGCTCAAGGACATATCAAAAAGTGAATATCAAGAGTGCTTCGAAGATTGGAAAAAACGCTGGCATAAGTGTATTATATCTGGGGGGGGGGGGGGTACTACTACGAAGGGGACCACACTGATGTAAACGAATAAATAAATATTTTTTTTGAAAAAACGAAAATTCCGGGTACTTTTTGAACACACCTCGCCAAATAAAAATAATTTCCAAATGAAATTGTTATACCTCTTTAAAAACACCCTTTTAAGGCTAGGATAAGACACCACATATGTATTTAGTTGTTAACCAAAAATTTTATGAATATTGTGAACATCTGTAACTTTTAGTTATAGTTTAAATAATTTTAGAATCTAACTTAGTTTTCGAAAATGTTCACTAGTTATGGGATTACTTATGAGTCTTCAATTGACTTTATATGAAATTTTGAAAAACCTTGAATGGTTTTGAAAATTTCGTTTAAGAATTAGTTTTTGGTGCCTAACTCCGTATTAAAAATACCAGTTTTCAACATCATTTGTAAAACAAATTATTATTTTTATACCGGTTTGCGTTTTTCTGTTATGAATGACTAGACAGGTGAAGACTAACAACTAATGAACATTTTTGTAAAGTAAATAAGACACTGAAAATGTCTGAACGGAATATTGAAGATATGGACTATAGATTTACAAAATCATCAGGAATTTTTTTTTAAACAATTATTAAATGATTTAAAAAAAATTCTGTTCTTTTTCGATCTCAAGGTAGATTCATTTTTTAATTTAGATTCGAATTAAATACTTTGGAACAAGTAAAACTTGATTGCCAGTTACAAAAGCTAGTTGATTATGATAAATGAATTAATTTAATTTATTGGCTATAATCTAATTATGAAATTGAAAATGTTTGTATTTTGAAAAATGTATTATATGCATTGAAAACTACATTCAAAAACATCGGTCTTTAAAAATGTATAGCACCCTATGCAGACCATGCTTTAAATAATATAATTATTATTTGGGTGCCAAATGGAAGTCGTTAATGAAACGAAAAATATTTACATTTCCAGCTTTTTTCTATAAATAAATTGTCTGGGTAATTTTTCGATTTCTATAATAAATTAATCACATGCACGCTTATGAATCGCATAAATTTCGAGGGTGTATTATGTACTTTGCATTGTACATTTGGACGTAGTGCAAATATTTAAAGTGCATATTTTTTTTTTAAATGTATACATATACATATGTATATCACAATATCTATTTCAATGCTAGGATATGTAATTTTAAAGAAACATAATGGATAAGTTAATATCAAACATTTCTACGCTTTTATGGTTTCTATGTTTATTAATAAAACTTTCTCACGGTAAAAAAAGAAATTAAGTAGAGTGCTATTTGTACTTAAAAAGTTGTAAGCTCCCCACCTAAAAGGTTAAGAAGTAACTTATTAGAGTGGATGTTGATCATTATTTGTTAAGTACGAATTTTAAATGAGCGGAATAATGCGGTAGCAAAGAAATCATTAGATCCTAGGAGTTATACAAACAATATTAATAAATGGGTTTGATGGTGTTTTAGCTCGTGTAGAACAAGGATCTAGTGACACAGTTTAAATGCCGAATCCAAACTGCCTTCATACGTCCTTACGTTCGGGATACCTTTTCTCATCGGCCTTATCTCAAAAACAGCATTTTAAAAACAATCAAACATTTGGTTGAAACAAATATCTCTCGAACCAATAATTCTAGCGATTTCAATTAAATTTTATATTATATTACTTGTAAATCATTGTTTGCATCAAAGAATAACGTTTAGACATCTGGTAAAAATTTTCGATAACCCGAAGTGACAGTTTTTTTCGAAAAAAATAAAAACCTAAAGAAAATACTACTAAAATTTGGTAAAAATTGGTTGTCAATTTGAATATCTTGTAAATAATTAAAGGTGTTGGCCTCAAAAAATAGTATCTTTAAAAACAACATTGTTCTAAACATTTGGTAACATTTGTAGAAAACCTTAGTAAAAGTTTTTTTTCTTATAAAAAATAAAAATCTACAAACAATACAAAAAATATAACACAAAATCGGGATAAAAATGATTTTCGACACGAATATCACGAGAACCAATGTCGGTATTCTATATTTATTTATTATAATTCTTTAAATACTAACGTTAACAATTCTTATTAATATAATATATGTACATATAAAAAATCTAAAACTTAAACTAGACTGTTGAAAAATATTAAATTGCAATTCATACTTTTTATATTATCATTTGGTGAATTAATACAAGAGTGAAATTTATTATAGATTTCAATTAATTGATTTAAGGGGCTCTGTACACCATAGTTTGATCTACTAAAATTACTATTCAATGGTTTCTGGAGTCTTATACTTGAACGACTAAAACTAAAGTTTAAACTACCAAGAACTGATGGTGATGAAATTTGTCCGTTTATTATTCCAACAATAAAACAAAACTGCAAGTACATCCTATGATTTGTCAAAGAAGGAAGATTTATGAGAGAAAGTCTTTGAGAATAAGGCGGTAATGTATGAAAATCGTGAGGCCACGGAAGGGATCGTAGACAAAAACGCAAAAATCTTTTCTGAATGGCTTCGAGTCTTGTGACGTGTACGGCGTAGTAAGGTGACCATACTGTACAAGCATATTCCAGGGCTGGTCTCACAAATGAAACAAAAAGTAATTTTAAAACATATGGATCACGGAAATCACGGCCAAATCTCTTAATGAAACCCAGAACTCTATTTGCTTTTTAACTATGAAGTTAATATGTTCATTAAATGTTAGTTTCGAATCTAAGACAACACCCAAGTCAGAAAATACAAACATATACTCTACTTAAAGGACAAGAATAAAACATGTAACTAAAAACGATTGGAACTTTTTTCGTGTAAGACTCATGGTTTTACATTTGTCAACATTTAAAACAAGACGATTATTATTGCACCATTCCCTGAATAATATTAAGTCTTCTTGCAAGAGAAGACAGTCAGATGTAGAGTTAATTTTTTTAAAAATTTTAATGTCATCAGCATATATTAGGACAGACGAATTTTGTATGATCGAAACCAAGTCATTTATAAATAAAACAAATAGAATAGGACCAAGGTGACTACCCTGGGGGACACCAGAATTCACAACAAATGAACTTGAACACTCATTACTAAATTTAACACTATAACGTCTATCTTTTAAATATGAGGAGATCCAGTCAATAAAATAGTCGTTAAAACCTTGCTGCGATAGTTTTAAAAGTAATGTTTTATGACACAATTTGTCAAAGGCCTTGCTGAAATCAGTAAAGATACAATCTACTTGTTCACGTTTTTCAAAAACATCTAAACAAAAGGACGTAAAGTTAAACAGATTAGTAACAGTTGAACGCTTTTTAACAAAACCATGCTGGTTATCACAGATAATTGAACTACAATGAAAAGAAAGGACGCTACATACGATTGACTCAAACAGTTTAGGTATCACAGATAGTTTTGCAATAGGTCGGTAGTTCATTATTTCGTTTTTAGGACCTTTTTTGTGTACTGGTATTATGAAGGAGCTCTTCCAGATAAAAGGAAACAGCGAGTTACTTAAAGACGTGTTAAAAAGAACACATAACGGGTGTGCTAAATACGCACCACATTTCTTTAAAATGGATGATGGTACACCGTCGGGACCAGGACTAAAACATTCGTCAAGTTGTAGGATACTATTTAAGACAGTATCTTCACTTATAACAAAATTTATAGAATTTAAGTGGGGACATTTGAAACAGTGGTAGATCTGTTAGGAAAACTAATAGTACTATGATCTACAAAAGCATCTTTGAAGTAGTTTGCAAACATGTTCGCAATTATTCTCGGCTCACTACTATTTGATGTCGAATCAGTCATTAAATTAGGGTCATTAATATTGGTATTGGCTTCAAAGTTATTTCATTTTTTATAAAATATTGTTGTTAACAAAAGGTATTTTTTTTTAGAAAAATCCAATGACAATTTTTAATAAGGAATAAAAACCTTCAAAATATGTTATTATGAAATGGGGTTCGCCAAAAATATTTCGACAAAATCAACATATAATGAAATCCAATTTATTTAATTATTATATGCAAAATATTTTGTTTAAGTCTAAGCTTGTTTTTTAGAAAAAAAAAAACAATCGGCAATATTTGTTTAAACAAACGAAAACCAATAAAAACGACTAAAAAATGATAAAAATGGGTTTAGACTCAAATCTCTTGAGAACAAAGAAAGATATTGATTTCAAACGTATGTATCTTACGCAAAATGTAAAATTTTGTAAAACTTTTAAAAAATATCGACATACGGGCATGAATGGGAAATCATCAGTGTGGTTCGCATCCCAGCCCCTTTTTTTATAATTTCAACTCTTTAGTTTTTTAATTATTGAAGAAAATGTGATAAATAATTACCAAAATTGCTTTTTCATAACTTTCTCTAAATATACAATCTAAACTATACCACATGAATGGAATTTACATTCGATTTTTAGCTGATAAATTTTTAAAAAGCTATATATTGAAGCTTGTGGTTAACACAAACAAATATTTTATGTACTCATTAGATTGTTGAATAAAAATAGAAAAATCTTTTTGATATTTGTCGAAATAAACTACATAGTACATGGGGCCAAAAGTCCCTTGCTTAAAGGCAAAATAAAAACATTTTTATAATATTGTAGATATTTTCGAGTTTTTGAGAAAAAAAAGTCCATGCTACATTATTTATTATAACATTAACACTACTACATTTTATACTGCAGCGTTACTTTATCAATATACAACACTTTGAAATTGTTCAATGTACATGTTTGCGTCAATAGTGAGATACATTTTAAATTTCAATACCCATGTGATTATCCTTTAAGCCTCACTATAAGTACTGTACATCAGTGCATGTGTAGATGTCCTTAAATTAAAAACAATTTCCATTCTCTCACCAAAGGACTTTCGAAAATGTGGCATATTCCCTGTGGTCGATACGATTTTATGATTCTGTGCCAACTTTGAACACTATGTTCAACATTTTATAGTCATTTTCTGAAATCGTCGACAATGGTATAGTCTGACATCTCTACGTAGGCTCTCTATTCTCACTAGGTTCACTTACATACTCTATACAGACTTCAATATACTTGAGGTGCTTCCTTTAAACCTCTTATAGTCATCATACTTTGAGAAACGATGCATTTTCTTTTTAAACACACATATAATTGGATGGATTGCAGAATCTGATGTAATTAGGTACACCTGCTTGCCTTCCCGAGTAAGTTTACGATGAATATATACATAGTGCGGTGCCATGCCACGCCGCCACTGACGACGCCGGCCGCCGCGCAGCGTGTCCTTAAATAGCAATTACATTTTGCTCGTCCTGATGGCAATCGCATTATCGGCTGTTGTCTATTTAAAGTCTCTATTAATCAGCAAGCATCTGCGGCGCGATAAAATCAACTAAAAGCGTTCAAGCAAATACGCACAAGAATAAAGAATGGAAAAACACAATACAGAACTTTGCTGCTGCTGCTGCTGCTGCTGCTGAAGGAATGGAACATCGCGTCAGTTTGCCTGTGCATTTTTATTGATAGCTGCTAGAATATTATAAATAGACCATAACCCCTTCTCGTTATTAACACTTGATTAGGCATGTTGGATTTTAGGGTCGGGAATTTTATTATGTAACCTCTTATAGATTCATTCTAACACAGAATGTGTGGTGCTTTACTTTGGAAATACAAATACACATTTTTTCAAAGGATATATATTTATATGAATGTAGGGTAGGCACCGAACCTACCCTTACCCTAAATCCATCCTACCATCAATTAAGAATTCCCCTAACAAATATATTTATAAAACTTCGAAATGGGGTTGTGGTTGGTTTTATATTAACGGCTAACGGCTAAGGCTTGGCTTTTAGGATTTAATGTGCTTGTGGCACGTTACCACAAACCAAGTTCAAATGAAACGGAAGTTGTAAAATTGATTGGAAGTTTCTCTGATGTAAACATGAGAATCTAATAGTTCTCGAAAACAGAATCGCGATTTTATAGCGACCTTTCTAGGCGAGGCTATATAACTATTGCACATTCTTACAAATTTAGTTTTGATGATGATTTTTGCATATTGATTAGTAAAATATAAAACCAAGCTATTTTTATGGATTATTTTAAGATTTTTGAATTTTTAGAAATTCATGTTTACTTTAAGAAACAAATACCGATACACACCTATGCTTTATTCTAGATTTCTGTTATAGAAAACTTGATATTTTTATTTAAGACATTTTCCAATAGCTTAAACATTGAACAAATTTGACAAACTTTTCTGACTCATAGTTATCAACTCAAGTAAATTGGCCATTTTGTTTTGTTTTGTCCTTCCCTTCAATATGTGTTGTTGGAAAGAGGCAAGGACTCTTCTTTTTGAAAGCAAAAGCACAGAGTATGTAAATTGAGGATTATATAAAAACAAACTTATTTTACGTATTAAATAGGTACACCCTTCCTTAAGTTGAAAAGATATTTTTTTCAATTGCCTCACAATCTTGTAAGTAGGTTCTGGAAGTAAGAAATTGACTTCTTAATATTATTATGTAGAGTATTACATCCCTAAACAATGTGTGTTAGTCTTCTTTCACTATTATAACAGTGGTACTTCTGTTTTATGTATAAAGACTATGACTATGACTGGAAAAACGTAGAAATTAGGAATTTTGGAAAGGGTTGGTGCCATTTTTTCCAAGGCTGTTCCCAAGCTAATTTACCCGAATCAAAAATTTTGGAAATCGAAATATCCCAAAAAAAATATGTTCAAGTAAATCATTCAATTAAATCACGCGAATTGAATATTTGACCTAGTTTAGATTGTAGCAAATGTAATCAAAATGCAAATATGTAGGTACATATTTTAATACAAAAATGGTTTCAACACATATTTATTTTAAAATTAAATGAGAAATTGAAAATATTGTTATGGATTTGGAAAATCATCACAAATTCTCCTAACAAAACTGCTTCATTATAATTATCTCAAAAGAAGAGATTTTGAAATAAGACTTAAACAAAGGTCATCAATAAAACTTCGAAAAAGTATAATTTTATTGCAAGTTACTAAAATTTATTCACCAGGATTATATTTTTCATGATTTCGCGGTTCAAAAATGTCATGCTAATGTCACAAGAGAAGTGGTTTTAGCAGAACTACCTGAAAATTGGAGATTTGATTTCTTGAGCACTTATGCAATAAAAATTGGTCCATTGGAGAATGTTTTATTTGAAGATTTTCTCTTTGAAGATAATGGCAAGTTTGATTATTATTTTATTGTTGAGATTTTCTACAATAGTGCTGTTTTTTTGGAGATTTCGTTATCATCCTACTGGAATTTGAAGGAATACCTACACTAACTATTTTTTGTTACAAACTATAAGCCGAAAAGATAAACAGCTGATATCGGTGCAGAAATGTCTGGATTTTAGAACAACATAGTATGTAAATATTCAAAGTTCATTTTTTGTTCAGTTAGTATATTAATAAGATATTATATTTAATAAAATAGAAATGTCTGACATGAAATATAAATCTTTCTAATTTTTGAACAGATTATGGAGTAATAAATTTGTCCCCTTAACAACGACTATAAGTGTTATAAAATATACATATGACTACATAATTCAATGAAATAAATCTTTTTGATATCAATTTTATGACTTATGATTAAAGACCATGGCAATTGAAACTTATAAATTTATATATAAATAGCTAACGTAGTCAATTCGAAGTCAGTATACATTTTCAGTCATGAAAGCCGCTTTAGTTTTTGTATTTGCATTAGCATGTGTCAATGCTTCGGTTCTTGAAGAACTACAAAAGTTGACTGCTAGCTTCACAACTCCATACATAATTAAAGGTGAAGAAGCTGTCCCAAATTCGGCTCCTTACATCGTTTCCTTGAGCAGGAAATTCAAGAGGCATTCACACACGTGTGGTGGTACAATCATCAATAAGGAATGGATCGTTACAGCTGCTCATTGTATTTCCAAGGCCGTAGGCATGGGTGTTTATGCTGGGCTCCATGAACGACTCCAAACTAGCGTGCCAACTGCTCAGCACCGTCAAGTTGACTTTGGAAAAGTTCATTCGGAATATCAAGGAAATGTCGGACCATACGACATTGCTCTTCTTCACGTTTCCGAACCTTTTGAATTCAACGAATCAGTCCAGCCTGCCGTACTCCCTCAACACGAGAGCATTCCTCAAGGCAATGTTTCTTTGTACGGATGGGGACAAACAAAAGCCTTTGTGTTTTCCGCTGCAAAGACTCTTCAGACAGTTAAAACTGAAATTGTTGATTGGGATGAGTGCAAGGAGGCTTTGCCGGATTCCGCTCCTCTTGATCCAAGCAATGTATGCAGTTCATCCCTTGGAAATGGTGTTTCAGCATGCAATGGTGACTCTGGTGGTCCATTGGTAAAGGAAGACGCAAACAGCCCAACCGAACTCATTGGAATCGTTTCATGGGGATACATTCCTTGTGGCAAAGCCAATATGCCTTCAATCTATACACGTGTTTCTGCTTACATTGATTGGATTGTCGACATTCAAAGTGCATATTATAAATTGTTTTAATCGAAAATAAAAGTAAAATTGTTTAAATTTCAATAAGAAATCATTTTGAAGTTTTTTTTTTTAACTGTGTATAATGTACATACATATGTATATGTATTGGTGAAGCTTTATACTAAAGTTAATATACACATGTGAAATTTAAATATTTAATTCCACAGCCCCCAAATATACTGTTCATAAAAGATACTTCGCTTCAAAATTGCATAAATATTTTAACTCATATAATTTCTTCGGGAGAAAAAAGTTAAAGAAATTTTGTAATTCTTTATTTTGCAAACATTATGTTGTCCAAAAAGAGACTTTATGTTGTCAAGTCCTCTATTTGGACTTTTGAAACTTTCATATTTTGACATTTGTCAAGTAAAAACTACGCTTTTCATAAAATTGGTCCAATAATACACGCTTCACTAACTCATTGAAATCAATAAAATTCTTTACTAAAAAGGATAATAGTGAAGTGAAACAGGTAGAAAAATTTGAGTTCTTGGGACAAGTTAGTTGTTATGTGCAAATTCAAGACTGTGTGTGTCGCTCAAAAAAAAACTAAAAAATTGTTTTAAGACCTTAAAAATGATGAAATTCGTCACTTTTATGAAACCGTAGCGTGGTGATTGAATTGTTTTAAACATCCATTGTTTATTCTTAAAAATACTGACTTTCTTAAATATCAAAATGAAACCTTATATTGTAAAGCCCTTTACATATATATACAAATTAACTCAGGCATTTAGGTAGTTTTAAAAATTTCAGGAGAATAGGAAAGCACACACTGTCGAAAACAAATGTATCCTCAACGTCACTGTTTAGTCTGAATTTTGGTCTGGGGGCATAATTGAACCATCCTTTTTTTGAAATGAAACTGGCCAAGCAGTGACTGTTACTAATAATCGATATAGCGACATTAAAACGCAGTTCTTTTGGAGGATATTGATGTGGCCAATATGTGGTTTCAACAAAACGGTGCCATATTGGATACAGCCTGTGAAATACTTAAATTACTCCTTAAGACACTTCCACGTCGTTTGCTCTCCCCTTTCAATGAATAGAATTGGCTCCTTAGATCCTGCGATTTAACGCGGGTTTCGGGTTACATATTTAAAATCAAAGGTCTGTATCAACAATGCATCAACGAAATTCAACCACATTTATGCAGAATGGTCATGAAAAAATTCGACAAACGATTGAGTTTGTGTATGCAAAGGCGCGGAGGCCAATTTCCCATTTGTTACTCTATAAATAACTTCATCATATGATTCAATATAAAAATCGCAGTAAAAAGACTAAAACCTGTGTATTTGTATTTAATACAAATCTTGAGGTCATTTTGGGATACCCTTTATATAATCAATAGCTAGATATCATACATATTTTTTGAAGACATTGTTTTTCCAATTTCAAATTCATTCGCATGCTTCAAATTACATAATTTATATTTTTTTAAAATCTTAATTTACCAATGATTTAAAACAAAAAGAAGCAGTTTATTTTTTTCTTTTATTGAAACTCCCAAAATCGATTAAATATTTAATATCATGCACAGGAACTTAGAAGTTTCGTAGGAAAACAAACTTTTAATAATTATTTATTTGAATAAGAACCCATAAGAAGGAAATTTAACATGATTCATAAAATTTAGGAGACTGTGACATTTGTTATAATCATGTTTTTATTATAACTTCAGTCTATAGGAAACTATAATTACCTTGTTCTCCACCCATACCAAGGGCAAAGTCCCGAAAAAAAAGATTAAACACAGCAGCTTTCAATTAAATCGACTTAATTTAAATAAGTTTAAAAAAAACAACTTCTCCAATGAAGCATGAAAAACTATGTATATACAATAGGGTGATTCATTTCCGCAAAAAATTTTTTTTTTCTCGGTGCTCAAGCAAAATATTAATTTACTTATAGAAAAAAAAATTCTCACCAAGGTAGAGCTCTTAATATCAATTTTAAGTACTTGCAATTTAAAATTGAAGTTTTCCCATATAAAATGCATGTAAAAAAATGCTTTTTTTTTCAAAGTTCTAATGCTCACGCACCTTTTACAATATTGTCAACCGGTTTAATGGACCTTATAGGGAATTTTACGCTCTTTAAAATTGCTTTTATGTTTTTTTGTGTAACTCGCACTGGTTCGCCAGTAGGAGTCATCAAAGTGTAATTTTTTGAATGAATAGCTTTTTTTCCAATTTTTTTGAGCAATTCGCAAAAAGTAGGGAGAAAAAAGGGCTGATTCGTAAAAAATAGTCCTTTGACCAGTATTTATTCAATTTACAGCCATTTTTATGCCTCAAAACTTAAGAAATTGATAAATACTAATCAATCATGCTATTTAAATTGAACTTTTTTATTGATTACTAATGTATTTCTCTATAGCAACAACTTTTTTAGAATTATTATTATTTCTGACTTATAATAAATATAAAAATAACACATCAATTAACACATTGAAGAATATAGATAAAGTTTATTCAATTTTGAAGTTGAACAGTGCAGAAAAGAATTTCCAACGTGTGCCAAAAAGCTCCACTCAGCTCTAAAATCTTAATCTGCTTTATATAAAAATCGTAATTATTTAATATTTATCAACTTGTTTTTTATGACTATTGAGATGTTTACTAACTTTGCAATATATTACCTAATAATGTAACCTTCTGTTTGTTTTGATTAAAGTTTTGTTGTTTCTTTTTAAATTAATGTGTTCTTTTTATATTTGTCATAAGCCAGAAATCATAATAATTCTAAAAAAGTTGTTGCTATAGAGAAATACATTAGTAATCAATAAAAAAGTTCAATTTAAATAGCATGATTGATTAGTATTTATCAATTTCTTAAGTTTTGAGGCATAAAAATGGCTGTAAATTGAATAAATACTGGTCAAAGGACTATTTTTTACGAATCAGCCCTTTTTTCTCCCTACTTTTAGCGAATTGCTCAAAAAAATTGGAAAAAAAGCTATTCATTCAAAAAATTACACTTTGATGACTCCTACTGGCGAACCAGTGCGAGTTACACAAAAAAACATTAAAGCAATTTTAAAGAGCGTAAAATTCCCTATAAGGTCCATTAACCGGTTGACAATATTGTAAAAGGTGCATGAGCATTAGAACTTTGAAAAAAAAAGCATTTTTTTTACATGCATTTTATATGGGAAAACTTCAATTTTAAATTGCAAGTACTTAAAATTGATATTAAGAGCTCTACCTTGGTGAGAATTTTTTTTTCTATAAGTAAATTAATATTTTGCTTGAGCACCGAGAAAAAAAAAATTTTTGCGGAAATGAATCACCCTAATATACAAGTTCATGAAAATGCGTACACTTTATGGTTAACATTATCGACCTACTGCCAGGATTTAATTATTATAATATTTGACTCTGAATGCCTCTGGAGGTTGTAAGTTGCCTACGTTGCAGTACTTACATACAATGCATAATAAGTTTGTAGATACATCCAAATTGATTGTATGTTGAAATTGGAAGTAATTATTATCATTAAAACTTATTTCTGCTGCATAATCAAAGAAATGTTATTACATGGTACATGTTATATAATATTACCCTCTAGGTTTACTATAGAGAGAATATTTTAATTTGATGTTTCTGTGTTATTTTGCAATAAGTACTTAATATGCAAACCAAGGGGTTTTGTGGTATGATGTACACATTTTTGTAGTCAACCGTTTCGAACAAATTCTTAAGATTTTGGTTTTAATATTTTTAAATACAAAGGAGAAAAACTATACAAATATATTGAAGACACTTCTAGAGGTGGTGTACAAATGAAGAACTGTATCCGCATTTAGAATACTGGGAAATTAAACATAAACATGAATTTTCCTATTTCAAGAATTTATTGATATTTTATTTTTATTTAAATTTTACAGCAACATCCAATATTCAGGAAAAAAAATCCAAAACAAATATTCTACGTAAAATAAAATATCTTATTTTTAGAATTTTCATCAAAATCTGTTAAGACCTTAACGAGAAAATTGAAATCACAGATTATACTTATTTTTGTTCAATTGAAAACGCATTGAGTTAAATTTACCCATGATTATTATTTAACCATGCTTTAACCAAAAATATAGTTTCATTAAAAATCGAAGACATTTTAGTTCTTTTGAATCAGTCTAATATAAACATTCTTAGCTATCTATTAAGAAATAATTAAACGGATATTATGCAACGTTAAATATCAACAAAAGACTGGAAACTAATAACATTTCTCTAATGCTTAAAATTTTAAAACTTTATTTTTTTTTTTAAAAAGTTCTTCTAATTATTAGTTTTAAAGTATCCAAACAAATATTTATAATTGCATCCACTGAGGCGTATACGTACTTTTTATGTTGAAAAAGCGAAATACAGTTCGTAAATAATTTGTTTTAATCAATCTCAGATAGGATTTAGTATTTGATAACTGGGTTTTCTTTAAAATTAAAATCACAAAGTAAGATTTGGTTGGTCACCATAAACAATTTAGATTCCAGACACAAATTATAATCTAAATCAATAAAAACTTATCTTAACTTAAAAGTTAAAATACAAATCATAAAAATGCACAATATTAGGGTTTTGTTTAAAGTGCTTTCAAAACTCAAAGCAAAGAATAAATAATGCAGAATCAGTAGCACATCATAAAATTTTTATAATAAACAATAAATTGATTCGAGTATCTTATGATTGCAATTATTGGCAAATAAATATTATAATAACATTGGTCTAGATTTTTTAGTATAAAAACAAATGCACATTGGCAAAAGGCAAGTATAAGTTTCAACATGAAGGTTCTCATTGTTTGTTTCGCCCTTACGGCAGTGGTAAGCGTTGGTGCATTTGACCTATACCCACTTATTCGACCACAATTCAGTTCTGGTGATATTATTTCGGGAACCGCAGCTGAACCAGGTGAAGCTCCGTTCATTGTTTCATTGAAATCTTCTTCTCACTTCTGTGCCGGAAGTATCATCGATGAACACTGGATCCTTACTGCCGCTCATTGCCTCGTCTACAACAAGTTCAAAGTCGTTGCTGGCCTGCACAAGAGGAGCGACGAATCTCAAGTTCAAATTCGTTCGGTTTCACTGAAGAACAACACCATTCAGCATGAACTCTACAGCGGCGGAGTTGGGCCCAACGATATTGGTTTAATTTACCTCGACGAACCATTAGACTTGTCGGAAATCAGTCGCTCCACCGGAAAACCTCTTGTCAGCAAGGTTCAACTTCCATCAAGGCAATTCAGTCAACTCGGAGATGGAGTTCTATTCGGATGGGGTATTGACAATTCAAATAAGGTCCCTAACATCCTTCAGAAACTCGAAACTCAAATCATTGGATTTGACCGTTGCAAGAGTCTCCTTCCTATGAGTGCTCCACTTGACCCAGTTAACATCTGCTCACACAACGAAGGAACAATTGCATCGGCTTGCAATGGTGATTCAGGCGGTCCATTGGTAAAGTTCAACGGCAAAGTTGTGGAACAAATCGGAATCGTTTCATGGGGTTACACACCCTGCACATCAACCAAATACCCCTCCGTCTATACCCACACCGATGCATTTATGTCCTGGATTTCACAGAGCATCAAGGGCTTTGTCCCTGCCAGTAAGCAGTAACTGGTATATTCATTAAAGATTTTATTACAATAAAATAAAGATTTTGTAATAAACGCAAAAGGATCTTTTTAATTTTAGTTTTTCTATTTTAATTATTCGCTACTTCGTGAAGTGAACGGATAACGTTTGTTCGGTAAGAATATTAAATGTTTATTTATTAGAAACTGTTATTGCTATATAGTGCCAAGATAAGATTGAATCGTTCGTCTGCATCCGTTGTGAATTATGGTGCGGTAGAAATTTGCATTTTAATTTCCCATTTCTCTAATCAGAGAGGAAATTTCATTTAAGGAGTTGAGGAAGAGCAATAAAAATCTCATCAACAGATGGATGTAAATCAAAATATGGAAGAGTTTTTCTTTGCGGTATTTTGCTTTGGTTATTATAGATTTCTGGTGCGACAACGGTTTACGAGTTTATTCAAAAATAAACGTTTTCTTATTATGCATATTAAAACGAAGGAGGAAAGATATCTAATTAAGATAGTTTTAACTGATGACATTGAGATTATAGTAGAAACAGAAATTATTGTTTAAATTGCATTTCCATATTAAGAGATACAATTTAACATTTATAGCAGGGTTAATGGACATTCAGTTTATTTTGTAATCTTAAAGCCTCAGGCCACCCAAGAATTTCCAAAATTAAATTATTTTTATTTTAAATTGTCCCCAAGGACCTTTTAAAATGATGTCTCAAAATATTATGACCGAGAAAAGTTCTTTAGACTAGAAATATTAAAAGAAAAAAACAACTTACCTCTTCCCATCTGACAAATTTTTCTCCATCCTGCAAAGTCTGGCTTACTACGACAGGACCTGTCGTCACGCATGTTCCTGAAGTCCACATTGTGTAGATATTTTTACTATTCCCGTTTTCTTTATTTAAATTTCTTTGATGGCACTCAATGAAAACTTAAAAATAGTCAGCCCCGTTTTCGGTATAATAAATAAATGTTTATTGTCTCCGATTGTTGTTGGATGTAAAGTTAAGCAAATTTGAATTCAAACGAATTGTGTACATATCTTTGCACTAACTGGTTTCTGGCGAACGTCGAAAAACACATGACCTCGGGCCATTAATGCTTTTAAAATACTCTCCATATTTGATGAATTTCTTTATCAAATTGTTTATTTCTTTTGATTGAATTCTTCCTTACATATTGTTTACTGAAAATATAAAAACAAAGTAAAGGTTAATAAATATCGTATTAGGGTTGGGAAGTATGTATGTTTTAATAAATTCTAAATAAATTGCTATTCCTACTTTATTGAGTTTCAAAAGCATTCCAAAAATGTGCACTTATTTTCTTTTTAAACACTGAAGGCCATGGAGTAGATTTAGTAGTTATATACTCGTATTATTGAAAAAATTAACAATGTAACAATTTAGTAAAAATATCTAAGAGTCTTACTCTCTTACTTCTAAGACAAAAAATTTACATTTTTGTAAATTTATCTTTCTTGGAAGTGCTTGTCCTATTTTATGGAGTACATTTTATTATGGTGTATTCTAAAATAAAGTTAAACAAAACGCTATTACATATTTACTACAAATTACAATTTAAACCCTTTAAAGTCAGAAAGGATTGAAAGGATTTATTGAATAAACAAAAAAATAAGAATAAAATTGATTTAAAGGCTTATCCATTTGTAAAAGAGTCATTTAAATAGCCTTTTTTAAGTGAATACAGAAGAAGATAGAAAAACATATTAGACCCAATGGTAAGGGGTTTTATTATCGTTAACGGCTTAGATAAGCAAAAAAACAGAATACAACACAAAACAATAGATATTAATAAAATACATTTCTAATGCAGCTATTATTTAAATTTACGAACAATATTCACAATCTTGCATGTCCAATATAAATGTATTATAAACACCATTACAAACCCTGTTTTAGCCAATGTTTCTTTTACTCGTCTGCCTTCCAAAACTAAACTAGGAAAATAAGCTGTCAATAATATTAATTGCGTGAGATTTGTATCCATTAAATATTGTCATAGCCATTTGTTTTAACGAAAACATTGCAATTTCTAGAAGAATGTAATAGATTGTAATCAAACGGTTGTACCCTTATCAAAATAAACAGGCAGCAAAAATAAAGATAACAGAGTTCAAACACGACATTAGAAACAGATACAGAAGACAAACTAAGAACTTGAAGCTGTGAGATCTTTGAAGTAATAGTAGTAATAATAAAACAAAAGAAAATATTCTATTCTATGTATAGGGTGTTTTTTTTAGCTGCATGAGCCATTTGTTTGTTGTTTTTTGTCGATGGTTTGACAGTTCAAAATGGCAAACTGTGTTTTGGAACTCTGTTAGCGAAGTTCATAGAGCTCTTCGTCTATTTATGTTTTATGTATGTTTACCGAATCCTCAAGCCATTAACTTATCACCGTTACATCCTTTAAAATTGAATGTTTTGTGCGGCTTACACGAGGACGGCATCATCGGTCCTTATTATGAGGCTACCGAGCCATATGTTCACCGATTTTTGTTTTCAAAACTTAATCAATTAATATCAGAAATCTAAAATTTCTGAAACCAATTTTGATGTGAGTGCTTAATAAGTTTTATTTTGTGTTTAATTTTAATTATTATGGTTAAACTAAATGCTCCAATTATATGAGTATTGCGCTACTAATAATGTTTTGAAAGGTATCGGCACATATTCATTGCATTATTATTAAACAAAAACATTTCATAGAAGTTGAGAAAAAGTAATTTAAGTTTGCTAAATAAAATTTACTTTATCGCTCCAATAATAACGATAAGTTAGAACTATTTGAAATCCAATTTCTACGACTGACTGAAATGTAATTAAAACAAGTGGTACATTTTTTTAAAGTATAGCATATAGCTGCATATAATATTTACTTGATAAAATATAACAATCAGGGTGGGTAAATTTCATATTCATATTCATAATCATATTTATAACCTCTTTTTGCAATCTTTTTACCTTGCATGATTCTTCCTAGTTCTTAAAGTTTTGTTATTCTCCATTTTTATTTTCCAATAAGCCATATTTCTTTTACATTAACAAAGGCTCTATTCTTCGTTAGAGGAGTTCTGGAGTTTATGAATAAAGTTAAGCAACAATTTCCATATTTTAAATAATAAAAGATTATTAATTTTATGGTATAAAATTGTAATTTGAGAGGTTTCTAACACATCTGTCATAAGAATTTTCAAAAATTAATTCAATGTGTGTCATTTACGATAATGGATCGCTTAGCAGTCGAACAACGCGTTTAAATTAAAACTTAGCTCAGTTAAGCTTTTTTTTTTTGAAGAAGTTTTGTATTAAAAACGAGTATTAAGAGTAATTAAGAAATGATGTTGTATTTTATATCACGTCAAAGGCAATCTATTATGCTTGACATTTGTGTCAAAAGAAGTATACATATGTATCACCGACTTTTTCAAAATATATTTATGAGCCGGCACGAACGAAACTATTTCAATAAGCTCGGAACTAAATATAAATCTACTCAAAGTATAAAAACAGATTAGTATAGCCTAAAAGAAGTTTCTGACTTCTTTAATTTTTTACCAAAATTATTATGTTATTAGCCTTTGTTGCGAAACAATTAAACTTCTTTGCTGTTTTGATTACAAGGTTTAGATCAATTATGTATCTCAAAACCTCTACACGCGATTGTCCTACAACGTCAGAATTTTAATGTATTAACAGTAACCTTCCTTCGGATGATCCCTTGGTCATGCAGGCTCATGGCTCAAGCCCCTCTAATTTTGCCCAATCTCCTCTGCCATAATGATATCCCTAGCACTGTAATTATAATCTAAAAAAGGCAAAAAGGAGGATACTTTTACAAGTTAACACCTTCGCAAGTCTCTAAAAAAGTTATTCAATTTTTTTATATTGTTTTCGAGAATAATAACAAAAGAATTCTCAATAATACAAATTATGAGCTACATATATATACAAAATTTAAAGTAACTTCTATTCATAATCAACTAAATGTCTGCCGCTACAGATAAGGGTGCAAAAGATATTTATGCTCATTAAGTGACAATTGAACATAATGGAAACAAACAAATGATGCTCCCTACAAACAACATTAAGATCAAGGTTTTTGTATTTGTCAAATAGTTTTGTCTATTCCAAAACAATAGATATAAATTAACCTTTTAAGAAACCGCAAACGTATTAAAACAATTATTTGAAAGACGTCTACTACTTGTACTCATGCATATACAAAACAAGATAAACATACAAATAATTAACATATTCACCATAAGTAAAAAGGAAAGGATTTTTATGTATATGCCTTGCCTAATGGTGAGAAAAAATCGATTTAAAAAAAAAACATTATTCATGTCCTTTATGTTCTTCTTCCATTTTTAAGTTTATTTAAGAAAATCATAACATTGTAATACATGAGAACTTAAAACAACTGTTATCAGTTTTATGTAAATATATTTTTCAAAAAAATTTATAAATGTGAATACAAAATTTAATTTTTAGTTGACATATTTTCACACTTTTATTTCAATTGTTTAAAAGCCCAAAATCTATATTTACGTTTCTTATTATTGATATTCTTTGTTTATTCTTTTCTCAATTCTCAAAAGTCAATTACATGTTTATAAATGTACAGTACTTTATTGATTATATAACAAAAAAGTTAATTATTCGTAAAAAATCAATTTCTTTTTATTATTTCAAAAATCTCTACCTTAGAGATTAGAGAAAAATATTCGAACAATAAACCAAATGATATAATACAATAAACCCAAAACACTTCAGTTGAAAAAAAAGGATATAAAATGTGTTATATGCCCTTGCTTAAACACTTTTTCCCCTATAAACTTTCAAAAACAAAAATGTCCTTAAAATCTATAGCATCACTGTCCTGTCCGTATAAATGTAAGTACTCCTTTATACTCTTTTATATTGTAAAATTTTATCTTTCTATTCTTGTTCGTGTTTGAGTTGAAATCTTCCAACTTAAATTTAATGTCAAAAAATTACCGCTCTTTTGAAAACCTTTGAACAAAGTAAAAATACAACACATTTCAAAAGACACCTCTGAATAGAAATATAGACCCGTATAATTCATATCTATTTTAAATAATATATATGTATGTATGTACTTGAATGACATTTTTTGAAAGATGTCTTTTACATAGAAGATTGAACAGATAGCTTTGATGTAATATGAAGTCATTGTGCAGATGTCAGTTTTATAGCACAAAATATACATATTAGTTTTCTAATGATGGTGAGGTTATTTTAATGGAACGTATTTTTAGAAATAGTTGTGTGATTCATATAAGAGAAATGTTGAGTTGAGTATACCTAATCTGTTGTTCCAAGCTCAACAAGATATGTATATTATAATATTTATTGAAGAGAAAATTATTTTCACAGCATCATCATAATTGAGAGCTAAAAGGAATAAATCAGGACAAAAAGAGAAGGTTATAATCTATTTTAGTTCAATAAAAAGTTCATATTTTATAATTTATGGCCAAATTTGTTTAGAATTATGTACATATAGCTGTGAAATCTGATGATATATTAAGTCCATAAAAGGGATAAAAACAACCATTTAGATCAATAAGATAATAGTAAACAACATTCATATTCCTAAAAACTGTATGAAAATAGAAAATATCAGTTTTTTAACCAATATTTTCGAATACATAAATAAAACATTCATACCGAAATGCTACATCTATTAAAAAATATTTGAGTCCAATACCCAACATGCAAGGGTGTATTGGAAGGAAATGGACGTGAAGGAAATTTTGTATGATACAATTATGTTCTACGATTTTTATTCAAATAAATTAACTACAATTTCAGCCTAGAGTTGGGTCTGTAGATGTAACGGTTTTAAAAATTGGCTAAAATACCTTTTTTTTTACAAAAAATCTATGAATTGATTCTAAAATAACAAAAATAGAAAATTTGTCATAAGGTTAACCATAACTCTGGAGTGGGAAGATTGAGCCAAAAGACGAAAAAAATAGCGTGGGTCAACTCATTTTTCTGAAGATTACACTTCCCACCTAACAGGGTTGATATTGCTGTTAGGTGGAAAGTGTAATCTTCAGAAAAATTAGTTGACGTTCAAAATCAAAGATTGGAAAGCAACGGCAACACTTACATTATTTTGTTATAACTTTTCTCAAAGCCAAAAATCCATTGTTACAGTAACAGTTTAAAAATGTTGCTTTTGTCAATTTTGTATGTTATTATATACATATATTATTACTATTAGTCAAGTAGTATTTTTTCTGGAAAAAAAAGAAGAGCCGTTTCCGTAAATCTGGTAGATCCAATTTTTGTTCTAGATGTTTATGATGTTTGCCTCATAAATAATCCAGGTTTTTAACCTCGAGGGCTACGCTTTTAAACTAACTGAATTTTCTTGATATTGAGCCCAATCTCGTTATATCGATTGTGGTGAAAAATCATTCACTTCTATGGAATTGAAATACAGAAAAACTTGATCATTGTATGCTTCCTTATAACAAACTTTGAAACATGGAATTTGATTCTACCCTCCTAAAAATATGAAATTTTAAGGCAAGAGTACGATAACTTAGGCGACAAGATATTATAACAGAATTTTTTAGAACAGTTAAAAATAAGCATTTTTTACTATGGGAGGGGGGGTCTATCTCCCCCCGTTTAGGCAGGAGGGGCAATTTAAAAAAATTATTACTTAAAATGGAACAAAATTCTTAAAAAATAACGGTGATACTTACAATTAAGTTGTATACATTTTTTTCAAGCCAACATTCTGTTCTATTAGCCAGTTTTTAAATCAAGTCAAAACTATGCGTAGTTTTCGAAAAATTTAATTTTAAACTCAAAATTTGAGTAAAAAAGTTAAAAAAAGGTTTAAAGTGTAACTTTTTCAATACTTCAAGATTATCTTCCATTGTTTTTATTTCAGAATTAATTACTCTTATTTGTTTTTGATCAAAAACTGAAAACAAGATGATTTTATGTCTTTTAGTTTTTGAGAAAATTGAAAATAAAAATTTAATTTTAAACTCAAAATTTGAGTAAAAAAAGTTAAAAAAAGGTTTAAAGTGTAACTTTTTCAATACTTCAAGATTATCTTCCATTGTTTTTATTTCAGAATTTATTACTCTTATTTCTTTTTGATCAAAAACTGAAAACTAGATGATTTTATGTCTTTTAGTTTTTGAGAAAATTGAAAAAAAAAATTTAATTTTAAACTCAAAATTTGAGTAAAAAAAGTTAAAAAAAGGTTTAAAGTGTAACTTTTTCAATACTTCAAGATTATCTACCATTGTTTTTATTTCAGAATTTATTGCTCTTATTTGTTTTTGATCAAAAACTGAAAACTAGATGATTTTATGTCTTTTGGTTTTTGAGAAAATTGAAAATAACCACAACTACTATTTTAATTTAATTCTTCTTTTTTGCTTGAGTGGTCTTATTTTGATAGTAATATAATAATGGTATTTGCGTATGCGTAATGCGTGTTTGGGTTTATGCAACAGTAAGGTGTGCGCGAATTTGGGTGTATGCAACAGTGGCATCTGTAAGGGGGGGCATGCTGCCCCCCTGCAACCCCCCTGCTTGGGCACACTATAGGATTTGGGGTGGGTGCAAGTTGGAGTGTGTGCAAGGTGGGGAGGGTGCAAGATGGGGTGCATGCAAAGTTTCTTTTGCATTTAAATAAGTTGGATTTAAGAAAAATTAATTTACCCTAGGTGTATCTTAATCCATATTCGATTATTACTATCAAAATAAGACTACGTTAATACTTAAGCAAGGAAAAAGTAATTTAATTAAAATATTTATGTTGGTAATTTTCAATTTTCTCAAGAACTAGAAGACATAAAGTCATCTAGTTTTCAGTTTTTGATAAAAAACAAATAAGAGCAATGAATTCTAAAAAAAAAAACAGTAAATAATTTGAAAGTTTTGAAAAATTACACTTTAAACCTTTTTTTTAACTTTTTTTTGCACAAATTTTGACTTTAAAACAATTTTTTTCAAAAACTATGCATAGTTTTGACTTGATTTAAAAGCAAGCTAATAGACAAAAGTGTTGGCTTTAAAAAAAGGTATAACACTTAAATGAGGGTATTACCGTTATTTTTTAATTATTTTTTTTCCATTTAATGTACATATTTTTTTTAACTGCCCCTACCGCCTAAACGGGGGGAGATAGACCCCCCCTTTCCATAGTAAAAAATGCTTGTTTTTAACTGTTCCATACAAATCCGTCATTAAACTTTGTCGCCTAAGTTATCGTACTCTCCCCAATTTTAAAATTGGGCTTTATTACATTTAAAATTTTAAAAGCTATTGGTAATATCTACCAAAAGTGTTAGAAAGAATAGCATACAGATAGAATACCCTTAATGGAGGACCCATCAAAGTTATTTGATTTTAACATAATGAAACATCTATGGGCTGAACTTAAAAGAATGAAAAGGGACTTTAGAGCCAAAAATACAAAACAAATTATATTCCACACCTTCAACACATTTTCTTAGTTCGTCAATTCTAAGGTTCGTAGTGGTGATTCTTTTATTAACGACCGTGTTTTTGTAGGATAATAACAACTTTTGCCGTTAAATAACTTTATTATACAAAAATTTCCATCTTTAACTCGTTTCTATTATTTTTGTCCAGGGCAAAACCATCATAAGTAGATACTTGCGTAATTTTTTATAATTATTCCCTTTTGTTTTAATTTACCAATTTAATATAATATTTCTTCATTAAACTTTAGATGGTCATATTCTCTTTCCAATAGACTTTATACCTCAAAAGACGGTGCAGGCGAATATCGTTTCCTATATCACTGTACATCAAATAAAAAACAAAACTCTGCCTTAAAATAATTAATTTCCTCTATGAAAACAATAATTCAACTAATTAAATTCCGAGAAATATAAATCATAATAAATACTTATTTCATAAATTCTGTACTATAAACAGATACACATGTCCATAAGTGAGTTTTAATAGCTTGTAAAAGTTGAAACATTTTGCTTGGTTAGAAAAAGAACAAAATATCTCAATTTATTGAAGGTTTAAATTGTAATTATTGAAATTTTTCAAAAATTTTTGGAAGTTTAAGATGGACAACATTTGTATTGTTTTATTTAAAACCATTTTTTTTATTTTATATTTATTTTTAAACCAAAAACGTTGGCCTCAATACGCAAGAAACCTATCAATCATCTTATCAAACTAAAAACACAAATAAAACAAATAATAAGGCATCGCAATTGCATACATAATGTATATTTTTCACGTGTTTTTCAAAACAAAAATAATTTCTTATAAAAATTTTAAATTTTGTGTTCTGTGCGAAGAAAACATTTCGAAGCTGTCAATTATGCCGACACACACGAGGACTTAAAAATGGAAATAAACATTTTTTAAAAATAAACAACAAACATTCATTGAACTATGTTAACTTTTGTTTAAGTACACTCAGATTATGTATATTTGAAAAAAATATTAAATCCAGCCAGTATTGGCGATATTATTTATTTGTTTCATAAAAGTGGTGATGCCCTTCATAAATTCAAAAAATAGTCACAAAAAAAGCTGGTAAGGAACATTTATTAAAAATCAATGAAATAATAAAAGTACGTATACGCCCAGTATACCATAGTAAAAGGCGTTACTGGAGAAAATTTAATTAAAACATAAATTGTTGGTATATTTATTTTACCCACACGTAAAATTGTTGAAAGTAAATTTGTACAATAAGATTCATAAACAACACACGCAAGAAAATGACAGTTTGATTTACATATGTTTCTTTTAAAATGAGTCACAGAAAACATATGGGGAAAAAATGTACACATTGTGATTATTGTGATGTCAAACTTTTGGTACGGATCAGTGATTGACCGAATGATCAGGTGTGAGTGAAAGGAATCGATTTGACAGTTATTGTCATTTATTTACATTTTGAGTGAAGTATTTTCTTAATATGTACAAATGTACATATTTCAATATCTCTATAGATTTGATTTTTTTTTTTTTCATATTAAAATGTTTATTTAACAGGCAGTGGAAATTAATTATTATTTTTGTGTGAGTAATAAGTGCGCCAAAAGTGGCGTAGTTCCATACCTAATTAATTTAAAAATGTATTGTCTGTATAATTTTGTTCAATTAATTTTCCGATATGTTAAATTTTGTTGTCTTTGTCTATTGTATGTTTCAGACGATTAAAACAAATAAGAGATCACTAAAATAGGTCTGGAGATTTTTGAGTTCTGAATGGAATATCTAACCCGAATGTTCTATACATATAGATTCTTGTAAATGTTTTGACTTGGATATTAAATAATAGAGTTTTATGACCGAAGGTTGTTCCAGAACGGTGCTTTTTTCATGTGGTGAAACTTTGCAATTTGAGGTGTTTTTTAACTTCCCGACTAAAGAGGCACATTACAAGGCCTGAAAAATGCGTCTCTTTGGGTTGAAATAAGTTTCAGGAACTTAAAATACCCATTTCTTCTGTTTTTTTTATATATAAACCACATAGTATGATAAGAAACTGTTTTATGTTCTGAGAAATATGATATTATGAACAAGATGTTGTACTTTTAGATCTATTACTATAGGTACCTATTTAATTAGTAGCAAATTATCTTTTAAATAAAATTTCAATAAAAACAAAATGAACAACTACAACATTACATATGTATGTACATATGTACATAGGTAGGTAGGTACTTACATAGATCTATAGAATTAATTTTTGTATAAATTTGTCATCGAATTGATTTCAAGAATACAAAACGCTTCCACAATTCAATCGAGAGCGAAACCAACAAAAAAGGCAAAAATGATCTGTGTGTTTTCAATGATTGGCAGAATGAGTAAAGAACATTATTCAAATTATGTGGGGTAAGTGGATAATCTAGGACGCAAAGATACCTCCCACAAGCCGCACTGAATGCATAAAATATGAGATAAGCATTAAATACATATAACTCTATACATCACCGGTTGATATATCAGAAAAATCAATTTAACCCAATTTGGTTTGGTATACCTACCGTTCTTCGTCGATGTCGGTAGTCAGTCGTCATGTCGTTCGTACACCTCACCTACCGCTACCACAAAAAAAAATATAAATTATACACCTGCCTAAAAGTTCTTAATTCTTTAATTTTAGTTTGGAAAATATTATGTATCGAAATAAAACCGAACTAAGTCAATCTCCTTGACCTTTTTTGCTGACGAAAATTAAGTTTACTTTTCTGAAAGAACAATTATTAACCGATACCTGGTGTCAATTACAGAAAATGTTACTATAGCCGCCGCAATTTGCACATTTTGCAATTTGGAACACAACATTCATGTTTTTCCATTGAGGAGTGAGCGAGTGACCCAAACTCAAGCTGGGTCATTGTGAAAGAAGACAATTATTATAAAAATAACATAAGAAAGTATAATATTTTTTCAACACACTGGGTATTGGGTATTGGATACCTTACCCATGCCGAAAAGAAAGAAAAACAAAAATTTTGCAAACTTCAAATTGAAGTGCTTACCTTTCGCTCTCGTATAACACATTTTAGAAAAATATTTGGAAACTTTTATACGCTCTGCTCTGACTCTTCTCGCAATCGCAGCAATTTCAAATCATACTCGAAGACGAAATGAAACGAATCATGAAAGCTTTTTAAGCAGAAGGCTCTCCCCCGAATAAAGACTATGACGAAGACGACGGTGGTGGTGGCGAAGGCGGCGGCGGCAAATACAACCAGCCAGCTTCAGCGTTCAGCTTCAGCAGCACCAGCTCACTTGCTCACTTCGACAAGGTAAATATTAAAATACTCGTTTTCGTTTTCTTCAGCCGTCAGCCTCAGCACTATAATGACACTTGGATAGAGCGAGAGATGTACAAAACAACCCCGATTGTTGGAGCGAGATGCAGCTTATAATGTATAATTTATTTAATTTGTATTTTGTTGTATTTTTGATATTTTTGCTGTGGCAAGAAGACGAAAAATTATAGCTAAAGGTGCTTTAGGTTTAGGTTTTGCTTTTTCGTTTTCACAGTACACTGTTCAGTGTTTACACTCCCGTCACCTTCGCCAAAGCCAAAACTCCAGATGTGCGATTTTGGGATACCGAAACCGAACACAAAATCAACTTAGATCTTAATAATAGAGAATTTACACAAGTATCTAGCTACGGCTCTCAGAATCAGAATAGGGAATTATAACTCGAATATTCAATTCATCCCAAAAATTCCAACCATCCAACAAAAACAATCCAATAAACGAAAACGAGTGCTAGATACACACAACACCGCTGCTGTGCTCGTTGCTGATGCTTAAACGCACGCACTATCATGTAAAGTATTGAAGGTATTCGGAACGAAACGTAGGGCAGGGTTTTGGTTTTCGAGAGTTTACACCCTTAAAAAATATAACACTTCCACTTCCATTTGCACGGGAAAAATATATGTATCGTCAACGATTCGTTCGATTCCTTTGATTCCAACAAACTTATTCATCAAAAATAAAATGTTAAATGTTAAAAAAACTTCATTCAATGGCTACCCGAAACCCGATGTTTTTAAACAAAAGACCCATCTATGCACTGTACACTGTACACCCGAATTCCGAATACAGCAGGTATTTTTAAAATTGAATCTTTTTTGTATAATCTAATCACAAATGGAATACATTTAAGGCAAATTTTGCATTTCTGAGGAATTGTGTTATAGAACCGCTGCGCTGCGACCTGTGCGACGAGCAACAATGCCACGATTCGGCGAGATACAAATTTACTTTAACTGAACTGGTAGCTGAGCTGTAGCTACTGAGCAAAGCGAACCGATTTCCAAATACCTACATCGAGAGTTGAGAAGCTAAGCGTAGCGAGCGACCCTTTCAAATAGAGTAAAAGCTTTAGCTTTATAGCACTCACTCATTGTGGACGGTTCTCTATTTTTCTCTTATTCTGCCTACATAATAATTCAATGTTCGTTCTCGAAAAGTTGTTTCCCTTTTTTTAAAGTTGTTTTTATTTTTATTTTTATTTTATTTTGTTGTTTTGTTTGTTTTCTTTTTTTTATTTTTGTAGCACTTGAGGTTGAGGTCTTCTCAAGCTCAAGCGGTGTTATCAATCAATTGTATGAGTGCGATTAAACGAAAAGAGCGCAGCAACGCTTACTTTGCGATAACGGGCACATGAAGAACCTGCTCTGGACCGGCAAGTTGAATACTTTTTCTATAGTGTGACCAGACTATATGTACAATCGGAATGATATGGCCTGATTAGGGAGGCAAGAATGAGGTTCAATATTACTGCTTCCGATTTCGCATCTTTCATTAAACATTTGACCAATTTTTGAAATCGAAATTACATTTTCAACGCGTGCATTTCTGACAGGGTTTTACTTGCGGGTTAACCAACAAACGTTCAGTCTCAAGATGATTGTATTAAAAATCTTGAGGTCTATTATGCTTAAACTCTGTAACTAAAGGAATAAACAATCATATCTGTAACATAGAATAACTAAATAACATATTGTTTTTTTGACATTTAAAAAAAAATTGTAAACAATTACCACCTTCTACAAAAACACTGACTCAAAGCAAAGAGGAAACACAAATATTTAAAATTAAAAATCCTGGAAATCAGGTTTCAATGATCTATAAATCTTGAAAAAATATTTTAGGAAACGCTTCGTATTTGATAATTGATCAAATTCAATTCAATTCAAATAGAAGATATAGAATTTCGATAGAGGGTAAAATATTTTGTTTACCTTAGTTCTAGATCATTAAATATTTATTAACCTTTTACTATTCGTTAATTATGTAAGAATATCCTAAATTTAATAATTAGCATATAAACAAAATTTTATCATTATTTTTGAAATTTGTTTGAGCACAAAAATTGTCCAACCATGACTTTTCCAACAAAAAAACGTTGATTTTGACTAGTCCATCTAATAAGTATGGAATATTGAAATAACGCACAGCCATGGTAAGAGTAATTTGTCCCAAAAGATGGGAATTTTCAAAACAATAAATTCAACTGAAATGTGTGTCTTTTTATTTTTCCTAGTACCTGCTGCAAATATCATAGCCTAAAAATAATAATTTTTCTATAAAAGTGATAAAAATCATACTTAATACTCTTTGACGATAAATTACCGCGTGATGATTCATTTGTGTTACGTGACGTAATGCAAGTAGGTATTTGATAGTAACAAAACATATTTTTCTTTTTATCTCTTCTAAGTTATAATTATTTATAAGTTCAGAAGCTCATCAAAATTATTTAACAGACTCTTTTCGTGAAATCAAGATTATATTTTTAGTTGATAAGATACTCGTACATAGTAAGCAAAAACTTTAAAGGCAGATAACCGGTTGCATTTCCATAAAGAAAAGCAAATTACAAAATACTTTATCAACCACAATCCAAAAAGATGATAATGATAACCATTCAAGTCATATTTTTGTGTCTCTCTTGATCATAATAGAATATTTAAATAAAATAAATTCTTTCCAAAGAAAACAAATTAAAGATTGCATGGAAAAGCTTTTACAGTGATGGTTTTTGTTATGAATAAGATGAAAGATACTTTTTTGTCATTGCTGTATTTTAAAAACATACATAGATATCAATTTTGAAAGGACTAAAAGTCGAATCAAATTTGTATATCTCAAGAGACACACAAAAAGTAAAATAAGAGTTTAAAAACAGCTGAGATTTTAGTTTATTTCTAATCTCATTTTTTGTCGAAAGTTTAATTAACTTAAAAGAGTTTATTATTTATTTTTTTTTTAAATATATAAAAGCCTCCTTAAAAATTATTTTAATAAACACAAGCTATTAAATTAATTTAGAAACCAGCTCCGCTTCGATTCAACTTTAAGGCTCACTAATTTATTTCACATTTTAAAATTTTTAAAAGTAAATATCGTTAAACTCATACAAAATAATTATTACGAGATCAGCTTCATATAAGATATAAAAATATCCTTAGAATTTTGGTTCTGAAAAACAAAAGGTTAAAGGCTAATTATTTGAGCGAGATGCACTCGTCCGGGTTTTACTTTAATAACCAAGCTATAATAACGATTTTAAAAATTTCCATTTAAGCATTTTTTGAAAAGTTTAATAGGTTTTATTTCTTTTGAACATTTTGTTTTTTTGCAAACAAAAATATATTTTGTAAGCTGTTTTTTATGTTGTTTTACTGCTAAAAATCTTACAAACCTGAGGCCGATAAAGAAAATTTGTAAAATATGAAGTATTCAAAAAAAATTATTGAAAAGGAATATTCAAATTAAATATTTAAATATTTAAGGTAGTGAAAACTTAAGTTCAGAAATTGAAAACGCAAGCTACTTAAATGTAAAGATTAAAGAAATTTAGAAGTTGTTTCCAACATTTGTTCCTAACCGTTTTTAACTTCAGTTTATTTAAGAAACAAAATCCATATTTATAGAGCTATTCAAAATATGTTTAAAATAAACAAGAGTGTTGTTTGTTTTTTCTTCTAATTCTATCAATGAAATTGTAATAATTTTCAAAACTCGAAACGAATCCGTCCATGTTTTAACTTATTTCTACAGCTACAGATAAAAACACTCACCCTGGTCAGAGCAACCTCATCACGAAAGCCTCTTTTGGACTTCTCAAAAATCAAGATACTTATATTCTTTAGGTTTAAAGGTCTGATCTTAAACGATACCAAAAACACACTTATCTAATTTAGGTGCAGTAAGTTTTCAAAACAACAATGAACTATTTTAAAATAAATTTCTTTTCTTTTGTACAAACATACAAATTTTCAATAAGAATATAATGTTCATTTAAAACCCAAAACCTTTATCAGTTTCGATTATCTATAAAAATTAACATTTCAATATGAACCTCTATTCAAAAAAAATGTATTTCAAGCAATCTGGAATATTTTTGGAACATACACATTTTGTTTTTGTGTTCGATTTGCACTCTAAGTAGTTTGAACACAATACAAACAAATTAAATTAAAACACAAAAATATTACTCACTTAAATTATAGAATCAAATAAAGGCAAGTTTTCTGCGATGAAAATCAATTGTTCGACTCCTCTATATTCTTATTAGAACATTTATGTAAATCATCACTAGACTTCTGCTCAACATCTGGTTTGACATGATTACGTTCTTTGCGCAAGCGAATTGATTTAATTATTTACCTTTGGGCATTTTTATTAACAATCGAATATGCAAATGAGTGTTTCAGTCTGAGTAGTAATTCATTTGAGAAACAACAATGTTTTACATTTACAATGTTTTTCTTTTATATTTATTTTTCGTTTTTAACTTATATAAACGCCTAAGTAGGTTGGTACAATATTTTATCGATTTGGTGTTTATGTTAAATGTATTTTGACTTGCAGGCTTCATGAAATTTAAAACAAAATGTGCGTACACTTTAAGAACACATAAGTTATACAAAAACAAACAACAAAAACATAGAAAAAATGTATTTGGCACTTAAAATTATTACTGATAATTTTAGATCCATAAATTACTAAAATGAAAATATGGGTGCGCTTATCTTTGGCAGGTTTTTTCCTCCTACACTTCGTTCTTCTAAATATAAAATAATGAATGCAATTTATAAATATACGATGAATAAATTAAAGAAGATTCATTAATATTCAGTCACAATTTCTCCTTCTTCGTGTCTCCTGATAGGATCTCCCTCAAGCAGTGAGGAGATAAGACTAAAAACAAAATTTATGATATATCGATTAGTTTTTGATTCAAATACAAATCAAACATTAAAGCAACCCGAACTTACTAGTAAAGCATTACAAAGAACATGATAAAGTAGTATCCCAAATAGATCATGCAGTTTCTCAGGTGCACCTTTAACAGACCGCGACTATGAATATCTACCGGATCGTAGACACCAAGACTATCTCGAGGCTGTTTGTTGAGTTCGTATCCCAGCCAAATCACCATGGGAGCATTAAAAACAACCAACCACCAATGTCCTCCTAGGAGCAGCAATACGAACAGAATTGCATGAACTCCAAATTTGGGAATAACCCAAAAGTTCAATCGAGCACAACACTCCTGGGCATTCAAGAAATCACATTCCAAATCAGCTAGAGTCAGAACCTGTATAAGAGAGTAGGTAGGTATATTTATTTCTGAGTATTTGGGGGGAATGGAAAGATGTTGGATTTACTTACATAGTAAATGAGGAGAAGAAGGATTGCTCCAAATATTACTAGAGACAGGAAAAACAAGTACGTTTGTGGAAGCATTTTTATATTCCTTTCAATGGTTATTATTGGGACCACTAATCATTTCAATTGAGTTTAATACTGACTGACAATACAAAAATGTATCGCTTTCAGTTTGTTTTTGTGCTTTTTACTTTTCTCTTCATTTCCGTAGAATTATTCTGACAGTGAACTAATTGGGATGACGTCTGCGCAAAACGATGTTGGCAGGTCATGCGTTCCAGATTTCTACAAATTTTGCGTGGTATTTGTTTTTGATGTCTCTTTTATATTGTTAAAAGTTTTAGTTTATTTTATATATTTTTTCAAAGATGTGAATTTAAATTAATTAAAATTAATACTCACAAATTTCAACAACTGGATTTTTTAATTGTAGAAAAATTTAACTTTTTTATTTTTAAATCATTAAAAAAAAGGGAAATTGTAAAAAAAAAAACAAACAAATACAAACACTTTAAATAATGTGGATAATTTTTATCAGCAACATTTTATATTTAAAATCAAAGACTTATTTAGCGAAGTTATAAATCAATTCCATGAGCAAGATTTTTTGAATGATTTTTAAAACCAAATCTATACCATCTTCCTTAAAAAATGAATATTTTCATAATTTTGAACAAATTAGATTTTCTTTATATAAACTTCGAGATTTTATACGTAAAAGTATTTCGCAAGTTTAAAAAAGTAAGTCGCACTTATTAGTGCAATAATTTTGATTATTTTATTTTAAAATTTACCTGGAAAGGAAGTAAGTAAATCTGTTTTTGGTCACTCAGGCGTATGAGCAACATTAATAACATTTTTATATATAATTTTATTTTAATCCCATAACGAGCACAGTAAGAAAAATTGTCAGATCAAATTAGGTGTAGGACCATGAATTGGAATTTCCATGTAAAATGTGTACAACAAACGCAAAAAAGTCTCCCATGCAAACGGAATACGATATTTTGTATCTCTTGGCAGATCTTTTGATTCATATATTGAAACAACTATGAGGCACATATGTAGGTTTTAAATTTTAAGGAATATCAAAATGTCTTATTTCGTACGTTAATAGTTACTGTAATCATTTTAAAATATTGCCTTTTTAGTTTTTTGTACTTTTAATTTTAGTTGATAACAACACAAATTTTTAAACAAAGTTTAAATAGTACATAAAGTAAAATATTCATTGCAAAACTTTTCAACAAGAGCCCTCGATTATAATACCATAAGCTTTGGTATTCTCCCAGATTTTGCCGCGGTTTTTTGCAGTAGAAGCATTTGCGAAGCGAATAAAGCCGATTTATCCTACGAACTGTTTGTAACAAAACGTAACTAACTCTGCTAGACTTCGACTCGGACAAATCTCTTTTTTCCAATAACACCTCCTCAACAAAGACGATCCCCCAAACCTGCTCCACTTGTAACACCCGCTTATAACTTTGTCTATTGCCGCAGTCAATAGTAAAAAAAAATGTTAAACAATTCCATAAATGAAATTTTCAAGAACCCCAGCCAAACTAATATATAAAAATAAATAAAATCAATGAATTTCTCAAAGAAGCAAAAATTATAACTTAAATTCCCAAGCAAAAAGCCTATAGCCGCTGCAGCTAGGCTTGCATATTTTATATTAGCTTTCAATTTCAATTGCTTGTTAATATTTAATAATAATAATAATAATATTTTCAAGTAAAAAATATACTTAAACATTTTGTGGCAATGAATTCCAGTTTACTCCTTATTTTAAATTTTGTTTGAATCAAAGAAATTAAACTTATTTAAGTTTTAGCTTTTTTAAGCTCCAAATATTCTCTAAATATAAATGCGTTACTACATAAGCTATAAAATGATAAAAGCGCAACCTGTGGGATGATTCCACAAAATCTATTCCTTCGTACGTATATACGAGTATGTACATATGTATGTACATAAATTTGTGATGTTTCGAACTTATATACAATATAACTGAAAATAGTCAACATTTTAATCGAATTCATTTAGTATTAAGTAGCACTAAAAGCTAACATTATCCTAAGGTTTGGTTTTGGGAGTTCCTATAGTATCCAAAGTTGATTTCAATTGTGACAGCCAGTTTTCGTTATCTGGATATTTAATTCTATTTATAAATTAAAATAAAAGACATCGTTTTCAAATACATAGCATTCTAAAATACTTATGTATGTGTTTTCTTTTTTACAATAAACAACAAAGAATTATTCGAGGAGCTTAAAAATTTATATTAATTATATTACTGGCTAGAAACGCATTTAAGGTAAATTGGTGTTTAAATATCCAAGAGGACAGGTTTAGATTCGTTGGCACATTTTAAAATCGAATGCATTAGCTTAACAAATCCAGTGTCTTTAGGTTTTTCCAATCCTCTTAAGATGCGATTTTTCATTACCGAGACAAATTCTTTGTTGCTCAACTGTCCGTCCACTTTAAATGTAAGAAAATAATTTAATTTTATAAAGCTAAAAACATTTTTTCAAGCTTAAACTTACTGTTCTCATCAAAAATAGTAAACACAACATCAATAACATGGTCCGATAGATTCACCATAGCTACAGTTTTAGCAACGTGCTTTAAGGTTGCTGGATCAATTGAAGCACCAGCAATGTGGTAAAATGTCAACGCGGTATCAACGTCATTGATATTATTC
Organism: Eupeodes latifasciatus; assembly: GCA_920104205.1. NCBI lineage: Eukaryota > Metazoa > Arthropoda > Insecta > Diptera > Syrphidae > Eupeodes > Eupeodes latifasciatus. The sequence continues at coordinate 157,281,950 of OV049925.1, forward strand.
AAAAAGTGGAAAAAGTCTAAATAATCTGTCTTGGAAATACCCTTTCCATGGTCACGGAATCGGCGCTTCACTCGTTTAACCTTCTTTTGCTTCTTTTTTTGAGAATACCCGGCATAAGCTATCATCAGCTCCGCGAACTCTGCTTCACTTATCATTCCATTTTCGTCTGGGTTTTTTCTTTCAAACTCCAAAGACAGCATTTCACGTTGCAGTTGTCGTTGAAAGTCCAAAAACTTTTCAATTGTCAGTTTCTTATCCATATTTCGACCAAAGAAATAGGTAGTCAATGCCGAATTGACGCCCTAAAAATTGAAAGAATCCTTAAATTTTGATCTTCAAATAAAGGGACGTGTTGTTAGAGTGTCAAGTGTTGTGCAAAGTATCATATTCACAAACATAAGTGTTTGAGAGTGCAAACAAAAACATAATAATAATGCAAAAGGAAAAGAGTGCAAAAGTACAGAAAGGAGAGTACCTCGGATTTCTTAGTACACAACAAGGAGAAAAACAAAGATACATTAGAAAAAGAACAAACACCGATTAATTGGCACTTAAGGCTATGTTTGAGAATAGGTAGCTACCTTAAATGTGCTTCCAGTATGGGCATGATCTCGATGTCTGTTACCTATACTCGTCTGCTGACGTACGAGGGTAGCAACCTTTTCAAATTCCTCCGAGTCCACATCACCGTCACCGTTTAAGTCAAACATCCTGAAAGCTATCTCAAAATGGCGCCTGGAAGCTGAAAATATATGTGAAAATGAAAATCATTTGAGGTGCAATCAGGTGGTTTTCCACACTTAAATTAAAAGGCTCTTAGTTAAAGTCCAAAGCTCTCCAAAGTGCGTAGCCCAAAGGCAGTAAACATTATTACAATACGCGTCTCGGCGCATGACAGTGTCAGTAAACTTTTACTCTCCAAAAAAAAACACAAAATTATAACTTTTAACATCCCAATCCCAGCTAGGGTGGGTGCTATCGCTATTCTTGCCGATAGTCGGATAGTTGCATATGTTCGCCTTCCTTGCTTGGTCTCCAGTGTCGTGAGGACATTTTTTTTTTTCGTGGAGCTATTGAAAAACTGAAACTGTGGATACATTTTTTAGCTGCTTCTGGTTAGTTGATATTTTTCTTAGTCTTTTCTACCTCTGTGCTATTTTAAAATAAGTATTAATAAAATAATTCGTGAAAGGACTTATTTTTCAAGTGCGAATTGGTATTGAAAATTGTGTGTTTCTAAGTTTCGAGGATTTAAAATCACAACAAGAAAAAAGCCACCCACACCCTAACCCACACTGCTGTCGTCATACATTGGGGGTTTTCCAAAAAGGACATTAGACATTCAACAAGGTGCTGTGTGCACTAGTTCATTCTTTGTTTGCATTTCATTTCAATTTTTTCTTTTCTTTTCGTCTTTTGTGTCCTTCCCCCAACAAAAGTTTTGGTTAAAAATCAGTTTTTATTGTTTAAATGCACGTTTTAATTCTGTGCGGTGTTTTTGGGTTTTGTTTCAAGTGAAAATTGCGCCGCTTTAAGTGACAGCTTTGTCTTTTTTTCTATTATATGTATGTACATTTCAGCAAAAGTGACATGAATTGGCAGAAAGGACGAACAAAGTTTCACTAAAAATAATGAGAAAACGAAGAAAATATATCAACAAAACAAGCTTAATTGTAACAAAAGATAAGGAGCGAGGTTAAAAAGTGAATTAATTAAGAAGAAACATCAGCTTAGCTACAGCTTTAGCCACAAAAAAATTCGTAAGGCACCATGCTGAAGCGAATATGCTCAAGGCGACGTGTCAATATTTATTTCAAGTTTACTCTGCTCTTACTGTTGGCGATTTTCTACATAACTTTTCTCTTTCGAGAATCTTTAAATGCTTTCGAAATGAATAAAGATAAATCACTCAACAAGCCAGAAGTAAGTTGAAAACTATATATTGAATTGATTGAATACCAATGAACATAAATATTGTTTTCTTAAAGTCAAACCCAAAACCTGAAATAATTAGAAACAGACGTCGACACCAGGTCAAAATCGAGGTGGACCCATATGCAGATTTCCAAGTCAGGACCACCAAAATCCCAACGACCCTCAATCCAGTCTACGAATATTCCGAAGAGATCCACAGTGCTACCGAAAGAAATCTCACTAGCCGAAAAACCCACCTCAACGAAATATGCAAAAAAAGGAATATTGTGTCCACATACCCACCGAAACCGTGGGAGTTTTTTGTCTCTCCAGGTCACAATCTAGTCTGGTGCAATATTTTCAAAGCGGCCAGTAGCACATGGATGTACTACTTCAATATATTAGGTAAGGGAACACTTTTATTTGATTGTGCTGACTTTAAAAAGTTTACACATTTTTCCTTTATTTTAGGCGGTTACGACATAAAATATCTTCAGCGAACAAAAATGTCTCCACTTGAATTAGCCCGACATCGTTTTCCTAGGCCAGAACTATTGGAGCTCTTTGAGTCTCTAGCATCTTCCCTATCATTTCTCACTGTGCGTGAACCTTTTGAAAGATTATTATCTGCTTATCGGGATAAGTTAGAAGGATGCCGCAATAAATACTACAAGGTACTAGGGAAACAGATTATTAGGCAATTTCGAAAAGGAGCAAAGCTAAAGCGACATAATTCAGGACCAACTTTTAAAGAATTTCTACATTTCATTGTTCACAATAATAAGATCGGCAAGCAATTCGATGAGCACTGGGCGCCTATTTACAGTTTTTGCACACCGTGCACTATCAATTTTACACTTATTGCAAAGGTCGAGACATTCCAACGAGACAGTGAATATATTATCAGGCAAGCTGGATTAGAGCCATTGCTTTTGGGCAAACTTCCAAAGAGCAAGATGCGAAAAATATCAAACCAATCAGCTCATAATACTGGAAATCTTATTCAAAGGTACAATTGTGACTTTAACTGTCTCTAAATATGATTGAGTTAAAAAATAATTTCAGATATTTTTCACAAATCGACCGACAAACTTTGGATGCCGTTCTTGATATATATCGTTTGGATTTTGAGCTATTTGGCTATGACCTGACCAAGTATTACGATATTGTCCAACCACCATCCACGACAACACCACCATATTCTCCAGAACTTTTTACAACAAATCTGTCAACAGTCTCACAGACCGCGACCAATACAAAATCCCTCACAACTATTACGGACCAGGACCACTTTAATCACTTGATTTAAATCTAAACAGAAATTACAAAACTAAACTTAAAAAACACAACAAAACAGAACCCGTACGAATTTTACATCTAGAAACTAGTTCATTTATACAAAAATGCATTGGTTTCACACCATTATTCAATCTATATGACCTTGAACAGGTACCTACTCAAATGTTATTAACATAAATATATATATTATAAACTATTGTACATAATTTAGACTATACAAAACAAAAAACAAATATGTTGCCAAATTATTAACAAATTATATTATCATACAAATATTTATAATTTAGTATTATTGTATAAAAATAATGATTGTGTCTTCTCACCGAAGTGTTTTTAGCACAAGTAACATATATTTTGTTGAATTTTTAACCGTCTTTAAGAAAATATTTCAAAAAATACGCTTTATTGTTCCGTAAAGGATTGATTTTGTTTAAGAAAAAATAGTATATACATATATAAAGAAAATCAGCCGCATAATTAAATAAATGTGATAATTTCTAATGTGTTTTATATCTTATTGTTTTTATTAATTTTTAAATGTTTTTTTCTTTTATTTATAAAAAAAGAAACTATTTTTGAATGAAAATTTACTGTAGGTGTAAAGGCTATAAAATTGTCCTTTTAGACAATCTGCGCTCGAATGTCTTTGAACAGGTCCATTCAGACAAAGAGAAATAAGTACATACATAATATATAATTTTTTATATAATCATTCTATTAAGAAGAATTTAAAAATATTAATGACATTTAAAAATGTATAAAATATATTTACGAGTATAGCTTAAAATTGCAATTGTAAGATAGTAGTTTGAATTTTTTTATCAATAAAAAATGTATTTGATGTTTAAAAATATGTGAATTGTTGTAATTGTTTATTCTTTAAAAAACACTCATATTATTTAAAACCCCACATTTCTGGACTGTAAAAATTGTAATTGTTTCCTTCGTCACTTACAGGTTTTGTTGCCTATATCCTGCCTAAAATACACACCAATAAGTTTACAACACAATTCCAACAAATTATTTGTTAGAATTTTTTTATTTGATTTGTAGCACATGCAAACATTTAAAAAAGGCTGTCTACTTAAATATTTTAAAACTTATTGTTCTAAGCTTTGCGGAAAAAACATTGGCCGAAAATTTTCGGAAATAAGAAAATGATGAACCGAAATATGAAAACCTTTAGAACGATGTTAATAAGGGATATTTAAAAAAACGGGAAAATGTGAAATCATTTTCGGATGACCAGGCCTACATTTTAAGTAAGTTTTTTTTTGTATTCAAAACTGAGAGTTTCCAATAGTTTGTTTTGAATCAACTTAGGTCATTTTGGAAAAACTCAATTTACGAACGGCCGAAAATAGATATGATTCTACCCCATTATTTAAAAGCTTGAAAATAATTGTTCATTTAGAGAAACAAGCTTATTATTCGATATTGATATAGGATCAACTTTCAAACACTGTGCTTAAACAACAATATTGTTGATATATTAAATGGCCAGATTCAAGATGATCAGCTAAATGTTTTCGGAAACTTAAGTCCGATCATAGCCCCCAACACACCTTGGTTCCTCTGGCATTTTAATGCAAATTCAGCAACATGATAAAAACTAACGCCAACTTGAACTTAAATTGACCGTCGCGTCGTTTAACTTCTATGAACACAAGTGTTGCAATGCTCACGCATACTTTATGCTTCTTGTTTACATTATTAACGAGATTGCAAAAGTTTTACAATTTTTAACGTAATTCAAATTTGACATTTACTTTACATTTTAGTAAAATATTCTTAACACATGTAAGTCGTTAGATTTAATATAAATTGTGTATACTCACTTGATAAAACAGTCAAAAGAAATATATAGTCCGAAAATGTAATCAAACCAAAAGATCCCAGCTTATAGAAAATACTGTCCTTTTCCAGATTCAAATCCAAACGCTCTGTTACCGACTGTGAACAAATAATGACAAAGAAATGGTTTGAAATTTCGTCATCGATATAAATTTGAGACAATGTAAAAAAATAGAACTAATACTAATCATGTGCATTGGCCAAACTAAAATCACATACAAGTTAGCTAAAAATGACCACATCTTTCAAGAGCATAGATTTATACTGAAATTTTTATCGTGATGTGTACATGGTTGTATTTTATTTTATTTTATTGGGGGGGAGGGGAAACTATACAAATCAAAAATATGTATTTAAAAAACATTCAGGTTAAAATATTCGAGTGTATTTTTGTATGTAGGTTAGGTTGGTTAAAAGAGAATATCGTCAAAGATTCAAAGATTATAAAATTGACAAAAATATTTATTTTTCCTTAAAGCCGTAAAGTTAACAATGGCGCTGGGAGAGGGAGGAAAGAGAAGTTCAATCAAATTCATGCAACAGATCAATAAAATTCTCTTATTTATTAAACAAAACATGCAAGGAAGATTTTATATGTAAAATGCTTGCTTTGGTTTTAAAAATGAAAACCTAAGAAAATTTTATTATTTGAGAAATGCAAACTAATTTATACCTCGCCAGAAACCTGAAAAGACATATTTAGAGATGAAAAAAAAGAGAGGAAAGGTGTTAGAAGAAATATTACGTAATTGCAATATTGCGCTAGCAAAACTTTATTTGAAAAACAAAATGACAAAAATAAGAATGAAAGTAGGGCATGTGAACGGCTTTTTTTTAGAAAGATATTATATTAATTTTCCTGAGAAATCAAAGGATTGGTTTAATTGCATTGTTGAATCTTAATAAAGAAAATTAAACAGTCTCATCTGTTTGAACTCACCTTTGGGTCGTAGCGACGATATTGATCCAAGCCAAGACCTTAAAATAAAACAAAAGAAAACATTTGATTGGCATAACAAACACTTTTGGAAATATGAATTAGAATGAAATGTTAGTTAAATTTACAATATTAATATGTATGTATGTATGTAATATTAGTATGTTATAAAGCATATTTCCTACCCTCTGGTTGTTTTATGCCCGGTGTCATGCTTGTTAGAAAATCGCTTGGAGTCATAAACACCTCATAACGATCGTCTATGGTTGGAACTTGAATTGTGGCAAAGTAACGAAAAACTTTATCTGGTGTTGAAAATTGACGAATGCGATTTTCATACTCGATTATCTGTGAGATTCAATTTTTAGATACAATGGCAAAAATGGAAAAGTAGATAATTAAAAACATAAACTTCTGCATGTCAAAATCAAAACAAAATTACTGGAGACAAAAAATTACACTAAATGATAGCAAAGGATTTGATATAAACGACGACAATGGCCTTTTGAAAGTCATGACTAAGAGACAACAATAATCTTGAGTTTGTAATTCATAACCAAAATCTGGATATGCGAGTTTTTAGATGATTTTTCGTGACTTTTTGAATTTAAAAAAAGAACTGTTTTTGTTTATTATTTCGTGACTTGGGAGGAATCTGAATTTTTGTTTTTTTTTCCGAAAACAATTATTTTGTATGAAATGCCGAAAATGCGAAAACTACAGTTATTTTTTTATTTGAAAAAGTGAGAGGGAATTATTCTCTCAATATTCTTTATGCCAGAGAGAAATGGTGGGCCCTAAACTTCGATACAAAGTAGGTTTTTTAAACTGTCACTATTTTTTGAAATTTTAAAGGTAAAATATTGTTTAAGGTTTCTATTCGAAAGATATAATTTAATTAAAATGGGATAGCAGAATAGAGCTCCATAAATTATGTTTTTTTTTTTAAATTTTAGAATAAGATTTTTATAACACATCTTTTATGGTATGGAATGTTAAAAAATCAACTTTCACAGTCGTAAATTATTACCAAATACATTTCTGAAAAAATATTGCTTTAAGTAAATAATTGTGTTATTATTAAGCAAAATTTGAGTATAGAACTATGCCCTCCAAATTTATAATAAAGTTTGTTATAAGAAACGTTTATAACCCATAACTTGTTTAATATTGTGTTAGTTTAAGTTAAAAATATTCTACTGCTATTGGCAAAAGTTAGTACCATAAATAGAAGCATTAGAAATTAAACCCAACTTAATTGAAAATATTTGTTTGAATATTTTTACCATCTGGTTGTTTGAGGCCTGGATAAATGGCACGAAGGAAATCATCGGGAGTCATAAATATTTCAGTTCCGCCGCCATTCATTGGCAGCCTCACAGTCGCAAAATATCGAAAAATCTTATCTGGTGTTGAGAATTGACGGATTCTGTTTTCGTATTCCATGATCTTGATTGTTCAAAAATTTAAGTGCGAACATAAGAGAAACAAAGATTTTAAAACAAAACATAAATAAAAACATCACCAACATAGATAATAAATTAAAAATCCACCAATGCAAAAGGCAAATAATGTTCTTTTATTGTTTTAAAAGCAACGTAGCTGAGTAGATCCTAACAATATACCTTTCGATCACGAAAACCGACTTTTTCTTTTTTGGATTTCTTTCTTGCTCCAGCATCTATTTGGCTTTCATCTTCAGATTCATCAGAATCACTTTCGCTTTCGTTTGCTGATTGGCCAAGTTTTTCCTGTTGAGACTTTTGAGGTTCTTCTTGGCTAGCATCCGCATCGACTTTGGGCATTAGATATTTCTTTAATCTAAAACAAAAGACCAAATTTTAAGTTCTTTTGTCCTTGTGTTTATTTTATTTGGAGATGAAACCAAAACCTACTTCCTGAAATCGACCATGCAGATAATGAAGAGCGATCCAATAACCAAGTGGAAGTACTTGGTAAGCGAGGGAGTTGGTTCTTTTGCGTGACCGAACTTCTTGTGTCCTCTTGTATTGGGGTTTTCCGATTGTTGTGTAGCGAGTGACCAAGGCTGGTGTCTGTTTTGTAAAAATGTCGTCGTCGTTCCTGGAGCCAGACGGCTGGCACTTATGAACTGCCTGCCAATGGCAGCACCACATTGACGCAGTACTGACATTCTTCGATGGAAAAATATATGTTTACGCTTTAAAATGCAAATATCGATTATTCAATTTTTAAAACAAGAAAACAAAAAACAACAATTAAATTTACAATTTAGAATTTTAATTTTAAGAGTAATCTTCCTTCAGCTCCTTATGTACGCAGAATTTTTCACTTTGTCACAAAAGTCAAATGTTGTCATTCTTCTGATGACAGTTGTTATCAGCTGTTGGGGTGCGCTCAGAAATTTGGTAGCTGTAAAGTCTTTTTCAAGAGAAAATGTATTGCAGCATATTAGGAGACATTTTTACAAACCATAATGAGTACGTTCAGGCCACAATACACAATTTTATTAATTTTTGTTTATACAAGCCAAATTAATGAAGGCTAAATAGCGAAGGTTTAATCCTTGGACTCCCTGCAAAATGTTAAACCACAAAAGTGGATTCTTACAAATTTAAAATGTTATATTATAAATGTTATGTTATAATAATTGTTGGACAATCATTAGGTACGTTTGGTATCTAGAAATTACCTACTCATAAGAAAAACAAGTTTCCAATATTTGGTGAATATTATGAGTTATTAAACAAGGGATTCTTGGTAAAAGTCACTGTTGGTACATCACGAACATTTTTATTATTGACATTAATGCCAAATTCTTGGTAAATCGATTGCTTAGGATAAATTGCAGAATTTATTAAGCTCATATAATAAACGTGGAATTAGAATTTTGTGTATTCATAGGGCTGCAACAATTAAACAATTTCAATTAGTGAAAACTTTATAGCAAAAAATAAGCAAGTTTTCATAAGGCTAGCTTGACAGCTGTCATTCTCTGTAACTGCGGTTGTATTTCAGAAGTCGTCAAAATTAGCAATGTCAACAATTCAAAATGGCTGCTCAGATAATCCCAAGCTGTCAATCAAACAAATTTAAGAACTTGCGTTTTCAAGAGTTTTTTTTTAGTATTCCTTACATCACTTTTTGTTAAAAAAAAAAAACAATACTTAATGCTACTACGCCTGTTGCTTCAAAAATCCTGTTTTTACAAGCATTTATCTTCAGTCTTAGTTTTGGATTACTCACTATTGAATGGTTTATGTTTAACATAAAGCTTGGGTACATCAACCCAACTGATATTCTTGATCCTGTCATAACCTCATATGGTTAACATTTCCGTCAAAAAAGGCGCGTCCCATGCGTGGGTATGTAGTTTTCCATTAGTAGAGAAGAAATGCTATACTATGTCATTCACAAAACAGATTACCGCACCCGAGTTGGCTTTGGCTTGGCTGGCTTTATATTTAATATTCCAACCAGATGATCTTTCAATTTTCATTCACAGAATAAACGAACTCGTGTCTGTCCGAATTGCGTGGAATATTTTGCCAATCGTTCTGTCAGACGAAGAAGGTTTTCCCGCTTCTTGAAAGTGTTAACGAATTGTGCATGGCAATGAGGCTTGAGAATTAAATGGCGTTATATGTATGTTACATCATAAACTTATGCTGCTACAGCTACACTGCTAGTGTTTCTAGCTCTGTTCTTTTATGACCATATCAAACTGCGCCCAACCAGGTTAACTTAGATAGGTATGCACTATAAAATACTCTGTATTCATCCAGCGGCATTTTTAACTGCAAATGCAATTCAATGCTTATTCAAATTTGATGCTGCTTGAGGTCATAGCTGACCCATGTGCTTTGAGCACTTCGTCACAATGTCCAGTGCCCACCCACAGAACTTTAAAGGTAGGTAGGTATACTTTCCCAATCGCGGAAGCAATAATCAATTCATCGACTAAGACCAGCCCGTATATATAAATATTGAAGAATAAACAAGCGATGCCGCAATGGTTGTGATGGCTTCATACAACTATGCGCTTCTGCATTAAGACAATATAACCAGAGAACGTCTTTATCGAGGCTAACCAGATGTCTACACAATGCGGTACATACGTGAACAAATGCTGGCGCTTTCCAGCAGCCATATCGGACTCTGCATGGAGTACGAGAGTACGAGTAACAAAATTAATATCTCACCGGCATGCACTGCACTCGCAAAGGATCCGTATTCAACTATGGTCATGTTCTTCAAGCTGGATCCGACTCCAAAAGTCTACCGTGGACTGTGAAGAGATTTTATCTTCTGCGTTCGGCGTTGGGCTTGTGTTGGTCTTTTGCGTCTTGCGTCTTATGGTGATTCGAGACAGTTGTTGTTTTTGTTTCTATGGATTATAATAGTATGATGTACTTTATTGCTGTTGGATTCTTTGTATAAGCACTGAGCTACGCAAAACGACTAGTGGTAGCTTGTCACGAAAATCAAGACCGAATCGGCCATTTGTCTTACGGAGATGAACGATTCAATTATAACCGCTGCTGCTGGTAAATTAAGCTAAAGGAAAATTATTTCCGCGGGAGTTTTATTTTTGTTTTAATGGAAATGGAAACAACAACAAGTCGTGATAGACGTTACAACAATAAGACCTTTGTTTCGTTGTTTTGTTAATTTTAAGGCATCATCATCAATTTAATGACTATAAAAATGTAAGTTCAAGGTTAGAGCTATACTCGTAAAACCATACTCCATGCCTACAACTTAGGTAGGTAGGTATACCTTTGAACAGCGGAAACCTTTTAAATTTTGTAACTTCTTATAACATCTGATGTGGTTTATATTTATATACTTTGGTTCAGTACCTTACCTACATACCTACTTAATCTTGAAGTACGATTTACGTGATAATTCGTATAACTTCTATACGAGTAGGTATAATTGGCAGCAAATTGGCTTATAAGAGCAGATTTAATGGCCAAGCTGGTGGGATTATTTACCAATAAAAATCATATTCTTTTGTAAGTCTCACGTTCCTACATATTGAGAATGGACATATGTATTCTGCAAACGTAAGAAAATGGATCTCCATCAGGGCACTAAAAATACGAATAGTTTCAAAATCCAGACCTACATATGTATGATTGTGCACATCGGTATTCGATTAGGTCTCTTGATATAATTAAAATGATATCTTTTTCTGGTAAGGATTTTTGTCTCAAGGACTAAGACTATCATTTAAATTTGTGGTATCACTTAAATGAACAGGTTAGTTACATACATATGTATGTATATACCCACATCCATATCCATACATACATTACAAATATATCTATTTACCTATAGGTAGGTCACGTGTTATCTTCATAAAGCCTTTTTGCGGAAAGTATAGATCTTTATTTTACCTGCTGCCTTTAAGGATTAGCAGAGATTTAAAGAGAAAAAAGGAACCGAATATAAAAATGTAAATTGAATTCAGAGGCAGACAGAAGCTATGCAGATTATTTGTTTTTTATTGTTGTTTGTTATTTTAATTTTGAGAAAAGGGATTCATGTTGATAACAAAAGTTGGTAAGTGATTTATTTGAGAGGCGTTTTCAATTGAAAGTATCATAAATAAACGGCAAACATTGTCAATAGTCGTTTAGGAAACCGAAAGTATTTGTTTTCTTTTTAAGGGAATTACTCATACCATTTTTTGTTTGAAAGAAAGATCCCAGTTTTATGAAATGTAGAAATGACAGGTGATTTACAAAAGGTACTTACAAAAGGCTTAAAGGTCTCATAGGCTTACAGATACGAATTGTGGAGTTTCGGTTTCAGATCGAAGGATTTTTACCTTTTTTGACTAAGTACATTTAAAAAATACATTACTGAATTTAAAAGGACGAAAGAAAAACAAATTTTTGAGGTTATGTTTCAGTTTTGTAATTTTTTCTTATTGCAAATAATGTTAGTCATCATAAGCACAAGAAAATTGAACTTTAACAGAACAGATTTTTTTTTTGAATTTAAGTTTTAATAATTGTTTCCATTTCCATAAAGTTGTTGTAACTTATAATTTCTACAAGAGTAGAAAACAGTAGAATGAGCCATGAATTTCATTTAAACCTTAAATAACTTTTGAAGAAGCCCATTTGAAAAAAAGTAAGAATTTTATCAAAAGCCATTACTTTAAATAAAGATCACAACTACATATGATTTAAATGGAACAGGTTGAAAAATAAAGAACAACAAATCTTTTGAAGTTATATAACGCAATGAGGGACCTATTAAAATTGTTTTAAAAAGCTGAAAGATAAATTAATAAACGCCTAAAAGTGAAGGGATAGGTTTCCTAAATGACTCAGTATAGCCATCAAAAAAGTGATTTACCGAAGGAATTTTCAACAAATTTGTTACTAGATTATTACACTTTTATAAAATTAAAAAATTGTTTTTAATAATTATTGGGTAATCAGTCATCAGCAATAACTTAGATTAATAACTCTGGTGCATTTGGTAATGAGAACAAACTATAGGTTAGGTTAGGTTAATGTGGCTGTGGATACAAAAACCACACACTTAGGCCAGAAGAAAGGCCCATTGTGATACCACATGAATCTAGAGAATTACTTCCCACTAGTCGAACCATTTTGAGCTTTTTATAAAGCGAAGGAGATATCTGATATCCTTTTTAGCTAGTTCACTGGGATCATCAAAAGAGTATTCTCCCAGATGAAGTTTGCGTCTTCGTGAAAGAGCAGGGCAGGTGCAGAGGAGGTGAGAGATTGATTCTTCTTCTTCCTCGTCCATGCAGCTCCTGCAGAAGTCATTTGAGGCTACACCAAGTCGTATTGCGTGTCTGCCTATAAGACAGTGTCCCGTAAGGACACCTATTAGGGAGCTAATATGAAGTCTGCTTTGGGATAACAAGTCTTTAGAGCGCTTTAGGTCCAATGAAGGCCATATTAGTTTTGTGGCTGCGCATGTTGGTAAATTGTACCACCTAGAGTTTGCTATCTCGAAAGCTTTTTCTTTTAGCAGAAGTTTACATGTAGCTATCGGTATACCTATCTTCTCCCTTTCAGGTGAAATAGGTATGACGGTTCCATTTTTAGCGAGTTCATCGGCTCTACAATTTCCTGCGATGTCTCTGTGGCCCGGCACCCAGCATAGGTGAATGTTAAATTGCTGCGCCATCTCCATAAGAGATGATCGACAATCGAGGGCCGTTAGAGAGTTGGTTGAGACACCGTCAAGAGACTTGATAGCAGCCTGACTGTCAGAGAAGATGCGTATATCAGAAGTTGATATCACGTTTTCTCTTAGCCAGGAGAGAACCTCTTTGATCGCTAAAATTTCCGCTTGGAAGACGCTACAATGATTAGGGAGGCGGAATGAGATGCTTAGATTAAGCTTTTCTGAGTACAACTCCCTCATTTGTCTTGGATCCATCTGTATAAAAATGGATGCTTTTGTCATCCAGGAGTTTTTTATCTTCCCATTCATCCCTGGATGGAATGGATACCTGGAAGTTTTTACCAAATTGGGGTTTTGGGATAGTGTAGTCTATGTACTTTGATATAGAACCAAAGAGGTTCAGAATGATGGAGTGCCCAACATTGTTGTTGGTCCACTGAGATGAGGCGTTGAGTCTTATGGCTGTACTCGCTGCCACTTGTTTGCTGAAAATGTCGAGGGGTGTCAGATGGAGGAGAGTGTCCAACGCTGCTGAGGGTGTGGTTCTCAAAGCCCCGCTAATGCAGAGACATGCAGTGCGTTGGACTCTGCTGAGTTTGTCGCAATATGTGACTTTCTCCAGTGCAGTCCACCACACTGCAACCCCGTACATAAGTATTGGTCGGATGACCGATGTGTATAGCCAATAAGTTATGCGAGGTTGAAAACCCCATTTGTTTCCTATGGCTTTCTTGCAAAGGAAAAGAGCTGCTGTAGCTTTTTTAACTCTTTCCTGAATATTAGGTTTCCAACTTAATTTTTTGTCCAATATCAGACCAAGATATTTGGCCTCATTGGTGAAAATTAGTGGTACACCTTTTATTGAGGGAGGTACAATTTCTGGGATCTTGTATTTCCGCGTAAAAAGGACGAGGTCTGTTTTTTGAGGATTAATACTAAGTCCACAGTGATCTGCCCATCTAGTGAGCATATTGAGTGCATTTTGGAGGAGGTCTCTCAGTGTATTTGGATGTTCTCCTATGACGGCGATAGCAACATCATCGGCATACGCAATCACTCTGTAGCCTTCTCTCTCAAGGGATATTAGTAGCTCGTTAACCACTATGTTCCACAGGAGAGGGGACAGAACACCACCTTGCGGAGTGCCTCTACTGACAGACCTTTTCGCACAAAAATCCCCAATCTTAGAGTTGAATGTCCTGCTTTTTAGCATTAGATTTATCAATTCACAGAGTGAGTATTCGACGTTTAGGGTCGTCATAGCAGAAGTGATAGCGGATGTGTCAACGTTGTTGAAAGCGCCTTCAATATCTAGGAAGGCCACCATAGTATATTGTTTTTGTTCTAGGGAATATTCGATAGTTCTTACTAAGGTGTGCAAGGCTGTTTCTACCGATTTCCCTTTGCAGTAAGCATGCTGAGACATCGATAGTCTCTTATCAATGCTGTTACGTACGTGGATATCAATCAAACGTTCCAGAGTCTTGAGAATGAATGATGATAGGCTAATAGGTCTTAGATCTTTAGAACAAACTATAATAACTCCTAAAAAAAAATGCCAACTTTGCTGAAATCAAAAATTTGCTGAACATTTCAAGCCAGTTAACCAACAAAGGAATCTAGAAAAACTTAACACATATTTTTCCACTAGCATTTTGCTTTTATTACTTAAGTCTTTAAATCTATGGGTTAGCTAGCATAATGTAGTTTTTATTAGAAGAAAATGGAAGTGTTATAAGGTGCAATGTTTAAAAAGAAAATAGCCTTAGATATTGTATTGGTATCAGCAAAATCATCACAAATAATGAGCTGCTAAAAATTCTTGTCTTAAAAAACTTGATTTCCTTATGCGCTTTGATTTAACTTAAATATGGCGAAATTAAACTATTTAAAACAATTATTCTTCACCCGTATGCTATAGTTGTGAAAATAAGTAAACCAATTATAAATGTGCCAAGATACAAAATGCAACAGTTTGCAAAATAAGTCTGTTTAACATATTTTTATGTTGAAAAAAAAATACATACTTTCAGACTTTTAACTCATTTTAATTTCCAAGTAAAAAAAATACTCCCTCTGAATAAACGAAGCATTATTTCCAAGCTACCGTTGTTGGTTGGCGTTGGCGTATTCAGTCGTATTTCAAAATTGATTATTTTTTTCAGAAATAGACATGTCCTATAAGTTTAAAGACTTTCCTTGGGGCCGGGCACTTACAAAGGTAAGTAAACGTAAGACAGCAACCATTGTTAAAGTTTTCTTTTTTATTATTTTTTAATGATTGACTGAGTTTCCCCACAATCAAAGGTATGCAATGGTCAACTGGTACTATATGGCTTTTCTGACTCTTGTCTGGAATCCAAATCATCAATCAATCAAATCGATTAAAAGGATGTGACACCCTTACGTGCCCGGAATGAAGGAAAGTTATTACGCCTTTAAGTAACTTTGGTATATATGGACGTTACCTAGTAAACCACACCACATTTATTTCATTTATTTTTAATAAGATTTTATAAACCTTTTTTATGGTTGTAGCTTGTAGACGAAGTAAGCTTTTATTTTATTTTTTCAAAAGATTTAGGTGATGTGTCTGAAAATTGTTTATTACTATCTCCTATTGTTTCATTTTTATGATCAATTTATTACTTCAACAAAATATTTTCATATTATTTAATAAATTGAGTTAAGGTTCACACAACAGAGGGATGGGAGCCCGATTTTAAACTATTTTCAGGATGATAAAAGAGTATTAGAAATAATCAAACTATAAAAATACTCTTCACCGATCTTTTTGATAAACCAGGCGCCTTTTTCACTTGAGATCAATTTACTTGAATTGACAATTCCGTAAAATTAAAATGTCCATAGAATTTTCTGAGCATTAGTTTCTTTCGTAGAACGATAATATCCATCACAGAATTTCTGAGATTTTTAAACAGAGATTTAATTTCTTCCCCAACTTAAAAACTCTTTGAGTATAGTTCATTCATCGACGGCAGGCATTAAAGTCAAGAAGTTTTTAGTGGATTTAGTAAAAAAACATCAAACAACTTTCAATAACATTCAACAGGATCAATGAACTCCGTTGCGTACTCTATGAAATCTTTCATTAAACAAATGTTAACATTTTTCATCAGTCATACAAATATCAACCAAACCTTTGATTAATGATTCCATCGCAGGTTAAACAAAATTAAAACCATTAAATATTATCCAAATGTCAACATGTTGTAATTATTTAAAACAAAAATGTTAAATGACTTCTACATATGTATATGCCTACATCATAGCCTCAAACCAAAGGTAAAGTTATAAAAAGACAAACAATATACCTACCTTCCCACGCATAGAAAAAAAAACAACAAATTCCCAAGATGATGGGCTCGAATGTAATTACTTGGAGATATTAATAAAATCTGTTACGTAAACTTTGCAGCAGCCAAGGTTCCACTTCATAGTATTCTTACATTAAGAATGACGACGACGATCATAATCAAACTATTCACATAATCACAAAATTTATGAGGTCATCGCACAGAGGGAGTGCAGCGAAAGATAACCTCAACTTCGACGATGACGATGAAAATATGAAAATGACGGTAAGTATCTTTAACAAAGAATTTCAAACCCAATGATGCTACCGTATTGCACTACTGCTGATGCCTTTTGGGTTGAAAGAAGACTTTTTTATCCATGGAAATATAAGGAAAAGTTAATATTTGGGTATAGGTCGTATGGTCAAAGATGTAAGATCTAAGATGTACCTATGTAATACCAGGAAGGAATTATTATTATAAGGCAGACGAAAATTAAGAAAAGGGGCAGACACAGGCTTGATGCCTTTTATATGGTGGATTTATTTATTTTTTTTTAGCGGAAGCACTTTGTTATTTTTAATAAGATTATATCTGTAAGAAAAATAGAACCAGATTTTTTTTTAGAAAACTATCACAAAGGATACATTGTTGTTTTCGGTTATATTTTCCAACATTTCAAATAAAACCAAACAATATCACTTGTAGTACAATATTTGGTAACCTGTCAGGGCCACAGTTCTTTCTTTCTAGATTAAAAAAGAAGATAGATGAAGGGCTTATGGTTTATGTGGTTAAAACAAAAGAAACCTTAAAAGTTTAAAATTTACTTTGTTTGTAGAAACAGGATAGACAAAAATGTTTGATTTTATTGTTAAAATGTATTAACATATTTTTTAAATATGTTTTGTTAAGTTTTACGAATTATTAAAAGAAGATGTACTGCATTTCGAATTCCTTAACAGACCTATAATTGATGACTTTACTTCCTAATAAAATTTGCAATTCTTCGATCCATAAGTGAAGGGAAGCCATTATCCAAATATTGTACAGAATTTTATTAATGCTGGCTATATGTATGTATATATTTATCTTCTGTCGTTTCCTACTTAAGTACTTTATTTTAGGACAATATTACTATTGTCTTGGTTTTCGTCATTTACTGCCTTATACGAATACAATACAAAATAGTATGATTTAAAATTCAACGTACCAACATTTTAAAGTGATTTATTCCAATTGATGCATTATACTCACCCTCTTTATAGTAAACAATATGATTTTTCAATATTTCGGACCCTTACCCTTATTTTATCATAAGCGAAAATGTTTTGAACAATAAGAACAATTTTCTCGGTACTTAAGCAATCGGAGTCCTGATTTCCGTTTTTAATATTATTTTCAATGGCTCACGACAAAATTAAAGTATTTTATGTCCATGTCCGTAAAATTAATGCGTTAGGGGTTCATCACCCTACTATGATGTTGAACCATGAAGAATCTTCAGTAAAGTTAAACCGTGTGAGAAAAAAAGCTATTCTCCTAGATTTACATCAGATTTATCTTTTATAATATTAAGACCATATTCGGCAAAGGTCATTAAATATGTGGTATAGATTTTAATTTTTATTAATTTAATAAAATAGGTACATTTGATCAGGTTTGGCTTTTATTTGTGATAGAAATTACTTCCAGAGTTCGTTTCAATAATTTTTATAAGGGGCTGTCATTGGTTTTCATAATTGAAACTTTTGTCTAGATATTCAAAAGTGGTTAAAAGAGTCAAATTTTGTGTGTTTGGTGTTAAAATGAACGTAAAGACTTGTAGATGTCTTTTACCATACAAAATAGTTTATCTAACCCATCATTTTTCTTTTGGTTCTTTTTTAAATTTTTGCAATGATGGAATCGTTTTTAATGAACAGCTGATTTTTGATTCTTTTGAAAGTGTTTCATTTTCTTTGCATTTCCAACTGTCAGTTTTTCTTTCAATGATCAACTTTTACCTCAAATGCTTGTTTCCAAACCGTAAATCCTACTCTGATTGAGGAAATGTTTGTCCAATAACAGAAATTTTCAATGATTGGTTTCAATGATGAAAACCAATGATAGCTATTGCTGGCCCCTAAATTTTTCTTTTTTCAATGATGAAATAGTTTTTAATGAACAGTTGATTTTTGGTTTTATAATTCTTAACAAAACTGTTTTACGTTCTATTGTCTTTTAATATTCTCCCTGAAAGATTTTATTTTCAATGATAAGAACCAACGATAACAATAACTCGCCTCTGATATCAAATTTCAATAACAATTTCTTATAATTTTTCTTACTAGTATAATATTATATTATACAATTATAAAATTAGAACTTTCAGCATTAGGAAAACATTAAAATATTTTTAAATTAAAACTTAATAATAATTATACTTCTTAATGAGAAAGAAAGAAATTTAAAAAATCGGGAGTTTATGGCTACATTTTTGTATATTAGAAAATTGATAAGAAAATTAAGTTAAGTAATCAAAACACATTTATTTTCAATTAATAGTTTCTTAAGGAAAATAAGAAAAACAATGTTAAAAATTAAAAGGTAATCTACGAATATCTTCAAAAATCTACAGAATGCAGAATTGTAACTATTGGAAGTGAATCATTAACCCACTGTTTCTTTAACATATGTTGTTAACCACAATTAAGGTGAAGGCTGTGCAGTAAAATTAAAATTTACAAAACAAACTATTAAATAATCAGAAATGAAAATCAACAATTCCATCATGTATATATGTATGTACATTTTTAACAAAAATACAAAAATTACCATCGTTTTTGAAAAATTGTCTGATAAAACATAATGATCATAATTATTGTGTCCGAAATCCATAAAATGCTGATTCATTACTAAAATAGAGACTCATATGCCATATAGTTACATAAACGTGTTTACTTTGCCTTATTAAACACAAATTCAAAGCCTCCGTCTTTGGAGCAACACTTTTTCAACCAAGTGTTGTTCTCTGTAATTAATTGCTTCTTTTATGACTTTGTTATGGGTTTGTTTTGTATAGTACTTGTCGTAGGTATACTATACACCTCTAACAGACCAAACAGCAGGCTTCCAATTGAATCCAGAAACACAACAATTAGCATGAGTGCAGAGTGCTGACTGATGACTGACCCAAAACTAGGTCATCAACATTACAGTTTTGTTGCATATTGAAGAAGGTATATGTATATGTAATATATGCCCCAACTTATAAACATGTTCAGCATCATTATCAAAATTTATAAATAATCTGCAAATTATCATGTTCACTCAATAAAAAGTGCCACTATACGACACCGACTGACTAGAGTACGAATGCAAGTTTTGATATTTGTGTCAGCAAAAGCCACAGCAAGCCAAAAGAAAACTAAAAAGTCTACGAAATCATCAAAACCTACAGATTCAGATTTTGCTACCAGCAGCAGCACAACAGCAGCAAAAATGTGACATCAAAAATAGTCCAAGGAAACACTAAATGATGAAAAATAGACACAATATTCCAATACGCTCTTTCATCGACACTCGACGCGACTCGACAGTCGGACTGTGAGTAAGCAATAATGTCGTCGCCGGGCCGGGTCGGGCGGAAAGGGTATTGTAGTGATATCTATAAGAGTGATGCTTCTTAAGACTCGTTGAAGGTATCTAAAATATATATGTACGTATTTTCCAACAAATCTTAAAATTATACAGAATTATCGGGAATCCGTGGGCATGTCCCAACTTTGTCGTCGTCGTCTTCATCTTCGTCGTCGTCTTTTTTTATTTGTCTTATACTCAAAGATTCTCCGTGAATGAAAGAGAATGACAGCAGATTCACACTATCACCACCGTCTTCGGTCGGTCGTTCGTCGTCGTGCCCAAGAAATCCGCCTACGCGCAACGTTCCCAAAATATACACGTTGGACCTACGACAACTAAACTATACAACAGATGCTGATGACGAAGTGTTTTGCTATTAGAGTCGATGCACTTTGCTGAAATCCCACACAGCAACCGTTTTAAGAGAGAGAGAGAGACTATACCTAGCGGGGATGGCAGGGTTGGCGGCATGACGCCTGTGGTTAGATGTTTTGAAGCAGAAACCACACACTCTTTATAGGTATCTCAACTTAGCTCAATAGCTCTATAGACGTTCCCATAATACATACTAATCCATTAATTACTTTTCATATTTATGATTTGGGACAGACACTTGCCCCTAGGGACTCGAAACCACCGAGCATTGAAAATAACTCATGTGTGCACAGAAGCATTTGCCACAAAGAAGTCAATAAGGGCAATCGCTTGCTGGAGCAAAAGGTTCACTCGAATACAAATACATGGCATCCGTATACCGCATCCAGCTTCCAACATTCAAAACAACAGCCCTTGACCTTTATCCACCTGATCTATTTTCAGGAATTTTCGGTTGCCTATACTCTTTCGAGTATACACTGTAGCAAGTTGTAGGAGAGGGCTGCTTTTATCTTTCGTAATGGAAATTTGGAAATGGAATCGAGAGTAGTGACATACACACAATATGTTATACACAAAACGATGAAGAGGGTCGGAGCTCGGAACCGGAGGAATGAAGCTCCGAAATAGATTTTAGATTTTAGAAATAAAAAAAAATTGAAAAACACTCTTCTCAGAACATAGAACGATTCATTGCGGAGGACGGCAAACAACTTTCGCAATTCTACTAGGTTACGATAATTGGATGGTGAAGTGCGGTGTGGCGGGTGAAGTGCGGCGGGCGCGCAAGTTCCGCTGAAATTGTCTACAACCAAACTAGCTATTTGGACTGAGATTAATTGCCTGCCATTTATATTGCAGCATCTTTTGGTCGTTATTTCGTCCTCCACTTTGATAACAATAAACGCCGTGCAGTAGTTACGTACATATACGTTTATGAACGTCCTACTCGAAGCCATAGATGCTGCTGACGTTAGACCGTTCCATTGTTAGCTTAGTTGTTAGGTCAGATTTTATATATCTACCAGTACTAAAAGTGTTCAACCACGATTGGAACTTGGCCAAAAACACCACTACCGTGTGCGGTCTTTTTCTTTGGTCAATTCTGCTATGTGTTTTTAACATCAGGACACATCAAATGTATTTTCAGTTATGCAGACTTGGAGGAAAACTTTTACACATACGAGTATTTACTTTAAAAATTTATGAAAGATCGAAGATTTAGTTCCTCAAAATGAGTTTTCGGGCTATTATTTTTCGCAAGACTTATAAGATACGATGGCAGTGGGCTGTGTGCAGAGTCCGCAGCAAAATATGGCTTTGATTTGTGAGTTTTTAGTAATATAACAGTTTTAAGAAAATTGTCTAATAAAACAATTACCACACATGGAGTTACCATCATCATCACTTATTTATTTATCAATAGTAAATCTTTTGGAGAGTATACAAAATTTCAACCTATAGCAAGATCTACTCTTTATTTTTTTTCTGGCAAGTCTTAAAAAAGTATAAAGGTTATTCGAAAATAAATAAAACATATCGCAATTTGAGAGTCTTTTTTACAGAGTAAGGCGGAATCTTTTGACACTAATCATTTTGACGTTTAATCATTTCCTCCAATTTCTTCTTTCTTTCTTTTTACTTGCGACATATAGGAACTATATGGCAAGTTTTGCATTCGTGCAAAATTTCGAACTCGAGATTTTAATCAAACATGATATTACGATGGTAGAGAAGTCGAAAAAAGTGGGTCCCGCGATTCCGTCCGGTCTGTTTTGTCTGTCTGTCCACGCTCCTACAGCCTAAACCATTGCGTCGATTGAGTTCAAACTTGGAAGTTAAGGTTTTCAGCAGATTCGCGTTAGGCGTTTTTTTCATTTTTTTTTAAGACCAAAACTAACAGTGGCCCCCATACAATTTTTTTGGTCAAAAAACGAAAATTCGAATTTTCTCAAAAACAAACCGATAGATTTTTTTTAAATTTTCTCTAAAATTTTATTTTTAAACTTGGCTTCTTTTCATAAGAAAAACATATTTTTGTATTGCTCAGGAAAGGTACCGCTCATAGAACCGTTATTTTGTTTCTTAATTTTCTCAGCAACTTATCAACCGATTTCAATAATTTTTTTTCTGAATAAGCTCTTATATTGCCTTAACAATATTTGATTATCAAAAGTGAAATTTTTTATTGTTTGGATTTTTAAAAAAATATTGAATTTTTTTTTTTCAAAATTCTATATCTCAAAAACGGGTCAACATTTTTTTACGAAATTCAAATGTAGAGCGTATATTTACAATCACTAAACAACTGCATACCAAAAATATTTTTAGAACAAAATTTAAAAATTTTATATATAAAAAATTAATTTAAAAAAAAACCGCTCTAACGATTTTCAAAAAAAAAATTTGAAAAATCAAGGGTTTTTTTATTTATAAAATGGCATCTAAATTTTTGAAGACAAACTTATTTTTCAGGTAAAGTTTTGAATCTTAAAATAGTTTTTTTTTTAAATTATTTTAACTGCATTAAATGTAATCCCCTCCCATCTCACCAGATCAAATCCTGTGCGTGAGCCCGAAAGAGCGCATTAGATTGACAAAACTTTTATTATATTCAGCCCTATCATGAATTCCATCGTAATCGGAAATTTTTACGAATCCCGAAAAACTGTATCATGAAATCCGTTCGTAGTGGAAAATCTCATACAATTTTGCATTACGAACGAACAATTTTGCATCATGATACAGTTTTTCGGGATTCGTAAAAATTCCGACTACGATGGAATTCATGATAGGGCTGATTGGTACATATGTATGTATTGTTTATAACTATAACTATTGTAAATACCAATTCATTTCCGGGATGAGTTGTGCTAGGATGAGTTGTGTCTTGGGATGAATCGCGCGGTTTTTTTGACAAATCGAATAGCATTTAAATCTTTGAAGACAAACTTGTTTTAAAGGTATAACTTTAAATCTTATATAGGTGCTTTTTTAAACAGACTCTTTGCATACAGGAGCAAGTTCGTGCGACCCAGTCGTGCATTTTATTTCTCTTAGCCTTCGAAAATGAGTTGCCTCAAATGAATTTAATGTGAAGGCCTTCTAAGGCAACTCAAACTTGACAGTTTTTTCTGATAGTCAATTTGACAGCTGACAGGTGATTTGTACTAAGTATACTTTCAAAAAAAAAAACATAAATTGAAGTATGTTGAATAGTTAAAATTTCAATTTGCATCAAATTTTGACAACTTGGAAAATTCCAGCAAGTTTTGAAACTTAAATAAATAAAACTAGAAAAATCTAATGTTTCAATACAAAAAGTGAAATGCAAAACAAATCAAAAATATTACACTAAAATCCTCACAGAAATGCTGCGAGGGTCACCTCAGGTTTTATGTGATGCTTGTAAGCTGAGTATTTCACGTTCATAACAATTATTGAAGAAAAGAGAGGTCGTAGTAATGGAGATGATACATTGGTCCAACGTTCAAGCAATAAAAACGTCTTACAAAGATTTTTTATAGCTTATATGCTAAAAGAGAAGAAGAACAACGCATTTCCATTTCCATGTCAGAAAAGAAGGATTACATCAAAACGTTACGCGCTATACAACTGGGCTCTGTGAAGTGGCAATATATGAACCTAACCTACAACAGGTAGCGAGTGTTTCTAATTATACCTACCTTAAAAAATAAAGAAAAGAAAAACCTACCCCGGTGGATCCGTGTCGAATCCCACTCACATATCGTAGCTTTCAACTTGATTAATAACAGCAGAGTGACGCGTTTAGATCTTCAAGACCACCCATCATCATAATAATACCCGCGTTCTAATTTGTTGGTAGTGTATTTACTCTCGAATATGCATTTTGTAAATTATAATGAAAATAAATATATATGTATGTATGTACATATATCCATGAGCTGAACTAGTGCACTTCGTTTGATATTGATTCTATGCATGCGGTGCAGTGTCGGTGTCGGTCAGTCTTTGAGAGAGATGACGATAAAATGTTTTTAAAAGCAAAGTGCCGCATCGGCAAAAGACTCGTATCGAAAATTGTAATAGCAATTGATTCTCACTCCTTTCAAGTGGATGTGAGATCATTATTAAAAATCATTTCAAGATGTGAAAACTATTAATTACCCACTTATTCGAAAGATAGGAGTTCGGGGCCTGAAAATTGTGTTTGGATATTTCACGAAAGACTCGTATATTTTCGAATTCAATATTGTGATGAAGAGTATATCGACTTTTTGAGTGTTTTGACTTTGAGTCATCAAACTATATCTTGAGTTCAAATAAAAACAAATACGCTTAATGGAAATCAATGCGTTTTTATGCATACTCGCTTCGGCACATATTCCAATGAACACACGCAAAATTAGAAATTCATAAATGAGAAAGTATCGGGTATCGTTGGAAACGTTCAATTTTGAATTCTTGCATTATTTCGTCAAAAAGAAAATAAATGCACAGCAAAACACTATTGAAGAAAAACAAAACAGAAGCAGATTTAATGTCAGCTGCTCACAGTACTTAGTGAGCTATTCTATTCTATTTTTGTACTCGATAGTGCCCAATGATGCTGTAGCACTTGTGCCTATACCAGGATCTGATGTATTTGAAGTATTTTTTTGAAATTTGTTTGTGGTCTGTAAGTAGTCAGCTATAAATTTTATAGCTAAGTTGGCACACATATGTCTATTAATTTTCATTACAGTTTTTAGCACGAAAGATCATCTTTTGGAATTTGAATCAGACTTAGTATTGCGCTGGCAGAGAGGGCAAATTCTTTAAACTTGAGGTTTAGGTTGAGTTTAAGATTTGTTTTGGAAAATGATTTCTATACAAATTTTTATTCCACTATATATGTAGTTAGTAAATTTTTAATAAATACAAAAATGAAACAAAACGTTTTGCAGTCTTAGTGCATAACAAAAAACCCTTCTTAAATGGCGCCCAATGTGGAATATTACTTTAAAACATCGCTGTCTTTAGAAAAGCTCAAGCAGCAGGATGTGTTAGATATGATCATTTTTCACTACAAATGCAATTCAAAATTTTATTTGGTGAACAAAAATAGTAAAATGAAACTTAAAGTTAATTAATGGCGCCCAATGTGGAATATTTTTTTATAACAAGCTCAAGTTAGATGTGACGATTTTTCAATAAACGTGTAATTCAAAATTTTGTTTGATGACACGAAAAAGGCTTTATTTTAAGATTTTTTTAATGTCATAATCAAAATCCTAATATATTTTTTTGAAAAGCACAACAAAATATAGAATTTTCAAGTTGAAAACGAATGAGAAAAGAGATTTGTAGTGTGTCACGCAATGTTTTTTCACCTAAGAGCGAATTTTATCTTCAAGTGAAAGTTGTGCAAATAAACATGGAATAAGTAAAATTTGTGAAAACAGAATATTTGTTATCAAAAAACGTAAAAAATTAACTTAAGCAATTCAAAAAATTAAAAAGAATGTGAAAATTTAAACGCCTTCTTCTCAAAGTTCTTTTTAAAATGCAAGCTCCCCTTTTTCAAACACTTCCACATATGTGTATGTATTTAAATTAATACAATTTAATTGTTGTAGAGTTTTTGAATCCAATAATTAGAAAATTCTGAAATTTTTGTGGTTTCAGTTTTTATTGAACCATATCTTTTTACTTACCTCTTCTCATTTATTTTCCTGTATGACAACTAATTTTTAGCTTTGATGCGATTAAATTATGGGAAAGGTCAGTTTCTCATTTTAAATATCCCAATTCAGTAACATTTTAGCATCGTTGCCAAACTTTTCTTAAATGGCGCCCAACGTGGAATTCGTTTTTTTTTTTTTAAACTTAAATCTTAAATGGTGCCCAAAAATTTAGTCACATTGTTTGGATAATTTAATTTTTAATTTAACCATTTTCTCAAAGAAAAAAATCAACTTATTTATTTGATTGCACCTTGTATCGTAGGGAATTTACTGTTCGCTTGCATTGTTGATGGGCAATTTAGCGAGAATGTTTAGATATATTTTTTTTCAGTTGCAACATGATGCAGAGCTAGCGCAGAAGCAGAAGGGCCAACAATAATCATTGTGTATAGTGTGTATAGACACAACATCACTTGTGTTTTTGTTTATAGTCAACAATTTCCCCAGTGGCAAGTGGCAGCGCTGCGCAATGAACCTTTCCGTTGAGTGTGGATTGCATTTGTACCGCTATATTGCACTATGGAACGAACTGGGGGCTTGAGAACGAACATGACAAGCAAGAGCACAAAGATACAACAAATAATGCTGGTAGCTACTTAGTGCTTACTTGCTTTGTGCTTAGCATCATTTCCATGTTGCTAGAGCAAATGCATCCAATCCAATCCAATCAAATCAGTTGTTATCTCAACGTCGAGTTGCACGGTTGATGTTCGAGTGAATTTCCGTCGTTGAATAAATATTTTTGTTAGTTTTTAATGCTAAGAAATTTGTTGTTGTGTGTTTTGTATTTTTCAGAAATGTGTAGCACAAACGAATTTTTGTTTTTGTAAAAAAATATTTAGGTATTTGAAACTTCATGCGTCCTTTGTGTCCAATTATTGTTGGACATCAGTGTGTCGTTTTTAATGAGAATCATTTTCTTTTGTGTAATGAATTTGCATCCAGAAACTAGTGAACCCGTCGAATTTGTGCGTGGGCGTGTGTATGCAAATTCTAAAATATAAATAAAAAAAATATAAAGAACCTAGCTATATGTTTTTATGTGTACTTAAACGTAATGTTAAAAATACGATATTCGAAATACGAAATAATGATAACGAAATAATAGGATTTAAATATACATAGGTATACCTTAAACTGGATTAAAAGTGCATCCGCATTCGAACGAACCAATGAGTATTTTATTTGTCCCTCAGGGAATTTAAAAATAAAAATTTAAAAAAAAAAAACAAAATCTTAAAACGAAGGAACGAAGAACATAAAATCGTAATTTTGTAGGTATCCATTTGACAGCGAACAAATAAGAAAGACCACCGACCAACGACCATCGACATGCCGGGGCTCAAGGCTTTATTTCTTTTCGTCTCCGTGGTGCTAGTGAACTTCGGATTGCTGCCGGTCACAATGGGCTATCTTGATGTTAGTGGAGGCCAGACGTCCGCAGAGGATCTGTCGTTGTCGTCATCGTCGTCAATGGAAAATGAGTTTCCCCATTCGTTCCGACATCAGGAACACTATAATCATCGCATTGAACACGCATTGAAAGAATCTAAAAAGAAAATACTGAGAGCCTCTAGTCTCAGCAGCGCCAGCGCCATCGCCTCCACAAAAAACAACTCGCAGTCGGCTCATCAGATCTATCTGCGACACCATCATAGAGGCGGTGTGGTGACCTCTACATCCACGCCATCGCCCTCTAAATCGGGACATCATTTGCGACATCATAACCGTCATCATGAATCATGGGAGAATCGCGTTTTGATGCAATCGCAAGGTCAACAGCATCAAGCTGACGCCGAGGCTTCTGCGGGACCCACAACCACCGTGAGACCACTCAAGCTTAACCTCACCAACACTCTACACAGTCGCCTATTCGATCGCGATAGTCTGTATACAATGCCGAGAACAAGGACCACGACCGGTCCGAAATCAAGACACAATTATGGGAGTCACATTCTGGCAGCTAGTTCCAGCAGCGATCGGGCCTATGGTGATGACAATCGATTTGACGATCGGGATAGACCGCAATTGCAGACGCAAAAGCAAACGGTGGAACATTCACAAAAGTACTCCGACAAAAACAATGCAGCAATGCATCTGTTCTCTGGAGAAGACTACAACGAGGATGAGGAAGATGATGATGATGATTATCAATACGAAAGCAAT
This sequence comes from Eupeodes latifasciatus, assembly GCA_920104205.1. Taxonomy (NCBI): domain Eukaryota; kingdom Metazoa; phylum Arthropoda; class Insecta; order Diptera; family Syrphidae; genus Eupeodes; species Eupeodes latifasciatus. The sequence goes on from OV049925.1 coordinate 157,310,302, forward strand.
GACGAAGACGAACAGAACGAGGAGCCAGCTTTAGACAGTGAAAAGTGGAATAAAATCGATATTCAGGACCGAAGGAATAGAAGAGAACACTCTCCATCTGCAAAGCCCTGGGTTAGCATAAGTGATGTGAGTATCATCTTCTAATCTAAAATTCTATATAGTAAAGTAATTAAATTCTCTAACGATTGTAGCGCTATAATTCTTGGTTTGTTATTGTTATTTCCATTTTTTGCTTCTGCACTTAACTTTAATATGGTGCGTATATTAAACAGAAACAAAAAGAACAAAAACGCAAGACAAAGCATTAATAAAAGGAGGAATGAGTCTTTAAATCCAGACTCAGATCAACGTCTGTCGTCGCGTCTCGTATAGAGGCGAGTATTTTGTGATGTGTTAGATTTCAGCATCCGTATTTGTGTAGTGTGAGATCTCTTCAGCTTTGACTTCTTTGTTACTCGCATACACCACACTGTTTGGTCTTTGGTTTATTTATAACCGCCCACGATTGGTCACGTTTTTGATTAATCTCATGGGTGTGCATTCCACAATTTTGTGATGATTCCAAGTGTTCATTTTTATTGTGTCTTATAGGTGCTAGGTATGTTTTGAGGCTTTCCATCAGAATTTGCATATTAAATAAGGTATTAGAAATTTGTATTTTTAGTTCAACAATATTTTTTGGTTTTCAATGTTGAAATGTTTTTACACAACACAGCACCAGGAGTTCCTCAAACATTTAGGTTAACTTTAGAAACAAGAATTTATGCAGAAGTCTTTTGCTCAAGTAAACACATAACCTTTTTCAAGTTAGTAGTTGAAGAATAATACTTCCTCGTTATGGTTTCTAATCGAACTGTTTCTACATGAACCTCGAATTTACAAGACCATAATTTTTGAAGTCTGTAAGACAACAAATGATTTTACATAATAGAAGACAACATTCAAACTTGATGTTTCCAACTGAAAAGATCTTCAGTATTGTAATAAAATTTTCAAAAAAAATAAATTTTGTAAAATGGAAAGGTTTAAAGTATTTTAATAAACCAGGAAGCATATCCTTAAAACTTTCTCCTTTAATAAGACATACTATTTTGGAACACAAGCTGAAATTAACTTCATCGAAGAAACATTCATTCAGGGACAACATTCGATAAAAAGTAAATGTATGCTTTTTCAAAAGGAATTCTTTTAAAATCACTTATACCGTAAAATAAAAATAAAAAACTTCTTAATCCAAATCGTCATCATCATAAAAATGATTCTCCATTCAAACAATGCTATATATCCCTACCTTAGGTCTCGTCTATAAATGGTGAAAGAGAGTAAGCAAAATAAAATTGCACTAGCCCCTGGACCTGGACCTGGACTTGGCTATTAATTCCAAGAAAAGAATCTTTATGGAACAAAATGCACGATTCTAATCAACTATTCCTATAGCTTCATCAGTATCGTCACTTACAAAGACTACATATTCAAGCACTTCTCCTCCCGTGCGTCAGTCTGTGTTTGTACAAGTGTTGTATAATATTTTTCCATTTAGAATTTTTCTATATGTACCTAAAGCTAACCAGAAGGCTGCTTTTCAGGAACAAAACAAAATAACACTCATCCATATTTGTATCATATCACATGTTGCAGCATTCCATTTAAAAAACGAAAAAAGGTTTAGGGCATCTATTAATATCTATTACCCAAAGCAGTAAGGTTTAACTGAAAAGATAGTTTTTTTTTTCAATGTTACAATAGTTGCAACACATTACATACATACATATATTTTTCTATGTAAATAGACAGGGTGTTATTTTTGTTATATTCTGTATTGAGCTTTTTCAAGAAGTCAAATTTCAAAATAATTTGAACAGCTTCCACCTGTTTTGGCGGAAATACTCAGAATTTAATTGTTATTGTTTGAAGTTTGAATATTCAAACAACATATTTCCTATTATTGTTTTTCACAGATAGTGCAATAGGCGGGGAATACATAATGTTGCATTCTACATAACGTTGGTGGTCTTTATAAAATAAATAAATTGGGTGGCGCAACAGTCCGTTTGAGAACTAGGGCCTAGTGACTTACAACTCTCAACCATTCCTGTGTGCGAGTACTGTTGTCAGGGATGGAAGGGACCTACAGTTTTAAGCCGAATCCGAACGGCAAATTTGAGAAAGCACTTTTCATGACAAGAATTACTCTTGGAGAATTTGTCAATTCCTCGCAAGAGGCAGTACCCGTGAAAAAGCTTTAGATGGCATAGGCAGGGATCGAACCCAAGACCTCTTGCATGACAGTCGAACGCACTAACCATCATGCCACGGGTACTGGTGGTCTTTATGCTTAGTAAAATTATTGGTTCTGTATTTTTAAATGTCTGTTATTACAGTTTATTGTAAAAAAAAGGGGCTGGGATGCCACCCACACCGATAACGATAACTTTCCATTAATGCTCGTACAAATTAGAAATTGATATTCATATTTTTTAAAGCCAAATTTTAAAAGAGAATTTAAAGCTGTTTTCTGTCGAGTATTCTAATCGTTCAATTAAATTACTAGTGTTTTTGGTAGGAATAGATTTTTTTTAGAAATTAATCAAATGATAGATTTTTTTCAGAAATGTAGTCAATCGTTTTCTTAATTTTAAACACTTTAAACAACGCATCGAACTAATAAAGGTTTTTAACGTGTCCTAACGCATTTGTATGTTTTTTTATGTACATGAAGGTAGAGCATTCCATCCACTGCCCTGAAGATCGAGAGGTCCTAAGTCCAAATTCGGGGACAGCTAAAAATCATCTTCTCATCTTCAAGAAACATTTTTTTTTTAAAAGATAAAGAAATATTTTACTGTTTTTAAAATTAGTTTTTAGAATTAAAAAAAAGTATATTAAAGAGTCAACTCTCATTCTAAAACTCATTTTTAGAGTCGACTTCGAATATAAAAAGAGGCTGGGATGCGGCCCACACTGAAAACTTCCCATCCCGTCTGTCGATTTGTCTTGCTTCAAAGTTTGTAGGTTTTCGTGTTGGGTTAAAAAAGTTGTCAGTTGAATTATTCTTAAAAATTTTAAAATTACCAACAATATTTTTCATATAAAGAAATAGTTTAGTTTGAAAATCTAGTTTTGTTAAATAGATTTTTAGTGAAAAACAAATTTTTACCAATTTTAGTAGCATTTCATAAATTTTTACTAATTAGATGAATTAAATTAATTTGAGAGATATCAAGAACAGAACATCAATTTTTACCAAATTTGCGTACTATTTCTTGTAGATTTTATTTTTTTATGAAAAAATGGACTGTTGGATTTTTATAAAAAACCACTGAATATCGAAAACAATATTTTCTGTGAAATAAAAAAAGTTCGAAGACAATATTTTTAATTTTTGAAAAGCTATTTGAGTCGCAAGTAAATTTTTACCAAGTTTTAGTATTGTTTTTTTGTTAGGTTTTTATATTTTGTAAAAAAACTGTCAATTAGATTTTATCAAAATTTTACTGAATGTTGAAAACAATTTTTTTTAAAAGATAAAAGCCAATATCTCAAAGTTTTGAAAAGATATTTGCGTCGGAAATCAATTTTTACCAACTTTTGTTAAATTTTCTTTTACGTTTTTATTTATTGTAAAAAAACTGTCAACTCGATTTTTCTCAAAATTTTACTGCATGTTGACAACATTATTTTTCAAAAGATAAAAGTAGTTAAAACCCAATATCTCAAATTTTTAAAAAGATATTTGAGTCGAAAATCAATTTTTACCAACTTTTATTAATTTTTTGGTTTAGGTTTTTATTTTTTGTAAAAAAACTGTCAATTCGATTTTTCTCAAAATTTTTCCGAATGTTGAAAACAATAATTCTTATAAGTTAAAATTCGTTGGAAGCCATAATCTCAAAATTTTTGAAAAGATATTTGAGTCGAAAATCAATTTTTACCAACTTTTGTTAAATTTTCTTTTAAGATTTTATTTTTTGTAAGAAAACTATCAATTCGATTTTTTTCAAAATTTTACTGAATGTTGACAACAATATTTTTTGAAAGATAAAAGTAGTTTTAAGCCAATATCTCAAAGTTTTGAAAAGATATTTGAGTCGAAATTCAATTTTTACCAACTTTGAGTAATGTTTTTTTTAGGTTTTTATTTTTTATAAAAAAACTATCAATTCGATTTTTCTCAAAATTTTACCAGATGTCAAAAACATTATTCTTCGTTGCACAAAATTGTTTTGGAGATAAAATCATTTTGTATTCGTAAAATTTTCGAGGTGACAAATTTTTTTTCAGTTTTTTGATTTATAAAAAAAACTGTTAACTGGATTTTTTTCAAAAAAAATACTTGTTTGGTATCACGTTACAATATATTATATAAAATTTAATTCAAGTCTCTAGCATTTTTGGTTCGTAAGATATTAAGGGTTAACCAAAATTTTCACCTTTTTTTTAAACTGCTATGGTAAAAAAACCACCCACGCAATTTTCTTGAGAGCCCTTTCTGCATCTTTCTGCCTTATTATCTGTATAACAAAATTTATTTGAAGTCGATACCTCTTCTGGTTCTTGAGCTATGGACAACGAAAAAAACGTCGCGAACGTACGGACGTACGGACGTACGTACACACGCACGCACAGACATCTTTCTAAAAATCTTTTGTTTCGACTCTAGGGACCTTGAAACGTCGAGAAATATCAAAATTTTGAATTTGACAAATCGGACCCATTACAATAACTTCCTATGGGAAGTTAAAAATGATTTAGAGTAGGTTCTAAATTTTTTTTAATTTGTGCCAATATTTGTATGTGGTATCAAGATAATTCATTTAAAAACCAATTTTTTCAAACTTTTAGCAAACGTATTTTGTAATTATATTTTTTAATTTTTGCAAATAGAAAAGGTTTATATCGAAAACGTCATTTTTCATTGCATAAATTATTCTGGAGATAATATCATTTTCTGTTCGTAAAATATTCGAGATGACAAATATTAGTTTCAGGTTCTTTTGATTTATAAATAAAACTGTCAGTTAAATTTTTATTAAGTCCACTATCTCATCACAATGTGCGATATAAAATTTAACTGAAGTTTATAAAGCTATTAGTTCATGAAATATTTGTGGCTAAAGAATTTTGTCTTTTTCTTTTTTAATGTAATCATCTTTAAAACAAAATAAATTTGAAATTGATTTCTCTCTTGAGAATGGCCGACGAAAAAAATAAGCCTGGACACTTACGGACATATATTTACAATTTACATATTCTAGAGACCTTGAAATGTGTTATCAACTTGTATGTTCTTCTCAATAGAACACCCTGTTAATTGATTTTACTATCAATAAAGAGTAAGCAAAATTCTCCAGAGGGCTATAGCTCATCTATTTTATCGATGCTTTTAGTTTCTTATAGACTTTTTCATGGTTCTGGTTCGTGATTCGTAACAATACGCATATGAAATCACACTCAGCATTAATTCGACAACCATCAGCCACAAGTTTCCTATGTAGCCAAACCGCTCTACTTACCAAAGTGACAATAATCACTAGACACTGGCTAAGTCCCTCCATACGCCTTTGGGCTCTAATTCCTCCACATTGCCATTGAGGATAAAGTCATCATTATAATCAATATAGACATTTTCTTTTTCCAAATAAGGCATTTAAAAAATCTTTCTAATCCAGTTTTAGAAAAGTCTGCCTTCTTAATCTTTTCAGTACAAAATAATTTATTATTATTATTTCACAGAGGTGTTACTCAAATGGAAGGTAGAAACTCTAGTTAACCACCTTTTCTCCTTTATACTCTAAGGAAAGCTGGAAAATTATTATGAATTTATTTCAAACTCCTCCGTGACAAATTTTGTATTTGTTTTAAAAACTTTGTATGTTTATAGTTTAAGATAATTTTTGTAAGTCGCTCGAGGTCGAAACTTATATGTGCCTACTTTTTTGGAACTCATATACGAGTAGACTAAACAAAGACTGATGATGCGTGCTTCATATGAGGGAGCAATCTGTACAACCAAACCAACGCAATGATAGAAGTTATAATTAAAAGTAGTATCATCCAACCCATAAGGCCTGCGACGTACTGCGGTGTAATATTTGATTAGGCAGGCGAGGGGGCTTGTTTACTTTTGGTTTCTCTCCACTTACTCGTATATGTATGTACTTGTCAGAAAATGCCAAGTGCCGAGCCGACCTAGTAAACTGTCAACTGAATTAATTACAATAATAATAATTCTCCTGGGTATTTTAGTACGATTGCTTTTATTATAAGCTCAACTTTGTTGTTATTCGTACATCATCATATGATATGATATGATGCGATGCGATGAGATGAGATGACGGAGAAATTTAATTAAAACTGATTACAGTAATGTTCTTGTTCTTAATGTGAAAATGATATTTTTGTTTTCTATTTTATACTATTAGTGCTAATTTATGCAATAATGTACAACAAGAAAAACTTAATCGACTCTCTGAAGTCTCAACTCGAAATGTGTGATTCCAATTCATTTTCTAGTTATACATAGGTACATACGTTCATAAATAAATGTACATATTTGAGAGTCAATGACTGTGGTTCAATTATTATAAGTCATCGTTTGATGGAAAAAGTTTTCCACCAAGAGGCATAAGACGTTAAATTTATATTTATGACTATGTCTAACATCATTTTAATTGAGATTATGGATTTTCTAATTAAGGTCAAATTATTGATGGGAGAAAAGATGAGAACTGAATTCTTTTTTTTAAGAGGAGACCTATATGTCACATATGCATTTATGTATGTGAAGAAAACTATGAGGAATAAATGTACCTAAATTAATAAGCTATAAATTTGTCGTATCAAGTTATAATTAATTGGAACTAATATTTGCCTTAAGGACCGTGGTAGAAAGGGTGAAAAGGTCAAAAAAATTAATTTCGAAAATAGTAAAATTGAAATCGACTCCTATATCAGACCCAAAGTTTCGCAATCTATTACTGGACTCTTTCAAAGTATCTTATGAACTGAAAAGAGGAGGATGGGTAGGATATGTATAATAGCACAGAAATTCGGAATTGTTATGCCAAGTTGCTAATATGTATATTTATGCATAGTACAATGGTTTGCAATCGTACTTTTCATCATACACGTTATTAATACTTACTTACTTAAGGTGGCGCTACAGTCCTGTGTGAACTAGGGCCTTACCCAACAAACTTCTCCATCTAGCTCGGTCCCTAGCTAGATGTCTCCAGTTTCGCGCTCCGAATTGGGTGAGGTCACCTTCCACTTGTGCGCGCCACCTGATTCGCGGTCTTCCTCTACTGCGCTGTCCTGTTGGTGTGGATTCGAAGACTTTCCGGGCCGGAGCATTGGTTTCCATGCGCTCTACGTGACCTAGCCATCTTAGTCGTTGGACTTTTACCCTTCTTGCTAAGTCTACGTCGCTGTACAGCCCGTACAGCTCGTCGTTCCATCTTCTCCTCCACTCCCCTTCGATGCATACGGGACCGTAGATCACACGAAGAATCTTTCTCTCGAAACGACCCAAGGTGCTTTCATCCGCTTTTGTCAAAGTCCATGCTTCTGCACCGTATAGCAGGACGGGGATGATAAGGGTCTTATATAGCGACACTTTGGTCCTTCGAGAGAGAATTTTTCCACTCAATTGCTTTCTTAACCCAAAGAAACAGCGGTTAGCAAGAGTTATTCTTCGTTTGATCTCAGCGCTGGTGTTGTTTTCTGCGTTTACAGCGGAGCCTAGGTAGACGAAGTCCTTGACTACCTCAAAGTTACGTCTGTCGATGGTGACGTTTTGACCAAGACGTCGGTGTTGCAGGTCCTTTCTTGATGACAGCATGTACTTTGTTTTGCCCTCATTAACCGTTAAACCCATTTTTGCCGCCTCTGCCTCGATACTCACAAAAGCCCCATTGACATCACGCTGAGTTCTTCCGATTATGTCAATGTCATCAGCATATGCTAGTAATTGGACAGACTTTTGAAAGATAGTGCCTCTGGTGTTGACGTGTGAGCTTTGCACTATTCTTTCAAGTACGATGTTAAAAAAATCACATGACAGCGCATCACCTTGTCTAAAACCTTTTTTGACATCGAAAGGTTCAGTTAAGTTGTTTCCAACCTTTATGGAGCAGCGTGAATTCTCCATGGTCATCCTGCACAAACGGACGAGTTTGGCAGGGATGCCAAAACTAGACATGGCTCTATACAGTTCGTCCCTGTAGATACTGTCATATGCGGCCTTGAAATCGATGAAAAGATGGTGGGTGTCGATTTGGTGTTCTTGGGTTTTTTCCAGGATCTGCCGTAATGTGAATATTTGATCGACTGTGGACTTTCCTGGTCTAAAACCACACTGATAAGGACCTATCAGGTTGTTGACGATGGGCTTTAGACGTTCACATATTACGGCAGAGAAGATTTTATAAGCGATGTTAAGTAGACTGATTCCTCTATAATTGGTGCAGTTTAGAGGGTCTCCTTTTTTCAGGATCGGGCAAACAATACTGAGGTTCCATTCATCGGGCATGCTCTCTTCCGACCATATCTTACAGATAAGTTGGTGCATGCTCCTAACCAACTTATCTCCAGCTGCTTTAAAGAGCTCGGCATTCAAGCCATCCGCTCCATCGGCTTTGTTAGACTTCAGTTTAGATATAGCAATCTTTACTTCGTCTAAGTCGGGAGGACGGGATTGTTGGCTTTCGTCGTCTATGTTGAATGGATCATCCTGCCTGACAGCGGAATTCGGTGCGTCGTCGCCGTTATACAGTCTGCAGAAGTGGTCCTTCCATATCCTCAGCATTGACTGCGGTTCCATTATGATGTTTCCACTTTCGTCTTTGCAGCCTTCGGTTCTAGGTTTATGTACTTGTGAATTTCGTTTCACCTGTTCATAAAACTTTCGAACTTCGTTTCTGCTTTTAAACCTCTCAACATCTTCGACCGCACGCTTCTCATGCTCTCTCTTTTTCCTTCTGAGAAGTCGGTGTTCCTCTCGCCTCTTCTGCTCATAGAGCTCATGAGCAGCTCTCGTCCTTTTATGCAGCGCAGCCTTGCGTGCCTGTTGTTTGGCTGCATTTGCCTGCCGACATTCCTCATCAAACCAGGGGTTCCTTGTTGGTGGTCGCTTGAAACCCAGCACGTCAGAGGCGGCTTCTCTGAGTGCGTCTTGGCAATGTTGCCACTGGTTTTCTATACATTGTGTTGGCGGCACAGAACTTCGAGAGAGGTTGCTTGTAACTCGGTCGGAGAAGGATTTGGCGATCTCTTGCGATTGTAGCCGTTCGACGTTGTACCTTCTCCCAACATCTCCCTGTTTTGCCTTGGGCGTGGAAACCCGAAGTGCTACCTTGGCTACAACAAGGTAGTGGTCCGAGTCGATGTTAGCTCCTCGGAAAGTTCGGACATCCATGATGCTGGAAGCGTGTCTGGCGTCGATCGCAATATGGTCAATCTGGTTGACGGTAGATTGATCTGGAGATCTCCAAGTTCCTTTGTGGATGTTGAGGTGTGGAAAACGCGTACTGGCTACCATGACGTTTCGCCCCGCAGCAAAATCTATGAGCCTGAATCCGTTGTCGGAAGTGTTGTCGTGCAGGCTGTTTTTCCCGATTATTCCACCAAAGATGTCTTCCCTTCCTAGCTTGGCATTAAAATCGCCCAGGACAATTTTAATATCGTAGCTAGGACACTGCTCGTATGTTTTGTCTAAGAGCTCGAAGAACATATCTTTGGTGTTGTCATCCTTCTCATCTGTGGGGGCGTGCGCGCATATCAGGCTAATGTTGCCGAATTTAGCCTTGATGCGGATGGTCATGGAGGCGCTCGTTGATGCACCTATAGCTTAAGACTTGTTGCCTAAGTCTGGCTCCAATGACGAAGCCGCATCCAAATAAGCGCTGTTGGTTTTCTCGGTAGCAGTCACCATAGTAGATATCGCAGTTTTTCATCCTCTTTTTGCCCGGCCCATCCCATCGTATTTCCTGGATGGCGGTGATGTCTGCTTTATAGCAGTCTAGGGCCTCCGCTAATTCTTCGGCTGCACGTGGTCTGTTAAGGGACCTAACATTCCACGTGCATATCCGAAGTTCGTTGTCCTTAATTCGTTTGCGTTGGTTGTCAGCAGTAAATCCGTCCGTATCCGAGGCTTGTTGGTGCTTCGCAACTATAAGATTTTTAAGTGGTCAGGAAGTCAACCTGACGGCACAACCCCCAACCTGGAGGGCCAGATCCTTAGTATAACTCCAAGGACGAGGAGCCGGATAAACCGCTCCTTATAGGCCTGGGCTCCGAATAAGTCGTAGAAGCCCTATAAGGTGTTCACTAAGTAGTTCAACCTTACTGGAACTGTAGACGCCACCGTTGATTCCATCTCGGGAATTCCTCCGCTGCCGTCTGGATAAGGAGAGGTGCCTTAGTGGACGCACCTCTCCCCCCCTCTCTCGTTTGCTGCCCACAACAACTTTCCACTGGGGTTGGAACCCAATCTCCAGTTGAGGTACTAGGCACCCGATGTTCACCACGGGGAGGTGAGAGTAGGAGTTGATAGACAGAGGTTATTAATGCGTTTTATATTATTGGAGCGGGGGGGGGGGGAGTTGTAGGATGTATTCGGTAAGTGAATTTTCATTTTTTGAAAATGGGTTATTTTGTGTCGCTTTCCATTGCATATTCGTTAGCTTTCTCTTTATTTTTTAATTCATATGTTGGTACTTTTTGCCTTCATCAAATTTTTGATCATCAAATAATTAATAGCTTTTTAAAAAAAAAAAAAATCAATTAAATTTCAAATCACGTTCATTTTGTTTAACAAATTGTTTATTAAATGATGTGCAGGCTTTTATTTAACGGTACAATACCATCGAACAACACTTTTAACGCACGATTAATTATCAACTTTTCGCAAGCATAGTATTTAAATTTTCAAAATATTTTCATGGTCGTCTCTGCGCCGCGCCGCCATAAGCACTGAGCCTCTAGTCACACCCACAAATTGTAAGCATCAGAATAATAATAAATATTTCACCATTTCCGATTTGGTGGTGGGCACTCCCTGACCTAGTTTTCTCCCTCCTCGGGCTTGCACTTCAATTGAATTCAAATCTGTACAAAAATTCATCATGGGCAACTTAATAATTCTCGAAGATTTAACACGATTATAAAATAATAACAAAAAGCCAACAAAGCTTGAAATAAATCATTTTACACAATTGAAAATGATTAGAAGTATCTGTCAACAATGTAAAGATATGTATAAACAGCATATGAGGTAATTTATTCATATTTTAAATCCCTAAATTGTTGATTTTTCCAACCAACAATTGCAGCATAAATAATATGCAATTAAGTTTAATAACAAAAAAGTAAAAACAACAAAAACTCAAACACAATACGTGTTCCAAAAAAGGGTTTTCATTCAAAGAGCTTTTTTTCGGGAAATATAAATAATGCTACACACAAAAACAGGCACAAACACAAAGACAAAAAGACATATCAAGAAGCAAAACCAGGTCAAAATGTAGTACTTAGATAAGCAAAATTTGTCGTCTAGATAAACAACAAAATGGTTATTAACTTTTGGGAATAGCTTCTTAATGCGAGTATACAGAAAATTGTTTATTTTTGTCTCATGGTGATGCTGCGTTATAGAAAGGGAAGTGCTTTCGGCTATAACCTTTTTGCTTTTTTACACAAATTACACGAATTTTAGGCTCATTGATATAATAATTGCTAAACTTTTCTAAATGCCTATGAATTTGAATATGTACTTTGGAACTACTTAATATAGCGTACGAGTTTTCTAAACTGGTTGTAGGTACACATTTCTTCTTGTTTCTGATGTTTGTTTTAATTTAAAGGGTATTTATAGGAGTTGCATGAATTAAGGTTTCTCTTTAAAGGAAGATTTTTGTACTGAAATCTAAAAAGTAAGTATAATTATAGCTGTAGGTACTCAAAAACTATAATTTCAATATTTAGAAATAGGCGAAACAAATTTGTTGTTGCAATACCCTAACTTCTCATTAGACCCTGCTGTTTATTAAGTTCGTAAAAGGGCTTATTTCTAAAATCTGTTTGACGAAAATGTCAAATTTATTTGTTAGCTTGCTTTTTACAAAATAGTATTTAGAAATTAAAAAATATTGAAAGTTTGTTAAAGTGGTCGTAAAATAAGTTTTTCTACAAACAACCCAATCACAAGACAATCAGAAAAAAGTTCTAATAAAACTTAATATCTCATCTATAGTCATCATCAATTGGGTAAACTTTAATATAGGGTTTCACTTTCATATAATTGTTTATTTAATAATTAAATGGTTAAATATTTATATCCAAAAGAAATATAGCACATTTTACTTTTCAAGTATATACATAATGGTCATAATGGTAACGTGACATTTTCTGAAAGATTATTATGGGTCTTCTGGTTTACAAATTACTCTTTATTCTAAAAAAGCTTTCCCTTCTTTTATATCGACAGATAACGTCTCGTCGTCGTAGTACATTGTCTAGAGTCAATCCCTTGAATTGAATAATGACTTCTTATTTTAATTCTGTCAGCATAATAATAACGAATTTTCTCTATAAAATCACAATATCGGTCATGGTATTTAGTTTCTGAAAGGCTATTAAAAATTTGAATATCAAAAGTTATGACAAAAAGACCGCTGCGGGCTGTGTTGAAAAATAGCTTTATTGCCGCCATATCGCCACAAAGGAAAGTGGTGGTGGAAATCTGGTTGTTAAGAATCAAAACAGATTTTTACAACTCATTTTTTTTAGAGTTGTCTGGTATAATAAAAGATGATTCTAAAAACAAATATAGTCGTAAAATGTGCGGTGTTAGTTTTAGGTTAAGTTATAAAATCAATCATATTTATTGAGAATAAGGTTTATGAATAAATAATACAAATTTTATTGAAAGTTCCATTAAAGAATAATAATTTCCTAGACATAAAAAGTTGTTATTATTTCGTAATTCAGTTTTTTAAAATTTTGTTTTTGAGTTTACATCAGGAAATAAAAGTACGTTTGTTTTGTACCAGAGTTCCTTTTTTATTTTCAAAATCAAAAATACTAGAATGTATTGTTTAAAAATATTATTGTCAAAATTAACACTAAAATGACTTCAATAATTCAACATGCCATCCAAATCAAAGCAAAAGAAAATAAACTCATAGCTTTTTCTGTGTGGTTTTAAAAAGGTTTTCAAAAACTTAAAGTATCATATCGACGTTTAAAAAAAGTATCGATATCAACTAAAAAAAAAAAGAATATTAACTTCACTTTTACTAGAAAAAAAAATGGGACTCAACTCAAAATAAAAATTAGAGTTCTGAAATTTATTTTTATCGATATCGATTCATGTAATTTTCTTTCGAAATTAAAATAAAGAGAGTTTCCGTGTGCTACATTTAAATTTTTGCAATTTTCAAGTGATCTGAGATCGACTAGATTATTTGGTAGGATTTAAATTCGACAAGAGTAAATTCTTTTCAAGCATAAGTTTTTTCAATTGTACAAAATGAAGGTTAACCTTTTAAATAGACTTGATTAGTAGAAAGTTGCAGTTAAAACATTTAAAATGATTTTTCAGCAAAGGAAATGTCTCCCCTATATCAACAATGTTCCTTAAAACTTTCAAGTCACATTTTCGACTGTGCTTCGACTCATAACAACATCGGAGTTTTTTCCAAGCGCTTTTGGAAAACTACCTTCCGCAAAGAAACGCAAATCTGCAGCTAACTGTAATGGACATCAGCAGAACATACGAAATTATACAAATTATGAACATCAACTTTGGTGAATTCAAGTACCTTGGAGTTTTATTTACATCGAACTTAAACTTTGGCAAGCATGCAAAGGATAAAAGCACTGAAGCTAAGCTGGCGCTAAATATCTTGTGGAAAAGGTTCTTTGCTAACCAAAACATTGACCATTCAACAAAATATCAAGTGTTTAGTGCTACAGTGAACACTTGCATGTGCTATGGGGTGCAAGCCTTTGGTGTTACGCCCTTCGAAGAATTTGAAGCTGTTCAAAGATTTTTCTTCAAACGAATATTTCGGTTACCGAATTCAGCACCAACCTATGCAATACACGTGGAATCTGGCTTACCACCCATCTACATTAACAACTTAAAAGCGCATGCAGACTATTTAATAAAAAAAACTATTTAAAATAATGATGAGGAGAAATAATACCAGTCTTCATAAATCAATGCTGTTGAGACAACTGCAATTGAATCAGTATCCTTTTAGGGAGTGGCATCAGTTGGCCCTGTCCAATGACCTTTCTCTGTCTTTAACAGAGGCGAACGTTTTCTAATGGCACAATATACTTACATCGATTATTGATAAGACCGATGAAAGGATATATGACCAGCACCTAACCAGAGCTTCTTCGTCAACCTCGAGGTTATTCTACAAGAACCTTAACCATAAAATTCTAACTGAGAATACCTATTTCAACATTAAGTACTCGTCTGAGGCTATAAGTACCATTTTCAGAGCAAGAGTAGAAATCCTTAATCCGAATTACATACATCCCTCATAGAACTGATCTTCAGCAAACTTGTGATTTATGCAACAGAAGAGAATGTGATGATGTTTACCACTTCATTGCTATTTGCCCTATATTACAAGAAATTCGGCGCTTCTGTTTTCAAGAAAGTTTGATATCACCCAATAACTTGTATGAAATATTAAATGGTGGTCGTGGTTGGTCTAATCTATACAAATTTTGCAAATACGCTTTAGATTATCGGAATAGTTTTTGAAAATTGTATTCTCTTAATATTTCTTCAAATTATTACTTTTTATGTGGCAAATCATTAAAATTGCAAAAACTTCAGGGTTATCGCTCTCCCATTATTTATTTATTTATCTTATACTTATGTTTGTCGCTCTAAATCAATTAAAATATTCACTTCTTATATTGTGTATCATCAAAATTTTGAAAACCTAAGAACCACACAGACTAAATATTAACGAAAATTAAAAGTTTTTGATTTAAAAAAAAAAAAAAAAAAAAAAAAAAAAAACAACATACTCGTATGCAAATCATTTTGTAAAATTATTGTTTATTACATGATTTTTTTTTATTTTTCTATTACTTATTCATGAAATGTCATATCCGGCAGACGGCAGATAGCCATGTCCGTATTCTTAAGATTATAATTGTATCAACATCGAATCGAAAAAATAAAGAATTTATCTATATATCTATGAACATCAACTTTGGCAATTGTTTATTGAATGCTGCGATATAATGTATTTAGCTGTTTCATTTTCGATGCCGTGAAATAAGGTCAAGTGAAATAAGACCAACTTTCGAAAGTCGGCCTAGATGTACTTTACAAAAGTGAAATAAGGCTAAGTTCCTGTAGTTGGTCCTATTGCATTTTGACAAATTGAAATAAGGCCAAATTATTTAGAGAAATATGCAAACCATATTGTTGAAAATGAAATAAGACCAACTTGACTGTATTTCACTTTGTTAAAGTTCGATAAGACCAACTGTTGGAAACTGGCTTTATTATACTTTACAAAAGTGAAATAAGGCAAATGCTTGAAATTTAGGCTCATTTCACTTGGCTTTATTTCACTGCACTTTTATTTACACTTTGACTAAATTCGAAAAGATTTCGAAGACGTGAAATCAATCGAAAGATAGAAACCTAAAAACGATTTAACCAGATTTTCGGAAACCTAACTGTAGATATAATGATTTCGGTTTCAAAAATAAAAAATAAAACAAAGCTTCAAATTATTTAGGTAATAAACTTAATAATAAACGTAGTTAAGCAACATGATGACGAACAATTTAATGTTCGTTTTAGATACATATGTACATCATCAAAAGTAAGAGTATTTGTTAAAACGCCTTAACATTGGATTTGCTTCCTTTCCTATTATTTAAGAAAACTATGAGATATGTCTTAAAATTAAAGACATTTGTCCATTTAAAAGAATCAATAAGTTAGTACGTAACATCATAACAGACTCTCAAGTTTATAAATGAGGTGATTTTCAGATTTTGTCAACTCAAAAATTATAATCATTAATTAAAAAACTTAGACAAGAAAAGACAATTTAATGTCAAACAAAGAAAAGTAAAATGTATATTATATACATATTTATATTTATCTTATAGAAATTTGGATAGAAATAAATCTCTCTGAATCTCTCAACAGAAAAACAGACCTATCTCTGAATATACTTAAAATATAAAAGAAGGTAGACAAAGAGTTGATGAATTTGTTGGATTGTTATAGTTTCGAGGTTTGGAATTTTTGTTTCTTAGTCAAATACTTTTTTGATGATACTCGTATTTTGTGTATAAAGTTTTTGTCAATTTAAGTTTAAAGTGGATTATGTATTTGCCTTAGCAGTATAATTAAATAAATCATTGGAGCATTTCATAATTATTATTTTTGTAAAAAAGTAAACGAAATCTATACAATTTATTAGTGTATGGGTGGTACAAAACCTACAATAGCACTCTGTGTGAGGTCAAGGATGTTTAGGTACCTTCTTCAGTTGAGAGCGGTCTTCTTACAACGTCTTAAAAAACTTGTTGGTTATAATCCTCGTAAGTAATGTTTATGTCATCCTTTTGGGTATTTCTTAAATCCAGATGTTCATACTTTTTAATATTTATTGTTTTTTTTTTAATAAATAAATTAGTTATTATTACTTCAATTACTACTAGCCTTGTATTTTCATTCATTCAGACCAAAACCAATAATTATAAAGAAAACCTATTTCCTGTACTTTTAACTTCACAAAACAACTCACTTCTCCCTTAAGATCGTTAAGTTGTAATTCGAGAAAGCTTTTAGCTCCTTTTTCATAATTATGTAAATTATGCCTATTATTATAAAACCTTCCATATTTTCCAAATGTGTGGCTCTTTTAAGATGTTACAAAAATAAAGGGTTAATGTTGTTTAAAATTAAGATATACACACACATTATATAAAGCTACTCTAGTTAGACAAATATCTTAGAAAATATGAACTTGGAGTATAATGTACAAATTTTTGAAAAATAAACATGGAGAAATGAGAAAATATATTATATCAAAATCACCTTCAATATACATTATTAAAAATTGTAAAATGTCAGAAACAGCTCCCCCCGCAAATAACAATCAGAAAAAGTGTTGTAAAAGCCTGCTCACTCTTCTATAAAAATCGACTTCCATAAGAGAGGAAAGTAAATATAAGAACAAAAAATCATCACGAACTGGCACAAAACGACTAGGCCGTAAAAATAACAAAACCATCAAGAGACCCTTTTTGCGGTATTGAGGTTCACTTCAGGAAAGCACCAAGGTAAGCGGGAGCAAAATAAAATAAATGTATGCATCTCAGTACAGTAAAGTACATACCTCTACCACATATGTATGTGTATATGCAAGTACAATATGCCACCATCTATATACCACCTGTTCACGCTGAAGTTGCATGCAAAGGACTTAACCCCGTCGCTTTATTTCGATTCACAGCACTAAAGGCTTACTTTGCAGCTAGACCTCCTCTGAGTCGTTAAACTCCTTTCGTATGCACGTTCACTTTGAAGACCAACATGAATAAAACAGGAGAAATAACGTTACAGAATATTCCATCAGAAAATCGCGGGCAGTTCACGATGTTGGTAGGAAGGCTTAGAGCAGTTTTACAAAGGATGTCTGTGCTTATGTGTACTTTGGAGGTAGAAATAACAACTGTGTTATGGTTTCTAAGGTTGCCAAAGTAATGCTTCGAGAATTTTTAAGTTTCTTTATAATTTGTTTTTCAAATAGAATTATGCAAAACTTTACTAATTTTGTTGAAAATATGGGTTATATAACCTCTAAATTTTAGGTAGTCTCTTTATGAATATGTTTAACTTTATGATGGAAAGTTTGTTTTTTTCTTGAATAAACGAATAATTTATTAAAAAAGCTTGTCATTTTGTAACTCGATTTTTATTTAATAAAATTAAAACTTCATCGAGTTATTTCTTCGAAAAATCCAAAAACTTTAATAAAGTTGGCAGTTTGAAGAAAAACATTGACAAAAGTGATATTTATTGCATTTAGTTTCAGAAACATTGGAAAGAAAGTCAATAATGCTATTATGTTATTTTGTTAAATTTTAGAAAACGTTGCCATTGTTGTAAAAATTGAATATGTGTATTGAAATCAAAGATCATCAAAATTATTAAAGGATGTAACAGTTTTCCGTTTGAAATAGGGTCCAAAACTTTTGATTTTAAATTAATTTCAGCATTTTGTGAAGAATTAGGACTTTAGACTATTGATAAATATTCTTTGAGTGACACCAATAGTAGTTTTTAAGTGCACCTTTCACTCGAAATGAAATTGAATAAAATATTCTTCTTTTAAGACTGATCAAAGCTTTTATATTGATTTTAATTCAATGATTTTTGGAAGTTTCCAAAATCAATTGAAATATGGTCACTGAAAACAAGTTAAGTCGTTTTTTAACTTCCATTTCGATCAATATCTAGAACCTAGCTGTAAAGAGTTTCAAACGAAGTTGAGATATGTATGTACCAGTACCATTATTCATTTCATCCATCAGTTAAAAAAAAAAAAACTTACATACTTGGCAATATTATTCCTTGTAAGGAAAACCTATGTTACTATGTTACCTAAATAAAATTTCAATATAGCAATAGCTACTTTAATAGCTAATGTTTGAAACAGCAACGCAAGTAGGTTCCTTTTCAGTTTTAGACAATTCTTTCCGGGCCGAATATTTTGCTTGCAGGTTTTCGTTCTCATCTCAAAATGAAACTTTCATTTACATAATATACGATTTTTTAAAGAACTTATTTGAGTAAACTATTTCTTGAATGTCTCCTTTATTTTTTTCTTCTTATCCCCGACATCTTTCTAGGGGAGATATGACCAAATTTATCTTCTTGTAGACGAAGATGGTTGTTTGCATTGAATGGACATTATGTGTACTAAAAAAAACAGCAAACTTTCGTTTTGAAGCCAAATCAACACTCCCCACATCTTATACCTAGAAGGATGAGTTTTCTCATTCGACCCAAATTCATATAGAAAAGAGGGAAAAATAAAATGCTGGTTTGATGGTATTTACCTTTTGGCAATTATTTCCTTTTTCAGTTTCGGGCAATAACTGATGAAGGATAAATTGTTTTGAAAAACAGAAAACCAGCACAACAACCGGTTCCTGTTCAATAATGGTTAAAGTTTTAGTTTCTGTAGAGTTTCCGCTTTCAAAACTATAATATGATGAATAGCTTAACAACACCCCCCCCAACCCCCTTTAAAATTGTAATTCTATGAAATTGCTTCTGTTTTTTGAGAAATAAATACAGCTGAAACTTTATTTCCTTGATACGAAAATGGTTGGTAATCTCGTAAATTTGTTTGCATTGAAAAATAACTTTCGTATAAATAAAATAGTTTATAAATATCCGATTTAAAATGAAAATAAATAAACAATCAGGATAACTATATTGATCCATCGATACTTTAGATATTTTATTTTTTTATAAACTCCAGAGGGTAAAAAGTCCATAGACCAAAAGTTCATAATGCATTCGGGGGGGTTAAAAGTCCAGAGAGGACTTGGGGGGGGGTCAAAAGTCCAGTTCATAAATGCACAATGAACTTAAAATTCACCCAAATGTTCATAAGAAAGTAGGTCGTCATTTCAAATATTTTTAAGAAAAAGGTTCACAAGATCATATTTTAGCCAAACATTTTTTTTTAGAAAAAAGGTCAAAAGACCATATTTGAGCCCAGCAAACCAATGAATATCAATAAAAAATAGAAATAAGAGAAAATGGCAAACATTTTTTTCTAGCTCAAATTGAAAAAGAACCAGACTTTTTTTTGGAAAATAAGTCACAAATGTGGGAAATTGTGCCACACTGAAATGAAAAGAAAGCTAAATGAAAATAAGGCTAACAAATTTAATAATTCATATTCTGGCTAATGCAAATCTCTAGATATAAGTATTGCAATCAAAAATTATGTATTACGACGTGTTAACAATGAGTCAATGTTTGCACGACGCGATGTCATGCATAATTTTGTATCATAGACTCAACTTAGTGGGACAAAAATACATAAAAGATGAGTCAGTAGTTCACAAGAGCTATTGGCCCACTTGGGAGGGTAATAATTTCATATTGCATTTATAGACTTTTAACCCTGCGCAGTCTTGTAACATTTAAATTTCTCTAAAAAGTCTTAGTGAAGGTATAAGGCTTCACGTAAGTGAGTCATATTTTCTTTCTCATCATCGTTATTCTATCGAAATCCTTAACAAATTCATTTTTAAAATGAATAACATCCATTACGACGAACTATCATCACATTTACATTAAATCCAAATAAATCAACCATAAGCCCGGCAAAGAGAAGGAAGCATAATAATAATTGACGTACAGACCCTCCAAGTTGTAAGTGTGAACATTCCAATTGAAAGTCGTGATTATAATACGTAGAGGATGGTGACAACTGTTATATGAGATTGTTGTCACCCTGCGGCCGGCAATCCATCAGACAAAACGGCATAGGTTCTACATTAGCATATATAATATACAATTGTTATGCATTTCAGTCCGATAGGTACCTATCTATACTCTACTCAAGCCTTACTTACGTATTGTTCGGTATGCCTTAAAGCGTTTAAATATTCTCATTGTATAGTTACGATACAAAATGTATGTTATTTTTAATGAATCACTAGACAACTGAACGCTACTTGTGTATTGTGACCCTTCTCGTCACGGACTTTTTTTTAGAAGAATTCGGATGTAATTTATTTGAATAAAGGGTTATTTATGACCACCCATTATCACCCAGTGTAACGTGGCCAATAAAAATGTTGTGGTCGGGTTACATTCAAAATTTAATATAATTTCTCCTCGTAAATCAAAAGTGTATTGATTATTAAAATTTATTCAATTTTAAATTCTTTAAAAAACATTCGAAATAATTGAAAAATAAATAATAAAAATAAACAAAAGTATTTGAAATTAACCTACTTATAAAAATGATGAGTGCATATTCTTCATTTCTACAAGTTCCAAAATAGGATACACATATTTTCATGATTCATTTTAATACAAAACAAAAATAACACAACTTCACTTCAAATGACATTTGTTGTGAAAGTTTTTTTTTCAAGAAATGCTGAAAACATCGTGAAGCCTCCTCTCACGCGTTTATAAACGAAAACACCACGCGGCAAAGGGACAAGAAATAAAGAAACTGCTCAAGATGCATGACATTAAGAAGCATATGCGGAAAGGTTTCATAGAAAACCATGCATTCAATTATGTCTACTCAATTAACTATGCTGGTCATTCAATCTTTTCTTGTGTAAATGAATTGTCAAAAGGCGCCCGCCGCCGCCGCCGCCGCCAATAACATTACCTACGTTTTACGAGTAAGGCCAAACTGTTGCCGTTGACTTGTTGAAAGAATGCACAATAAAAGAGCTCTGGTTTCTTTTTTGTTATATAAAATAATAGTGTAGGTACTGGAACCTTTAACGAGTGATGTTAAACATTTAATAAACTATATATAACCGGAAAACATGATGGAAGTGTATATGGAACTTGCCTTAACAACAGAAAATAAAAACTCAATCCCACCCTTTTTGATGTTATTTTTATTTTGTTTAAAAAAGTTAATCCGCTGAAAATCGATTATCTTAAAATCAGCTTTTGTAATTACATTAGTGTTCTATTTTTTTGTTTTTTTCCAACAAATTACCTTTATGGTAGCAGAGCCATCAACTATTTGAACTGTTTAAAGGGGGAAAAGCTATAATACCATCAATTTTTGTCTGTTTTTTGAAACAAGAACAAAATTATTTTCCCGATATACGATTTTCGAAGCAAAATCCAAATCAGATTATATCTACAATATGTAGATTTATATGTTTTTAGGTACCTGGGAGGCATGCACCCATATGCAATCAGGTGCTGCATTTACAGCGGCGGCGTGAAGATACGAGCTTGTTTATTTTTTATGCTTTCAATCGACATACTTTTCATACTGAACTGAGTTAAAAATAGTTTCAAAATACAAAAAATATGTATAAAAATAAGGAATGGAATATTCATCTTTTTTAAATTAATTTTCCATGCTCGATTGCATACTTTTGACAAAATTTTCAATTTATTCAAGATACGGAAAATATGTATTTATGTAAATGAATTTATTCTTAACTGAAATATGGGCGTATTTTTAAAAGTTTTTGACATATTTTGTAGAAAATGTAACATTTTAAAGCATTTTCAGCATGATACCATGTTGGAAAATAGGTTTAGTAATTTTAAACTAAATTTGCATCGTTCTCTTGTTTTGACATTTTATTAAAATTATGTCAGAAAAGGTTTGTTTATAAATTGTTTTTGTAACGTTCAGTTGAAGTTACAATTTGTATACTGCGTCAAGCGTTCAGTTGGAGTTAAAATCTTTATTTTGCCTCAAGCTCACAGTTTAATATCAGGCTGTTCAACATTTTGCTATAATTAATGGAATATTAAGTATGTTTATATGTATTTTAGTTTAGAATATTGATAAATCGGATGCTATTGAGTTTTTAAAAATAAAAATAAAAGCTGGTTCTACTCTTAACTTTGTTGTGTAAAAAAGACATCAAAATGCTTAGAGTTGGTACGAGAAATAAAGTAATTACACCAGATTATAATTATTATTTAATATCAATAAAATACAAAGTGCAATTGGTGTACAGAAACTCAACTCAAAGAAAAAAGAAACAAATATGAGGGATGTTTTGTTTATATTAAACAAACAAAATAAAAAGCTTGTAGTCAGCCTGTACTTCGACACCTACAGGTTTGAAGCTGTATATAATATTGAATATATATAATATTTTTCAAACTTATAATTTTAAGTTATATGCTAGTAGCAGTTTCTAATATTTGTTTTTAATACAAAATAAATAGAAGGGGACGTTTAGAAAAAGCTCATGATTATTTTTATTTTAAAAAATACGCTGTTCATTAAAGAAATTATTTGTTTAGTTTTTGGTCTATTTATTATAAGCTGCAGTTCATGGCACATTTATAAAAGCCTTAGGGTAATTGTTATAGAGATGCCGCGGTTTTTGAAAATTTAATTTAGTTTTTTTTTACAACCGTAAAGTATTTTAAATAGTATTTATTTTTATTTAACACTTAAAACTATGAAACTAGACAAAACGCACTTTAACTTGTTTCCGCAGGGACTTTTAACTTCTACCAATTGCATGCACCTCCTTTTTGGTTAAATACTTAAGGAACAAAAAGTAAAACAAAGTTTTGACCGGAAGTATGAATTAAGCTGAGTGCGGCATCTCTTCCAGAATTACCCCAATGCTTATTTTATTATAATTTAATATGCATCAAAATCGAGGATAACTCATTTTAAGTGAATTTTATTTTTTTATTCAATAACTGCTTATTGTCTAATAATCAATAAAATAAAAAGTTTCATTTATTTAATTTACTTAATTAAAATTAAATCAACCACCCCTACTTAACATTAAATTGGCATAAATGCCAATGTCTTTCCTTCCTCGAGTGAGCCATAACTTTCAAGGTTAGGAAATTCATGAAAATGCAAAATACCCTCTACTCCTTTATTTTAATATCACTTAAGTTTGAAGTGCTTTAATACTTTAATGTAATTAATCATTGAGCATAGGGATGATGTAAGCTTAGTTAAAACCCATTAAGTTGTTGTTTTATTTTTCCACGCAATTTGAATTATGTGCACTCGGGCGTATGCGCACTTTTTTTAATTGATATTATTATTATATTATCATCCTATTTGTCAGTGGGTGTTAAGTTGTTTCAAGCGTTGTATGAATGCATGAAAAGTGGGACTATGCACCATTAACATACAAAAAGTATCAAAATATAAATAGAATAAAAATATAAGTTTTTCAAATTTACATTGCAAACAAATAGTTTATCTGGATCAAATATTCAATTTTGTAACTTTTATTTTGATACTATAATCTTTATAATAGCTTTGAAAAAGTTACTTTAACTTGTACGTTCAAACTTATACAAAGTAGTTATGTATTTCAGTTCCCGTGCTCAGGTCAACTACATCATTAAATAAGAATGATTTTGGCTCAAATGAAACAGCCTAGAAAATTATTATTTCATGGTAAAGTTCACCTTCACACGGGAACCGAAAAAATAAGTTTTTATTTATAAATAAGGCAAGAAGTTAGCTAGTAGTAGCTTAGTTATAATTTATTCTACTCATATCAGAAGTGAAAATTTTTCTTAATGTTATAAATTCTATAAAAATATAAGTTTTTGTATTTTTTTTTTCAATTAAATCAAATTTTCCTGCATTTTTGAACGAACAATATCAAACTTATAAAGATTATCCTGAAAATGGTGTTATTATTATTTTTTATTTTCGAAATGTTAATAAATATATGTGAGCATTATAGTTCAGCTCTACTGAACCTCAGATTTAGTTGTTTAATTGTTTGAGCTAAGGCTAATATTTTTGTTTTTGAGAATACAAACAAAAAACATTTTTGTTTAGAATCATAAACTTTCAAAGGTTTTTCCCTCTCTCACCTATTTTATAAAACATACATACACAAAAACTGGTATTTTTCAGAGAATTTTAAACTACACGGATAAAATGCTTCAATTCAAAACCACAAATTTACCCGCATTCTATTTTATAGAAACGAGCTTTTCATTGATTGAAACTCAAACAAAACAAAATACGTACAAAACTTGAAGCAAATAAAAAGAAAGAAAAACAGAATTTTCTACTAACCGAATTGCAAGCTATATGAAAGTTATGAGCCAAGTTCCTTTCATTCTACATCAGAAATGTTTACTGGATGCTATGCCAAATTTTGAGTTTATATTTTCTTTTTGTTTTTCTTATTTTTTCTTCGTGTAATTCGCTTGAATTTATGATGGTTTGTTTAAGTATACTCGTACATACATACATGTAAGATAGGTAGGTAGATATGAGTTTGAATGTGAGGGCAGAACTTTGTAAGCAATTAGCACTTACATTTTCCAAGTGAAAACAATTCAATTGAATACAAAACTTTAAAGTTTGGTGCACGAACAATTAGTATTCCAATGTGATTTCGCATTTTCGGGGATTCATACTCGTATATAAAAATCCAATTATGGGCTTACAAAAGAATACAACATAACTTGTTTTAAATGTGGTGAATATCGCACATTCACTGCTTTCGAATGTTTTTTTTTGTTAGTAGGGCACGTTCTAAAAACACTAAAACGGCGGCATAGTGATTCATGGTGGGCAATTTAGATTTTATTGATAAAGCTCAAATTTAAAGGGTCACTGATTTTTTCCATTCTTGCTGCTTTCACTCAACCTCGTGTTTTAACTTTACTTGACCATTTGCAAAAGACTTGCAAGATGAATCAGCACACGTTAATGTTATGAAGGGCTTACCACAAAGGGGTACAATTTTGAAAAGACCGCTTTTTGAGTAGTTGTCACTTTTGAAGATTTCGTCTTGATACATTTGAGAGATAAAGACTATGCCATTACTAAAAATGGAATATTCTTTATCGATACATTAAATTTTTTAATTTCATTACAAACATGGCACTACGGAACGATATCGCAATTTTTTAGATTTTTATTGACATTTCTTTACAATTAAATAAACATCAGTTTATTCCTTTTAAAAAATAACCTTTTTTAATATCAAAATAAATCTTGGCACCTATTTGACCAAACACTTTTCACTTCGCAATTTTGTACTTTTACGTTTACGTTTCACCAAACCCAAATTTGCAAAGAGGAAATTATTTAATTGAAAAGTTTTGATTTTTGGAAAATACGTTTCACCAAATTCAAATTTGTAAAGTGCAGTCTTTTATGAAAAGTTAAAAATTTTGTTATTTTGCAAAGTATTTGTTTTGTTTCACCAAAACAATAAACTTTGCAAATAATATTTAAAATTTTGGAAAGCTTTTCAGTAATATGTAAAGAGAAATATTCAGTTTCAAATACGAGTTTCTTTTGAAACAAAAATGTCGAAAACCGTTAAGAAATTAAATGTATGATGAAGAAGTAAATAATATTTAACAAGATAAGTACATAGGCTATTTTTTTAAATTTTGACAAATTTAACAAAGAACATGAATGTTGAATTTTAGGGTTAACGCCTTTATTCATGTCTAATTCATTCCATCGACATCGTAGCCTTCAATGGAATTTGACTTTTGCTTTGAATGATATTAATTTTTTGCAACGTTGCAAAGAGAAAAGTGTTTAGTGAAATAGGCCCCTGGTATTGATTCACATTGTTGTCTAAGCTCTTGATTAACCAAATACACATATTTGTCATATATATCAATTTTTTAAAGAATTTATTCTTGAAAGTCTGACCAGTAGCGTATACTTGTATTGACACCAATTAGCCATGAAATTTATTAAACCCACCAAAATTGTTGCTATTTTAATTTTGTAAATTCCTTCCACAATTTAAGGGAAGAACTTTCAAACTAATTTTAAATCCGATTTGCCGAAAAATATCAGCACGCAAAATAACATCCAACAAATTTCAAGAGATTTTCGACCTTCATCAAGTACTCAGGGTTTCATTGGATTTTTATGAGCTGAGTTTGTTTATTTAAGGTTTTTGTTTTGAAAGTCCTAACACAACAAGTTGCTGTTTTACTTTGAAATTCCATCCTTGGTTAAAAACGTATCAACCAACCTTTGATCTTTTTTCGTTAACATTGAAATAAAAATCGAAATCGAGATTTTAGTCTTTTCCTTCCTTAAAGCCAATCCAACTTAACATTGTTGCCTATGATTTTATTTTTTATTTTTGTTGTCAACATATTGTTTGCTTTCACTTTTTGGTTTACAATGTGTTGCATAGAGGTAGACACATACGATGCTTTCACCGTATATTAATTAATCCTTAAACTATTGAAAACTCATATTAGACATTCTTCGGTTTCACATTCATCATACATATATGGACAAATAAATAAAAGTTTTATCATGGAGATTAAACAGTCTCGGATACAGGTTTTAACCTTAATGTTTTTCTGCTTTGTTGATTCAAAAATTTTATTGCATTATTGATTTATTGAATTTACAATGGATTATACGCACTTTCAACTCTTGAATGAAATCGTATTCTTATTCAGTGATAATGATGACGGAGCAGCCAACTTTTTTATTTATTTCGAATTTGAAACTTCTGTTTGAATTATTGTAGAATACAAAATTAATGAGTTTTTACAAGCGTAAAGTTTTGACATCTCATTGCTAATAATTTATTCCTCCAAAGGAAATAACAAGAGTAAAGTTGTAAATGCAGAGAACTAGATTTTCTTAGAGGTATATATTTCAATAAATTTATTTGGAATATATTAAAATTATATTAAAAAATACAACTTCATTTTAAGCATTAAAAGGGTGTTTTTTTTAGCAGCCTGAGCAGTTTCTATGGCTGTTGTCTATGTTTTGACAGCTGAAAATGTGAACCTGTATTGACATTCCTGCTCAGTAAGGTTGGGCAATTTATTAGAAATCGTCTAACGCCAAAACAACGTTTCCAAATTGTGGAAATTTACACTCCGTGCAGTAAATGTTTTTTGGTTGGGTAAATGATGTTTGTTAAATCATTTGTTTATGGAGATAAACCAGCAACTCTTAAAGCTTTGATGTGAAATATTAAAGCTGCCATTGGAATCGTCCCGGCCAGATTTATTGGAAAACTAGGGACAAATTGGACTGATCCAACAGACTATGTTACTATGACCCAATAAAATATTTAAATTAATTCCAATAATTTTTCTGTATGATATTATTATTGAAGGTTTGCAAGCTCTTAAAAATTTTTTAACTCTCCTTATCCTTATTATTATTATGAGTGAAAAAACTCCATTATTGTATTGTGTAAGACTTTCCATCCAAACTCAACTGTAAACGTACGGGTTTGTATGTAATTGAACCTAAATATTGTAAGGTATGTGCGCCTCATATCCATTTTTCAAATTCCAAGCAGTATAATCCGCCTACTTATTCTTTTTATTATAAAATCTGTCAGAATGTCAAATAAATTGCCATGCGATATTCGTGTCATCAATCATTATATTGATGCCGCTTATGTAGGTACTTTCTTTTAAGGCTCACGAAAGCAAAAATGGAACTATGGAACTTTTGATATCTTGTGAGGGTATCCACTTTTTATATACGCCTAAAATACATACATCCATACCTACTTTACCTACATACATATGTACGAATATGTACATTTTTTAGTTTTTATTTGTACATCACAAGTGTAAGCGATGTGCTAATAGTGGTCCTCCTTTATCCCATCAGGAGTGCCTCTTATGAATTTTAAATTGACTAAAAATTCATATTTTGGAGGTGAACCAAAAACACTTAAAAAACTTTTAAAAAAAGTAGACTCACTAACAACTTTAAAAAAAAAACCCTGTCTGTTTGACGAAAAACGTGCACTAATCAATTATGCAGTCGGCTGCATATTTTGACTTTAATATGTTATGGCCAAAAAATAAATGCATGCAGCATAACTTAACGTTAACGTCATAAGCATATGACTCACTTTAAAATTTGGCACAGAATCATAAAATATAAATATATCTTCAATTTTACACATACCTATAATGCAATGTTTATATGTATTTATGTTTATTAACTTGGAATTACTTTTGAAATTAGGTAGATAGTATGTGGAGTATGTGTATTGCGTGGCATTACGAATTCCGATCGGGCTCAGTGGAGTCAAGTCACATTCTCATGCCATTGATTTCTAATTGAAATTAATTACGTCCATGGGAACAGTACTCGAATATGCATAAGTTGCAGGAGCTCACTGAACCAGAGCTGGCAAAGTGAATGCTTCGAATCAGAGAGTTCCTTTATTGCTTTTGAGTACGAGTAACGAGTAGTCATAAAGACATAAAGGTAGATTCGTTCAGAGCTGAATCTGTAATCAATCGCGCCTTTTATGAAACTAAGGGCGCCATGTTTAAAAACACATGCAACTTTCGATTGATATGCACTTTGTTTTGCTGACTAACCAAAGCATTAAGGATTTTAATTAAGCATTAGATGAATTAAAGTGACAACAAGCAAACTTATGTAAAAAGTTCAAAAATGTTGTAATGAATGAATACTAATTTGAATCTTTACTCATCGTAATTCAAAACTTCTATTGAATCATGTAAGAAAAATTGTTTCATTATTCCAAGTATCTTGTTTCGCGCCTCTAATAACAAATTACTTGTTACCGGCCCAAGCTATACATATGTATGTGCGTCAACGACGACGATGTTTGCTGGATATAATATCGACCTAACGTATGCAAATAACGTTGACTAGTATCTATGCATTACTCCTTGTGAATAAACCAAACCTATCTATGATAGATATAGGTACCTACTTCATTGTATATCGGTAGCAGGTTTTAATTTACACTTGCAATCACAATCTCAATAGCAATACGAGTACAACCCATTCATTCATGCAATCTCATCAAAGGTAAAACAAAAATAAAATAATTTAAGACGAAAAAAGAATAGAGTTTGGATTTCCAATTAAAATCCCAGGCATCATTAAAATAAAAGGAAGCAATTTACATCACTGCAAACAAATTTTGAGAGGGGCAGTATAGATAAACATGGTAGGTATAACTCATTCGACCGACTTTGTTAAAGTGGATTTGAAGGGTCGCTCGTTACTATATAATCGCACAAAGGCAAAGAAAGAATAACTTTCATTTTATATAAATTCAATGTAATTTTTACCAAACCACTGAGCACATCGAGGACTTTTATAGAGATGAAAAATATATGTTCTCATTCTCATCTCGTACAATTAATTGCATTGCAAAACTAGACATACTTTATTTTTATTCACATCAAAACACTCTTTGATATATGTTGATGTTCTAATAAATGAAACATTAATTCAAAGGAAGAAACAATTTGTCAATTTATTTATGATATTTTCATTATTGTGGAATATGTTGGTGAAAGGTCATTTCATTATAACACTGGGACTGTGTCGGACATCTGTTTTATTTTTCCCCTTAAGAACCATTACATAAGTCCCCAAAAACTATAGATTTCAAATATGAATGTATCTGAAGTTGAACTCTATAAATTTTGACTCCATACTTTTTGTGTTAACACCGAACAATTGACACCATATTTGTCATCTTTTTGTTTTCATTTGGTGAATGTTTATTTCGTTTGTACAAATGTTTTAAAAACTGAATAATTTATATTTAAATACAAAAAATTAAAAAATTACCCATACATATGTACATATGTATATGTGGTTCAATTTATTCCATGTATTTTTTAACTGAAATAGAAAATATTTGTATTTTGTTTATTTATTGCAAATGACATTTTCAACTTAAATTCTGAAAGAATAGTACTTTCTATTTTGTATATATTTGACCAAGAGGGTTTTAATTACACTTCTAATTTATAAGTTGTCAGTTCAAAAAGCTAGAAGTCAAATTTAACAATAAAAAACATTTATCAGAATGCCACACGCATCATTGATGCAGATGAAATATTAATTCTTAAGTGTCATCACGTCATCAAAATTACCAAAAATGAAACTGGCGCGGGTTAGGTAAATACATAGCAAAGGGTGTTTTTGTTTTAACTCCATGAGAAGTTTCGATGGTTGTTGTCTTTGGTTTGACAGTTGAAGATGTCAAACTTTGTTGATACTGGAAATGCATCATGAACTTTTCAACGCCTGAAAAACGCTTTCAAATTGAGGACATTTACTTCGAATGAAATAAATCTGTTTTCGAAATTCATCTGTGTCAACTGTCAACATAACACCTGGAGGAAACGATACAACCAAGAACTGTACGAACTATATAGCGACATTCCACTGGTTAAAATACTACGTGTCCAACGGCTAAGATGACTAGGTCATATTGAACGAATTAATATCGAAGCTCCAGCTCCAGTAACAAGAAACTGAAACAATCCTCATCTTCGGTGGAGCGACCAAGTTGAGGCCGATACACTCAGGCTCAAAACTGAAAACAGCAATCTAGAAATCGAGTTAGCTGTCGGAATCTGTTACCTGAGGCCCAGGAGCTCTCCCTACTGTAGCACCAACAAAAGTAAACGTTAAATAATTTAAGTGGTAAAACTCATTTAACGTTTAATATTCAAGGCTTTATTGACGCCATATATAAAATCAAAATCGCAACGTGCTTCTGGAAACTATTTTTCCATCTACAGAAGGATTTTGGTATTTTGAAAACCTACTTGTACACTCAAGTTGGAGGCCAAAAATACTATAATCAAATACTTCGAAATTATCTACAAGTTTAAAACAACTTAAAATTCAGTAAAAGAATATTTTGTAAGTATGTATTGTGTTATCATTTAAAAGTTCTGAAGCTCTTAATAAAAAACACCCGATACAATGTACGTACATCCCTATATTTTTTGTCGGTCATAATATGTATATTGAGCTTTTTGTACCCAGAGGCTCTTTTTCCAATATAACGTTTATAATGCATGGTTGAAAAACAATTAATTTTAATCCAGAAATTATTGAAGTGTAGCTTGAATTAAAAACAAGACATCAATCAAAATGTCGGTACATAATGAACGAGTAATTCCCTTATTTATTAATTTTTATGAGCAAAAATATACAAAAACTTAATAATTTTATTTTATTTTCTTACTCATTCGTATAAATAATATATTTTTAAATATTGTGATTTTATGCATACATATGTATATATTATATATGTATATGAAATACATATATTATGATCCAAGGTTTGAAATTCAGGATTAAGGGCTTTGAAATTTAACATATGTAGCTATTACATAAAATTATCAAAATGTACAAAATGATTTATCATTCCATTATAGAAAATGTTTTATTTTACTCATTTAATTTAATAAACAATAAATATCCCAGGTACCCAACAAAAGCTACATATATCACATATTAATATGTACATAAACAATAACGAATCTACATACATTTTATATTGATTCATATGCATTCAAAGGAGTTATAAAAAAGCATGTTTGAATGGACATTACTCTCAATTGAATTAACATTAAAATGTGATATCGCCATAACAAGTTATTCAGATCTGAAAACTGAATTGATGTGTCACCTAACTATGACGTTAACATTTATTTTATTTTATTTTATTTTCTTTATATTTGAGCACAAGCACAACAACAAAATTAAATTTTATGTAAATGAAGATTGTTTACTGATTTTAAATGGCGCCCTTTTTACAGATACCTCGCGGTTGACATTGAAAGATTTTATTTTTACGTATTTTTCTTATTTTCGGTGGGTATTCAATGAAGAAAAAAGACTGAGGGAATGTTAATTTTTGTTATCAGATTTTTGATTTAAAGGAAATGTTTACACATTTTCTTATGACCGTGTTTTTAATTTGTCAAATTAATCAGCTTCATTATCTTGATAGGGAAAGAATTTTAATTTTTAGAGTAAACAACTTACCACTTGAGTACCTACTTATGAACTTGATACAGAGTTTGATTTGGGGGTGGTCTTGTTTCAATGCCGAATTTTGATTGTGTCATGAATTGTATGAATTTTTTTAAAGAGATAACAAGATTTCTCGGAAATACTGTTTCAGATGGGTCCCCAAGACACTGGCGAAACAGTCTCAGGTGAAGTGTTGATACATAAGCTTAATTTATTATGAAATAGTACCTCAAATTCTCAAAATTTCAAATTAAAAAACTAGATCCAGTTTTTAAATATTAAGTTCAAGTTAATGTCAAAAGATATTGAGAAAATTATGGTTGCAAATTTTCTTCAAAAGCATGGAAACCAAAACTCACTTTTATTTCTGAATATTCTTCTTATATATACGATACATTTTTAACAACACAAAAAAAGATTATTTTTTTCTTAATACCTTTCAATCTTAGAAGTGAGGTTTTTATATTTAAAACAATCCATGATCTAAACAAGACATTTACACTGTGCAAAACAAATATTTTCTTACAAATTAATTGATTTTTATCAAGAAGTGGTATTATATTTAAAATTCCACTTGTGATTTATTAAAACTGACAACCCTAACGAATATTGTGTCAATGCAGACAGAATAAAAATACACGAATTTCTTGTAGCAGTAATTCTTTGAAATTCTCTTGCCACCGAAGGTGTTCATTTCAATAAATGCACAAGATACTTGTCAGCCATTCACAACTCACGACCTCTGCAAGCTGAAACATTTATAACAACATTTAGCTCTAGCTGTCTCTCATAGTCATATAGTCATAGTGAAATAATGACAACTTCTTGTTTTATTAACTGGTAAACAACTTCGAATTATTTAAATCCGCCCAATTAGAGTCAACATTAACATTTTCCTAAGGTTAATAGTAGTCGCTCGTTGGGATGTCATGTCATGTCTTTAAATGCGTCATTTATACGTTTTTCCCACTAATTATGCAATAAAATGAATACCACAACCACCAATAATGTGTATAATGCTGCATCCATCCACTCCACAGTTCTATAGACGGACCGGACGGCCGGCATGGCAGCTGAGTATTTGAGCCTCTTCGTCAATGATTAATGATGATCAAGTACATTTCGATTGCATAGACGAAGAGGTCAGAATCGTTGGCATTGGGTTGATTTCAATCGAAAATCCACACTATCAAAAGACCATCACTCAATCAAAGAGTTTCCCAACATCTCCAACAACGTCCCAACTGAAATGGTTCTTCCATATGTTTGCGTGTCGATTGTCGAGATAAACGACCAAACGAATTCCAGCAGCATCCATCATGTGGTATCGTATTATTGATTCGAACCTCAGCCTCAGCCTCAGTCACATTTGGTTTGGGGATAGAAATAAATACATACACCAGGATATTTCTCTCTATTTCTATGACTGGCCTTTATTTGGTATACCTAATTATAAACCTACAACATCAACAACCACAACTGCAACAATTCTAGAATGGGGTTTGAATTTGTGAGAATTTTCCCGAACACAATAATTGATTTTTTTCAGTTTTATAATGCAATTAAATGACATAATTAAAAGTGCTATTTGCTAAATTTAAAAAATAGAAGAACATTTTCACTTTTAAACTGTTTGCAGGTGTTTTTTAAGTACAACAACATTTTTATATTTATGTTTTGTTTTCTGGGGTCAAAGAAGGTGAAACACAATATTCAAGATCAATTTTGTATTGATAGATGACAATCTTTCGTGTTTTTAGATGAATACAAGTAAATAAAGGCTCAACACTCAAATAAATTCTGAAAAATCATTGATGTTTCAAGATAAAACGGGAAGTTTTGACATAATGTGTTTTTTTTTAAAAATCAAAAGAAAGAACAAATAAGAAAAATTACTTCTATTTTATTACTGCACTTTTATTTTGTATTTTAGTAAAAAAAAAACTGATTTTCTTTTATTTTTAATTCATTCTACGGATTGAAACTCCTTATAATACAAGAAATTTAATTGAGAGAGTGTCGAAATACTCTTTTTTCAGAATTCTGTAAGATACTGTATGGTCATAAAGTTGTTTGATTTAAATATAAAAAATGATAAATAAAAAACTGAAAAGCAACATTTTATTAGTACAAATTTACAAAACCATTACAAGAAAAACAAAAGGTCAAAAATCTTAATATGTACATATGTTTATGAAAAAAGCCTTTAACATGCAACTTCTTGAGAACACACAAAATTCATGTTTATTTAAAAAATATTCAAACATATTATTGTCATAAAACGTTTTACTAAAGTATGCTTCATGAAAAATAGTTATGGTACCTTAGTCTGAATATATATATTTTTACAAAATATTTAAAAAAAAAGACTTTCTTTTTCATCCTATTACTACCTAATAGAAACTATCATTTTTGATGTTGTTTTTAAATGGATCGAGTCATCAATCATTATGCCGATCAGATGTGTAATTACTCCTATTTTTATGAATTTCGGGAAAAATGCTCAGACCTTTAAGCAATGCGTTGCATAGCTATGGTCGAATTGGAAAAAGGGGGTTTAACTAAGGTCTACCGAACTTACGCTAACATATCAAACAAAAGGGAACCTTAAATTAGGAAGAATTCGTATATTAAGTCAAAATATCAATGCTGACTAGACTCACTCTTAAAAAATAAGAATATCTTTCCAGAAACGGAATAAAAGAAAATATAACTTAATTACTATAATATTAACGAAATAAATACTTCGGGAGCGGCATACCACAAAACAAAGCTGTAACACCTTTTTAACAACATAGAGAATACAAAAAGATTCATTTATTCTAGCCTTTTGTATTAAAAGAATGCAAAGTAGTATCGTACAGTAAAACAAACAATAGTACACACTCATCAAAACAATAAAACATCATATGGCAACTCTGTTTTTCTGTTGCACATTCAAAAAACCAGACCACCAAAAACACAATAGCCCATATGGCATAGCTTCCGTCTCAAACTATCGTATCATTGGCACAACTTACGCAACCTCTGCTGATGCCGCCGGCCGCCAGCCGCCGCCGCCGTATATAATGTATGAATAGGATCAAGGCTTCTTGGGTTAAAAAAATATCTCCCGCATTTCTGAAAATAGATGCGGCTAATTATTAAAGTTGTTAATTTATTTTTGACAATTTGTTTACAATAATGTGCTTTCAGTTTGTTGTTGAGTGTAAAAATGTTGAATTGTTTAAATGCGTGTAGGTAAATCAGATAGTTTCACTGCTACTATACCGCTGCTACTATTGCTGCTGCTGCAGCATGCTAATTGCAGCTTCAACATGGTATCGTTTGTTACTCAATCACTATGCGATGGTTGCTGGGGTTCGGGTGAGGGTGCGGGAGCGAGTGCGGGTGCGGCTGTAGCCAATGGTCAGCTAGTGTTGAAAATGTACAACTGACAACTTCTCTTTGGTCCACTTCGGATTCGGATTTGTATATTCGGAAGGCTACCAAGGCAATAAATACTTTCGCGCGACAGCCGTGATGTCATCTCTGAATAACCTTACCGCTCCGGTCCAAGGCATTTGGGACCACCAATGCTATACGATTGCTTGATGTGGGGTTAATGGGGCGCCCATCGCCATATACACAGTTAAAAAGTTTGTCTGTGCTTTTAGTTTGCATTGCATAACTTCGGTTCTTTCGTTGTGTATTGTGATCACTGATAACGAGTTTTAAATATTTTTTAAAAGTTTTTTATTATTTTTTTTATAAGCGGGATTACGCTGCTGTCTGAATAAGCACATACGTTTAAATGGCATTTTGATTTGAATGTTTTTTTACGAAAGTATTCGTTCATGCCGTTTATTTATAAAAAAGTATTAGAATCTATGAAGTGTGATTTCAGATCATGATTACGTTTTGATTGTTTGATAAAACCAATCTTAGTTGATGGAAAATTGTAAATAATTTATGCTTACAATAATAAAATGACAAATCAAATCAAACAATGAGACTGCAATGAGAATTGCATTTCCCTTCAAAATTAATCGAAGTTCGTTGAGCTTGTTAAGCACACAATAAAAACTTAACCAAAACAATCTAAGGCACATAAATCACACTACAAGGTTATGGGTAAGATAATATTATCGGTCGAACAATCTTCGCGTACCGCCAACATTCCTCGAATATAGGACGGCATAAAGAATGATGAACAACATCACAAACAATAAAACAAGAACACCATGAAGCAACACAACTTGTGAAATATCTATCGATCTACCATGCTACTAAATGATACTACTTATGACACTGCGAAATAAAGGTGAAAAATTTATCGACAGATAAAGATAATTAATTTCTTGTTTGTCAGTTAATTTTTAAAAATGTAAGATGAGATGTTAGTAATTTGTTTAGGTTTTTATATGCAGTGGGTATATTTTTGAAATTGTTGTATTTTTATTTGCAGTAAAATATGGCAATGGTATTCTAACGAAGGTTGAAATGTATATGTTTTTAATAATTAATTAATTATTTTATATCTTGTCATCATTGGCATTTACCAGGTTAAAGACACAGATTTTGTTCATGATTTTATGTTCATACATATAAGTAAATGTCGTTTGAGATTAAACACCGCCGGCTGACTTATCTTGAGATATGAACACCCAAGCAGAAGTCTTGTTGGAAATATACGAATCGCACTTCAAACAATTTTTAACTGCACGAATTCCAGTAAATTACGTTTTGCATAATCCGTATATAAACGTCCCTTTGCTATTAAAGTCGCATGGTTTATTTTTCCCCACAAAACTTCTACATATCTTAAACGTTAACTGCAGGTAAAATAACATCCATATATCCAACCTCATACTCATATCCTCTTATGCTTATTTAATTTTCCGACAACGTGCACTTTCTTCTTTTATAAAATTCCTTAATGCTGCAAAGCATTAGAAGTGCACTCAGATCCAGCTAAAGGTAAACTCTGACTCTGAGCTGCTATTAAAATAAAATCCTTTACAGAAAAAATATCTTTGGAATCGCAATGCTTTCTGTATAGATGCAGGATCAGCAGCCCCATTCGCCATATTTTGTCTGTGCGAAAGTAATGAACTAATGTACCTTTATGTACATTGTATACATTTGTACATGCATAGATACATATATGTTTTTCGTAGGTAGCTAATGGGAAATGTCAAAGTTGAAACAGTTTTCGTGTTGCGTGAATTTTAAAAGCTAAAAGCTCTCTTCTGTATACGAATAGTGTAGTGCTGGAAAAATCAGCTACAGCGATTATATGCAAGCATTTTTCAATTCTCATTCCCTTACGCTGAGACATCCATACGAGTTTATTCTCTTGTTTATCGTTTGAAATAATTTTTCAAATGGAATTGGATTATCCAATCTGCCATGAATCAAAGAACATACCAGAACCGAGATAAAAGTTTCCTCTGTATATGATATTGGAGGTGAGGTATGTTGAAAACTGCACTATGAACGGATATAAGATTTCTCCAAGAATACACTTAAAGAATATCTATAAAGTTCTAAGAGATGTTTTTAATTCCTTCCTTATTCTTTTATGTACATTTGCTTTTGGCATCGAAATTGAAATTATTGGCTTATTCATTTAAAAAACCAAACAATTTCAAATTGGCTTAGTATTTTTTTAAAAACTCATTCAAAATCGATTTTGATATTAAGTGCGATGTATTCATGGTTTTTGAAAATTATTTGTTTCTAAATCATTCATATTAAAATTTTGAATATTTAAGCCTGTGTAACTAAATACTTTATTAACACTCAAATGATGGTGCATTTGTATATCCTACTTTGGTTAAAGCTTCACCAGTTTTTTTGGTTCCAAAACTGTAGTGGAACTACGTTCTAGCGAAAAAACTATGCATTTATGTTAATATGATAACAAAATTGCGTATACGTCCAAGTGTACCGCTCTGTATTATCGACCCGTTTAAAGAGACTACGGGAAAATTTTGAAATTGGCATCACTGACCATTTCGTTGAAGTGCACATATGCTCAACTTAAATATTGGATGGAGGTAATACAGAAATAAATGAGAAATCAGAAGATAACTTACTTCAAAGGTGAACATAGACAACTTTATTTGAATAATAGCTAAAACAATATCAGTCAAACAAATTTTTCTACTGTTATAACAAAATAATTAACTTCAAACTATTATTCTCTCAGTGCAAAATACGGTATTGAATATATCTACATATTTCTTTTTGGTACTTTCAAATTGATAAGTCATTTTTTCCACCTAGGGCCATTGCATAATAAAAACATAAATCAATCTTGCTATACGTGGCGATGAAAACACCACGATGATTTATAGAAACTGCATATGCCAAACACTATAATAAAACTAAAAATAGGTACAAAAAACATAGATACTGATATCCCGCTGAAATATGGCTTATATTCAGTATGACTGGCTTTTGAATATACTTATTACTTATTGCTTTTTTTAAGAGACTCAATCTATGGGATACATTTATCAAAGACACACGAAATGTCATCTTGACTCATTCGGCATCATGTGCCATTATGTATGGCCTAGCCATTGCAATGAATGCACAAATAGCAAATGGCACAATCTGGCAATTTGCAAAAGACACAGATAAGCTCTTACTATTGAAGAAACCCCCTCCACCCTCTCTAGACCAACCTATCCATGCTAAATTAGAAATGCCGACTTCAACTTGAGTTTAAACGAAACTACTTAGCAGTCATATCTTGTATAGGCGATATAGGCACAAGCAAAACAAATAACTAAACGATTTATGATTTACAGCGAAAAATTCAAATCGCTACGCTGCTTAATGACAACCATTTATAATTACT
Source organism: Eupeodes latifasciatus (assembly GCA_920104205.1). Classification (NCBI taxonomy): domain Eukaryota; kingdom Metazoa; phylum Arthropoda; class Insecta; order Diptera; family Syrphidae; genus Eupeodes; species Eupeodes latifasciatus. The sequence continues at coordinate 157,349,704 of OV049925.1, forward strand.
GCTTAGCGTCGCTCAATTACCGCTAAATGCCGATTTGCAGATTAATCAGCCCACCTAGAGAGGTAAAATGGCAAAAGGTGAAAAATGCCAAATGAGTGATAATCCTTGGCCCGATTCGCTTCCTTTTACTTCGTGATGGATTGTTTAGTTATTGTCTGGAGGTATATTGACAAAGTCTGTCTTTTTTTCTTTATTTAGACGAACTAACAATAACAACTAATCTACGTTGCAAGTAGAGCCGTTTGTGAAAATGCTAGGATATTGTTCACACTTGTTTCCTGCTTCTAATACTTAATTACTATACAATAGTCAAAGAAATATTGAAACTTTTTCCTTGAACTGAACAAAGTAATTTTCAGAGTATGTTTTAGCGTTGACTATGTTTTAACTTCTGTGCACACATTTCTAGTTCAAACAATATTTTTATGGAGCCTTTGAACATATTATCTGTGATTTTGTATCAAAGTGCATAAATTCTCATTCCGTAGTTTACCTCACAACCGAACTGACAACTCTGACTTTTATTTGCCATTGTTTTAAATCTTTATATGCGCAATTATCGCAGTGCTGCAGAATCATTCAGATCCAGATGAATCTCCCAAGATGAGCTCATCTAAAAAAAAAAAGTTGTAAATAGGGGAACCACGTCGTCGTCGTCTTCGCCGTTCGTCGCGTTGATCTACAAATAGTGCATCTCGCAGAAAGCAGAGCCCCGGTCTAAAACTGATTGTTGTACGATGTGTGTTCAACAGATGGGATATCTTTGTAAGTCAAAAAACAACTCATAAGCACAAAGCGTATCAAAATCGCACAATTTAGGTTCATTAATAACTTTTTGTTTTGACGACAGCAGCGCCAAGTGAGAAGTGGCGTGACTCATTCACGCGTTGTCTGTCGTGTCGTGTAGAATCTGATGCAATTGTATATTGTCAGCCAATTTGTCAACAATGTTGTGGCACTCGTTTCGTTTCTTGTTTTACGTTTCTTATTTTTTCGATCGTTTGTTGCTGCTCTCGTAAAGACACATTGCGTGCGCAAAAATTATTTGAATATTCTCTTTAAATTGAAACAATCATTTTAGGTTAGGCTATAAATTGATTGCCCCTCTCACTTGCAACACTTACGAGATAACTTGGGCACACAAACGCCACCATGTTCAAGCACTAAGGAATTCAGTAGACAGAAGTACTGATTATTGAGATTGAACTGCAAATTGCATGCGGAGTATATGGACTTAATTCTGACCACATTTTAGAATGGGTTGTGTTGTGTATGTTCAGTCTACACAAAGCAATCACAACTTCTGCAACAGAACTTGACTGGGATATGCTACATTGAATTGTGGCATACACTGTATGTACATAATGGTTTCTGGAATCTGCATCATGAGGCAATATTGGTTCAATGGTTTGTGCCTATTTGAATCTTGGATTGGGTTTAAATTGATTTAGGTATGTTTAGTATAAGTTAGGCATGCACAAGTGCATAAGTACTATAATTAAAAAGCTATCTGCGTTGTAAGGACATATTGATTATTCAGATGAAGATGGTTCTTGCATTTGAAAAAAAGTAGTCTACTCACATAAAGACTATTTTAACGAAGTAATTAGCAATGTGGGCAGATAGAAAAATAAAGTGGACGATATTTGAATAAGTCTTGTATAATCCTTAAGCTTGAAAACATTTGTGTGAAAAATAAAATTTCGGACTTCAACCAGCCATTTCAAAAGATTTTTTGTATGGTGAAATATGTATGTTAATTAGGAACTTTGGAATTACCCCAAGCATTTTTCATAGAAATTCTTATTTTCAATCATTGTTTCATTGTTTGCATTTTTTTAGATTTATTTTTAGCTTTGATTTATGACATAGTTGGAAGCCTCTGCTGGCTTACGATCCATACCACTTAAAATTTTGTGTGAGTAACTTATACCAAATCTTTTGTCACGGGTACTGCCACTTGAGGGGATTTGACAAATCCTGGAAAAGTAATTTTTGTTCTTTTCAAACTTGATGGAATTCGCATAAGAACTGTAGGTCCTCTCTATTTCTGATAATACTCTCAGGAATGGTTGAGAGTTTTAAGTTTTAAGTCGTTTTCTGCGAGCTAAAGCACCACCAAATTAAATGTTTATATTCCCGTATAAAGTTATTAATTAATTAATTAATTAGAATTAAAAAGAGGCTGGGATGCGACCCACACTGATAACTTCCCATTCCGTCTGTCAATTGGTCTTGCTTAAAATTTTAACAAAATATTCATAACAATATTTTGTGTGAGATAAATAATCAATCAGCCTTATCACAGGCCCGTCGTAATAGATTCGTAGTACGAACCCCGAAAAAAAGTATCATTGCTCCCGTCGTACTAAAAAAAATTGCTACGAAATTCGGAGTTCGTGAAAAGTGGTATCACTAGCCCCAAATGAATAGGAATTTTGGTAGTTTTTTCTACGAACAGTTATTTTGATCGGAGTTCAATTGAAAACGAAAAAAAAAATAATATGGCGTGCGAAGATAAATTAAATAAAATATATGAAAAGAATCATGTAAGTTTTACTATTGTTTTAATGTGAAAGTGTTTACCTACATATAAAGTTATCACAAATAAAATTCAGTTCCAAAGGCTTTATGAAATGCTTCAAGAAAAACTTGAAACTAAAACTTGATTTCGTTCGGGGCTTATGATGTAAATGTATTCGTATTCGTATTCGTAGCGTAACAAAATTTTCGAGGACTCGCTACGAGGGACTCTGTGATAGGGGTGAATATCTTTCTTTGTTCTCCTAATACTTGAGTCGAAAACCATTTCTTATCAGTTTTTTGTTGTTCTTTAGTTTTTCTTTACAAAAGTTGTCGGTTGAATATTTTGCATATGATGAAATAGTTTGATTTCTATTTGTATTAACCAGATTTTTAGTTGAAAACCAATTTTGACCAATTTAAGTAGCATTTCTTGAAAATTTTTATTTCTTATATGAACAAATACAGATTATATTTTTCTAAGAACAATATCTTACGTTAACAACAATATTTAACACAGAATCAATTCATTTTGAAAATAATACCTTCATTTATTCACGAGATATCGAGGATCAAAAATCAAATTTTATAAATTTTGTGAAGTATTTTTTATAGATTTTAATTTTAATGAAAAAATGTTCTTTTTTATTTTCATAAAAATTCAATATTTTGAAATTAATATCTTCAAATCAATTTTTAAAAAGATTTATCAATATTTTTATTTTTTGTAAAAAAAATGTCAATTCGATTTCTCCCAAAATTGTACCAGATGTCAAAAACGTTAATTTGCTTGTCATCAATTATTTTGGAAAACAATCATTTTTTGTTCGTAAAATATTCTTAATTCGCTGACGTTATTGGTGATATTTAGTGTTAACCACACTTTCGATTTTCTTGAGAGTCCTTTCTGCATCTTTCTGCATTATCATCTGTATAACAAAATTTATTTAAAGTGGTTCTTGAGATATGGACGACAAAAGAGCCCTCCCGAACGTACCTACACACGCACGCACACATATCTCTTTAAAAACCTTTTATTTAGATTCTAGGGACCTGGAAACGTAAAGAATGTTCAAATTTTCATTTCGACAAATCGGGCCGATCACAAAAACTTCCTATGGGAAGGTTAAACATTTTGTTTGATTTCAATTATCTTCAAATACATTGTTATTATAACACTTGATAAAATTTCTCAAAAAATTAATTCACATTGAATTAAAGTTGTACTATAAACACAACTTGATAAATTGATAAAATCGAAACAGCTTGATCTTCAATGTTGATAGCTTTTTTATTAAAGTTTTAAAAATAACTATTTGAATTACCAAAAATATCGTTTGAAAATTTTATAGAATGTCGATCATATATCAGCTTCTTTTTTAAATTTGTATGTTATACCCATGGCTTGTCCTTTTCAAAAACGTTATTTGTTAGTAAATAAATAAGTATTCAAGAATAGGTTGCATTTTTTGAATATGTAGAAATGATACTATTAAATATGAAACATATCCTTAGATGACTTATAACAAATTATTTTTTTTCCACTCAAAAGAATTAATCTTGGTTTTTTCAATTTTGTCAAATATATTTGCCAAGTCGTCAAACACATTTGCCAAGTTCGTGCCTGCATAATCCTCTCCATCGGATAAATGTTGAAATAAATCCCTCTCAGCTTTGCAGAGAATAAAAATGAAAAATACAAAAAAATACTCTCATTTGCATATTTGAATCCCAACGCCATGTCCTTTTTGATATAATGCCATTGCCACCGTCATACGTAAAAAAGCTTCAAAAAACTTGAATTCCTTCCCAAAATGTAACTGCAAAGGTATACACCATATAACTTTGGGAAACCGCTTCCAAAATGCAAAATCACTCATTCCCTCACATAAAATGTACGTACAGTGTACATTTATACATTTTATAGTTACATACTATAACTTTTAACTATGTATATGGAATGACTCTAACGGTTCTTCATTTATGCTCCATTTGAACATAAAAACCAAAAAGATGTCCTTGCACATTCCACTTTTGCTTCATCCAAAAACCCAAGCCCTCTGTGGTATGGTACTCGTACGTAGTGTCTTTTGTATGTTTAACTTTTCAGCATGTGTGGTTTATTAGACTGTCTAACGTAGCACAAACAAAAACCAGCTAACTACGACTACGAGTTGGTACATTTGAGTTTGGGAATATCAAATGAGGACGGACTAAATCCAAAATTTTCTATAAGAGCCCAGCTTTATGGACTTGTTACACACACATTTTGAAATGGAATATTAAAATAAGGACGTGATATTTTCCTTCCGTGGTGTTCTATAAATTCTGCACCTAGTTTAAAGGGTAAAGTTAAGCAGTTTTGTACTGTAAAGTGTATACAGTGTACATCAATCCTCCAGCCTCTGATGGTGTGTTTTATTTCAATGAAAAGGAAGTGAAAGTTTATCTCTCCCACAATTAGCCACTGCCACATGAGAAAGGTAAATATTCATGTCTGAATTGTTGTAGTTGCATCTTTGTGAAAAAAAAATACTTAATTTTGTAAACAGGGCTTTAAAAATGCGTTCTTTACAAGTCGTAATTACATAACATCTATCCACACACATAGTTTTGGTGCAGAGCAAGATTAATGTCTAGTTACACAAGTAAACAAAGGGGACCAACGTGACCCCATTAAAAATGCATAAACTCGAACAACTTTAACTTTTAAATACTTAGTTTTGGATCTTTTCAAAATTTAAGCGCATTTGTCAACCAGCTACACATTGAAACAAGCTCCAGTTCGTGATGTCGAATAACGCCAAGCGTTACAGTGGGTCGATCTGGAAAAAATTCAAACCATTGGTTTTATTATTTATTGTTTTGGCGATACTTGTTAAAAACCGATTGCACATGTACATTTTTTAACTTTTGACGAACCCAGTTTCAAATCACTTCAAGTTCTTGAAATATATTTAAAAAATATTTGAATAACTGAATTTAGGATCAACTCTAAAAAATATTTGTTCAAAACCATAAAAGCATAAAATTCAAAGTTTTTCGAAATTTGTTAGCCAAATGAGATAATTTCCGGAAACTATGTGATCTACTAGAAAGATTTAAACTATATCTGGAAGATTACCAATATGAAAAATCGATCAATCATTTGTATTATTCAAAGGCTTCAAAATATGGTTCACTTTTTAAATTTGCGTTCCACTGTGCACCGGTTGACTGCGCTGCCGCTCCTTTAAGTGTGGCTATATTGCAGCAGGCTACCACCACAGCGCGGTGCTTCAAGGTTGCATCTACAATGCACCTACCATGTTTATCTTTTTTCTTGAGTTATACAAAAGATAACAACACAAAATTTAAATGCAAAGTGTTCGTTTGCGGAATGAAAACTTCGGTCGCCCACACTTTGGTACATAACCTATGCCTGAGCCTGACATATTTAAAGCATGTTTGGTGATGGAGATGCAGTTTATTTGATTATTATAAAATGAGTATCCGTATCCTATAAATTGTTCACTTTTGGAGTCAGTGACCTTGTGCATGTTTGTGATGCTTTGAGTTTCGACTTTATTGATTTCTATAGTAAATGAAACATGAATGTAGCTTCCATTTATATAATAATTACTTTACTTTAAGTCCTGCATCCCAAACCCATATTTATTAGTTATAAACTAAGGCTTACAGCATCATTCATTTTAGGTCTTCTTTATTGTGGTTATTCCTTAGAAATTTAACTTATTCTTTTAAAATAGTTCCCATGATGGTTTTGATTTAAAAGACAATATGCAACAATACAAACACTTTTATATCACATAAGAATCATATACCTTACCTACCTTTATGGTCACATAAATGTCCTCGTCACAAATATGTGGCAACTTTTATTAGGTCATGATGCAATTAAACTGAACTCCACAACACAACATAACACAAGCAAGCATTCGCCAACGCCTTTTGAAATCGATATGCGTCACTTTCCGATGTTATAATTTAAGTCCCTTCCATCATATGACAATACCATAAGACCTCCTTTAATCTCATTGCACATTAAAAATGCTGAATAGCTAAATAAACTCTATTAATAGATAACAATGTTCATTCTCGTTCGTTTACGTTTTAAAACCTCAAACTCGATTTAATTAAAATTAAATTCAGTGCTGTGATGCCGACCAATAACTCGGCTTAGTTTTGATTTCGGTTTCCAATTTCCCCTTCCCTTTGTTGTTTTTTCAAACAATTTTCCTAGAACACAATAACTATTTGGGTTTGGTTCAGAGGAGGCTATAAAACAATAGAAATCACATCATAGAGTCCCCTATATTTTGTATGAATGTACTCTTATAACAATAGACATTTGTTAAGAAGAAGTGCTTATCGAATTAAATGCTTGGCAATGCGAGTTCTCATCCAGTACCAGTTCTTGATTACCAAATAAAGTGAGTTTGGGCATTAAAAGGATACGGGTTGCTCTTTATATTACTTCAAATAACTAAAGTTAATTGATTGGAATTTCTACTTGGTTAATGATAATCAGTTTCTTATGTGCGTGCATTTATGTGTAATATTTCTTTGTTGATTTATTCTTATGTTTATCTAAAATACATTATATTAATAATTATTTAGAAATGTCATGCAAACAGAACATTACATTTTTTAGTTTTGAATGTTTGTTGTATGTTTTTTAACAAGTTTTAATCATTTATATTTGAAAAAAAAAACAAATATATTAAACATGTTTGTATGTTTAAAATATTTGTTTTTTTCAAATAAAAATGTTTAAAATGTTTATTTGGAGCAAATGTCATATAAATCCGAGTTTGACTCGAAACTCCTAGCGTTATATGATAGTTTTTGATAATGAAAATTGAAGAAATGATATTCTGCCGTTGAAAAACTCTTCAAATAAAACTTTTTCTCATTCAAAAAAAATTTGTAGCAAGCCGAATTTTGGTGGAGAGTGTCATTTAGATATGCGTCCTTTACCCTCTCTTAAAAGTCCTCTTATTTTAAAACGGAGACCAAAATTTAGGGAAGGTGCAAAGGGTTTTTTAATAGATACTCGAAAACTATATGTTTGATTAGTTTAAAGTGGCTAATGAAAGGAAAAGCATACACACACCGTTGTGATACTCCATGGACCTAAATATTTGCCTCACTCGTTTAACCCAATTAAAAATACCTATGGAACGTTTGAGACAACAAATGTCAGAATTTCTCCATATCAATAGTTACAATACTACTAGTGATATGGAGAAAGCAGAAATCGCCTAAGTGGAGTCTTCGTTTTTGGGATAGGGCAAGAAATGAACATAAAAGGTGAGACACCGTCTCCTCTTCTTTCTCATCCATGCAGCTTCTGCAAAAATTATTTACAGGAGCTCCGAGTCGAAAAACATGTGTTTTGTGAGTTTTGCATAAAATATTGGAAAAATTAGTCTAGTTGACAGAAAAGTGGTGGTATTAGTCCTTCTGTAGTTCGTTTTCTGTATGGTATCATATTTTGGCATAAGCTTACAAGTAGCCAAGGGTTTAAGGGTAAAATTTGTCCATTCCATTTCTTGCAAGTTCGTCAGCTATGCAGTTTCCTGGAATGTGTCTATAACCCGGCGCGGCGGCGGCGACTAAATGTGGTGTGTGTTCTGCCTTCTCAATTATAAATTATCAACAGCTTCGGGCTTTTATTGAGTTTATTCAGACGGATTCTAATAATTTTATGACGGCTCTAGGAAATGCGTATATTAGTAGTAGTCGATATCACATTTTCTTTGAGTCAAGAGAGGGCTTCTTTGATGGCCAGAAGTTCTGCTTACATCACGCTAAAGTGATTGGGAAGACGAAAAGAGGGAGAAAGATTTAGTCTGGCGAAAATACAGGCCTCCACCGACCCCGTCATCTGCCTAAGATCCATCTACGTAGAACCGAATCTCTTTAAATCTCGCATTAGCATTTTTCTATCACATCATGTTTTTAAAATAAGCCGTCTTAAAAACAATTAAGACAACTAAAAACGGTGTTTTTAAGGTTGAGGTAAGACACAACATAGTTGTTAACATTAAATTGTGTGATAATTTTAAAAATTTAAAATATTGGTATATTTTATTTTTTTATATGTGAAACCTTGAATTTAATCCTTCTATGGTTTTGAAAAAGACGTTTTGGATTCTTTTTCTATTGCTGAATTCTATTCTGCTCAAATTTCCAATGTACCCGTTTTCAAAATTAGTTTTATATTTCAAAATCTTGATGCGATAGCCTTCTTTAAACGACGGATTCGTTAATTAAATACAAATCAGTTCAGCAAAATCTGACAACTTATGAAGATTTATCGATGATTTTATGAAATATAAAAAATATTCAAACGGAATATTGAACATAGGGATTATAGATTTGGAAAACTATCATGAATGTTATTTAAAAATAAAATACTTTTTAATTTAATTTTCTTCAAATTTTCTCAAAAATATGGGATATAATTTCAAAAATATTGAACAAAGTATAGTTTAATATTAAAACATTACTCAACCGCAAACATTTTGGAAGTCTATACGAAGCTCGGGGATTTTCCCACTTGGCGATACTTTGTCCAAAACACATGATGTAAGGCTTATTTTTTTAAATTATGTTTTTTAATATAATAATTCTCAAGGACTATGCCTGATGTACCTTTTAAATACGTTTATGACAAAACTTTTGTTTTCAAAAATAAGAGTGAAATTATTTTTTACATATTAAATGAGGTAGTATTGAACTTAATTAAAAACCAAGATAATTTACAGAAGGCAAATATTTTATTACAGGTAAAATAAATAAAACGTTATTTTAAAATAATTTTTCAGTTAGAAGAATAAATTCAAAATAAAAGGCACATAAATATCATTTAACTTGTCCTTTTCTCAGAAACTTTACCATAGTGATGGTTTATTTAATATTTAATTGTTTTTTTTTTCACAGACGAAAGTAATATAATTGCAATACCAGTTTGAAAAACGTACGTACACATACATACATATGTATGTATGTATGAAAATTCAACCGCATAAATGAAAATGTTTAATAAAATTATTAAAAAAAAGAGTCTTAGATGAAGGACGAGAGTCCTGTTTGGCTCATTTTCTTTTCAAATAAAGTAATTTAAGTCAAGTTCTTATAAAAGCACCAATACATTAAAAATTTCAGAAAATTCGGTTTGGTCAAATTATTATAATATCCATCAAGTTGTGTTTTTTTTTCTTAAATACCCAAGGACTTCATTACTTTTGCCTTGTCCATAACACGACCAAAGAATGAATAATTTTGTTTGGTTTGTTCATAACTCGAATAAAAGTTGGGATAAAAACAATAAGAAAAAAAAATCCGAAAACTCTTTCATTTAATTAAAAGCCGGCTTGATGAGAAAATGTACTTTTAGGTAAAAGAAAAATGTGCTATGCACCGCATGGATGAGGTGACCATATTGGCTTTCTTTCTTTCTTTTTCCAAAAAAAAACTTAAAACAATTCTAATCCACATACGAGCCTATTAAATAACTGTTTTTTTTTCTTATTGCATAAAAAATAAAATTTGAGAGATAACATACAAAAGATTCAAGAGTTACAAATTGTCTACACGTTAAGCAATCTTTTAAACGCGACAGAAAAAACAACAGAAATAGTTTAATTATTTTAACAAAGGAAGAAGTCATTATTATAAACACAAAAATTATATAAAAGACGAATTTCCAAAAGGATACATTACAACAAAACCAGGTACGGATTCTTTTTTTGTTAGATAAGCACATTTTAACTGAATTGTCTGAGATTTTTCATGATTTAAGGTTGGAAGAAACACTGAACACAACTTTTCTAGCATTTTATAAATTTATTTTAAGATCTTCGGTATCAAAAAAAAAAGAAAATGGTCATCATAACTAATGTATAGAGCTGTATCCGACACGCCTACCAATATACCTACCTACATTTTCTCACAGCAACTGTACTCTGAAGCGAAAAGATCTAATTAGTGAAAAATACCTGCAAATGAAACCACCACAATTTATGAAATCCTTTCGGGAAGGAGGCTTCGTTAATCTGAAAATTCATTAAGAGACGCGAATAAAAAAAAATTGTCAAGAGAATTTAATCTTTAAAATGCATCCCTCTGCAAGTGCTGATGGGTAAGTCAGATGACAACGATATCCTTTTACAAGTACCAGCCAACCAACCACCCCCTCAAACGTACCTTCGTATCTTATACTCGTATCATTATGAGAACAAAGTATATACTTTGTTATGTATTTATACCTATTTACGTATAGATGATACATTTTTATTATGATAATTTTTGTATGTGCTTCCTTTTGTGTCCTTGTTCTTCAATTTTCCAAAACCCTGACTGAAAAAGGAAAGAAAAACAGAGAAACAGAGGAGTTAAAATAAATGCGAAGTATTTCATGATTGATGGTAGGTTATAAAGATAAGAGAGAGAAATAATTTCCTTGAGTGTTTAGTATACGTATACTTTTGTAAATATTATGTGCATCCGACTCAAATACTTTTTTCATTGCTATTTGTGTTTTCCAGGAGCAATATTTTACTTAAGTTTTGTATAGAATACAAAAATACATCCTTATTGCCTTCCGGAAGCCCCAAACACCTACAAGGACGATACTTTTCTTATGAAGCTTAAGAATTTCAAACGAACACGATTCAAAACATTTTTTTCCTTTAAATTTGATAATTTTCTTTTTTTGGCACGATGCTACTAGGGGTGTTTGATAATTTTCCAGTGATAATTTCAGTATCAAAATTCTTTTTTCCCTTAAATACTTAGAAGCTTGTTCCAAAAAATGAGCAACAAATTGTTCAGGAAGTTGTGCAAGAAACATTCATCAGAATTTGGAAAAAATGAATACAAGAAAATTCAATTACAATTACTTGCAAATCTCCATACACTTTTTCAATTACTTAAAAATGTAATCGAGCAATTTGAATTACTAATTACATGTAATTGGATAATCCAACTACTTGCAATTCAACAACATAAATTTAATTGAAATTAAAAATATAATTAAGAAAACGGAAATGATTCATTTTTAAAATATTCATGAAACAAGAATTGAATTAAATATTATGTTCGTCAATCACATTTTACGAGTACCAAATTAATTTTCGGAAGTGTTTTATTTCACGTTTCTTATTTTTAATTCATGACCATATATTGTATTTTCTGTAAAAAAAATCGTTTAAATAGTTAATTTTTTTTTCCAGTACAAAGTTACAATCCATGTTATTAAAATAAATATTGTTATATTGATTTAGTAAAAATTAAATTTTCATAATTCTATTATTTATGAATGAATGAATAATAACCGAGAAATCAACTAACTTAAATATAACTACAAAATACACATTACAATTTTCAATTACATTTAAATTGTGAGTGGATTTTTTCAATTACAATTGCTAGTTATTAAAATGTATATTTTTCGTCAATTAATTACAAGTAGATAATCAAAATGTATGTTTTTTTAACTACAATTACAATTACGTGTAATTGTAATGGAAATACTAATTACTTGTTATTGAGTTAAATTTGAAAAGTCATTATTATTTCTCTAATCTAAATCAGACTTTCATACCAGAGTCCTGCTGTTATGGCGCAATCCCTGCTTTTGTTTTCTCACTAGCACTGCCAATTGCGAAAAATTGAAAAATCCTCCAAGAATAATTTTTTTCATAGTTAAGTAACTGTTGTTATTATTCTACACTGATGGTTCAAAAATGGAATCAGGAACAGGTGCTGGAGTGTTTTGCCAATCTCTGAACATCAGAGCGTCATATACACTCCCGGCTGACTGTAGTGTCTTTCAGGCCGAGATCTTTGCCATTGCAAAAGCAGCTGAATTGGCACACCAAGAAAATCTAAGCTCTTCGGAGATTACTTTTTTCGTGGACAGCCAGGCTGCTATCAAAGCCTTAGCCAGTGAGACCATAAGATCAAAAGCAGTTTTAAACTGTAAGAAGAAATTAAACAAAATCTGCCACACTAACCAGGTAAAGCTCTGCTGGGTTCCCGGACATAGCAATATAGAAGGGAATGATATAGTAGATGAACTAGCCAGGAAAGGGTCAGAAGCAGACATAAGTAGTAGCGACCACTCAGTTGGGGGACCCCTCGTCCCGATTGGGGTACTCAAGAGGAAGATAGACCTTAAGCTAAAAGAGAAAATCAACATCTCCTGGAAATCCAGGGATGATTGTGTAATCTCTAGAAGTTTATGGCCTAACACAAATGAAAAGGAAACTCGGTATATTCTATCGCTGAGTAAAAAGAATATTAAAATCTTGACAGGTGTACTAACAGGTCATTGCGCCATTGGCACAATGGCTAACAGAATAGGTGCATTTGCACCCGATTTTTGTAGGAGCTGTCAGGATGAGGAGGAAATGGAAACCATTAAACACCTGCTCTGCGACTGTCCGAATCTCCAAACCAGCCGACTCCGTCATTTCGGAAACAGGTTTGTTGGAGAACTGGATGATCTAGCACAGGTTTCAATGGCAAGCATGAGGAAATTTATAGATAGCACAGGTTGGTTCGTTAACGAGCCAGTCTACGCTAATCGACAGATTTGAGGAGCATCGATGCTAAATTTTTACTTTTACAGGGGATCACAATGGACCAATAGGCCCCCGTGTACGCAACAGCTTCATGCTGTGCACACCCCTTGCAACCTAACCTAACCTAACCTAACTGTTGTTATTCTGTTACACTTGAACTGTGCTAGTTAAAAATACTATAAAAAATTTAAACTATTTTAATTGGGTAACCTGTTTTACATTTTAAAAAAATTCTTAGTCCAATTCATTAATAATTTTCGAGGTCTTAATCAAAATTTTCTTCAAAAAATCAGTCTTCGTTGAATATGTAATTTTCTACAGAGTGTACCTAGTACATTCCAAGCATATCCGGTTACAGTCTCAAAATTTGGTACACTGTTTAAATTTGGATGAATTTTCTCAATGACACTATAAACTTTGTTCCAAAATTTATAAAACAAGTTCCATACTAAAAAATGATAAATAGTCTGTTTAATATTATATGACCACAATATGGTCTTGAACTAGTCATGTACATATTTTACTATATTCGATCTAATAAGATTTATTACTAAAACCTGTTAGTTACCTACTTACCATTTTAATGTATATATTTTTACCAAAGAAGTAAGTATATACAAAAATTAACATACAAAATATCAATAAACTTACATTTTTGCATAAAAATCTTTCGAATTTAAAGTTGAGATTTGTGTACCGATTTAGATTATGTATCGCAATCAAAAACCACTAAATTTTAATGTTACAGCACTTAAATAATCTCAATCCGCAACTGTACCCACTTAATGCATTAATTTTTTAGAGAGACGTCATTTCAGAAATCCAGATGTACCTATCTACACATTTATGGTAAAATATACATTTTTTTAGTTTACCTGTCGACAGTCGAAGTCGACAACGATGACGACGACTACGGCGACGGCGACGAGACGTGCCTGCCTCTCTCTATAAACCGGCAAGTTGAATGAGCTTCCTTGTAGGCAAGTTCGCTAGCTAAACAAATGATTCATTTTTCTGTCATTTGCATTCTTGAGCGATTTTTTTGTAAGAAAATAGACAACTTGACGACGACGCCCGTCCTTGAAATGCATTTGCATTGTTGTTACTTAATATAACGTATCTTGAAAATGTATATGCGTACAACGTTTGAACGCTGAAGCTGAAGCTGACGCTGACACTGTCACGAACTTTGCACATAAATACCTCTCTTCACCTTTTGTATATGGAATGCAAAACAGAATCCTATACCTTTAATGCTACTGTTACCACCTGAGAGTTGAGAGTAGCACCGACGTACGTCGTTAACGTCGACGTCGTCGTCGTTGTCTTCGCCATTCCAATGTGTCAATGACACTTGAGATTCTACTCTTGTATATGCGAGGCTCTGCATAAAAAAGGAGACTTCCCTACTTAACTTCGTACAGTGTCAACGGCTAAAACTGCATTGCCATACCGATCCTCTTTTTTTTCTTCCCCTGCTGTGCCTGTTAGAAGCTCCACTTCCAGTGAAATGAGCACACATCATCACATTTGCATCAGATAATTCTAAGAGAACCACTAAGTCTGACACAAGTGACACTATACCTGGTACCTAACCTATACAAAAGTATCTAGATTGTATATTGACAAGGCAAGTTAGTTGAACGATTTGGCTCAGAAAATTAATTGGGTGCCACAAGGAAGTGATGAATTTTCAAATTGGAAACAGGTGAATCTTGATTCATTGATCTTTTTCTTTTTCCTTTACAAAAATACCTAAGATTCTTGATGCATGAATTTCATAAAGAATCTGCATTTGACTTATGAATAGGGTTCAATTAAAAGAATTCCTATATCAATTACATGGGATCATATTTGTGAATTTGTGTCTATAGAACCATATTATGTGAATAGTTCAAATTTTTATGTTGAACTAGACGTGCAGATGGTAGAAAATAAAATAGGGGATGTTTGGGGACAAATTATCAAATAGAATTTCTTTTAAAGATGAAAATGTTTAAACTGTTTAGTAAATTGTTGAAGATATTTTGGTACGATAGTAAGTTAAAAAGATGATTTTGCTTATTTCAAAGTATTGAACACTTTTTTAAGTTTCAATCCGAAAGGGCTAATGTCCCGAAATTAAAATATGTTCGCTTAATTTTTGTATCATGAACAGTCGCTGTTCAGAGTTTTCAGATGTACTGTTTTGGAAAAAAGGGAGTTAGTAGTACCCGTGGCGTGATGGTTGGTGCACTGCCTCTTGCGAGGAATTTCCAAATTCTCCAAGAGTAATTCTTGTCATGAAAAGGGCTTTCTCAAATTAGCCGTTAGGATTCGGCTTAAAAACTGTAGGTCCTCTCAATTCTTGATAACGTCTCACAAAGGAATGGTTGAGAGTTGTAAGTCACTAGGCCCTAGTTCTTAACGGACTATTGTGCCAGCCAATTTAAGTGTTCATTAGAATTAAAATATTGGAAAATGGAAACAAAAACTATTACAAAAAAGAGGCTGGGATGCGACCCACACTGATAACTTCCCATCCTGTGTTTCGATTTGTCTTGCTTAAAAGTTTGTAGGTTTTCGTGTTTTGTTAAAAAAGTTCTCAAAAATTTAAAAAGTACCAATAATATTTTGCATATAATGAAATAGTTTGATTTCGACATTATTTTTTTGTTAACGAAATTTTTAGTCGAAAACCAATTTTAGTAGTACTTCTTAAAAAAATTATTTCTTATGTAAACAAATACAAATTGGATGAATGAAGATAATTTGAAGTCAATATCTTTTATTGTTCACGAGATATCGAAAACCGAACATCAATTATTACCAATTTGGCGTACTATTTTTTGTAGATTTTAATTTTTTATGAAAAAACTGACTGTTGCAAAACAATATTTTCTGTGAGATAAAATAAATTTGAAGACAATATTTTTAATTTTTGAAAAGATATATCAAACGAAAGTAAATTTTTACTAAGTTTTAGTATTGGTTTTTTTTTAGGTTTTTATTTTTTGTAAAAAAAAACTGTCAATTCGATTTTTCTCAAAATTTTACCGAATATTGAAAACAATATTGATTATAACAAAAAATTAGTTTAAAGCCAATATAATAAAGTCTTGAAAAGATATTTGAGTCGAAAATCAATTTTTACCAACTTTTATTAATTTTTGTTTAGTTTTTATTTTTTCTAAAAAAAACTGTCAATTCGATTTTTCTCAAAATTTTATTGAATGTCTAAAAACGATATTTTTTAAAAGATAAAATTAGTTTAAAGTATATATCTTAAATTCTTGAAAAGATATTTGAGTTGAAAGTCAATTTTTACTAACTTTGAGTAATGTTTTTTATAGGTTTTTATTTTTTATAAAAAAACTGTCAATTCGATTTTTCTCAAAATTTTACCAAATGTTAAAAACATTATTCTTGGTTGCACAAAATTTTTTTGGAGATAAAATCGTTTTTCTTCGTACATTTTTCTAAGTAAATAATATTTTGTTTTTCAGTTTTTTTTTGATTTATAAAAAAAAACAATAATTGGATTTTTTTCCAAAAATATATTTGTTTGGTATCACGTTACGATATATAATATAAAATTTAATTCAAGTCTCTAGCGTTATTAGTTCGTGAGATATTTAGGGTTAACCAAAACGTTCACCTTTTCTTAAAACTGCTATGGTAAAAAACCACCCACGCAATTTTCTTGAGAGCCCTTTCTGCATCTTTCTGCATTATTATCTGTATAACAAAATTTATTTGAAGTCGATATCTCTTCTGGTTCTTGAGCTATGGACGACGAAAAAAACGTCGAGAATGGACGTATGAACGTACATACGTACAGTTCGTACACACGCACGCACATACATCTTTCTAAAAATCTTTTATTTCGACTCTAGGGACCTTTAAATGTCAAAATTTTCAATTCGACAAATCGGACCCATTACAATAACTTCCTATGGGAAGTTAAAAATTATAAATATTTTTAAGTAATTTTTTAAACGAAGTTGATTTTATTATTGTTATTATTTGTATTGTACTATTCGTACTAGAATGTCAGCTTGTTAGACTTGACCATTCCTTTTAATTTTATTGAATGTTTTTTTGAACAACAACAACAACTTAAGTTTAACTTTAAGTTGTTGTTGTTGTTCAAAAAAACATTCAGTTGATTTTTATTTGACATTATATATTCTTACATTCAACATTTCAATCTCTTTAACAGTAAGAACCACAATCAAGGTATTTAAAACAGCTATATTTAAATTTAAATAATAAATAAATTAATTTATCTCGTCTCAATGTTACCCTGGTATCTCGTATAAATGATTGCTTCATTATGGCTAATATCATTTCCATGTGATGAAACTGCATGGCATGTGGCATCAGTATCGCCGTCATGGTTTCATCTCAACTCGTCACGCTTATAAATGTCTAATGAATTATGCTAAGAGCTATTCAGCTTGTTTTCAAAAGAAAAATATAAAAACATTCAGATAAAAAGCCGATCAATGGAGAAGGCAAATAGAACAACCATGTTATAAATTGATAATTGCTCGAATTAAATGGGCAGTGGGTTATCGGCACATTTCAAGCGAGCTACGCCCATATTGTTGTCAATGATGCGGCTAACCGACAATCACTCCGTTTTGATATCTGATGACTTGTCTGTGTCTGATATAGCAGCAGGTTCTTATAGATTTTTCATAATTAATACAATGATACGCATCAATATATGTACAAACATTTAATTATAATGTCTTCAATGATTCGCTATGGAATAAGCCGCTAATCTTGAAAGCTTTTCGGGACATTTCAAAGTAAATAAATAATTAAATACAATTTATTTGATTTGTGAGAAATTGACTGAAAATTGTAAAATTTTGATTTCTAACTTAATCAAACACCTATAGCCATTTATCAAATCATTTAGAGAAACTTATTTGACGGAAATCTTGGCATCAATTTTCACGGAAACTTTTCACTATTGCAAAATTGCGAAAAAAATGATGAGCAAACATTTAAATTGAAATATCATCAAGAAGTTAAAAATAGACGCTGGTGAATTCAAAATTTCAAATTTGGAAATGAATTCTTAGAATTTCGAATTTTAATATTAATACTTTCAATTTATTAAGCCACCTATACCTTACTTCACGCATGTTGTACTCGTATGCTAAATAAGCAATTTTGCAATCGTTGTTATCAATTAGCATTTATGATAAAATAATGGTTATCATTATTAAATGAAAAAACAAACTAAGTGTTTTCAAACGTTGCTCGGCAATAGCTGAATAAGTTTCAGCATCGCATAAAAGCAGTGATGCCGAATCGCAGCACACAAATTTGAGATTTATGAATTCACACTTAATATCGATTAATATGCGCAAAATTGGCATTGAATTATTATTTATAAGATACAATTATTTGCTCATTGCAATTTAAATGGCAACTTCAATTATTTATCGTAATAAGTTTGCAGACAGAACATGGTTATTCTATTAAAAGCACTTAGTTGATCAGTGAATTGATTTTATCAATCTATTTTAATGTTATTTAAAAATTTAAAATTAAAAAAATACACTTTTAATATTTACAAAAAATACAATACAAATATTCTATGTTTATTTAAGGACACGGAAAGCCTTTACTCGCGCTACAACATTCCAGGCACCCTGACACAACATAAATTTGAAGAATTAGGAACTCACGATGCCATCAAGCAGTCACGAAAGACCCATAGCACGAATCACTTACAGAACAAAGGTAAGATTAAGTAAGATACGAGTATGTACTTTTTACAAAAGATCTATACCTAAGAACTAGTATTGTAGTATTAAATAAACGTCCCAACTTTAAATTAAAACCATCTCAAATAACAAGTTATCCAAAGTAGTAGCTCTTGTTGTTTGTAAACATTATAAGTTCGTTCAACTCCGCGCAAATTCATGAAACAATAATTAAGAATTCATGCTTTTACTTACATTCTTTTATTTTTGTATTTGCTTACAGCTTTGGCCAATGCACACGCCTCGAGAATTTATAGTGAGGCTAACTGCCGGCTGCCTCAGCAAAGGGTCGAACGCATTCAAAAGGATCCTTCGAAAATGTACGTGCCACACTGTACGATTTTGCACAGATGCGGAGACGATACCGGATGCTGTAAGACAGACCGACAAACGTGTGCCCCCAAGAGGACGCAAAGTGTGGACTTGTATTTTTTTGTAAGTTGCAAAATAAATAAAATACTTTACTTACACACGAATGTTAAAATGTGTGTTAAATACATACATACATACATATATTGTATAGTAATCGATTTGAGAAAGAATTTTATGTCCATCAATTTATTCGAGGAGATTGCAAAAGAGATATCCAATGGTATAGTGACTCGAAGACGCTTTCAATTTGACGGCTTACAGTGAGTCTTACAGTTACATATAAGCGTGACAAGGTTATTCTTTTGGCATACTTTATTTTTCTGCGAAATATACAATTACCTGTGCAAATTAAAATTGTTAAACCTAAAAGACTGCTTGACTCAGATGTCTGATTATGGTCATAAACCTTTAACCTGCCGCAATCTTACCTAGATACTTAAACGTACCCTTAAGAACGAAGGTTTCAAGCTACCAATCATAATTGTTACTTTGCATTACTATCGCTATCAACAAAATGATAAGTGGCCTTGATTTTAAGTAAAGATTATGATTAGCAAAACTAGCTTTTTGGTTAGAGCTTGGTGGAATAATGTTTCTATCAAAATGTCAACTTGATTGATCTTTAGAGGTCGCTCATTGCGTTTTTTAATTTTTCATGCAAAGTGTATGTAAGCTATTATTTTTTTTTTGTTTCTTTGGTGTATAATTTGAGAACCTTTTGAATTTAAATTATGAGTCTGACCTACTCTTAAAGAAATTTTGAGGGTCTTGTCAGTTTTTCAAACCACTGTGCTCCTACCAAAATTATTATAAGTTAAATGGCTAATCCCATTGTTTCTTAAGATTTCTTTTTAAGGCTAATGTTTTGACGGAAATAACAGCTTTCTTTGGTTTTCTATATCTATAAACCCTGTCTTCAATATTCAGTTGAAATATTTATAGTACGAGTATTTTATAAAATTTTTGAAAAATCTTCTTAAGATTTTAGACTTCACCTGTTTCACATAAATTTCTAAAGAAACGTTGAACCATGAACGGCTATTTTCAAATTTGAATATATCATTAAAATTGAAGTTAGGATTCGAAAAAAGCACTAAAATTTAACTCCAAACCGTTTTTTCAGAAACACGAAAGCGTTTAATTCAAGATTTCTTAAAACTTCATGAGAATTTCCAGAGACCAACTGAAATATTAAAATGATATGTTGTGTTGTATCTTTATGTTATGTTTAACTCTTTTGGTTGTCTTTAGCATTTGAAAAGGGGTATATTTTAAAAAAACTGATGGGATGGAATATTTTTGAGAAGAGATTCGAATTTAACACAATTTAAACCATTAAATAAGTATTATTTTCTTTGTGTTACAGAAAAAACCCTTATTTCCGACCATCGAGCATTTGTATACAATCGCTTAAAATTACCGAGGCAAATAAGTCTAGATGTTTTAGCTTTTTGATCTTCACTATCATTTTTCTGCAGCTTTCACGGTTCGGGTTCGCGGTTATATGTTTTTCTCCATTAGCATTACACAGTACACAGGACCAATTTTTTTTTTCTAGAACAATCAGCTTCCAACTTATTCTTTTTTGTAGCTCAGGTATATTGAGTTATGACGTATTATTTGCAATCCATATTAAATAAAGAGTAAAGTTTTATTTAAAAGATGTTCAAAGAAGAAATGAACCTGGATAAATTGACTTTTCTTCAAAGGTTACAAATTGAAAAGCAGTGCCCAGGCCCACCCCTCCCAGTATCTTTTTGCAAGCTAATAAAAAAGGGTATACTTTAAGTTCTACGAAAAACAAAATTTGTTAATATCTTGAAAAATATAATTAATCAAATTTATAAATTCATTCTATTTGTATGTCTAATCACATCAACTTACCCGTTCGTGCATTACAACGCACTAAAGTCTAAAATTTAATTTGAAAAATATCTGGCT
Source organism: Eupeodes latifasciatus (assembly GCA_920104205.1). Classification (NCBI taxonomy): domain Eukaryota; kingdom Metazoa; phylum Arthropoda; class Insecta; order Diptera; family Syrphidae; genus Eupeodes; species Eupeodes latifasciatus. The sequence continues at coordinate 157,370,900 of OV049925.1, forward strand.
CTTTAACATTGAAGCTCTATAGGAATTGTTTCAAAGTTCACTTAAATGTTCATGAATATTTAACCACTTATTATACACAGAATAGCAATGAATATAGACAGGCGTATTACAGGGATAAATTTTAATTATGAATGTAACTGTTAATTGGTGTATCAACCACCGACCTATACAACATTATAATGCAAAGCCAACGTATAGAGGTGCAAATATTTATTTAATAATACGGTTTTGCCATCTTTCAAAGTAGGGTAAATAATTTAATATGCATGCATATAGGTAGTCTTTATGGGCGCTTGTTTTTATATGCATGCATAGCATAGCATATATTTGTATATCTTCTGGTTTTGATCCAATTTGGTTTCTAGGTTAATGTAAAAGGGGTTAATTTTACAGAGGGGATATTATTATAATTTATATACAGGAGCTTAATACCATTTTAACCAATATTATTTATTTTCCATATACCAGAACTATAAGCGTGGTTAAGTTTTTGATGTTATCGATGATATGATATATTATGTAGCTGATAAATACAGAGGTATAATTGCATTTAACTTGTTTTGAATATCATTTTTGTTTAATTATGTCATTGGATAAATTGTACATAAATGTGAATCCTGTTGGTAAACTTATTTTGATTTAAACTATTGTATTGCCTTTTTTGGTTTAAGTTTGCTTTTACTTTACAAATATTATTTATTCAAAAAAAAAAAACATCCTTTATCACCCGAGCTTTTTCACACCGTGCTGAGTGCGTATATCCCAGAGGGTATCAAAAAGAGTGTCAATGAAATTTGATTTTATTTTATTTCATTTATTTTTGTGCATTTTAATTTTAATGTCCTAAATGGCGCATTTAACGGACCACTTCTTATATCTGTAAATTTAAATAAACCGTCAAGTTATTAAAAGATATTGTACCGCTGCTCTCCTCTCCCAGAGTTAAAGCGGCATATGTTCTCGCTCATACACGTCTTTTGTGGATGTCCTAAATTGATCGATAGGGTTTCCAAAATATTCGGTATGGCAGCGTAAGTTGTCATGTAGTAATCAAAAGTTGTTACTAATAAATTGTGCGAAATTCATCACATGGTCCTTGAAAAACGTTTACATCCATATAGGAGCACAGACACTGCTTCTATCGAGCACAACAAGGTCCATGCTAACTTCATACATTTCGTTTTTTCGCCTTCAGACACGCTGACATACATCTAGACTTCGTAGACAAGTTCTGCTTCCATCTGAGAATAGGACATACCTCCATTTGTCTGCAGTCTAGTTTTTTATATATATGGCAAAACGAAATCTTTCTTTACGGTGCTGTGGAAGCAATTCGAGGAGGCGGGAGCTGTTCGGAAATGTCAGATATTTAGTTTTGCAAATCTTCTTCTGATAAAGAAATCACTCTAATGAACATTCCTCACCTCAAAGAGATGTATACGAGCTGCAAAACCGATTTCCAGCATATTGCTGACGACAAAGCTAATATTTTGAGCTTAAGTGCTTTGATGCAGACCTTGACCTTTCCTCCAGTATCCCAAAAACGTGTGATGGCATCTCTAATCTTAATTTTGCGTATAACAAACGTACGAGCAATGCAATGCTAATCATACACAGCATCGGCTTAAGCCACCGTTCAAACTACACCAGGTACATTCAGTGGTATATCTCTAAAGTCAAAAATTATAAGTTTATAGCATCGACTTAATTTACCGAATTTGAGATATTTTGATCCAAAAGAAGAAAGAAAGTTAAAAATAACTGAAACTACATTAAAAAAAAAAAAACAATTCCGGTTTTAGTGTTTTGTTTGTTTCTAAAATATTAGTTTAACAAAAAACAAATCAGCAGATAATTTGTAAATCATAGTGATTTTGTAACGAAAGAGTGACGAAAAATGCAGGCGGTAAATACTTATTACCTCAAAAAACACTTATTTTAAAAAGCACAAATATTAAAACACCTCATTTTCAGCTGCATCTATTCAAAAAATTGATATTAATAGCCGTTAATAAATATAAGACTCAAAAACAAAGAACTAATGATTGATGTCAATCAACCAGTCATTCTATGACCAACAAAAAAATCTAATTTGTTCATTAACAACTCAATTGAAAATCTGAAATAACTTCATTATTTGTTAACTCAATCTTAAAAAGCCTCAAGCTATATAACCATCAATACGCCACCCGTCCCACAATACAATACCTAAATAGCCATTCGTAAAAATGGAGGTGGGCCATTAGTTGTTGCATTGTGTAAATAAATTGTAATGTTTCATCACCTTTAAGGTAAAAAAGAAACTGTTAGGTTCTTCTAAAGTTAAAATTAAATTGAAGATACGAGTATTTTTTTTTTCTGTTGCCTTCTATTCCAATGTTTGGCCTTTTCCAAAAATTATGTGCATTTTTTCGACAGATGTAATTTAAATAGAAATATTTGAGTTGATGAGCTTAATTAACAAACCGTGTTTTTAGATAGACATTATGTATAGGTACACACCCACAGTATTAATATTTTATGAGCCCATGAAATAAATGCCGACGAAGATTTTGTTTCACCAGCCACTTACCTTTGAATTTAAAGCGGATTAGAAGAAGCTCTTGTGAAATAGACGAATGAACCCCATCTACTTTATCAAACTTTTTCGTATAAAACGAACGTTTGAAGATATAAATTAATAAAAAGAAGAACATTGGTTATATTTTCAACATCCACTTACAGTGACCAATAATATCATTTGAAACATTGATGTTTATTATTTTCTTATATTTAAAATCTTCTACAATAAACTGAACCTAAAAAAATGTCTTTTTCAGGTTAAAAGTTTTAATTCGAAACAGGGGTCTATTGAGCGACACACTTTCGTCAACCACACCGAGTGTCATTGTGTTGATAAATCAAGACACTATATGCATTCCTTCACCGATGCAGCACCGATGATGCGAAAAGCCACCGTTCTAGACTGCAACTGTCCAAAATTGTTTGAGAAAATCCTTCAAGAGGATGGCATTTGCAGGTGCGACTGCTCATCTGGTAACATAGGATGTAATTACCTAAAACGTGGGATGGAACATTTTTCAATGATAGACAGAAAGTGAGTACATATTACAAAAATACTATTACTATTTAATATTTAAAACTCAATAAACCCTTTTCCAAAAGATGTATTATTGAAGGCCGTTGCAAGCCACCGACCTGTGAATTCGGCAACTATCTTAAAAAACACGGACGATGTCAGAAAGGCGGTGAAGTGGTACAGCAGCCTCCCCTATCCTGGAGCTACAACTAAACTATGTGAATCTCATAGCGATAAATTAAAACAAAAAAAGAAAACTTTAGTTATAAATATAATATATTTATAAAACATTATTTTAAAATTCATTTTAGAATTTTAAGGGAGCAAGAAGAACCTCAACAAAAATAAAAGAAAAAGGGTTACTTTAAAAAAAATTCATATTTTCTAAAAATGATATAGATTCAATGATTCCAATGACTTTTTAGCTTTATTTAACTTCAGTTTTAAGGAAGTTATTTTTAAGTTTACATCTTACACGATTTTGTTTGTCAATGTTTTATTAATTTTTATGATAATATGATATAATTTACGTTCTTTACGAAAGAAGTCATCTTTTTATGCAAGACTCTAGTCAATTTAATTAATTGCTTGAATATTTTTATTAATATACCTAACCTATATTATTATAATATTAAACCGTTTGATCAAAACAAAATGTAATGTAATGTAATTTTAATAATTAGAATCAAACACGAGTATTAAAATAAATTTTTTCGTGCAAGAGTTAAAAATTAATAATTATAAAATTATATAAACAAATACGTATAAATATTATATTAAAATTATAAAAATCATGTCCACCAAATGAAATTGAAATATAGAAATCCCACTGCCTTTCCCTTTTTATAATTATTAAGACAGGATAATGTTATTTATGTATATTTATGTGATTTAACTTGTGAAGACGAGACTGTACCCATTTATTAACAAAAAATAAAAACTTGTTGGAATTTTTTCTTTTGAATGCTCAAAATAAGTTACATTTGTAAAAAAGAACTATATTAGCACAAATTCCTGGATCGTTAACCCGGAACCGGATATAATAAGCAATATGATGCATTTATTTGTTGGTTTTTCAAAGTTGACTTTAAGAATTATGTATCTAATTATAAATAAGGCACTTTTAATAATAAACATGATACAAACGAAATTATGAGCTTTGTTGGAACTGAAATATAAAACAATAAATTTAAGTTTCAAAAACATTCAAAACACATAATATTATGTATATTTTATTTTCTTCTTCGAATCAGACATCTATAAAAATATCAGCAAATTTATTTAGGAACATTTCAAATATTAGATTTTTTGTATGTACAATTTTATATTTTTGTTTGTTTAGACATCAATGGTTTAGTCTCTTCAACTCTTCAAAAATGTTGCCATGTTCTTTTTTTGACTTAAATAATTCTTGAGAGATTGGAAAATTGTATCCTTTTTGAATGGCTTTCATATCTAGAGAGACATTCAAATATTTGGCAAGTCATTAAATCTTTTATCAAACCACCTTTAAAACAAGATTTTTAAGAAGAAATTGATGAATTCCAGTGAAGAAATGGAAAAGGAATTTGGTTCAATTTGTATTGGAAAATATTTATTTTCTCTGAAAACATTTCAAGTAAAGTCGGGACTTAATAATTTTCATTATCTGGAGAGATGTTACCCAAAAACGATGTTAGTTTTCCTTTATCAAGTTGCATATTATAGTTTAAAGTTAAGTTTCCAATAGAGCTCTAAAATTTTATCAATAAAATTCTTATTCGTATTCACAAAAAGAAAGTAAAATATTATCATAGAATAAAGATTCATAGTTGTATACATTCATATATTTTTTTTAATTCTAAGACTATGTATTTACAAATTAAATAGTTTTAAAGAGACGCTGTTAAAATATTTACTATAATCAATAAGTAGTTAACAATGATAGTTATATCTATAATAAGAGCAATGTTATTAAAATCTCGAATGTATATTTTTAGTTTAATTATTTATTGTTGTTTAAATGTCCTATCCGATTTAGTTCTAACATAGTAATGTTCATAATTCATATTTAAAAAAACAAAAACTTTTAAAAAACAATTAATTTACATTGAGTATTTTGTTTATATTATAAATACAAAAAAATGTTTGTTGAGCTTTTTATTCCTTAATTTAAGTAAGCATTTACAAAAAATAATGCATAATGAGGATTGAGTTTGAACACAAAACAAAAATCTGATATTATTAAAAATAGCTCATTAAGCACTTTCAGTAAATCAGTAATGTTTAGTTATAAAACCACTCTTTACTAAATAGTTCAACTCTAATTCTTTTGAACGATTCAAAAATTTAAGTATGACCTTTTGGGTTTGATATACCATAGATAAGATTTTTATTGAAATTAAAATATATAAAGGAAAAAAAAAAACATTAATAAAAAGAATGAAAATTATCGAGTTGTTTTTTTATTCCCCGAAATATAAAGTTTTGTAAACATTATTAATTAGGATTAAGACAAGGTCTTATTGAAAAAAATATTATTCATAAATTTATTTGAAATTTAAAAATATAGAAAATTAGAAATGTACAATTTTTAAATTATTGAAATTCAAGAAATCGGCTGTGTTTTATCGGAAACCATGTGTAGGGATAGCTCTCTTCGATGCAAAGAACGAAATTTTGACCTGTAGCACTAGTAGTGTGAATATTAACTTAAGAGGATTGAGGACCGAAAATTGCAGGCTCTTTTAGACGAAGAAGAAAATTCTTCTTGAGCAATTGTGGTTTTCTCTAAAAGATTTTATCTTTGCCATTGGAAAGGTTCAAAGGACCAGAAATTTTGAGAAGATTGAGGACCGAAAATTGCAGGCTCTTTTAGACGAAGAACAAAATTCTTCTTGAGCAATTGTGGTTTTCTCAACAAGCCTTTTCTCCTTGCCATTGGATAGGTTCAAAAGATCAGAAAATGAATTAAACAACAGGCAGATAAAACTACACCAAAAGACATAGGAAGCCTTGCTTGGAAGACAAAAAAGAAAGCCATTTCTGCATTCTTCAGGCAATGAAGACAACACATCATCGCACTGTCAAAAAAGGCTCTAAAACTACACTCAATTACTTTCCATACCTGGCCCCTTCGGAATACCACTTGTGGTCGTCAGTAGGTCAAACACTCTCAGAGCAGTACTTCGATTCTTATGAAAGTGTCAAAAAATTACTTTATGAGTGGTTTGCCTAGTGAGAATGATTTTTTTTTCGAAAGTTGCATGAGAGATGAGAGAAATGTTTAGCTAGCGAATTCAATAAATTAGCTTTCTTCAGAAAAAAAGCATGTACTTTTTGACTAAAAACAGAGGATTTAAGGTTATAAGACCTGGTAGTACCCATACAGTATAGGTACTCTCTCCTTAGGGACTTCTTATAACTGGCTAATTTTCCAGGAACAGGAATAAATTTTTTCATATAAAACATTTTTCCATAACCAAATGAAGCCTCTCGACACATTTCTCAATGTCGTCCAGTATTCAGTATTCAATCTGAAATTACGGAATTTCACAAATTGTCACCTTCTGGCCACAAATCTTAACTCTGAATACAGTGCATACCTTGTAGTGAAATTTACTCTCAAGCGTTTTGTGTTTAAGATTGCAACATTCATTTCGTAAATAATAAAGATACACATTCTGAAAGGAAAACATTTCTATTTTTCTTGACTATAAGTCTATAATTTATGGTAGTTTGTTAGTTTGCTACACTTTCTGTTTCTGAGAACAATAAAATTGTTATCTTATGTTTAATCCTTTGTTAAATAATGTTTGTTCATATTTTTTCTTCTCCTTTTATATCCACTCACTGTGAAAGAAAACCGAGTTGTGAATTATTTTTCAGCCATGGTACCCCTGAATCATGATACATAAATATTTGAATTAAATTAAAAGGGAGTGCCTGTATTCAGAAGAAGATCTTATACCGCAAATAAACTCAAGACATAAAAGGAACAAATATAAACATCGGGAAACAAATCAAACAGAGTTGCTTCGCCCAGGAAGAGTCAAAACATTCCTTATGCACATTCTTTAACAGGATAAATGTATACACATATGTACGTTATGTAGATATAAGGTACATAATACGCGATCAGGTCAAAAAGATCTTTAGCCTGACTTAGCGTTGGACTCTGAGACATTCTATGGAAGAGAATAAATGAGAATGTTGGAATTGTGATTATAGCGGCATTCTTATGAAGAATTTAAGGATTGATAATAACAATAAAACCTTAAAACCCAGAAAAAGACGAACATGTCATGTCAATTACTGTGATGTTGTGTAACAAGTTGAACAGCTTCTTTTTTTGATGATGATCAATCAAATAAAATCGACTTCCTTAATTCCCCTTGAAATCAGAACTAATCAATTTCACATGAATGAACTTAAGGAATTTATATATCTACATTGTTTTGTTGAATGATAATGTTTCAGGTTGGTTGCCTTATGCCAAACGAAGGGAAATGTTTGAATTTAAGGAAAGAACAGTGCAATGAATAAGGAGTCCAGTGGAACTTGAAGCGATTTGACACACAGATATTATTTGGGACGTGCTTTACTGCAAATCAATTTTCCCTAAATTACCATTACTTAAGTTGGTATTTTATACTTCCTTGAATTATGTTTATAGAATATTATCATGTAGCTATTACCAAAATAAAATTAAATTGAATTAGCAATAATTTGTACTGTAAGAAAACCTTTAAATGTCTTTTAAGGCTTAATGAACTCAGAAGTGCTTAAGTGATATTTTTGATAAATGATGCCACAAAAAAGACAGCAACATTTTTTCCCTTGCCATTTCCTTCAAAAAATATTCTATTGTCGTCACGGCTTAAGAAAAATAACAAGAGAAAGTAGTAATTTTATCGTAAGACAGTAAATTCGGAATATTTAGTTTGATGATTGGAAACACTCGAAAATTTCACCATGTCAACCATTATTTTGAAAATTCTTATTGTAAATTGTTCAATCGAATTGAATTGAGTTGTATCACCTTGCACAGACGTTAAGCTCTGTTATAGTCATATTTGACCATGTTAAATTTGCGGCAATCACTCATCACCTTAGTCGATTTCTGCTCAGATAAGTAGCATAGGTCAACAAAACAGCACATTTAGTTGATTTGAGGAAAGATAAATTTGTTCAATATATTCTTCCCATGAAGAAAGAAACTTTTAAATGTTCCATAATTTCGAAAAATCTTAAAATAATCTCAACCAACGCCATCTCAATACTACGAGAGTTAAGAAAAAATCGTGATAAATTTAAAGAAGAAGTCAAAAAATCAATGTAAGTTGCATTAGTAGAAAAATTCCATTAACAAATCAGGAATAGAAAACCTTCATACAAATATAACTTGGAGAGCTCAACCAAACTCTAACATCATTTTGAGTAACAAACAAAAATATTAACTATTCTGAAAATTCTAGTCAAACTGATATTATAGATATTATAGAAATGGATGGGATTGTTTTTTTTTTTACTCCGAACTAGCTAGCTAGTTTTTGATCCTTTCATAAAACAACGAACCAAAAGATTGAAGCAAATTAAATTCTCTACATTAAAAACTCCCTTTAAATGTTTAGACATTTCTTTTGTTTTAAAGTAATTTCGGTTGAAAATGGTTGCTTGATTGTGTATAATATGCAAAATTCTAGGAGGACTTTGGATATTTTTCTATTATTTCATAATCCCAAACAGGTGATTTTTAATAAATGACAGTAAACGAATTTGCTCTTCTTTCGAAAGGTGATTAAGAATAAAATTGAAAGCTAAAAATCTGCCAGAACAAACAACAAAAGAGTGATAGTCATTTTCCAACAATTATAAAGTTTATGTGGCCATTTGAACAAAGTTACTATACGCTTAAGACAAAGTTTTCGATATACGAAAAAAACACGAAAATAAGGAATATTATCAAAAGGCACCCAATTTTGTAATTTTATTTAGATATATGATAGAAAAGATTTTAAAATTTCATTGTGGCAACAATGAATTTTGAAATTCTAGTCAAAAATTATTCAATCGAATTGAATTCAGCTCAATCATCTTACAGAGACGGAAAGCTCGGTGATAGTCAATTTGAATATCAAAAATATGGCCACCACTTATGAAATTATTTAATTGTCCAATTAGTCTTCATACCACATAACTTTCAGGATTTAAATGAACAGTTCGTCGATTGAGTTTCACTCCAAGCATTCGAGTTGCCTAAAATGTTTAATCGAAACATCAATATTTGGTAAGGAATATATTCTGAACCGAGTTTCATACGACGATTTTTTCTACTGGCAACAACGGTCAAGTTTCCTGGCTACAGGTCATTAAATTTAATTATACTATTAAGAGCCCAAAATAACGATAATATACTTCTAAAACTGCATTTAATATGTAGGTTAACTAATTTTTCCGTTTTCGAAGTAAACAATTCCCTTTACTAATATAAGAAACAAAAAACTGTTTCAAGGTCTTACTCTGTTATACATAGTTGCATTTCTGCGTCTTCTGAGTTGTTAAGATTATACATGTACCACATATATTTATTTTCAAAAGAGTTTAGCGAACGATTAAAATCCTATATTGTTCTTGTTTAAAGAATTAACGATTAGCATCTCATTTGTTTTTTTCTTAATCATTTTTAATTCATTGAGAAATCAGCCTCCCTGTACCGGTCAGTAGGTCAAATTCCATTCTTATTGGCGAAAATTTTATTTACTCGCACTTCGCGAACCGCGGCGGTATTCAAAACTAACACTTTGTTTATGTGTCAGAACCAAAATAAACTTACAACAACAACTTTAAAGAACAAAATCAGACAAGACGTCTGTCTGGTTGCATTGGTTGCATTGTGCTGTGCATTACCTCTCGTGACAATCCAATATCGACGTGCACTTCTCGGATGAATAGTTGAGTCATTGCCAAACATATTTGCTGCCAAATAATAGAGAATCTCAAAATATTATTTAATTATTTCGTCGCGAAAGAACACCTTTAAATTATCTACTTTTCGCTAAGTATACACCACCATCCGTAATTAGGTTATTAACAGAGATGTTTACGAGCAAGAATAGATGCAAGAATCGAGTTGTTTGAACCGATGCGACTCCTAAATAAAAGTTTTCTCTTACACCGCCCTCGCTTGTAGATAGAAGCATCACAGCAACACCTTACCCAAAGTAACTACTCTTGTTTTATCCTCGTTATCCATTAGCTTAATGGAAAGTGAAAACGCCTAATTAGTCGCACATTGTAAAACAATTCTGGTGGAAGTAAGTTTCCTTTTGCTAATTGAAAGCAGGCATCTGGCTTTTACTTAGAGATTATATGCTGTGGTTAACGTTATACGATACCTACAACCTAGATGCTATATCCAGTGCGGAATACATCCCATTAAGTTCGATCAAAAAGTTAACTGGATAATGTATGTTTAAATGCTTCAACTTTATCTACTAACATAAATAAAATGCATACTTAAATATTTTTATAAATATTATACGTATCGTTGAATTTTAATTTTTAACTTTTAACTTTTAACTTTTTTGCTTGCATACACATTAATAAATAAAACCATATTGTTAAATACATTTTCATCTACCTGAGCTAAAGATTTTAGAAGAAGAAGAAAAAACACAAACAAAAAGTACACAAAAAGTACGCATACGCCACAGTATCCCTCGTTTATTAGTAACAATAAATTAAAATTACATGTTTCACAAATCAAATACTAAAAACACTCTGGAAAAAAAGAAATAAAAGCTAAAAAAAGTACACATACGCCACAGTGGCCCCTTCTTTAATTGTGATTCTTACATCTTAAAAATGTCTTATGCTATGTGAATTGTTTCTTCTTAGATTTTTCGATATCACGGAAATAAATATTGATAAAGCAAAGGCCAGCAGGTAAATAGTACGTCGTCAAATTTCGAACATAATTAAATTTGTAGGTAGGTACTTTAAAACCATTGAAACAAACGCATTTATGATCGTTTGCTTTTGGCAAATTAATAACCAAAGCACAACTTCCTCAACAAGCTATGCATTCAATTTTATAAACGATAGATTCTCATGGTGCACTCTCTTAACAGAAACTACCATAGTTATCATAAATATGCAAATTAAAAAATGCTCTTAGCAACGAATGCTTTATAGCATTTCACCTTTCACTTGGTTAAAACGTTATAACAGCTAACTCCGCTAAAATCCCACTCGCTGATGCTGCTGATGCTTCAAACATGAATTGCAAAGCAATGTGTTAAAATTTCTTGAAAATTATTACTCTTTGACAAAATTGACAAATCGGTGTTAGCAAACGATTCAATAGGACACCGACTTCATATACATATGTACCTATCATGTCTTGTATCTTGTGGGACCTACTTGATTCCGGGATCTCGCTCTTGTTCACCTAGGGTTTACTTAATGCATTTTATTAAGTATTGGTATAGAAACGTCGTCGTCGTGGTCGACCACCGCCGCGCGCCGCCGCGTCGTTATCGAAACCCCACGGGCGGAGAATGTTTACGAGCCATTTTATTTTCTATTAAATCTTTGTTTTTATTCAAATTTAAACCACGAAATGAGGAACTTAAGGGGTTTCTTTTCTTTTAAACGTAATTGGACGCGCATTTGAGAGTTTAAAGTCTTGAAAAAATGCAGACTCCTCGTCCTCTTGCATGCATTTAACATACATATATGCTAAACAAAACAAAGTACTTGGCACCAAAATTAAAACTGCCCGACCTACTCCAACAATAATGATAATTGTGTTTAATTGTTTCGCCAACGCATAATCTTTTGTTTTGGTTTTTACTAAATAACCGTTGGAAGAAAAATTAAATGAAATGGAATGAAAAGTCTTTTAAAGACGCACGAATGGGAAAGCAATTGAATTTTGAAAAATTATATGTCGTTCTTCGTGTAGGAACACCATTGTTGTGCGTAATAACCTGAAAATTGAGTGGGATGTTTGCATAACATAAAAACATAGATGAATAGGCACATTGTTGTACATGTACGTGGTATACTGCAATGTAAAACTAAGTGACAGCAGCAAAATTATAAGTGATTTTCCTTCTCTTTAAAGTGGGCGTAGTGATAAAGCGGTTGAGGATACAAGCCTCAACTTATGGATACGAATTGGAAACTATTGTCACAAGAATAGGTACAAAATGCACAATTGCACACTGTTCAGCATAATGAGTTAAATTGCTTAGACAACATTGACTGATTTTTAGGACAGTAAAAAAGCAAAATAACTTTGTATAGAATGTCTGATTTTCCATCCATACTTTGACTTTATTGTGCGGAATCAGATTTTTATTAGAGTGATATTTAAAGAATTATTATAGACAGTGACACAGGAGATACTTCATCTATTGGGAACATTTTATAGGCGTTTTCAACGGTAAGTTTAAAATTACTAGACCAACAATAGACTCATTGTTGCACTGAGGGAAAAATGTATGGAATCAGCACAAACATACATTTATTCATTGCCCAGATTTGATCACATATCATTTTTGTATTCATTACATAATGAAATATTTACTGACTCCAAGCATTTATGTAGCCAATCAGGAATTTATAGCATACAAAAATGTTGTTTAGCTTCCCTGATGATTGTAGAGAAATCTTAAAAACCTTAGTAGGTTTTCTGTGATGAGTACAAGTTTTTTTTTTTAATAATTTAAAATATTACATAATATTGTGTCGGCGATCCGTTGTTCTGATATTAGTGTGTGATGAGTAAAGTTCTTGTGCATTATTCATCCCATACATATAATTATTCTACGGAATCATTTAATAAAAGTTGCAACCCTTAACTCTGATGGGTGGATATTAATATATGAATTAAACATCTTGTAGACATATTAAATAAGTTTAAATAATGCTTTTGATTTATTATTACATAAATGTATCTGAATTGCTGTAGAATAAGTGCAGGTCAATGTAGAAGTATGTAAGCATTCATTAAAAACAGTTATGTAGCCATTACATAAATCTATGTTTTCATTACATACATTACATACATCTATCTTCTATTCATGTAAATATTGCAAAATATTTACTCAATTTATTCTACGATGAAGCTCGAATACAGATTTAATGTTAAAAAAAGGAAAACAAATTACATCCTCTAAAGTATAAACACAAGGTACTGACAATAAAAATTAAAATAAATTTAAATAAAAACATAGGAAATATAAGCAATTAAGCGAGAAAAGTAAATATTCGAAAGGCACTTACAAACATTTGTTTTATGAGTCATTATTCTCAAGAAATAATGTCTACAAATAAATTATGCAAGAGCTATTAAACTATATTTACATTTTGTAGTATGTAATTTTTAAAAAATAAAATATTATACATGTCAAATGAAAAATAAGCTTATTATAAAATATAATATACAAACAAACTGATTAAAATGATAACAATTATAATAGACTTGTAATTAAAAAAAATCTAACTGAACACATTACAAAACGTGTTATTCGCTTTTATTTTTAAAGATTGTTCTTTTTTCCATTAATATTTTCAAAAAAATTCTCCTTGCAACTTTTAGAAAAGGTGATCTTTTGAAAAGAAAACAGAAAATATTTTAAGCTAGATATATTCAAATGATTTTAGTCGTTACTTAAAATTGGGCAAAAGTTATTAAAATTCAAGCCAACACGAACATTTCTGAAAGTAGTAATTCAAAGAAATATTAAAAATATATGTAACAAATCAAACTTTACAAAAAGATCTTAATAATGAAGCATTATTACCTTCTCCTATTGCGACAAGACTTTGCTTACACTATCGAGTAATTTAATACTCTAAACTTTATCATTTTACCACGTACAAACTTCAAAGGCAGCGCAAATGTAATGTGAACGTGCTTTTAAACACCTATTAGTTTCAATAGACAAGTTAAAAAACGATCTAAAAGAAAATCCAACAATCCAACTCTTTAATGTTAATGTGGTTTCCTCGGTGTTAGAAATATGCTGATTAACATATTGGAAATTATTCTGTCGCATTACACACCAGCCAAGCCACCGCCCATTATAGCTGCGGAATTCATAAATTCAGAAGATCCCCTTGCATCTGATGGATGCATCCCATCATCGGGGTCTTTCCGTGATACATGTACGTCGAACGAGTATGAGTACGAGTAAACGAGTACGAGTATTATCTTTAAACAGCCCAAGCCCATAAGTATTTAGCATATTGGATTATAAGTCTCAGTATATTATGGTGTCACAATGTTGCAGCAGCATAATTATGAACTTGCATAGCAGCATGTACCCATGACCCTTACCGCTTACCGCTTACTGCTTATACTTCTTGCTGCTTGCTGCATGCTTTTACCGTCCGGTCTGTCGCGTCTCCGTTCGCCGTCATCGCCGCCGTCGTCGTCGTCGTCGTCGTCGACTTAAATCGATTCGTTGAGTCTGTTCAATAGTACTCGAATGCATCGCACATCAGTTGTTGGTGATAAGTTGTTGCGTGAAGAGTGAAGACCGTCGTCTTTACTTTGCTACTCGTCCTACAAAGAATTGATAAATATTGCACGATCTATAAAGGCACAAAACTGCTACTCGTATGTTATACTTGGGTGCTCGTATCCATCCAAAGAGTACATCAGCATTGTCCGAACAATGCCAATTTATAAGATTTTCTCTTTTCAAAAAGTATCTTTATTCTGCCCTTCGACAACAATTAACAACCAGCAAACGAGAATAAATTTATAAGAAACAAGATGGAATCGGGGGTCTTCTTTTCGTTGAGAAAGCATTTAGCTCGCAGAAAGTGGAGAACGTTGATCGCGTCAGCATCATCTTTTGGCCAGTAATTGCCGTACCGTGCCGTGCCGTGCTATGCCGTGTTGTGTTGTGGTGCGCTTTTGTGGACTGATCGCGATCTATAATCACCCATTGCAATTATTATTATAAATACTCTATTCGTATCGTAGAGGTGGTATGTGGTCGTGTAATCTCAAAAAGATACATCTGCGACGTCTATTTCGAGTGATAGCCGACGATTTTATTATCATAGTTTGAGCAAATAGCGGTGGTAAAGATAGCATCGGAATTTCGCCATATCGCCTATATCGCCAGAAGTAACAAGAAGCGTGCAGTTTTAATTTTGAAAACTTGTCTCCCGTTTATTGTTTGTGCTGTGACTCATTTCCAAACAAAAATTCTATTGAATTGAATTTGCGAGGCGAGTATTCGCGATATTACTCGGACTATTTATAAATTAAATTGCCGACCGACCAAACGACCACGACGACGACGCGACGTACGTAAGTACACAAACGCGTGTCTTGCCGTCTAGGAGCGGCTAAATTCAAATTATCCATCAGTAGTGGCGTCTTGGCGTGGGTGTTGAACTGATAATTTAAATTAATTGAACGGTTGCTGTTTTTGAATTCATTTTAATAAATAAGCTTGTTAACTGTTCACACATAATTTAAGTGAGCCTGCGGTGTTGATAACATCTGGATTTTGTTGAATCGCAGATATTTTATAAGGAATTTTATTATCTGTATTTTTTTTTGTATCTAATACCTCCAATGTGCTTTTTATAGAGTGTTAGTGTTAGTGTAACGTGAATCTGTATGCGTGTGTTTGTCGGCGGCGTAGATAACTCATTTATTTGCACTACTTGTCATCGTTATTCTCGCAAAGTGGGTTATAATCATATCGTCTGTTTGATTAGCATCTTAAGTAACTTTGTATAGCATTTGTAGATACATATTTCAACGAAAAATTCAATTAATGATGTATAATACGCGTAATATCTGTGACCTTGAATCGAAGAGATATTTTCATCCCCTTAAAGTGTGGTGAATTAAGAGTGGTGAATTTTTTTAAGTATTTTTTATTTCGTACACATTTATAATTTCACTGAACATGACCCGTAAATGGGATAGAAAAATGATCTTATCCAGTATTTTGCTTGTGCTGATATTTATCAGGCACAACGTCTTAGCTTCATATGCAAGCGATTTCAAGCCAAAATGGAACGGAATCAACCAAAATCAGCAACCCTTCCATCTGCAGCCATCACACACCACTCATCAGTCACTCCAATTTGCTCATCGCCAACATCGCCATCATCATGACGCCAGCAACATTCACAAAAATAATCGTGAGATGCACATAAAACCCAAACACAATGAGACCAATGACGGAACAATGCTCCAAGTCAAAAACGTCAGTGCGAATAATAACCGAAGTCGAGTCAATGTTAATTTGAATAACTATGACGCGCCCACGAGTGCCATCAAATTGGAACATAATGCTAGATCGTTTTGGTCTCACAACAATAGGCAGTCTAATCAAGAAAACCATCAGCAACATAAGGAACGCAGCTTACAAGCTCAAAACAGTCAAGGAAAATTTCAAGAAAAACCACCTAGGAATGATTATGTTTACACGGGAAAGATAAGTCACGAAGATCTAGGGCCCAAGAGTAGGTATGGGAGTAACAATGATTATGACAATAGCAGGCAGCATCACCATCAGGAAAGCCTGCAGAATAAGGAACGCAGTTCACTAGCCCGAAACAATCAACGAAAAGTTTTGGAAAAAACATCAACGAGTAGGATTGATTACGTTGATCCGGGCAAAGTTAGTCACGACGATCAGGGGTTCAAGAGCAAGGATGAATACGATGAGGATTACGACGAAGACGATTACTATGGCGAAGTTGATGACAATGAGAACACGATTGAAGTGCGGCGGGATGAAACTGAGACTGAAGGTGAAATACCTGACTATATGTTGGATGAATCCGATAGCCGAAAGGAGGAGGTAAAGAGTGCGGATGGAGCAGCACATTTTGTGATCGGAGCCGAAACTGGTCGAAGACAAGATGTAGATTATAACTCTGTAAGTGCTCAAGTAGAATAATTGTGTCTACCCTTTTGTTTTTTTTTCACCTTGAGATCATTAAACATTTAACATTAATCATTAGCAACTTTTTTTTGAAAGGCATTTAATGTTTGCAATCAAAAAATGTTGAGATTAGTATCAATTTGAGATTTTCTTATTTTTTTAAATATTTTGCGGTAAATAAGAAATAGAAACTATAATTCTACAACATTCCAAAGGTACACCTCCACCTTGAACAAAATTTAAAGTAAACAAATTATATAAGTAAAAAAGTGCTCCAAAGCTTTTAATATAGGTATCTAGTTTGACAAATAATGCTTAAAGCCAAAGCACCGCAGCTCCCAATATTTCGAAAACTATTTCTAAATTTAACATTCATTCACATCAATATTTTGTTCCAGCTTAGATTGAATCTTACTGGCACAACCCATAGTAAATACGTCACGACTTATAATTAATAAAGTTCAATTTATAAGATTGATAGGTATAGATTTTTGTAGAGCAAAAGCACGTAAATTACTCGTAATCGATTAATGAATTTAAAAAACTTGTGCATATCTAATAAAATAAATAAAATAGAAAACAACATTGAACCACATAACCATGTCAATTTAAATAAAATGAAAATTTGAAAAAGAATTCAATTAGTAATTTTTTTAAACTCATACATTCATAGTTTGTCCATTTAAAAATATTATTAATTTATCAACAAAAAGAAAGAAATAGCATTTTAAGCCCAACACGTCATGACTATTATAAACTTAATTATTTCATCATGTCTCTCTTCCAATTTAATTAAATTTATTGGGTCCGCTTTATGGTTAAAATATCAGTTTAAGCATAAATTACAACGCCCTTCCCACAAAATCAGTTTTTATTTATTTTGAATTGACAGTTGATTAATTGTTTATTTATCGAAATCGTCTGTCGATGTTTCTATACACATAAAACATTCTTACCTTCATTTTCAGTTTATAAGTTATCAATAAAATAAACCAAAAGAAAGAAAGTTAAAATCTTTTTTAAAGGCGTGATTTTTGTATTGAACATTTATGGATGTTGCGTAACTTTATTGTTGTTTTTGTGGTTGTTTGAGTGTCATTCGATGATTTATTATTGGCCTCAATTAAATTTGATTTGCTTTATTTGATCTATTTGACCAACTGTGAGATACATATTAAAATCAGCTTTTGATTTTGAATTTAAATTTACAGTTTTTGAAATAATAATATTATAACCCTTTAAGCTTTCATAACTACCGGAAGAGAGCATTTGTGTTAGCGTAGGTTTGCCTTGCAACTTAATTGGAACTAGATGTTGTCTTAAGATTTTTAAAATATAAATAAATTCAACAAACTCTTAACACCCGAATTGTGTTGTCATAATACTGTTTATCTTAAATTTAGTATTTCAAAATACTGTAAACTTAGAATGACTGTATAACAAAATGTTGTATGAACAAAAAAGTGTGTCTTAATATCTCTGAATTTTGAATCCTAATTTTTGCATATTTGTGTTTTTTAACTATCTATTTTCTAAAAAAAAGTGTACAAAATTCATACCTGAATTCAATAAAAAAAAGCATACAACGGGTGTTTTTTTTAGAGGTATTTAACTTTAAGTTGGTAACACTTTCTTAACATTTTGTCAGCTGTCAAGTGATTTATTCTTGGTTCAATTTGTTATTTCAACATGAATAGACTGACGCTTGAACAGCCCTTCCAAATTGTCCACATTAAGTTTGAAAACCATGGTTCTTTTTGAAATACGTATTGCGATAATTAGTAGTACCCGTGGCATGATGGTTAGTGCGTTGGACTGTCATGCGAGAGGTCTTGGGTTCAATCCCTGCCTGTGCCACCTTAATTTAAAAAAAAGAGTTTTCACGGGTACTGCCTCTTGCGAGGAATTGACAAATTCTCCAAGAGTAATTCTTGTCATGAAAAAGTGCTTTCTCAAAATTAGCCATTCGGATTCAGCATATAAATTGTAGGTCCCCTCCATCCCTGACAACATTACTCGCACACAGGAATGGTTGAGAGTTGTAAGTCACTAGGCCCTGGTTCTCTACGGATTGTTGCGCCACCTAATTTAATTTTATTGCGATAATTTTGTTTAGCGATGAAGCTCACTTTTGAATAAATGAATACGTCAATAAACAAAATTTCCATATTTGTAGCGATGATAATCTTTAATCGGTATTGAGACACCACTTTATGGATAGGTCCGTACAATTTATTAATTGAAGGAAGCGTTTGATAACAGTATAGTTTCACATTACGATCCCATGAAGTGGGCTTCAATATCGTGTGATTTAACACCGCTGGACTAGTTACTGTGGGGTGTGTCAAGTCACTAGTCTACGACGATTTAGCAAATTCACATCGTTATTTATTATACGGCCACAAAGTGGACAAAGATATCGAAAATCAGACCTTCATATTAGACTGCGTCCGAACCAGCCGTGGCGTTCTTATGTCCGAATTTATATTCAATTTATGTTGACAGAAGATTATCTTTTGAAAAAACTTCATGTTAATTTAAAAAAAATAGTTTTTGTTTTTATTTCATTTCTTTCAAAGTTCCATGCCTCTAAAAAAACAGCCTTTAGAAAATGATAAATACTGAGCAACATTATAAGTATGCATTTCTATAAAATACTGTCGATAGAAAAAATAAAAAAAAAACAACATATCGATATATCACTTAACACTTTAAAAACAATAAATGTTAACGATCACAAATAATTTAGTAAGGACGTTTATTTAGAGAATATTAAATATGTTTAGTGAAAAATTGATAGGATACCTCTACAAAAATTGTTTTTAAGAAATCCGCACTTCAAAATGCTGTATATAGGATTTAGAAGGAAAATGATTTTTCTTAGTCCACCTATTTAAAGCAATTTGAAATACAAAATTTGAGCAACCAGAATCTTATCCTACAGAACTTTGACCTTATAGTATTTTATTCATCCAGAATTTTGTAGTACAGAATTTTAAAGTTATTATGACTCATATATGTAGTCTTTGCAACCCAACCCATTTACGAGATTACGAGTAATATAGAGTATTCAAAAACTGTCTTTAAAAACATAACCTGCTATTGATTTTAAATGTTTATTATAAATATTATTATTACATATGTTTAAACAGTACATACCTTCTGTATATTGAACAGGGAAGTTGTGTTTCCGGAAATAAATCAATTTTCAATTTTCGGTTTTCCATTTTCATATTCCATAATGTTCACCAAATAGTTTCTGAGTTCTGGTGTTGTTTTCTTACCATACCTTATGCAATTAATCATGTTCTGTTCATTTACAAAAAGAAAACTGTTCGACATCAAAAATCCAATCAAAATAAATTAATGAAACATCTGTTTACGAAGAACTTTTGGGGAACGATGCATTATCCATCAGTGTGTTCGGTGGTAAAATGTTTTCCATATTTGTATCCTAATTCACTACCTCGAATTCATGGTTTGAAACTATAAACACCTCAGTCTCGGGCTCGGATAGCTTGCCAACGATACGCTAAGAGTTTCTTTCTATACCCTCACTTCCCTAAACACAAATATTCAATGTAAACAGAAAATGACTATTTGTATTTAATAATATTTGCATTCATGCCGCGATGCTATCAGTCGTGTAACAGTAAATATGTAGCTAATACGAGGTGCTAAACCAATCGTTAAGTGCGAGTGCGAAGCGATCCAAGTGATTAGGAGTCTAATTGGTTGCGACAATTACACCAATTCATCGGCAATCCATTGTTATCTATATCAATACCTTTTTGAATATTCATACTGCATAATGCAACATAGGTAAAGATTAGCTTATTTGGTATTCAAATTGAGATATGCGGATTGACTTTGGACGAGAGGAGTCAGAAGAGACTTACTTGAAATTGGTGTTTCCTTCGTCACGCAACATGAGTGAACATACAGGGTGTTAAATAAGTAATGGTGCGAACTGAATAGAATAAAAGGTTAGGTTATGACCTAACAAAATTTGGTAATTTTTCTGTATTGCTGAGCAATCCTACGGTTTTCGAGAGAGAGTTGCTTTTTTAATGACATTGTGAAAAAAAAACCCTACTTTTATTCAGTTTTTTACTCACACGGTCTAGAAATGTTTTTAATGGTTTTGGAATTTAAAAAAAAACCTTATATTAAATAAATGAATTAGGTGACGCAACAGTCCGTAGAGAACTAGGGCATAGTGACTTGTGCGAGTAGTGTTGCCAGGGATGGAGTCGACCTACAGTTTTAAGCCGAATCCGAACGGTTAATTTGAGAAAGCACTTTTCATGACAAGAATTACTTTTGGAGGCAGTACCCGTAAAAGAACTTTAGGTTTAAGGCAGGGATTGAACCCAAGACCTCTAGCATGACAGTCCAACGCACTAACCATCAACGGGTACTACAGAAAACCTTATATTAGGAAAAATAAATTGAGTAATGAAATTTGATAAGTAATAATACTTTGAGATTTAAATGAAACCTAATTTTACACGTCAAGTATTAAGCTTACAAAACTGTAGTGGTTGGTTAGACCAAAAATATTCTTGGTATCTTAACTTTTCAAAAATGTCAACCCAAACAAGGTTCAAAAGCGAATACAAATATTTTTTGAAGTACATTCGCTATATCAATTCTTTACTTCACTTTGGGTAAATAGTGTTTTAAAATATTTTTGGCAATAATGACATAATTTTAAAAATCATCCTTTTGATTTTACCAAAACTGTCATCATTTTACGTTATCAAGTCACGCTTTTGAATGGCCTTGAGCAACTTTCGTAATAATATTTTTTCACAGACTGTAAGTCGATAACGTTTTCAAAAAATGATAAATTTTTAGTCACAGGAACATTATTTGCAACTTTATTTTAATATTGCAGTTTTATACTTTGGTTCCCTTGATTGGAATTTATTTTAAGTTGTGGGTCGTTTTCAGTTTAAATCTTATGATGCTGCACTGTAGAGCTAGAGTTTCTTTTAAATGACAACTTAAAGATAACTTTTAGTCTTACAACCAAATATATATCGTTTTTGAAAATCGTTACCGGCTTTTAGTTTGTAGATAGACAATTTTGTCATTGAACCATTACCTAAGGGACCCCCTGTATGTGTTTTTTTTTTCGAATTGCAAAAGAAATTTATTTTTATGAAAAGCTTATGGAGTTGTCTCACAAACAAAATAGCAGGCCAGTGGCTTTTTTATGAATTAACATGAGACAAACGACTGTTGCATCCACAATGGAAACATGGTATTTTTCTTTCCTTATCGACTAAATATGCTTTGATAGTTTTCAAACTTTGTCAGCTTTTAGTCATACAAAAAATGGTTCTATCGTTGCCCTGTGGTAAGGGTTCCTTGGTTCTTCCTAGGACAAAATAATGGCTAGGATTCTTATTACTTGGGTTTCTCTACGCTTTTAGAGTTAAAAAAAATGTAAGACATTTTTCAAAATTTATATTTATGATTCTTAAAAATATAAGTTCACTGGATCCAACTAATTGCAATTGGTTATTTTCTCGTCTTTTCTTATAAGACCAATACAAATAATAAAAAGTCTTATTAAATCGCGAAAAAAACACTTTTTCTTGATTATTACTGTTTCTATACATAGCTTCAAAAACTGTTTTCTTTAACCTAGGCTCCGTTGCAACATGGAAATTCTTTTTAAGAACAAAATATTATGTTATTTTCAGTATAATTTTATATGCGGAAAACGGAGGCTAAATACCCTGAAATATTTTATTTTTAAACTGCCAACACTGCTTGTTTCCCAAACTTATATGACATAAGACAATATAAAATCAAATCATCGACGAGGTAAATTATAAGCCTATCGTTAATATAATCGGACTATTTTTAACACAAAACTGATACCTACAAAAATACTAAAACGTTTTAAATATATTAGGAAGTAGTAGAAACTGTATTTCAAACATATTTTTGTAAAGATTTTAAAAGCAAAATAAAGGTACTTACCAATTTTTATGAAATTCAATTTATCCTGCCACCCAACTGACATCAAAATTGCACTCCTTTGTGCTTCGGTAATAACACTACCGAGACCGACCGCGAAACGCGACCCGATTCGATGAAAGCATGAGACAAGTTCGATTAAATTTAAATTTAAATTATTATATGATACGAGTACATCACCACAAACATAAGACCCTTTTTTCTTAAAAAGTTAACTCTTATTAAACACTTATAATTTTTATTCACTGCACAATCAAAATAAATGCTTTTTAAATATATTTTCTTATCACTTATCACCAAAGAGATCAAATTTTCAAATTTTTAAATTGAGCCGCCAATTAACACTGCCGAACCGACAAACCAATCGACCGAGCTCCGTGATGAATGCAAACAAATTAATTGATTCCCAATTCATATTTTACAGAAAAATACACTTTACTTCGTAATTAACTAATATTTTTTAACATAAACTTAAAGTTTATTATTTACTTAACACTTTCCTTGAACTTTTTTAACCGTACATCAAAAATAAATATTTTTTTATTAATTTGTTGGTTTTCAATTCGAGACGATGATCGCGAGCCGAGCACAAGCAATTTCACAAACTACTACTATTGTGGATATCATTCAAAGAACAAAGATTGTAGAAGATAGTTCACGATGGTAAACTATGATATGGTAGTGAATTAAGCTCTTCAAATTAAAGTGAACTAATACCCCGATTACAAGAGGGTTGAGGAATCGAGTCCAAATTTTGATTTCAATCCAGGTAAAGGGGTGTGCTAGATCGAAAGATGATTGGAAGATGGAACTTAAATAGAATCGCATCTATTACGCAAAGTATTTTATAATTTTGCAAAAGAAACAAAGAGTTTGTATACAAAAACAATGTGCAGCAAAAGTAAATCAAATGAAATGAAAATTAAACAATTCATAGCTTCGAATTATTGCCCTTTAAAATTATAATTGTTTGCAATAAAAGAGAATACCATTTAGGAAACTTCGAAAAGTATGCTACCAATGATTGAAGTTTAAGCTGTTTTTTGTCAAGATATGCGGGACGCTAAACTTATTTGTATGTTGGTTTATATTTCTTACAAACAAATCGATTGGAATTTAAATTTCTATGACTTTTAACCAGTAATAACTTTAACTTGGATATTGAAATCAAAAGTAAATTGTTATTAGTATTTTTTTTTTACTTCAATTTTTTTATACATTTTACTAGATGTCAAAAACTTTATTCGGCACGAGTACGATAACTAATAAAAAAATTATTATTTAAAATGGAAAAAATAATTAAAAAATAACGGTGATACTTACAATTAAGTTTTATACATTTTTTTATGCGGCATATACATTGTTCAAATGCTTGTCAAGCATGTGAGAGAGTATTAGTTAAAATGAAACACGTATACAATGTGTGTATGCTTGAAGCAAAATCAAAATGTTTTGATTTTTCTTCAATCAGATAGACAGCATTGACAGAATGTATATTCGAAATTGATTGATTGATCAAGCAAACTTATTTTTTATATTTGTCGAAGAGGAAACATCGGGTATCGGAAAATTATTTACGATCAAATTCGCAAAAAATATTTTTCCCGATAAAATGCCGCTTTAAAGCCAACATTCTGTTTTATTAGCCAGTTTTTAATTCAAGTCAAAACTATGCGTAGTTTTTGAAAAATTTAATTTTAAACTCAAAATTTGAGTAAAAAAAGTTAAAAAAAAGGTTTAAAGTGTAATTTTTCAATACTTCAAGATTATCTACCATTGTTTTTATTTCAGAATTTATTGCTCTTATTTGTTTTTGATCAAAAACTGAAAACTAGATGATTTTATGTCTTTTAGTTTTTGAGAAAATTGAAAATAATCACAACTACTATTTTAATTTAATTCTTTTTTTTTGCTTGAGTGGTCTTATTTTGATAGTAACAATGGTAGGTGCGAGTTTGGGTGTATGCAACAGTAAGGTGTGTGCGAGTTTGGGTGTATACAACAGTGGGATCTGTTAGGTTGGGGCATGTTGCCCCCCTGCAACCTCCCTGCTTACGAACACTATAGGATTTGGGGTGGGTGCAAGTTGGTGTGCGTGCAAGGTGGGGAGGGGGCAAGGTTCGGTGGGTGCAAGATGGGGTGCATGCAAAGTTTCTTTTGCATTTAAATAAGCTGGATTTAAGAAAAATTAATTTACCCTAGGTGTATCTTAATCCATATTCGATTATTACTATCAAAATAAGACTACGTTAATACTTAAGCAAGGAAAAAGTAATTTAATTAAAATATTTTTTTTGGTAATTTTCAATTTTCTCAAGAACTAGAAGACATAAAGTCATCTAGTTTTCAGTTTTTGATCAAAAACAAATAAAAGCAATGAATTCTAAAAAAAAATAGTAGATAATTTGGAAGTTTTGAAAAACTACACTTTAAACCTTTTTTTTTAATTTTTTTTGCATACATTTTTAGTTTAAAACAATTTTTTTCAAAAACTATGCATAGTTTTGACTTGATTTAAAAACAAGCTAATAGACAAAAATGTTGGCTTTAAAAAAGGTATAATACTTAATTGTAAGTATTACCGTTATTTTTTAATTATTTTTTTTCCATTTAATGTACATATTTGTTTAAATTGCCCCTACCGCATAAACGGGGGGAGATAGACCCCCCTCCCATAGTAAAAAATGCTTGTTTCTAACTGTTCTATACAAATCCGTCATTAAACTTTCTCGCCAAAGTTATCGTACTCTCCCCCTTTATTCTTTCCATAAAATTATCCTGAATGTAGCACAATGCTTTATAGGTGACATATTTTTAATTTTTTTTTAATTATTATACAAAACTAATTAAGTATAAAATCACAATGTGTAACATAAAATTTACCATAATTTAAGGTGTTAATGATGTAAGCTCAAAGATATTTGGGGTTAACCAAATTTTTAAATTGCTATTGTAAAAAAAGCATCCACTGAATTTGTTGAAAGTTCTTTTTTCCTATTTTGATGAATTATCTGTAAAAGAAAATTTATTTGAAATATGGATGACAAATAAAGGTATCTCGAATGTAGGTACACATGTACATATATGTATATCAACCAATTTAGATTCTAGGGACCTTAAAACGTTGAAAAATGTAAACATTGAAAAATGTAAACATTGAAAAAACAAATTCCAACGACTAACGATAAATTTGATAAATTACCCCCAAATTATAAATTATTCTCAATAGATTAAAAATCATATACTACGCAAATTTGGCTACGACCGGCATTATTTTATTGAACTTGATCAGAAATTACAACACTTAATAAATTACATACTGTACAAAATCTATATTCACAATAAACTTATCAATTGCAATTTGGCATATTACGCTGCCATAGCCGGCAATTGAAATTCCTGATTGATTAATGCAATAAAATACACTGCTTGGTCGAACTTACCTTTTTTGGACTTAAAAAAATCGTCAAAATTACATTTGCAGTAAAATTTCATAACAATGTTGCAATTTTCTTTGTTTTGAAAAAATATCAAATTATACCGTTTTTAATTAGAAAAATTGAATTGTTTTTATAAATACACGCCTTTTAAAATAAAATGAAGTTTAAAAATCAAACCAAAGAATAAGTCTTATGAGTCCATTTTTTTCAAGACGTCATTATGACCTGACAGAATGTTCAAATATTTGTGTGAATAATTTTAGATTTCTTAGAATTTTACTGAAAAAAACATTTTTTGAATTATTGTAAGATAGTAAACAAAATAAGTTTAATAAATGAGATCGACACACTAAAATACGAAAACAACACATTAAAATTAAATATGTACGTAATGTATAAACGTGATGATAAACGTTCATAAACAAAATTAAGATAGGTCGGAATTATTTCTTGGTAAACTAATATTTAATCAAACCTTATCTGAACTTATCAATTCTCAGTAATAATTTCCAATAACTTAAGGTCACCAATAGTTATTGCTCTTAAATTTTTTCTCTCTATTTTTTCTCCTTGTGTACGTATTAATTATAATTTTTTTTTTGTTTTTACTTTCAGCAAGAAGAATATTTAAATGATGAATCAAATCCCTTCAACGAGGAGCACAATCAGAATATGAGTTTTACTGATAGAAAATGGAAATACTTAGGAACTCCTGATTCTGTACGGGAACAATTTTTACAAAGTAAGTAATAAAACAAAAATTGGTCTTACTTTCATAATTGGGAACATTATTATCACAAATTGATTTTCGAAACAAAAATTTATAAGTTTTCACTTTCATTCATACTTCTTTATTTGTACATTATAATTTTATATTTTATGTTTAAGCCGAAAATCTCTTGGCAAATTGGTCACAAACTGCATAGTGATAAACTGCAATTTCGAAGTTAATTAAAGACTTTTTAATGAAAATAAATAAAAACATTATTGCCTTGATCAACCAAATATTTCTCGAGTTAGCTACATTAACGTTACTGATGTATTGTTTAAGTACAAGACGATTGTTAGGAGCGTAGCCTGCCTTAAAATACATTTATGTATATCAAACAATTCAGTTTGGGTTAATATAGCAAGAACATCAAATGCATTTCACTTTGTCTTCATCAAAAGAATGCCAATGACCTATTTGAACAAAACAATGCGAAATATATTACTTAGGAATTTGACAGGAAACCATCAGTCTTGCCAGCTCCTTGATCACCAAACTATAATAACATACCAATTCTCATATGCAGGTAGAAGGTAACTACTTATTTACTTTGCGTTAAACGTGCGTCTGCTGCTTCTGAACTCATGTCACATCAGTGAAACCTTCACGAGCTTGTTACACTGCAGTACTTCGAAGCGAACTGCGAACAAATAAACAACATGACTGAACACACAACTTACACTTAAGTGATATAATGTACCTTCAGTCTGATGTAGACACTGGACATAAAATTATTTATAATAACACACGTCTTGGAGGCTTGGGGCCAACAATGAAATTTCTTCATTTAATTACCGTAACTAATAATTCATTTTTCGTGGTTTATTTCTGGCTACCGTGTGGCGTGCAAGTCTCCTTATTCCAGCCAGACACACTAGTAGTAGATACATCTGATCGATTAGCCATCCATAATTTTTCCAGACCCGTTATTTACATACCTACATATGTACATATATTTTGTACGTCTATCTTTTGAATGCACAGAGTTTGAGTTTCGAGATGCAATTGCCATATCGGTAAATCATGCGGATAATATGGAAATAATAGGTTTTGCCGATGATAATGTACATAAAGTTAAAGCACATTGTACACTATACGTATACGAGTACAGTAGATAAGTACATCATCACGAGTTATTCTTCCTTGTATATCTATTGTCGACATCTGCTCACGCCCCGTGCAATAATTTTACGATCGATAATATCTTTACTTCTTGCATTCTGGGTGGTACTTTCGTACTCGTAAATTCATATTCGTATACGTATCTGGCAAACGGGCAAAGTACGAGTATGTTTGATGTTTGATCAAGCCAAATAAATTTCTCTGAAAATTGTTTTTGTTTTCTGGCAACGTTTTTGTGTAGCTTTAGGTGACAGTTTGGTTATATCATGCGCCAGCAGAGTCATAGGGCATCTTAACCTCGCTTTAGGGATAATTGACTTGAGGCCATTTTATTATAAATTGCACAGATAAATTACAGTAAATATTGATAATGGAAACTATTGTCATTTCTTTTTATTATGATAATATTGGCATGGTTCAATAATGTATAGAACAAAATATGGGCTTAAATCCGATGGTCCAAATTTTCGATGACACTGAGACATAATTGAGGTTTTATGCCTTCAATGTGCCGAATTATCTCATCTTTAAGCTTTTGAAATGCTGTTGCTTGCCTATCAACATACACCTTTTCTTTCTTGGCGGCCAATTGACATCCCATTGAAAACACATATACCTTCCAAATCTGGCCATACAAATTTCGTTATCATTTTACGATAGGGTGTTCACAGTAACAGCCTGACCGGCCTCATTTCGGAAAAATACTGCCCGATGATACCGCCAGCCCATAAACTGCGCCAAACAGTGGGTGAGGTTTTTCAACAATCGCTCTTAGATTATCATTCGGCCAAATATGTTAATTCTGCTTATTGACGAATCCACTGAGGTGAAAATGTGCCTCAGCACTGAAGATAATTTTCTTTGAAAATTGATCATCCACTGTTTCCATTTCTTGCCACCGTTCTGACCATTGACGAACGCTTGAAATGGTCAAGGGGCTTGAGTAAATTGTCTCTTTATGTATAATGTTTATCACCGACGAGCGTGAGAGGTGCAATTGTTGGACACGACGACGAGTTGAGGTGGACTACAGTACGAGCTGTACGAGTATGCACTAGTGTTTGCTCAAATTTTTGCACGATTTTTCCGATAGTACGCTTATTTGGACGACTAAATTGACCGAAAAAAATACGATGTGCACGATATTCTTTTTAATTCGAACGCCCATTTTCATGATAAGCCTGAATAACTTCAAATTGAGATAGCCGGACATTGAGAAATGTCAAATGAAATGCAAAAAAACTTAACGTTTAGGTTCATATTCAACATCGGACCTTAAAATTTAACCACCCTTTAATATAGAACAAAATAAAACCAACAAATAAGTATACGCCCCAATGCACTTAATCTAATTTAATCTTGATTTTTGGTGAAAATAATACTTTTACAATTTAATATCAAGTTAATATTTGTTATACAACAAAACACATATTAATTAAATTTTAAAAATAATTTTTTGTTTTAGATAAAGTCTCAGAAAACGCTAAGCGACTCAGAGAAGAAGGTAAATGCCGCTGGCCACACCCCAAAGTTATTCACGTTATAGAAGCATCAGATCGCTTTGTTCCACATTGCACCATATTACATCGTTGTGCTGATGATACAGGATGTTGTAATGATGATAGAAAAACATGTGTAGCCAAATCAACAGCACTAGTGGATTTGTACTTTTATGTAAGTATTAAAATTTTGATGTAAAGATACATTTTCAGGACATATGTATGATTAATACTCTTTTTTTTTTTTTTCTTTAGATCACTCCTTTTGGCAATAAATCTAAAACCAGTATAGGTTTTCGGACCTTTGAAAACCACACAGAATGTCATTGCGTTGAAAGAAATAGATATCGACGAACTCCTAGGCAAAATAGTTTAATAATTTCCTCAAATACTGCAGCTTCCAATGAGAACTGCAGATGTCCTGCTCATTTCCGTGTCGTTAGGGAAAGAACTCAATGTAGGTGTGATTGTTTATCATGGAGTCAAAAGTGCTACGATCTTAAAGAGGGAAACGATCGGTTTCCATATAAGGATCAAAAGTAAGAATAATTATAATTATTAAAATTTTATTTTTGCTTTTTTCCATTTAAGTCACCGTTTCACGTAAAACCGCTTGAGACATTTTTAGATTTTATATTTCTGTCAAAACGACACAGAATCATTAGAATATTACATTAAAGTAAATAAGAAACAATCGAAATTTAAGTCATAAATTTTGTATTTTTTACTTTTAGATGCATCTCAGAAAATAAATGCCAAAAGCCATTTTGTGAATATGGTCATTATAATAAGCACACTGGACGTTGCCCTAAGTTGAGCAGACCTACATCTCGAAAAAACACCAGACATTCAAGTGACGTTGAAAGCAAAGTATTTAACGGACCGTCATAAAATTTATTTTAATTATACTTAAAATGTAGTTATATATAAATATTATAATGTTTATGTCTATCTGCTTATGTATATCATGTAGATTTAAGAGAGGCATTTTTAATTTTATATTTATTTAGTGATTTAATTATTATTATGTATGTACTTAAAAAAATTATACTTAACTATTTTTGTATGTTACGTGTGTTGTTTCTATTGATTGTTCATTTTGAAGAAAATAAATTAATCTCGTTTGTTTCTTTGCAATTCTTTTACAACGTTTTCTATAAAAAAATGTATTTGTTTTGTATTTATTTTAATGGGCATGTTATTATTATCGTTTGAAATTCAGCTTTTGAAGAATAAAGCCTTATCTGTTATTCAGGCTTGAAGAAGCATTAGAGTAAGTGCGGCAAATATGGCCCACCCTTAACATTTTTATAAATAAAACCATAAATTTAAGTCTAATTCATTTATTTTTTTTTTAAACAGTCTAACAAAACATTTTTAATTCAGCTTTTAAAAACTTTAACTAAAAAAAGAAACATAACAAAAAGTTAAAAACAGAAACTTAAAGGAACTTCATAAATCATATTAAAAAAAATTGCGGCAAATATGGCCTACCTGGTGATAAATATGGCTCAGTGTGGGCCATATATATAAACTTTATAATTTTTTTTTTTAAATCATGATACCACATATGTTAAGAAAATATTAAACATAATTTAATTTAAAAAAGAAGTTACCAATTTAACTCAAAATTGAATGTTAAAACACTTAAGAAAACTTACCAAAAAATTACAACCAAAAGTAAAAAAAACAAAGTGCCCGTATATCTGTCACAACCGTAGCCCCACATTAAGCACGAAAGACTGAGGCTAAACCGGTTTGAACGTGTTCGTAATGCAACAATTTTTTTTTCGCTCCGGCTTGCGGTTTGGGAAATACCGCTATAGGCCATATTAACCACGTAGGCCACATTTGCCGCACTTACTCTAAATCAATTCGATTTTGTAATTAATTTGCGATATGTGGATTTATAAGCTGCTATTGAAAACAAGGAAAGAAAGATAGACTAAATTTTATTTTTAAAAAGAAATATTTACATTTTTTTAATGCGAAGATCAATCAAAACAATGTTCTTTCTTAAAAGTATTTATTACAATAAAATAATTTGGATATTATATTCCCTATAGGAACTTATTAAATTATTCAGACAATATTTCAGGTGGCACTATTCTTAATCTAGAGCTTTTCGACGGAATTTCAATACCACCTTTCCCAACTATATACTAAAGTAGAATTGAATATATTTAAATATTTAACTAAAATTTAATTTAAATAAAAATAACCAGTGAATATTACAAAATAATATAACTAGTCAAAGCGATAATAATGTGCAGTTTAGTTTCTTTTAATATTATTTATTAACAAAACATTCTAAATATGAATTTTACAAAAGGTTAACTTACCTTGAAAGTATATTGGTTGAAAATGCTTAGGACTCATGCTTTTGATGATTGTATCCAAAGGCAAATTTTCGCAAAATGTATACAGCGCACAGAAAACCAGAAAAGCATAGATACACGTCAATATTGTGATACTGAATGAAGCTGGATTTCTTTGAACGGGCTTGCATATGCACAGCACCTTTGTGCCGAATAACATAATCTATCCAATATGTTGCAGTTTCCTCCGCAGTAAAAGGCCGGTCTTTAAAAATATTCGATGCTGTTTTGATATTTTCATAGTAGATGCCATTATTCAAAATTTCTAATATGCTATGGCGAAGTTGTAAATAATTCATATTTGTATTATCAAACTCTAGGCCGAAGCCCTTGTTCTTTATACGACGAGCATTGGCAAACTGATCTCCAAAAAATGGTATAACCAACATAGGTACAGCATAGTAAAGTGCTTCTATTGTGCTGCCTTTGCCACCATGGGTGATGAAAAGCTTAACTTTGGGATGAGCAAGAATACCATTTTGTGGAAGCCATTTACTGGTAAAAATATTTGAGGAATTTGTCACAAGATTTTCTATTTTCCAAATGACTTTTTGTGGCATCGATGAAAGTGCTTTAACAAATGTATTTAAAATAAATGGCTCTAGTTCTGCCGGTGATACAACTGTTCCGAGAGAAAAGTATATTACTCCATTGTCAGCTGAATCCATAAATTCCTGTAATTCCTGAAAATAAAAAAAATCTTCAAAAAAATAATTATGAATTTATTATCAAGATATCTTGCCTTCGGAAGAAACTCTTTGTCCTTAATTTGGATCCCACTTATCTCAACCGTGTTTGGTAAATGAGCTTCAACAGCTCCTTCACTAAAATGATGGTTACAGAGAACTAAGGAAACGTTGTTTTGCATAGAGGTGAAGCTAGGGTAGTCATTTGAGGGAAAGTACTCCCTATTGGGAATAAATAAGATCAAAGTTCGACCCATGTTATAAAATTAAATTAATTATTATCTGTCGGTAATTGACTCCAAATTAGTATGCTTGTACTTTACATATTTCTTACCGGTAGATTTTATTCATTAATATATCCAATATCCATCCGAAAAAAGTTTCGAAGATCCCATAAATAAGACCACGTACTCCAACTACCTGACTTCTTACAAACGGTTGTGGAACAAGAAACCAATCATTTGGTTCTCCAACAAACCTCTTAACAAAACTTATCGGCTGTGTTGTCCAAATCACTACACTCGGACATTTAAAATGCGCTGCTACTCCTAATTGATAATCGTTGAACAAATACCCAAGAATTACCAAATCAAAAGTGTTTTTATTTTTCAAGAATTTTTGAAACCTCAGATCATTAAATACTTTGCCATTGGCGTTAATAATGGCAATTTGACGAAAAAATCCATTTGCTGATCTAGGTTTTGGAGGAGGTTTTAACTTTATTATTGTCACATTTTTCGAAAGAAATTCTTCATCGTCTATTGATAAAACAGTGATAATGGTCATGTTGTGACCCTTCCTTAAAAGTCCTCTAACAACACCTTGATAAACCAACATGTGTGATCTATGTGGACTTGTAAATAACCCTAAGATATTCGAGGATAGGACTTCCGAAACAAAATACAAAAATATAATCACAAGAACGCCAGCGTTTCTTTTAAAAATCAACATTTTCAATTGAAGTTTTATTTTGAAAGCATTTAGAAGAACTGAATTTTTATACAAATTCGATGGTTGATAACCTTATGTGTACTTTTATTTTTTGTCGGCAAAATTTCAGGCAAAGAAATTTGATTGATGATGCAGTAAGATACAAAATTTGATTGATATTTTTACTAAGTTAGTTTAAGCTATGGTACTCTTGGAAACAATGTGCATGATATCAAAAACTTACCTTCGTAACTTTCATTTAGCTTCAAATCCAAAAAGATCTGTTCATTTCTCATTTATGTCGTTAATTCAAAATATTTTTAAACTGTCGCTCTGCTTCCATTTTCTTATTAGTTGGATAATTTAATAAATTCTTACTAGAACAAATAGTATGACGTAACGTAATAAAAGATCTTGAGCATTTTTATTATAACATTGAAGTAATATTGTGAAAAGATAAATTAAACTAGAAAAACAAAATTTAAGTGACTAAACAAATTAAATAGAATAGCCTTAAGAGCTTAAACTCAATAAAAGTGCAGTAGATCTTTTAATCCAATACTCAGAAGACTCTGCCCCGGATTTAAGATCGATCACCGTTATGAAAGATCCTGATCGTTGAGCAAAATAATAGGTGGGACACTGATAAACACCACGAGTTTTCTTTTTCGTATTTTCTACTGGCCTAAAATGAATAACTGGCATTGGACACACTAATTCCATAGCCTTTGGATCTTGTAGGCAGCGGGCCTTTCTATTCCATCCGGCACATTCAAGGAAAAGTCCACGCACGCAAACGCCTTCACTTTGGATCATTCTAGCAACAACAGATTCTTCTTCCACAAAAACTGAAAACTCCCATGAGAGTTCGTCAATTGGTGTCTTTGAAGCTCTAGCAGAAGTCTGAAGCACTGCTGTGAGAAAACCTGTAGGAAAAGTGTAAGCTGAAAGCCAGAAGAGTACAGGAGGCTTTAAGGTGGTTGCCCATCGATTGAAATAGTCCACACGGAGCGCCAAATCACGAGTCCATGAAGCCAGTGGCTTCTTAGACGGATAGGCTGTGAAAAATAAATATTTTAAAGATGATTAAAATTTTCATACTCACTCTACATTTTAGCCAAATATTTGGAATTCTTCCTTCAAAAACAGCATGAAGGACATCTTCAAGATCACTATCCATCAGTACCAAACCCTGAATACCTCTCTGCAAGTCCCTGAGGCAAACTTTGATTCTCGCGAGAAGAACATTGTACCTCGAAATTTCCTGCAGTAAGACCACTTCCAGAGGGGTGCGATTCTGCCCCAAAACTTTTGAAGTTTGATCGTAGTTCATTTCGTCTGGAATATTAGCCTCAATTTCTCGGGCTAGTTTCAAAACCTTGCTATCCATACTTTCTGTAGAGACTTTTTGTGTTTGCACTTGAATAGATAGCAAAGAATCGAGAAGTTCCTTAGTCTCTCCAATCAGAGATGCAATATCTGCATTTGGATGCTGTCCAAATGCCTCGGGCCTATCAGTGTTAGGCAAAAGTTCAATATGATCCTTGTAATATTGTAGATCTCCGTCCGATGGTATAAAATAAGCCCGCAAAGATGAAAGCCTTCAAAGTAAAAAAAATAATATAAATTAAACGAAAATATTTATTACATTCTCTTTTACTATCTTACCGATAATTTGGAATGGTTATTGCGTCACTTGTAAAAAAATTAGTGATATAGGTCAATAGCAGACGACGATCCCACTCGTCTGTTACATGCCCCCCATAGTTAACACCGGCTATAAGATACTTTAGAGCTTCCCATTGGATTTCTTCATATTCGTTTATGTAGAGAAACAGTAGGATCTCAGAAACTTCAAAATCCGAGTCGTTAAAACTATAAATAACATTCCAACCAAGCTCTTGGAATTTCCTTCGTTCGATAATAACTGAGTGGAAAAAACAAAGAGCAAAAATTAGTTTCTTGTAAACTATCGGATCAGTGCATTGGCTTAAATTCTCTTCAGATATATTGTTGTATAATCGTTTCATGTTAGCTTTAATTCCTCGTGGCGGCTCCGTTGTCATCTTGATGCCAGTCTGAAGGATTGACACCGGGAAGTCTCTATGTGGGTTAGAACTTAGCCACAATCGGAATTTTTTACTAACTTTTGTAGATTGGATAATTTGAATAATTTTGTCGAGGGTTGGAAGCCAACTTAGTGACAAATGACAGTTAGCAAGAAACACCCAATGGCCTTCTTTTGCCCCTTCCATAATGAGCTTTGTAGCAAGTGGAGCTTGTCCCTGTCCTAAGCTGAGTGAGAACATCCTCGAGTTCATGTTGACTTGTTCGGCAAGACTTATAAGGCCACCGGTTGGGTCCACTCCTGGTGATAGAAGAAATATCAAAGGAGTATATGCTGTGGACTCTTCCAAGGCGGATTTAAGATTCAAAATTGGAGCTTCAGCAAATTTCGGTCCAAGTATGGTGGCTGTAAATTGTTCAAGACAAAAAGAAATTCTGTCCGGGCGCAGACATCGAACAACGCAAAATTTTTGAAAGTCCGTAAGCTTCTCATTCCATTCGCCAATTAATTCTTCGGATTCAGGGTTTGTACTACTATACCATTCTAAGATTTTAAAATAATCGCAAATTAAATTGGAGATGAAACTCTTCTTTTTCTATATTACCGTGCCAAAGTTTTGGGAACTGCTCAAAAGAGTTGATGATACCATGGAAACCAGCAATCTTATCAAGCTCTGTCACATTGTCCCATATCTCTTCGGTTATCCAATCTTAAAGGAAATACAAAACTTAGAAGTTTTCTATAGAACTCTAGAAATCAATAATTTCAAACTTACTTGGGCTTGGATTTGGGGCTTGATCGAGTCTGTTAACAACTAACCCTCCATTCAATATAAAATTGTATTCCACGTCGACCAGTTGTCCCGATACCTGAAGAATTTTTGCAA
This sequence comes from Eupeodes latifasciatus, assembly GCA_920104205.1. Lineage (NCBI taxonomy): Eukaryota > Metazoa > Arthropoda > Insecta > Diptera > Syrphidae > Eupeodes > Eupeodes latifasciatus. The sequence continues at coordinate 157,407,664 of OV049925.1, forward strand.
ACATATCGATGGCGAAAAGAAGTTTGTGTTTTTCAAATAAACCTCGGCAAGTGTTTACAAAAACTGCGTAAGTGTGGTACTCATTAATGTGTGCAATACGTTCTTTAATAACTTGATGTCTTGGGCTCTTTTCTATGGACTTATTGAAGAGGGAAATGTAAGCATTTAATGAAAACTGATACATTGGATCGACTCTTGCGAGATCTGTTAGAACAAAAAATAGAACTGAAGCTCTTTCAGCAGCTGGTTGGTACTCTTGGCGAGCAATATCTATTTCTATTTCTGTTATCTCTGCTGTGCTTAGCGACTCTTTTACCAAGGCCGAAGTCTGCCTAGACTTTTGAAGAGTGTTGAAAAGTTCATCATCTTCTAGCAACGAACCCCTGCTTTCGTTCAAGAGCCGAAGAATTTGATTATCAAGATCAATAAGAGTTCGTTTGTTTCTGGCTATGGTCACTACCATTTCATCCTTCTGTTGTTCCAAGGTCGGCTTCTCTTTTCGAACTATAATCCCAAGAAGCTGGGCTTGAAGCGCACTTTGTTTGACGGCAAAATTTATAATCGCAGTCTTGGAAGATATCTCTGGTGGATAGTGTGGATTACTTATTTTGGTTGTGATGTATAGTTTAAAGGTATCCTTGTAAGATATCAATTTTTCGTTGAACTTAATGAGTTTGTGTCCACCTTGAACTGTGAATGTTGATCTTAATATTGGATTGATTACAGGATCTAAGATTTCGGTGACATTTTGTAAAAGAACTGGGGAGCCAAATTGCATAGCTCTTTCCAAAATGCGAATAAAATCGGGATGATTAAAGTCAATTGTCTTAAGTTCTTGACTTTCGAGATTGCAAATCCAAGTGTTCGCCTGGTTTTGTGGGTCGATAATCAGTGCTCGTCTGGGCCCTTGGGTTGCAATTATTGCATTTTCAGTACTGAAATCATCTAGAGGTAGTCCTTGGATGTTCCACTCACGTATGGTGACAGGATCACTCAGGAATTGGGTGATCTTAAGATCTTCCGTATGAGGAATACGTTTTTCTTGAATCTGTTTTTGCCACATTTCAACTAGAGAATCTCTGTACTTTGAATCAAAAGGTCCAAGATATGATAAAAATGCGGTGGCTATTAAGCAATCTCCAGGTAGTTTTTCAAAATCAACATCCAGAGATTCAACGGTATCCATCCAACGCTGGCGCTCTCCTGACAAAGATTCAACCAAAATAATTGCCCGGTCAAGTTGTTTTCTGAAATGTTTAATATTTGGTTAAAAGTTAACATAAGTGATTAAGCTAATTACCTTAGTTTTTCGGATTTATTCTTTAGGTCCTCCAAAAGGTCAGATTTTTCTTTAAAATCTGCTCTTAATCCTTCCAACTTCAAGTTCAGCTCATCCAACTTACGGCGTGCTGATGCCAAAAGCATCTGTTTTTCAGCTAATGATTGCATAGTTCTGTCAAGTTTTTCCTTTTTGGGTGCCATAATTCTGTACACTTTTGCGTAATTTTCTATAGCAATAATCCAAAGCATCAATGACTTACAAGCTGATGAAACTGTTGCTACTTTTTCTGGTTCCAATTCTGGATTCTGGGTAAAGAGAGCTATTCGTTTTAACGTTTTATCTGAAACATGATCCCGATCGAAAGTCCGCAAATCATTAAGAAAGCTCTGTTCACCCAACATTTTTTTGGCCATTTCCCAAGTAGGCTCCTTGCCCAAAAGTATCATAACAGCTTCCATTACCTTTTCAATTTTTGGTGGAGGTTTCCCATACGATTTTACCTCGGACAAGTCCTTCTTGTTGAGTGCGTCTAATGCCCTAATAGCGTCTTCTATCATTGGCATAACAAAGTCCAAATCTTGTTGTGCTATAGCAGCCAATTCAAGACACGCTACTTCTTCTTGGGAAATCATTTTACTTTCTTCGTCAACCTTAGCTTTTTGTTCTTCAGCTTCCTTGCTTTGAGCTTCTATCTCAGCTAAGAAAATTTCACACTGACTGGTGAGAGCCTTTACCTGTTCCTGGCTGACTTTAAGGTCTTCTGACATAAAAGCAACTTTTTCCTGAGTTTCATTAATTTTTGATAACCCATTTCGAAGTTTATTTGAATTCGTCGATACCTCTGTTCTTTTCGTTTGCAACAAGTTCTTAAAACCGGAAACAAGCTCAAGGAAGTTTATGGAAGTCACATAATTATAGCGCTGCATTTCAATGAACATAAGGTTAGACACGTCCACAACACTCGAGTGAATAAATGAAAACACATATGCAACATTCCTTTGTACATCCTCTTCACTGATATTCTTAAGGCTTTCTTTGCTTGCCGAAAGAGATTTTCCTTGAATGGCAACGTTAAGCTTTATGTCCATCAGAAACTTTTGAGCAACTTCTAAAAGTGCTTCTTGCGGCCACATTCGGAACCAGTCTGAAGTTGTTGAATTTATCAAGCTAGGGTATTGCCTCAAAAAAAGTCGGAAGTTCTCACCAATCGGGCTCAGACATATTATTATATGCAAATTATTGCACACATTTTGCGTGAACAAGTTATAAAATTCTTCTGTTGTAGCCGGAATACCCATCTTTTTAGCCTGGCGTTCTAAGCCAGGCTTGAGCTCCTCAAACTCATCAGGTTTAAATAGATTAGCTTCGCCGGTGCTAAGCATGTTATTTATTATTTCTAAGAACGAGCTTTCCATAACCTGTTCGCCGCTAAAGAGAAAAACACACGGTCTGTTTTTGATTCCAATGATCTTGTACAAACTCTTAAGATCTTCTCGAAATTCCGAAATTCGGTATTTCTTTGATACTTCGACTTGAAATATGTTAAACTCGCAAATAAAAATAGCCAATTTCGCCAGAACTTTCCGCCCAGATCCTCCAATACCAATATGCAACATATGTCCCTTGGGCTGCGATATAACCCTCACAATTCTTACTATGTGTTCTATAGCTTCTCTAAAGAATACTATGTTGATTCTCGCCGAACCTGGAGCTAAATTGTAGTCTTCCAAGCGATTTATCATGTAACTACGTAAGCTGTCAATATTCATAATATCTTCGTAATAGCCTTGTGGACTTAAAAAACATCCAAACATTGGAACTATTTTATTTGGACACAGGCTATGGAACGTTGCATCCATGTGTTTTCCAATAGTGAAATTAATTTCAGACACAAACCATGATTGATCCGATTCATCTACCAAGCGATCACTGAAAACTCTAAAGCACTCATGAATCCAAAGCCGCTGAATAGTTAAGATCTTCGTTGTGCTCTTCGGGTCACTGCGTAATAAGCCCTGGAAGATTTTTGAAATGTCACGCAAATTGAAAAGATAATGCGTTTTAGCTGGCGTTGGCAAGAGTTTTTTGAAAACCGCATTGAACAAATCAATTGTAGCTAAGGTTATTGGTTTCCACATATTCTGAACACTTAATTCATGATCACCAAGCTTTTGCTTAAGAAGGGTTCCGAAAATGTGAGCAGTTATTGCCTCCGTTGGGAAGGTCATGTTGATTATGAAAAATCGACTCAATGTTCTGGGCGATATTTCCTGCCTCCCACCTCCTGGTGGTCCCATAGCCGCAATCAAAGTAGTATTTTGAACATAAATTCTCTGTTGGGTCTTTCGATCGAACCAAAACTTATAATCAAGCCACTGCCTTATGAGTTCAAGGGCTGGCTGAGATCCATATGCATCCTTGGCTGGCATATTGAAGTCATCCATGAAACAAATCATCTTCTTTCCGCCAATAGGCACATATAAAACTTTTGTACGTTTTTCTGTACGACTTTCGATTGATTCTTGAAGGCCCGCTGATGAAGTCTGATTGAAAAATAATGTTAAATTTAAATTAAGTAAGACATATCATCATCATCTAACCAATGCTGATATATTAATTGAAAGGATTGTGTAGGTTTCTCGATTTGATGCATTGGTAACACTTATTGCTGTTGAAGTCTTTCCCGTTCCCACCTTGCCTACAAGCATAACCGGATTTCCTGCTACTAAAAGCTTTGACACTAAGTACTCATAGCGGATAGTATCTATTGTAGGCACGATAATTTTGTAAAATGGTACGCTAGAAATTTTCAAAATAAAATAAAAATCAATTCAAACTGAAAACTCCATAAAAATCACCTTTGATCATATTTCCAGCTATCACTCAACTTATTCTCCCATAGAACAAATGTCTTATAGTGGGGATCAACATAGTAATCGTAGACAGTATCCTTTATGGGAAAACAACTTTCTTTTTCCCGTATGAAGGCATCGATTTTTAAACGGCTGTCCTCGTCCACAGTCCCGCATATTGACCAAATCATGCAGAAAAGGAACCATAACTTTGTCATGGTCTCAAGGCTTTCAATATTTTCTGCAGTTATACCATTTGCTTTCGTTGCGAGGCACTCAAGAAGCTTACACATCGACATTACTACATTTAACTCATTGGTCCCGATTGTTTCGTGACAGCGAGCTTTTTTGAATTCTAATATCTTATCAATATATGCATCGAAAAGATCTTGTAATAAAGTGACATATTCCTTGAGAGGTTGTCTCCCTAACCACGACTGTACAAATGGACGCCATCCCCAATCAGTGTAATCATTGTAAACAATCCCACAACGTGATACGGTAGCTGGAGAAGCTTCAGCTAGGTCTGAGGCCTCAAAGAGAAGAGATACCTGAGGTGGCATGGTGATTCGTTCACTGTTCACTAAAGTAAGAACTTTGTTGTCATCCATCACAGAGTTCATATTTTCAATCCAAACGGCATCTACTGGACCATCAAAGAGAATCCATTTTTGTGAGGCTGTTTCTTCGCTGCATATTGTACGCATAATAAGACTTAAAACGCCATCCAACCACTCTCCAGTTGCTAAGTTATATTCCCCATAGAGTTCTGCTAAATTTAACGACTTCGGGTTCATGGGATATACTGTTACATTTTCCCAGCCTTCTTTCTTTAAACCTTTTAGTCTATTGCAGGCTCCTTGCAGAGCTCTCCAAGTCACGCTCTTGGCGGTACACGTGTTACCAATGATCATTGTAGAGTGTCGTGAATTCTTAGTTTCATAAACCTCTATTACCTTTTTGATGGCATTGGGAATCAATTGAAGTCCATTTTCTCGAAATTCTGCAGTCAAAGCTTCTTTGAAATCGGTATAATCCACAATGGGAATCTCAAGCCCCGGAAAAATGTCTTCCATGATCCCATTAAATAAAGGTAAATCTTCCGCCGTTAATCTAGCAACATTCATGTCTCGCATAGACAAATATACTATTTCCTCTTCATAGCTTCCGGAAAGCTGTCGTCGTTTCTTGCCAGCGTACCTCAAAAGCGCAACCATTGAACGAAGACCAAAATCATAGTGGCACTGTTTTGATAGTTGTTGTTTCGCCAATTCATAAAGTGTGAAAACTTTTCGAGCTAGATTCCTCGCATTCTGAAATCCATCCGAAAAAAGCAAGTTCTCTGCTATGATTATGTTGTCAGGAACCATCATGGCAATAGGTCGAAACATGGACTTTAGATTATCTGGAAGTTCTGTCCTTCCCGCGTAGCCAGGATTCATAGTAATAAACAAGCCAACGGTAGGTTTCAGTCTGATCATCTGTCCCTCAAAGTTGAACATTTTCTGTTTGGCTGAAAGGGCTGTCATGATTGCCAAAATTTGCTGAGCCACAACAGACAAAACTTCAATATTAATTCGATTAAATTCGTCAAAGCATCCCCAAGCTCCCGACTGAGCTAGACCCGAAAAATTTTTACCAATGCTCTTGTAGTCCAGTCCCTCAGAACAATTTGTAACAACCACCCACAAGCCGAGAGCCTTGCCAAGATCTTTCACGGTTTCGGTCTTACCGGTTCCAGCAGGTCCCTTAGGACTGCCTCCCCTGTTCAGGTGAAGAGCAGTTGTGAGAGTTATGTAACATCGGTCAGTCAACGGAGTAATAACCAATCGACCGGAATTGCCTGTGTACTCATATCCATAGGTGAATTGGGTATTGGTTTGCTTAATGCTGCAAATTGACAAATCTCTTTCCCAATAAAATCGAAGCTGTGAAAACCATTCGAAGTGGTTCACATCCTTGCAGTTCATTTTGTACATACGTTCAATAACATCTCGTCCATGGATTTCGATTGTTATCAACGTATTTACTTTTAAACGCAGTATGGTTGGCAATTCTTTTCTGCTTAGATCAGAAAGAATTCCCAAAACCTTATTCTGCTTGCGTTTCAACTTGCGCAGAGGTTTCTTGCTCTCTACAATTTTGCAGTGCATCAACCGCCTAGTGCACTCAGCCGTCCATTCCATCAACGCTGTTGTCAAACACAGCTGACCAGGCCAAGATTTCAACCATTTCTCTCGATTCGTTGATAACTGCTTAAGAGATGTTCTAGTAAGCTTTAGCTTGCTTTTCAAAACTGCTAACATTTGATTTTCGACACTAGCTAGCCATTTCTCTGCGGGACCTTCAACAAAAAGAGCGTTGAGAAATTCCACATACTCTCCGTCGTTTGCATACATTCCTACTGCTTGCCAACGGGTTTGTTTTCCCAAACTTTTTTTTAACTCTAATTTATACAGATTATCAAAAAGCTTTTTGAGGTGAGTTTGGACTAGGTCAGGTCTTTTAGCATTTCCTAGAATCTCCAACAAATCATCATTTGAAATGAAATAAAATCTTGGAAAGAGTTGTCTTTTAGTTTCCAAATAAACTTCGAGTGCTCTTTGGATTATTTCCAATTCATCTTCAATAGCTATACAACGGCTGAGTAGAAATCCATGCACGCGATGATGGAAAGCCTTGACCGCAGATTTGGCGTTAAACATCTTTTCGGTTATTGCACCCCATTCAGTCGTTAATTCTCGAAACCGTATATCCTCTTCTGGAAGTTGTTTAGAAATGTCTTCACCTGCAAATATGTTTTCCAAATATAACCACTGACGCTGAACACTTAAGGCTTTTTCGAGGGTCTCGGATATATAAGCCAACTTTTTTTCCCAATGATCAACCACTTTAATAAATGGCTCAACAAATTTTGTCGATTTCATGCTGGAAATTTGTACAAGATGCTCTTCTAACAGCTGAACACAATCGACATTTTTTATTTTGTAAATTGTATCGCGGTAGTGTGTGACCTCAAATTTTTGAACCTGCCAAATTGCTGTAATATTTTTGATAGCATTTTCAATTTGAAGCTCCATTGTTGCCGCATTCGAAATGTCTAGAACGTCTTCGGAAAATGCTTGGAAATTCATGGCCATTATTTTGTCTAGACTGAAATCTTTAGAATTTTGATCAAATTTCCTGAAAATGTTATTAAATTTTTATATAAATTTATGTTATGTTGCATATCTGAAAGGGTGTGTTATGTTATGATGCATTCTTATAAAAAATATATTCAAGATTATGTAAAGACCTTACATTTCCATAACTGCTCGTAAACTATCCCAATGACGTGGCCTCATAGATGGATTCCTGAGGGCTGCTATTAGAGGTAAAGTTTTTCGAAACTCAGCGACGTTTTTTCGTATGGTTTCCAAAATTTCCCAATTTCGATCGGCATACGATTTACAAAGTTGATTGAACTCAGTGTACAGTGATATAGCAGTGTCCTCAATCAAATCTATATCAACTTTCCAAAAATTGCTATTTTTCCACTCATTCCAAGATGTGGTCCATTCGTTTACCAATTGCCAAATATGGTATAAGATTTTTGTTTCGCTTTCTATTTTTTTTAATTCTTTGTTTTCGAAATAACCAATGCCAAACATTTTTAAATCTGATCCCAAGCTCTTTTCGAACTTGAAACAGCCTTCGACTTTCTCACTGATTAAATCCAAGTATTTCAAAGCTATTCTGGGAGGGCTAAAATTAAGGATTTGGTGTTGGGAAAGGGAAAAGGGAGAGGTAAAAAAAGAAATAGTTACATTTGGGATGATGTCGGAGCTTTAAGAAGAAACTCTTCCATGAGAACTTTAATTGCAACCTTAAATTTTTCAGACTGATTTAAAAGCGATGCCTTGAACTCTTCCTTAGTATTACCCAACATTTCATCAGCTTCTAAAAGCTTTTTTATGTAGTTTTGCCACTCTAAATCAAGGTTTTGAACCAGTTCAGAGGTATTTGATGGGAATTTTATCTGGTATTTGTCAAGAACTTTAAAAAGCGCTAAGATACCAGGAAACTCATTCGATTTCACTTCGATTTCCTTTACAAGCTGTTCATAATATGCTGTTGACTCTTTTATTTCCTTCAGAGTTCTTGGAATGACTGATACTTTCTCACTATTATACTGCATATATTTATAGATGCCTGCATAAGGAATATCAGACAAAAAAATTATCAACCTTAAGCTCAATAGCTCAAGCGCTTACCTTTAATTCTTGAAGATGCCTTCCTCTTTAACAATTTCACATTTAAATCCTGCCAATAGTCGATTAAATCTAAAATAGAATTTTTCAACTTGCTCGAGTTAAGTGTAATAGAATGAACTGTAGATATTGTTTCTTGAACTGCCACTTCATTCGCCAAATTGGTATAGTTAGCTATCTGTTCATTAAATTCTTTTGCAGTCTGTTCCTTAAGTTCCCAATTTTTGAGAAATGTTACTTCGTGCATCTCCCAAATTGGCTGGAATTTGGTCCAATTTACAAGGAACGCATTTACCTCAGAAATATTATATTCAACTTGGTGCATGATATTCTTTCTGAGTTCAATGCAATCCGAATTATTAGTAACAATTTCATCAAATGTACGTGAATAAGTGGAAAGTTTAAATTTTTGCCAGAGCCGTGGAAATTCTTTTAAAACTCTGGTAATTCTAGGGAGTATGCTTTGAAATGTTAGCGATATGTTTTGAGTTGTGGGTTCAAAAATAATCTGTAAGTTTATTCGTTAATTGCTAATGCACTAAGATATTTAATTTTTGCTACTTTTCGGTCCTGAATGTCAATATTTACAAATAATATTTGTGAAGATCCTGCATTTTCCTTACCCAGAAGGACATCGAGGATATTTGATAACGAGTTTTTAACGCAGGTGAGAAAAGAAGCTTCCAGCATATCATCTAAACGGTTTATATAGTATGTCCATTGTGCTATCATCTAAAATCAGAAAATATATTTTAAGACAATAATTTACTAATTTTTATAAATACCTCCTCGTAAACGTCCTGAAATTCTCTAAAAACCGTAAGTATCAGCTCAAGGATGAATTTATATTGTTTTGATAATATTCGTGAAATTGCTTTACATTGAATATCTAGATTTTTATCGAAGTTCTCTAAGGATTTTCCAATATTTGTAATATTAAAAAATGTTAAATTACAAATCTTTTCACATGCTCTGCAGATGTTGAAGTTAGCCCTCTTATATACATCCACTGTACTTTGCAGCCTTTCTGTATGTTTGCTACAATCAACTATGTACTCATCGCTAAATTCACCACCCCAGCTTAGCTTGAAGATACCTGGGGCAATCTTCTTATCACAGCCTTGTATAAGCATTGCAAAAAGTTTCCTTTCGCCTGGCGACAGTGCTGCCAAAATACGATTGTATGATAGGCATACCGTTAACACACTGTTATAGACGAATTTAAGGTTGGAATATTTGGAATATTGCTTGTTTATATTTATTGGAATTTGGAACCCCATCTGTGCAAAATATCGAGCTTCTTTGCAAATTAGAAGGAGGGATCGGTCAATATTGCATTCTAGGAGGCCTTTCTTAGCTTTGCTTCGAATCAAAAGAGTTCGATTCAGTTTTGAAACGAAATCAACATCAGCAGCTTGTGTCCAAGATTTAAATGACTTTTGCATTTCCTTCCCGTAATCAGCGGCACAAACAATAAATTTGTCCATTGCAACTTTCGATAAACTGACATCAGGTAACCATTCAGAATATTCTAGACGATCTCGTAACCATTTCAAACGTTCTAAATTAGTTTTATACAGCATTACTTTTGATGCGTTCTTCGGAACCCAAGAATCGTGGTTGTGAGATTGTTCTTTGAGTCTTTCATTTGTGGTTGTAATTTCGGAAATAAACATTGTCCATACTTCACTGACTTGCTTTAAATAAGTTTTTCGTAAGGAATTCCGAAACGAATAGAAATGCAATGTCACTAAGACTTCTAAGCCCTCTTCAACATTGCATACACTTTGAAAAACATTTGACATCAAACGTTGAACTGTCTCTTCAAGACTGCAAATCATCTTGCGATACTTTAGAACTTCTGTGTACCTATTGTACCGCAAAAAAGAATTACATTTTTTTTAAGGGCATTACAAAAAATTTAGAAATACTATTCACTACTATCATAACTCCAAAAACTTGTTTTATGTTAGAAATAACTTAAATGTGGGTATAAAACTAAAAAATACAAAATTCCATGGTTTACCACATTTACTTTAAAAACTATTCTGCTTACCACTCATTTCTATGTACGTCCAATATTAAATCTTTAGAATCTTTTCTCAATGTTTTCAGAATTTTCATAAAACTGTTTTCGACATTCTCTGATTTCTTTTCAAAATACGGCCCTCGCGTTCCCCCAAACAATGGCTTTGGAATAACTTCAGTTTCATCCAATCTTCCAAATACTATCATTGACTGGCAAATGTCAATTAAGTCATACAAACGGTCTTCAAAAGCATTAACGTGGTTAAAAATCATAGCTTCATCAAGCTGCCATTCGTTAATGGTATCTGTTTCCTTATATTGTTTGCAAATTTCTTTAAATATAAGTTTATATGACAGACAGCATTCTATTGACAAGTTGCACACAAGAATTCCAAACCTCGGATTGCCACCCAGAATTTTATCGAGGTTTATTTGTGATGTACAAAATTTTATTATTTGATTACTTAAGTTTCGAAATAGTCCCGTTATGAGTTCAGGTTTATTATAATATTCCGAATTCAACCAAATAAATCGAATAAGATGAATAAATCGAGGCAGCATTGAAGGAATTTCGGCTGGAGTGCTGGCACTGTCTAAAATCTGACAAGGCTTCACAAGTAGCTGTATGTATTTAATATTGGACTTGGATTCCAGTAGTTCACTGTCACATTCCTGTATCAGCTCTTCAATCTGCTTCAAGTACACTGACTGACCTGTTCGAAGTATATTGACCACATTTTTTACATCATCACTATGGAGCTGAACACTTAAGCATTGAAGAACTTCATCTGAAAATTTATCAAGTTAACTGTGACTGTCTACTAAATTGACTAAACAACTTATTATGAATCTTACATCGGTAAACCCAGAACTCATATTCATCAATTGGACAAACTAGTTTGTGGGGTGCCAGCAGCACTTTGTCTACCAAACATGTCCTTATCTGAGTCCCCCAGTGAATGGCAATAGCTTCAAGGCTCTTTATCAGTTCGCGATCTTTGGCAGCAACACCTTTATCTTGTTTGGTTTTTATACTGGGTACGTAAAGAACAGTTACTCCAGCCATTTTATAATGCAATCCGGTCACATTGGCTAAAACTTTATCCAATGCATTGAAGAATCTATGTCGTACATTCTCACTCCATTTCGTAAAACTTCTAAAATAGGGAGCATAAATAAGAGTCAAGGTTCTCAAAAACGACTTGTCAATATTTTCAAGTAGGGTTCCAAAAATAACTTCATCGTGAAAGGTTTCCACATCGAAAATCTCATTTGGCTTTCGCATAAAGTATGTTAAGCCCTCAACTGGCACCATTGGGAAGCTTAGAGAAGCAATCAACTTGTTTTCGTCATAAAATATTGTCAGAACCAATTCATTTACTCCAAGAAACCAACCACGTATCACAGATATTGCATCTTCTGTCCAGTCTCGTTGATCTAGGCCATATAATATTGTCATACGTTGCACAAAAGTTATCAGTTGTGCTAAATCTTCATCGGAATAAGTTGGAACTGGTGTTTCTGCGACAGTTTGTATTTGTTCCTTAATTTCATCGTCTAAAATCGATTATTTTAAAATGAAAACACTTAGATTCCTTAACTTTTCTATGAATTACCTTCCTGGTCAGAATCGCTGACACTGCTCATTATGCTTACATGACCACCTGCAGCCATTGCGTATGTTTTTTATGTAAATCTTTTAAATACTTTGAAAAGTTTTCTCAATCTTTTATTACAAATAACTTGAAGTCTAAATCATGAGCTGTGTAAATAAACTTTAAAGATATCAAGTGAAGCTAATGCTGCAAATGTACAAAACATTCTATGGTTTCAAAGGGAGTTATTGGGGTTTTGTTTATGCATCAAAAACATGGAACTCGTGTCGTTGAAGTGTATATGACATATGTATATGTAACTGTAACTATGGAGGTTTCTATGGTTGATTTTATGATTTTTCAACTCCAATACTTTTCAGAAACTTATAAGAACAAACAAATTCAAAAACTCATGAAATATTATCAAATGCGTGACAAATTGAGCTACTCACAATGTTGTGTCACAATTCTGATGTCTCTGGAAATTCTGGTGGGATTGGTGCTTCTTTGCGTAACGATTTACTTTCACAACGTCTTCAAAACCTACCTCCCAAAATCCGAGCGCCAATTGCTGTTCAGTCAAATTACTAGCATTTATATTCTAGGCTTCGAACTTTTCGTATGTTTCTTCCTAGGCGTTGCTTTATGGCATCACTGTTGTAAAAATGATACAATAACGCATCACTCAAAACTGTTGCTTCTATGGAAAAGTTTCAGTTCCCTGGTTGTTGTGTGTGGATCGGTTACGGTTTGGTTCCAGTATAACAACATTGAATCCTTGCAAAAAGCATACGCGGCGTCTTTGTTGGAAGGGATCGATCTTTATTTCACGGAACCAGAATGGAAGATCCTCTGGGACGAAATTCAGTTTCGCAATGAATGTTGTGGTGTTTTTGGATTCAAGGATTGGCAAGAAGCTGCGTGGATTTTACAGCGGGATGATTGTCGACAAATGTAGACCTGTTGAGTATCATCTTTTTCAAAAACTTTACTATATTAGAAAAGATTTGTAGGTCAGACTCATTCCTCTCAATGGCACAGATTCCGTATGCTTGTTGTAAACGGTCAGCTACTTCTTGTTTTGAAAGTTTTGCTCCCCATTCACATGCAACAAATATCGAGGATTTAGACACAGATACTCGTATAAGTGACATAAATACAGGTGGATGCCTCGCAAAATTTAAGAGTCTTACATTACAATTTTCCCATATTCTCTCCGGCATATGGGTCTTTTGCGTAGTCACACAAGTAAGTACAATTATTATGCAGTTATATTTTAAAACAAATTTATTTTCATATCACCTTATCCCTTTATTTGAAGTTGTAGAAAATCTGCAAACAATTGTTCTTAAACTTACATACTTAACTTTAATTTCAGATGGTACTTCTGACTTTTATACTTTGTACAATCCTTAGAGCGAAAAAAAATGAGTTTAATGCTTCTTTTAAAAATAATAGTGATGAGCGGCCATTAGTGGTTCTGGTAAACATACCTTAATGAATATATAACTTTTGAAGGATATTTTTATTTGTTGTTTGTTTTTTTTTTTTTGTTTAAGAAATATTCACGAAATGTTCGTTGCATAACTCTCACAGATGAGGAAACATTTGGCGATGAAGAAGACGAAGAAAAGCCGTTCAATCAAAGATGTTCAAACTGTCTAAAAGAGGTTACATCTATTAGACAAGATATTTTAGGAAATTGCAGCTCAAGACAAAATATATTTATTCATTAATATTAAGTCTATGTATTTATTTGACTATTTATTTTTAATTTTTAATAAAAAAAAAACAAAACATTGAAATAATTTGCCTGTTTTATTTTTATTCTTATTTTCAAGCATATTATCCTTATGTAGTATAGTATCGACGTTTCATTCTAAAATATATAAACAAAGTAGTCTTAGAAAAATGTTCAGTCGAACAGACATAAATAATAATAATGGATTATTTAGAAATTACTCGAAAGGAAATCGTCACTTATGAATGTACCGGCAAGGCAAGCAGACCTAAATATTACACCTTATTATTATAGTTTAAAGAGGAATAAAAGATTGAAAGTCTATGGAAAAAGAATAAATTATTTAATTTTGTGTGTTGTATTGATTTCAGATTAAGTAAGAAGTCATTTTTTAACGTGGATATAATTAACAAGATTAACCAACCCTCAATCTAGATTACAGAATAATTTCGAATCGTGAAGAAAGATTAATTTAAGACAGAAATAAACTGAGGCTATTAATTTTGACACTTATTCACAAAGTGTATTCTCTAATATTGGGTAACATTTCTACTGCTACTATCGATAAAATTTGTAGAAACCTATGTTCTAATTATAATCATAGAGGACATTGTTTCGTAGCTCAAATAGTAATTAATTTTTATAACTTAAGCTCAAATACGACACCACACTTTTTTAAGGTGGAAAAGTTTAAAAAACAGTTCCACTAATTTTATTCTTTCCATTACTAAAGATTCGTTCAGACTAGGCTGACTTGTCTTTTAACTTTCTCTCCAGCTTTGTGGAATTGAATTTCGAAAAGCTTTCTTTTTCTAACATGGAACTCCGTTGCTATGGCATGGCGTTCGATAAAGATATGTATATTCCTTTAGAAAAAAGTACGAAATTAATTTCTACGACGATGGATTCGACTCCGATTTGAGAGTTGCACCAAAATGTTTCATAACGAAACTCTTAAAATTTAAATAAAAACAAGATTAATTTTTTTATTTCGATTATATTAAAGTGTAATAGGTACAATGTTATTATTCTAAATTTTAAATATTCGTTTAATGCAAGTAACAAATTTTTTATATAAATATCTCTTACATTTTATTTTACCATAGGATCTACGTTTCTGTTACACTTTTCATTTTTATTTTTAACTTTTTAATTTTTTAAGCTGTTTTAAAACAGAAAAAATACCATTATAAAAATCAATGTATAAAACAAAGTATAAAATGTTTAAATAAAAGAATTGGATGGATTTTTGTTCAATATGTTTGATAAATATTAATAAGCTTTAACAAATAAATGTAGGAAAATTATATTTTTGTTGGTTGGGGATTTAGCACCGTTATAGGATACATATTTTGTAATTTTTTCTTTTTTCAAAAGCAGTTGTTTTTTATTTCAGATCATCGATTCGAGTTCTTCTTTTCTTAGAGCAAAAAATAAGGGGAGATATTTTTTTAGCAAAAAGAATTGAAGCGATGCTTCCGATACCCGTGATTCAAAATTTTTAAGACGACTTCGGAAGCATTTTCAGATGACCTGAATTAACAAACATTATTTTGTTTATTATTATTAACTTATTTTTGTTCATCACATAGATACGCATGAAATATAATAATCGATTTGACAATGATTTATGATTTATAAACTTTATTATGTGCGTTTTTACTATTTTATATTTAAAAGAATTTTTCTCTTGAATCGATCATTTACATAATTAATTCTAAATTATTGTTTTTTTTTTTTATAGGTAGGTATAAGTATATATAAAATTATCACTGATATTACTTTAAGGGGTTTTGGAAAGATTTGGGATTTTAGGTTGGTGGTGGTCCATTGGGGTAGGATAACATAGGTTCTAAGCTTCGAGCAAATGTATTTGAGAACATGCACGTGTAGTCTTCACCGTGGGGCACAAGTGTGGCAACACCCAGTAAAAGCAACATGAGTGCTTGTATGGGAAGTGAGGCACGAACAACGCGACCTAAGAATCGATAGCCGCGTGCTAGAACAGTGGTGTTGATAACATCTCCGTCGGCAGCATCTTCGGAACTAAAAGAAATAGATTCATATTAGATTTGTTTGCTAGTGACAAAAGATATAATAAGCAGAAGCTTAAAGCCTTAGAACTTTATACTTAAGCTTGTACTGAATTTAAATAGTTCAAGGATTACATTTTATCTTACGTGATGGATTTAAATATTACAGTTTAATAAATCACTCTTAGTTACACACAATAAAAAACGATTTCCTTAATATAGTCAGTCTATATTCCTTGTTCTAATTTTTTTGAAATATTTCAAGTTATGAATTTTCTACGAGATATAAATTGACTAACGAAGACTAAGAAATCGTACGATACTTAATAATAAGAACTTAAGAAATTTAAGTTGAAAACAAAAACAATTCTAGTATTTACTTTGCAATTTCAGTATTGTGCGATGATGCCGTAATAGAAGAAGAAGAAAGTTGAATCCTTGATTCGGATTGTTCCAGAAGCTGCGTAGCAAAAAAAAAAGTAAAACAATGATATAAAATTAAAACAACAAACAAACACAAAATTCTAGAAAACAATAGTTTAAGGAAAATTCAAATTTTGTTTAATATCTGCTAAATAAAAGTAATAGTTGTGGAAGCATTTTAAAGAAAAAGTAGTTTTACCTTTGTGCACATAATTTTCTCTCAAATTAAGATTTGCAAAATATTTAATGGAGAATAAACTTAAAACTAAAACTCACTTCATTTGAAAGCATATGCAATGATACACCCAGATTTTCTCCGTCGTACCCAAGGACTGCGCCCAATTTAACAATGTAAATTCCAGAGAGCCTGCGCAAAGATTGCAAGCGAAGCCTTAGGTCAGTTAACCTAGAAAGAGTTCTATGGATAAATTAAGATAACATACGATTCTCACACACAAAATATTAGAATGTTGCTTGATGGGCGGACGAACACATAAAATAAGTGAATATAGAAATAAAAAATGTAAACTCTTCCAAGGAATTAAAAATACTTAGTCTTATGAATTAATATGTCTTAAAAATGTTAGGAAGTTATAGTATGTTCTGTTCAGTATATTGTTGACTACGCGTTAGTATGTTTTCAAATCTCTCCGAAAAAGTTTTCAGTTAATTTATTGTATGAGTTTAAGTCAAACATTTCCTAAAGACTTTGTGAGTGCCGATTTCCCTCCGCCCAAAAGGCTGTTATATATAACTTACCTCGTGTAAGTGAGTGAAGAGCTTTCACTTTCATCAGCGGATTTCAATAATTGATCAGCCGCATCCTGCAGACTCACAACTCTAGGTTCACATCGTTCCAATTCTGCACGCAGTTCCTTGAATTTTCGAAATTTGGCCTCTAAAATTTTTCGGTCTTCAGTTAGATCAACTGGTTCTGAGGCCTTAATATTTTGTTCGGTTTGCTGCAGCCAAGTGCAAAGCTCATCAATGATCTGATGGAACTCACTGTTGCCCATCAATTCTGTCTGCAAGAGGCTCTGCCATTTGGTTGCGTTGATGCATACCGTATTCCACCGGGAATTATCACTATCCAATCTTGCTCTCAGTTGCTGAGCCTTATCAGTGTCTAAGGTGTGCGTTGCCAAATGATCACCCACAACATTCAAAGACGTTATGATTATTTTGTGGCTTTCTAAGTCCAACAAGAATTCTCGATGATCCTGAACGATATCTTCTAGAATTTCAATATTATTAGGTGGATTTACTTGTGAACGCTGAGTGTTTTCGGCAAATTGCAACCATTGCTCAAGGCGCCATAGATCATTATCAATTTGTTGCCAATTGCGCTGGGTACAAAGCGGACATGTTAAACGACCAACATCACTAAAAATAAAATATAAAAATGAATATATGTATATCTCCAAAATTTTTAGCTAAAAAGAAGATAACTTGATAACCATGAAGACCAAAAGTTTATACAATATTCACACGATTATTAATTCTTAAATTTTCATTCAATCGCATAAAAATATGTTAGTTTTTTAGTTATTCAAAGTTTCATTGTTCTTATTTTACACTTTAATACTTACTGTGGACATGAGAGATTGTAAGCGGCAGGAATATTAGACCTGTGCACATTTTTTCAGATGTTACAATTAAAAGTGAGCAGCATTAGTTTAGAGAGAACATGAAACAAAATTAGTACAATTCGACAAAAAAAAAGAAGAAGTGAACTTGGATATTAGCTTGTAATAAATTTGAAAGACAATAAGTTCCGAAACATCCGGCTTATGAATAAAAAGCATTAAATAGCCGTATCTTATTGAAACTTATTTTTAATACCATCAATTTATTTTGAAAGTTGTCAAAGATAGAAACAATTCATTTTGTTCCTTAAGTCGCACTTTCAAAATAAAAATTCGAATAAACTTTCTCTTTATACGAATTTTTTCGTTGTTAAGGAATGTTTTGTTTTTATTTAAATAAATGGATGAATTTTTAAAATAATTTACAATTTAAAGAATGCAATAGAAAGTTTTGCAAGTTTGAAAAAAAAGTCGGAATAAAACCAAAACCGAAAACCAATCCAAGCAAAAACCACATGAGAAAATAAACGATTTTGTACGAGTACAAAAATACATACCTTGTACTTTCTTCGTGTTGCTGACGTGCTTTCCATTGAGATTGTAAGGTCTCATACCGCAGTATCAATTCGTTGACCATCTCAGAACTGGCTTCTGTATTACTGGCCGAACATTCGGTTATAAGAATTGTGCTTAAATGTTTCATTAGTTCCGTTGATGATTGGGCATTGGCAAATAATTTTGAGATTCGCTGCGGACCGGGTTTTCGAGTCTTATCTGTAATAGCTTGTTGAAGTTCATCTAAGTTGCTTTTACATTCTTTAATAGCAGTCTCTAGTTCCATGATGTAGGCATCTTTGGGAGTTATGGAGGTCATACGTTGGAATTTATTCTTTTTGGAAAGAGTATCGACCTGAACACCGGCATCACTTTCTTGTAACCTGACTGATTTTTGCGGAGCTTCTAGTGAAGAAACTTTCTTCAACAAAATCGTTTTTATCTGTGTTATCCTAAGCTCAATCTGTTGCCATAGTGTTGTGTACTCTAAGATAAGCTCTTCAATTCTGGACACATTTGTTTGCTTAAGATTTTTGACCTGATTCCCAAGAAGATTGGTTTGCTTTAACACATCATTGGTTTGTTGGAAATTCCGCTCTAGTCGTTCAAGGTTTTTCAAACTGGTTTGTGGATCAATGTTCTCGACTTCATCAAGCTGAGAATTGATACCTGAAAGAGTGGAAATGATTTTTTCATGTGCAGCATGGAATTCTCTTTGAATTTTCGCTTCCTTGTCGATGCTATCCAAAATAGCAAAGCATCTTGGAAGTAGGTTTTTCCATTTTGTGATTAAGACTTTTGTAGGCATAGTAAGCTTCTGCATGTTTTCAAGGTCTATTCCTTGTTCAATGACAATTTTAGCGTAGTTTTGTTCGAGCTCTATGAGATTAACATTGAACGATTTGATATTAGAAATTACTTCTTGGACATTTTTCTGTCTTTCAGTAAGTTCATCTTGTAATAGAGAATTTAAATCTTTCTCTAGAATAGATATTTGAGTCTCCCGTTGGCCAACCCAAGATTTGTTATCAGTGGTTAGCTTCACTAGATGTTGCAACAGGTTCCAGACTCTGATAATCTTTGCCTTTCTTTCTGTTGAATGTCTACAAACATTCTTCCATCGTTTTTCGAGATTTTGAGCGTTTGATTGAAGGTTATTTGTGTTGAGATGGACTTTCCAAGTATCTGAATCACTAAGTAACACTTCCGCTAGGTTGAGGACTTCACCAACATTACTACTTTGGTTTTCTATGGAACGCTGTATGGCTTCGTGTTCACTTAATTTTGCTTCCATAACCGGCGGCATGTGTGATTCAAAAACTATTGTTTCAGCAATCTTTGTTTCGATTTCCAGCATCCACTTGCGTATCAGAGCGATACGTTCATCCAGTCGAAGTAAGGTTGTCTTTAGATCTGATATTTTATTTAACCGTTGCTTACAAAGGTATTTTAACCTTTCCCAGTGGTCAATGATTAGATCAGATTTTTGTTGAATATCAGTACGTATGGTTTCTGCATCCGGACTATCTTTGTACAAGGAAAGTAATTCCCTGCTAGTTGATAGCAACCACTCGCGGTCTTTTTCTCGGAGCTGGAGTTCAGATTGAATTTGTTTCTCCAGATTTTTGGCAGCCTCTTCAGGATTTTGCATTAAGCTCATATCAGAATCTTTTTCAATTCTTGCTTCAAGTTCATTTATCCACATCACAATCTTTTCGTGGCGACTGTTGAAAATGGAAAGCAATGAGAGTCTATCCTCGATGCTAATAATTAAATTAGAAAGTTGGTAATCTAAGTCTGCATGTTGTTGCCACAATATCCAAATAGTTTGTCGAATAGATTTCATATCATGTGGACTTATGCATTCCTTCAATTCCTCTTGATTAACGTTTAGAGTTTCTAGTTCTTGAACCAGGCTTGCGATATGGATTCTTTGATTCCTTAACACATTTAATCTCTCGTAAATAATATTTGGTTCGGATGGCAGGTTGTTGGTTGTGTCTTCAACTAATTCTTGTCCCTTTTCGAAATCTGTTCGCAAATTTTTAACTTTGCTGTCAAAACTTTCCGAGAGCTGACTTATTTTGATCAAGAAGTTATTCCAGGTTTCCAAAGCAGCTCGCAGGTTTTGAATTCTTTGATTGACTGATGCGTGTTCCATGCGAATGGATGTGGCTAAAGCATCATCACTAAAGGCCAAAAGAAGTTTTTGCTGATCTTTTAGCTTTTCGGCCATTTCTTCACCCGCAGGAATGAGATGAATAAGCTCATTAAGTTTTTGCTTTAGTCTTGGAACTCTCTTAAGATGAATATACCTAAGTTGCAACATAGATCTTTCTTTTTCTCTTTCTTTCAACCATTCAAAGAGCCTATTCAACTCCAGACGGTAGACGTTCCATGCGTTCATCCTGGTTTCGATTTCTCGATTTCTTTGAATGATTCTAGAAAGGGTTTCATTGTGCACATTTGTAAGAACTTTGAATTGTTCAACATTGACACTGTCATCATTTTTATTTGATTCAGTATGAATTGACTGTACAGACTGTTGGCTTACCAACAGATTTTGATGAATTTCACAGAGATGACGTTGTTCACTCAAACTGTTATAGTCGTCAGGTATCGAACATGATAAGAATGATTGCACATGCTGCAGATACTGCCGCCAGAGCTTAAGAGCTTCGGTACTGTTTTGACTGCGGACCAAGCGCGATGATAAGCGATGGTACTCTTGGAATGTTTCTTGAAAAACGCGTTGCCATAATTCTAGGACATCGATGATTGATGAATCATTGGCGTTGTTATTTTCAATATTTCTGTCTTGAATTTGTTTGAGTTTTTCTTCAGTCTTTGTTAGTGTTTGAAGATGGTTTCGCAAGGCAATCAGTTGATCTTCACTTTCTTTTGGATTTGCTGGAGAACGAGCCATGTCCTTAAAAATTCAACAAAAGCAAATACGTTAATGATTGTGACAAATATTTGTATTATTTTAAAACTTAAAATATTGGAGTTCACAAGTTTAAGGGGTACATTACTCGTACACACGATGTTTGTCGTTTTTCAATCTTTTAATTTTCACAGAGTCTTATTTGCAATAACAGTTTTTTTTTTTAAATTAAAATATCTAAACTTACCTGTTGAACATTATTCAGATAAGTCCGGGCTTGACTTATGTTTTCATCTATACCCCTTCGTTCTATATCCTTACTTTCGGCAACATTTGCTAATGTTGTTATGCTCTCCTTAACTTCCTGCAGCTTTTGACCCAAGGCATCCAATTCGCCTTGCAACAAATTCGATATATCTAATCCAACGTCAGCAGATATTCTCGACACCATCTCTCGAAGTTCATTTAGTTTGTCATTTTGATTTACCAAACTCTCTTCGGACTCCTGAAAGATATACAAAAACAAAAAGACAATATTTTTAGCCTAGGTGTTCTATGAATCAATGATTCATGCCAAATCATTTAAATCTCATTAAAATGTTGTTCTCATTTCTTTCATGTACCCTTACCCTAATCCGATTGTGTTGTTTTTAAAACACACAAACAACATAATTATTCAAGAGACAAAACAAAACTGCAGGTACACAGCAATCGAGTGATGAGAAGAATTGAATGACTCTAACGCTACAGTTCAGGATCTATTTACGGCATCATCGTTCTAATTGCGACCATTGTTTGGGCTAATTATGTATTGTTCAAGAATTAGAACCCAAGAATCCCGCAGAGATATAACCGAATTTAGATATCGATATATTTATATTAGTTTTCCTTTAAAACAACATAAAAGATGTTGAAGAAGCTGCAGACGAGACGCTGCTTATTTTGTTGTTATCAAATTTATTTAGGTTATTTTAAAACAAAATACGCGATAAGAAAATAATACATGAAAAGTTGAAGTTTCAAGCTTGAAGGATTGTATTGTAATGCGATAATTTCAAAAACAAAACCGCATTTGCTTATCAGCTATCACAAAAATAAATGTCCATTAACATAGCATTGAGTCAAAATTCGTAAAATTCAAAGTTTAAAAAGAACAAATATTTTAATGAAACTTATTTTTACCCTATGACAAGTGCCTACAACTAACTTTATCTACATGGATTAATCTTACCTTGGCGTGTTGTTTCAAATCCAAGGGTTGCTCCAAGGTTTTTACACTGTCCATTTCTTGTTCGATGTATGTCTTAACGACTTCGGAAGCTTTCCGATACTTTTCCCAGAGTTGAACAGCACGTTGGTATCGTGTGCAAAGGTCCAAAAGATTACCAGATGTGTCATTCCATGCAATGACAGCTTCTTGGACGGCTGCTTCAATTTGTTCTACAATTTGACCGTCACAAGTTTCAATCAAAGGCTTCGCGGTAGTCTTTAGTTCTCCAAGCAGTTCTTCGCGATTTTGTAGGTCATCGGAAAGTCCCTATTTTTGTTTTCAGAAAATACATATTTTAAATACAAATTAAAACAAAACAAATTAATTAATAGCACTGGGAAGATAAAACACCGTCGTCGCACGTTGTTGTCGTCGTCGTCGTAGTCGTCTACACAGCACTCGAGCTCGCACTCTACTGAAACTAAACAGTGAAACTAGAATTGTCTCATCATGAAGCATTCGCTTTTACTTTATTTGTTTTTATATTTTGTTTTTATTTTTTAATTTCTTTCGAAAATTGTCGTTATTTTGATGTTTTCGTTCTGTAACACAAGAATAATTGCAAATCGCAAACACAAAGCAATAAAAACAAATTTCTAACGAAAAAGAAAGTTTTTAAAAGAATCATAGGGAATTGGCCT
Source organism: Eupeodes latifasciatus (assembly GCA_920104205.1). NCBI lineage: Eukaryota > Metazoa > Arthropoda > Insecta > Diptera > Syrphidae > Eupeodes > Eupeodes latifasciatus. Next base: position 157,430,804 of record OV049925.1, read on the forward strand.
TGACTGGGTGTAAAATCGATGTTTTAGTTTTATAGTATAATGATTATCATTTCGACGCACCAAATTTTGTTGTTGTAGGCAATAGGATTTAATTGGGTATGATGGGTATTAAGTTAGAAGGGTTGAACGATTTTAAAAACTATACATACTAGCTTGGAAGCCAACGGACAATTTGTGAGGCAAAGGGAGAACCGTCTGTATCTAAGAACTGGGTTAAGCGCATGGAAGCCAACAGTTATGTAGGTTGTGTATTATGTTCAAATAGTGAGCGTGATTAAATTAACGAAAGAATTAGGAAGAGGCACTATGTACTTTGGAGAAGTGTAATTTTTTAATTCATTCGAAATTGACTTTAAATTCAATCGATAAACAAAATAATTGACCGTAGTTTTTATCAAATATTTTCAAATGCAGCTATGTATGTAGGTTTTGTTTAATTTTCAAGGACTTTACAATTCAAAATAACGTTTTCTTTTAATAATCAAATAATAGCAAAGCAAGATGCAAATTTCTTCTTTTAAGAGGGTTTTTCCTGTAAAATGTATGCATTAAATTACAAGAATATTACAATACCATAATTTTGTTCGCCTACTATTTTACTTTTACTTCGTTAAGGTCTAGAAATACATGAAAGATGGTTTAAAGGAAGGAATTCGTGTCGATAAGACAAAATGTAATCCTTTATTGTATTTATCATAATTCAATATGCTGTTTTATTCAACCCAGATTTATGTAAAGCAAAACAAACTGACTCACCTCAAGACGTTCTGTGGCTCTTTTAAGTCGCTCGTAATCGACTTGCCCATGTACCTTCAATAGATCAATCATGAATTCGGTTTCCTGTACAGAATTCCGTACGAGATCAAGCTGTCTTTCATAGCGTAACCATAAGGACAACCGATTTTTCAGAATAGTCATGATGTTCGCACATCTCGATTCCAAAAATGCATGTTCATCTTGCAGCAAAGATATTTCTCGTTCTAGCTTAATAGGTGATACAGACATTTTCAACTGCATAGGAAGAGTGTGTAGGAGTTGTCGCAACCGCATTATTTCCTGCCAATTTAATATAAGGTCTTCTCCAACTGATTGACAATCAATGACGGCCTTTTCAATTGCATCGCTCCCTAATTTTTCAGCATTCTCACATTCGTCTAAAATTACGGAGATTTTGGTTTGATTTTTGCGCAAGTTAGTGATGCCCTCTTGAATAGACAAAAGTCGTTCCTTTAAAATAGCGGCGCCTTCAAGTTCTTCACTAATTTGAGTTGTTATTTTGTGTGAAAGTGAAAAAAGCTGGCCTATTTTTTCGGGTTCTGTAGCGGGCTGCAAACCAATGCGACCTAACTCATTGCCAATAAAACCAACGCGAGTATTCAAAACTTGTATACGTTCAATGTACAAGCTTAATTCTTCTTCACTTTTTATGACTCCCTTCATGCTAGTCATGGTCAAATAGATTTCTTGAAGCTCTCGTTCAAGCAATTTAAGTCTATCTTCTTCTGGTACATCTTCTGAAGTCATACTATTAATAATGGCATTCTGGATGCCTTCAATTCTCTCGGACACTCCTCGCCAACGGTCTTCAAGTTGAGCATGAAATTGTCTTTGTAGCATTTCGTCAGCTAGTGGAATAACTGTGAGAGCCTTTTCAAATGTCAAACCTGCATCGTTTCGGATGTTATTGTGCATTTCAAAATAGGCCTTCACTTCCCAAAATTGACGCATATGCTCTATGGGCTGTTCTCGTGGATCATCTGGGATATGGATTTGGCTTAACTCCTTTTCTGCGTCTCGGACGAAAATTTCCATCTTTTCAGTTTGATTTTCATAAAGGGTCCAAATTTCTTTAAAAATTAGTAGACGATGCAGATAAGTTGCAACTTCTTCACGAAGTTTAAGTAGAACGATGAGGGCTTCATTGCTTTCTTCGACCAAATTAGGTGACTGAACCAATTCCTGGAGCTTGTTAGAAATGTTTGAAAGCTGAGTCATTTTAACGTAGTGATAAGAAATATCAGTATTCAAGGATTGATAAAGAGTGGTATATTGGTCAAAATCAGCTGAAGTCACTGTTGATAGGTCGGGAACACGTTGTGTAGCGACCTGCAGCCATTGCATTTCATCTCTCATACCCTTTTCTAATACAGTCCAACGAGAAGCTGCTTGCGCCAATTTAGAAGCTCGATCAGAAGCCTTCTCGAGCAAAATTGTAGCTCGTTCATAAAGATCCTTATGCATCTCACAATGCTTCTGCCTTGTTTCTGAATCTATATTTTCTTCAAGTGATTCCAGAATAGCTCGACAATGGCTCAGATTCACAAAGAATTTTCTATGGTTTTGAACTTCTATGTTCAGCTGATCTAAGTTGCTAGCTACTATTGGATTTTCAACAAGTTTGTTGGCTAATATTGTTATCTTGGAAAACTCTTTAAGAGTCTCCTCGTAATCTTCAGCTAGTAGCTGTAATTGCAAGAGTCGATCTCTTTCTTGAATGATATTGTTTTCAAGATTCTTTGCTACTTCAAAAGAAGTGTAAACATCTTGGGGAACCTGCTTATTAGGGAAATCTCTCTGGAAAGATCGAGCTGAGTTAATAAGTTGAGAGACTTGATTAAGTGTATCGATATTTTGATTTTCGAGCTTATCCAATTGTTCAAGTCGTAATGCAGGTGTTGTGTCTTCTGATATTATTGTTTCATAACTCTCCTGAAGGACTTCTAACAACATTGTCATTTGATTAACCTGAACTTGGAAGTGATTCCACTTTTCTAGATCTTTCAGATCTTGTTCTTCATTGCTTTTCGTGACATCTTCAACAGCTACAATGTGGTCTTTGAGTGTTTCTACACACTGCAAAATCTGAATCTGAGATTCAGGATCTGCCGCGACTTTAGCGTGACCCAGTTTCGTTTCAAGTACATTAACACTCTGCTTAATGGATGACAGTTCATTGTTAAGTTGATTATAACCTACAACTTTCTCTTCGCTGGGGCCTTCATTTGATTGCTGACGAATTAAGTACACTCTATACTCAATTGTTTCCAGCCACGTTGAAACCTTTTCGATTATGGTAATAACTGTTGTCTGTACGACGGTAGTATTGGATTGTTCCATAACATGATCTAAAGTCTCTAGGCAATCTTTCACATCCTTAACACGATTTTCAACTGGTTCATCCTTTACGCGTTCACTGAGAGTAGCTAAGTGCAGAACGTTGCTTAAAGGAGTTTGGTTCTTGAAGGGGCATTCTTTCAAATGCCTTATTCTGTCTCCAATAGCATCCTTTGTTTCTGTCCAGATAGTGGTTTCTTTTTGGCCAGGATAGTGAATAAGACTTTCAGACATTAACATTTGTTGAGTGGCTTCTTTGGGAGTTTGATTTATTGCACTTGTTGCTGTCGACCAAATGTTGGTATCTTCACTAGCAATATCCGGTCCAGGTGTAATGGGTACATCTATAACTTCAGTAGGTGACATAACTTCTTCTATCATAATGAGCGATGTGGGACGAGATCGTGCTTGTTTTATAGGAACGGTGATCTTATCCTGTTCGTGAGATTGATCAGGCTGGTCTGAAGTTTCGGCAATGATATTGGAAGTGGTGATGTGCAATTTTGGTTTTTCATTATTTTTATTTAATGAGACCGCTTGAATTTGAGCTGAAGACACCACAACTTCGTGTTCAGAGACACCTTTGTTGCCGATTTCGAAGCTTATATTGACCTCTGGGACAGAACTATCCTCATTTTTGCTTCTAGATTTTTTAGGCAACTCTAATGTCTGTCTGTATTCATAGTGTGTTGGCTCACTTTCTGACGCATCTGTGTCAGCTGGTATGGCGACTGTTGTATGAACTTCGACATTTAAAGGTTCTGATGAGGAAGAAATGCTAATCGAAGAATCTTCTACTTCACCCACAGATTCAAGGGCGTATGTTTGAATTGCGGCTTCTGAAGTTTCTTGTTGATATTGAAGTGTAGGAGAAGATGCAGTGTCTCTGGTTTCCGTCACTATCTCAACCAATGGTTCTAGTTCAATTGTTTGCATGGACGTTTCAGCAGTTAATGGAGTATCTGTTGAAATTGACTGGTCTTTGGAGGGGGTTCTTTCAGCAGGAAGTTGTAGGTTGGCTATAAGATCATCTACTATGGGAACAATTATATCAGATGTCGTAAACCTATCTTCGGGCTTAGACGTGTGTATTGGTGATGCTTTTGGAGTTGTCTGTAGCTGTTTTTCAGTTGTAGTTATTAAATTAGTCTGACTTGAAATTTCAGCAGTTTTTGTTGGTGTCATTATTTCATCAGTTTGAACCTCTTCTGAAATTGTTTCTTTTATTTGTGAAACGTTTTCTTCTGGTTTTGGAGCAGTGGTTTGGGCTTCACTTTCAACTAATTCAATAATAGGAGTTTGTGATTCTGCTTCTTGAATATCAACGTCGAGGTCAATGCTCGTTTGTTGGCCAAGTTCTACAACAACACGATGCACAGGCGAAGTTTGTGATGATTTCATTTCTGTGGCTTCACTTTCTTTCTGTTCAGGTATTTTTTCGGGTGATATTATATCACCCCTGGGACTTGTTTGTTGTTCATTGTCTTCAACGTAAGTAATTTCTATCACTTCTGTTGGAATAACTACAGAAGTTTGATATTGCCGCGGAGAATCTGAGCTTGGAGAAATGAGCGATTCTTCAATTATTTTTATTGATTTTTCTTCACTGATACTTGAAACCTCACTGTCAGGGTTTATCTCTTGGATGGTTTCATTTAAAATTTTGCCTTCTGATTCAATGCTTACAGATTTCCCATCACTGCCTTCTTCAGATGACCGCGGATTGTAAGAATCTTCATCCTCCTTAACTTTAAGTGACTGCTTCTTCTTCTTCTTACGTCGCTTTTTAGTATCTTCTTTGGGGATATCGTATTCTTTGCTTAAAGTACAATCTTCCTCTTCATATCCTACTCCTTGAGTTGTTTCAAACTCTGAAGCAGACAATGGTATGGGGTTTACTTCTTCAGGCTCAACATCTACCTTATGCTGCAACTCTGGTTCTTCTTGTTTTATTTCGAAAGGCTCTTTATCCCTTCTCTTTTTTTTCTTTCGATTTCGCTTGGCATCCAAAGCATTGCTATAAGAAGGTTCTCCAACATCAGTTTCAGTAACACTTGTTTCGGTGATGCTCAAATTGATTTTTGGGGATGGGATGGCTGCATCAATTGTGGTCATTCCAAGCTTAAGGAAACTTTCACCTGCATTATCCAAACTGGGTGCGGTCATTTTAATTGATTTTCGTGGAGATTCAGATGCCATTGATTCTCCTGAAATGAACATTTGTGTGGTTTGCTGGATTTCCACATTCGTTTTAGGCAAAACTGGCGCTAGCTTATTTTCTTTTAAGTTGACGCCATGTTCATCAACAATAGTATGTACAGTTTCGAAAGCTTGATCTGGAATGACTTCGATAGAGGTCACAATCTTTGTGTCATTTTTGCTTGGAGTTATTATTTCAGGAATCGTGATAACTAATGTTTCATTATCCACCTGATAAGGCTTTTCTTTCTCTATTTCTTCTAAGGGCACAATTTCGGAACTTTCTTGTTCACGCTTCAGTTTAGCTTCTTCCGAAACTAATAATTGAGTATCTTCATCAGGTGTTTTCTCTTCAACTGGTTGATGTTGTTGAATCGAGTGTTGATCGACGTAATTACTCTCTGTTGATATTAACATTTGTGCTGTTTTTTTAATATCTTCGGCTGTAGATATTGTTACTCTGGATTCTTGGTTTGTTGAGTCAATTGAAATCTTTGGAAAATCGAGTTTGCTCTCAGATTCCAAAAATTGAGAAACATCTTCAATTTGTCCGGATGGAAGTGCCAAGTCTACAACGCCCTTATTTGAGGTTTCAGTGTCAAGAGAATGTTGTTCTTGAATTTTAACTTCGGAGCTTGGACTATTAGAGTCAATGGATTTGACATCTTTCTTAACAGTTTCTTTTTCTTTTGGCATAATTTTACCAGTTGACTTATCAGTTGGTTTTGATGATTCATTTGATTTTGTTGAATCAAGAACTAAAGAATGCCCAGTCAATTCACTCACTGGCCAAATTTCTTCAACTTCAACAACGCCTTCTAAAGGCAAATCTTCTTTTTCTTCCTCTTTTGGTTCCAAAATAGTTTGAACTGGTTCAGATCGTTGAGAGAATTCAATGGATGTTGGCATCAAATGATGTTCAATGGGCCATATATCGGTTATGTTTTCAACTGCTGGTGGAACTAGCTGTTGAGGTTTTCCAAATTTGTCAGCGGCAGACGCATCATCGATTGGCTCTGTAGTTACTATCTGCGCTGGCATTGTGACTGTGTTGTCTAATTTTCTTTCTGTAACATTAGTGGTACTAGGAATTTCACTTATCATCTCTACTACTTGTGCTGTATCAAAGGTTTTCAATTCTACTGGTGCTTGCTCTAATTCAAATACCTGTGATGTTACCAAAGTGCCTGATGTGCTTGCAGCTTGTTCTGCATCCTGCTCTTCAATCACAACACCTGGTTTTTGCTTAAAACGTTCGAATTCTTCTTCGGTTACAATTTGACCGTTAATTGTGCGTACAATTTTGACTTGAACTTGAGGGGGCAGCTCTTCTTCAGTAATTTCGACTTCTTCGGGTTCTTCAATCACTTCCTCTGTGACACATTCTTTTCCATCAATTGTCACTACACGCTTTATTGTTTTTCGAGTTTTCCGTATAATTTTCCGTGTGACTTGTTGGACTACTGCACGAACACTTGAAGATTCACTTCCAGTTATTGGATTATATTGTACATGCTCTGGGTGGACTTGAGAAATTCCTGAAGGTACTACCATCTTGTCATTTATAAAATCATCACCACTTTCTTCCGGTGTCGAAGAAATCACTTGAATAATTCCAGCGTTAGGAGAATCTATTGCGGTAGACATTGTTTGAGTAGTGCGGATAGTGCGTATCATTTTTTTAACAATAATTTGTTTTGTACCATCAGGATTTATCATCACTTCAGTAGTGGTTTCATCAGGTTGTACAAACGTTGTTTCGAATGATTCGGGAACATTTTGCATAACCAACTCTGTTGCACGGTTAACGTCATGCTGTGGCTTTTGATGAAATCTTGCCTCAACAAATATATCATCTGGTGAATCTGGAACTTCTTTATTTGGACGAGTATCTATTTGGATAGTTTCTCTATCGCCAAATACTTTCTGAGTAACAAAAATGTTTTCTGTTGGTTTTCGCTCTTTTTGTGTCTGCATTGATGTATCAACAGTTTCAACTAGTGGAAAACTTGTTTGTGCATCTGCTTCAATTTGAGCAACAACTTCGATGCGTGGCACAAGACTTAATGATGTTTGCGTTTCTACTTCTAGCTGCCCCAATACGTTCTGAATTTCTTCTTCAGGCATGGAAGTGGAATCAAGTGTATTTTCATCAACAAGAGAACCTGGTGCACTGGCGTCTGACTCAATAGGTTTATCTTGTATTTTGCTTAGAGGTTCTGATATCCTTGGAGATGCCTCTTGAATTATTGATATAGTAATTTTTTCAGTTTCTATTTGTTTCTTTAGCTCATCTTCTGATTCCTTCTTCTTCTTTATCTCTTCTTCCTTTGCCTTCTTTTTATCAGCTATTTTCTTCCTTTCTTCAACTATCTGATTTTCAATAATAGTTATTCGAGTTGTGATCAGAGTGATTTGTTCTCTAATTGTTGTTATCACTAAGGTTAGGTGTTCGGAAAGAATTGATATCAAATCCGACAGCTCACTATGTTGTTGAAGATCTTTTGTGCTTTGGGCAATTTGAAGCAATGTAGATTCTTTTTCTTTCAAGTTTCTTAACAGTCGTTGGAGATGTGCAATTTGATCTTCAATAGGATTCCTTTCAATCTCTTCAGTTTCCACAAAGGCATTTTTACACCAATTTTCAACTTCACTTAAATGACGTTGGTAGTTTTCAAGTTCTTGTTTACGTTTGCGTTGTTCTTGTAAAGCGCTCTAAATGGAATACCACATATTATTTTTTTTAAATTTATTTCTGATTCGTCAGCGGTAACTTACCTCCACCATTGTTATTCCCTGTTGTGACCTAAGCGATAAGAAATCAATACGATCCCTGATTTCATTGAGGATTCTATCCGTTTGCGGATCTGTAGGGAATGACTGGCTGACATCTTTGATACGTTCGACTTCTTGCATGTAGGATCCCAAGTTTTGTAGTATGAGCTGGAAATTTATAGGTGAGAAAAGTCAAAAACCAAATGCTATCTAAAATGCATGTATATTTTTATCCAATACTCTCATCAAAACTAAATACTTTTCAGAGACTTTAGGACACTAAAAGTCCATCCTTCTCGAAAAAAAGTTATAGTCTGAAGATGACGGGTATATGAATGACAAATGATATGATATGCTTGTGTTAATCACATGCATATTTCAATCAGCAATTAATTTAATTAATGTACTTTAAAACACATAAATTGAAACTTACCTTTAAACCATGTACCATGTTTTCAAGGCTTGTATTTGGTAAATTACCAATTCCATCTTCAATTGTAGATAGCGATTGAAGCAGTTCATCAATTTCTTGTGAAATTGCCCCCTACATACATTTAGTAATGTATATTTTGAATAACAAATAATTTTAAATGATATATTGAAAAAGAAAAATAAAGAAAAAATATATTAGTTTCCATAAAATAACGTTAAAAAAAGGTTAACATTCAAAAACTCAAAGTTAATTGGTTTTAATATTTATGCAAAATATGTGTCTTGGCTTCTTTTTTATGTAGTTTGAACTAATTTATTTATTTTTGCTTTGATTAGTTAACACTAAAATATTGTATCGTTTTCGTTGTATACTTATTTATTATTACAATATTCCTTATATTGTTAAACAAAGCCTTAGCACTTAAGAAACAATCAGCAATTACATCTAAATACAATTTGCTAGATTAGGTTTTTCATTATTATTACAATGCGTATTTTTTTTGGCCATATGCGAAGCCTTAGAAAAACGTTCTATAATACAAAGAAACCACTTTAAGGTCGGTGGTGGATTTTGGTTGTTGCATTTTCTAAATGTATATTTTTCAAAGTCCACATAATATGCACTCGTATTTCCACAAAAACACGTCTTTAATAAATAAATTGTAAAAATCCTATTTCAATATGCACTTTATTTTTGTTTTCAGCGGTTCAATATCTTCAGCTACGAAGGGCTTGGCATTTTTCAGTTGTTTCCTAGTTCTGAACAATTACAAGCACCAACATAAACCCATTATGTAAAAAATTATTTGAAAAATGTATATACAATTTTGGATTTTAAATATTTGCTTTTATGTTGTGCTAATGCTCTTTAAAATTACCACATTTCTGAGGAACGCCCTTGTTGGTGTTCCCATAACTTCCTAATACTTCTGTTTTTCTTTCCTTGTAATGCTGATTTCGATTTCAAAATCACTTTCTGGATATTCAAACTAGCTTAAGTTCTATTTTAATTGTAATGAAACCAATTTAAAAAGTATAAATCACACGTGGCCTTGTGCTTGTCTGAAGAATCGAAGACATTGAACTTGATGCTTATTTTAAGAAGAAATATGTGCTGTCTTGAAATACACCCAGTAAATTCTTATTTGTTGCGAAAAATACTTATGTGATGTTTTCTCTAGTGTTTTGAACTGTGCATAATATTTATTTTAGCAGTAAAAGGCATCAAATATAAAAAGTTCAGTAAAGAAGAGGTATTTATCTATTTAAGTGTAAAATCGAATAAAAACAAATACTTAGAAATAGATTTCCAAACGCACTCGTACATAGTACAAGATTTCGTACGTTTTGTTATCAAATCTTTAAAGGAAAAGATAGCGACTCCAGATTAATCGGACTTATAGGCAAATATAATCAGGCTCAATTTGTCTGTTTAAAATACACAGTAGTGGATTAGGAAATCACTTGCTCTTGTAGTCGATGTAGGTGATGATTAAAATTATCATATTTAAGAAATAATTAGAAACAAGTTTTAAATTAATTACCGAGCACAAAAGTTATTTGAATATTAATATATGAAAAGAACACAAGAATATTCAAAAAATACTTTTTTAAGTTGACCAATCTTTTGGTATTCTATGTTATCCATACACTCTAAATATAGGTACTCGATGATAGCGATTATGATAATACCATAAGTGCCATAAAAAAGATTTTTAAGTGAAGGAAGAATCTTTCTTCTTGCAGTAGAACATTTGAAAAACGATATCTCAATATTTCCCGTTTTCAACTGATCAACTAAAATAAACTGAGCTCGACAATAAATACAAATTTATTTTTCATTTCATTATCAATACAAGTTATGTTAATTTCATGTACTTTTGAGTTCAAAACCGCATTTTAATGCAGTTTAAAAATAGTTTCTTCTTCAATATACTCAGAAAGTATTAAGCTATGTGATAATGGTTTTTCTCATGTTACACATATTATCAATTTCCATTTTTTTTTTTTAGAAGAATATTTTTCTGGAGTTTTTTAATGAAATATGTCCGTTAAATGGAGATGCAAAGGCAATCTAAAAGCCCGAAAACCTCAGTATACATTTTGCGTATTTAGTTTTTAGTAGGAGTTTTTTTTACATTTTCCAAAATTTGTTTTGTCCCGAATTATTGTAAAGTTTAATCCATTCGAGCTCTGCAAAAGGAATCGGATCCATGCTTTGTAAGATAGGATCTCAGGCTTTGCTTCAGTAAGTTTTCCTCTGCCTCGTTAAGGTAATAAAACTCTGAAGAAAAACATAACATCTTCAGGACACCTTTTACTGCTGTGCATGTGCATTCTCTATATGCTACAATATGTTTTAGTGTTAAAATCAAAACTACTTTTGTTACATATTAGTATTTATGTTCTTTTTTATTTAAAATGTTATTTTTCAAGGAAAAATAATAAAATTTCATGCAATTTTTTAATTTCTTTATTACAAATATGGCAAAAGGCAACTTATTATTATTATGCTTTATATATAAATTTATAGTCATTCAAAAAAAATGTATTAAATGATAACTAGTGAAAACAAAAAAAGTTAAAAAACGAAAAAGAAAACAATATAAATGGTACGATAAAGTATAGATTGGTCGTACTTTAGACATGATAAATGACTTAAGTTAAAATAAAGAATTTAAGTTTTAAGGATTATTACTATAAATGCTTAAGAATATTTATGTATATAAACAGAAATAATATTTTCATTTATATAATATAAAGTTAATAAACGAAATAATATTGTTATAAAAATAGAAGAAACCTATGGTTGGAATTTTCAGTGACTTAATTTTAAAAATTGTTGTTTAATTTTACCAATTACAAAATTTCAAACTACTTAAAAGCCAAAAACAAATACCAAAACCAAACAAAAAAGCAGCAAATAAAATAGCTACAAACAAACGAAGACTCATCGTTATCACCTTCTGTTGATGGCTGTATTCTAGAACGACATCCTTGGTGCCTGAAACGTTTTCTAATGCCGTAGATGAATGCTCCCCAGGAGGCGCAGTCACCGTTGTGGTGGTAGTCTTTGTCGTCCTTTTGACGATTGAGGGTTTGGTTCTTGATGGAGCAATTTCGGGTGATAAGAGCTCATCAGTGGTTGTAGTTGTGGTTGTTGTTGTTTTGGTTATGATTTTTTGTTCTGGGTGCATATTTTCGGGTAAGACTGTTTCTGTTTTAGTGGTTGTAGTGATTTTGGGCGACATCGCAGGAGCAACAGCGATATGAGTTAGTTTAGTGCTAGTGAGGGTGGTTAATTGATCCCCAGTTGTAGTTAAATTTTCAGTTACATCGGGCGTTATTTTTGCAGTGATTTCGGGATAAAACACTGAAGTTGGAAGGATTGTGGGTGTTGGGATTACATTAGGGTTAACATTAGGGATAAGTTTTGAGGATATAGTTGCAATAGCAGCTGTGGTAGTTGTTATTTTTTCTGACAAATCATTAATATTGGGTTTTTCTTGGTTTTCGTCCAAGGCAATATAAGTACTTTGTTCGCGCCAATTTGCAATACCACCCGGAAGATCAGCTGACATGCTCTGTGAAGCGCAACTTATGCTACTTTGAGTTTTCGAAGTTGGCGTCACCGTACCACTTGAACCAGTGCTCCCAGGACTATGATCGTCATCGTCGTCACTATCATTATTTTTCTTTTTGATATCGATAGCAGGTGTTTGTTCGTCCTCGTCCTCGTCTTCTTTATTGTCTTCGTCTACCTTATCTTCGCTAATCATATCACTAACAAGTCGCACAGGACATTCTACTTCGTATTCATTAAATTTAGAGCGCACTGGAATAGCCAGATTTTCAATATACAAATTCTTACAAAGGCGTGCATTTGCATCATCTTCTTCTGTTTCTAAATCTTGTTTATCTATGTGCACCATATCAGTCTTATATATTTGCTCAGAAATTTCAGTTTTTCTGATCGTGGAAGGAACACTTTGGCTTTGCATTAATAAAACCCAACTGGCTTCACACAAAGCCAGAGAGGAAAGATTTGTTCGGAAAGAGTCGCGATAGAGGTTGAATAGAATTTCGTTAGAATCCGTGGAACAAGTCGTGGACTCAATGTTTTCTGTAAGTTTTACGGATATATTTTCAAATGATTCTCTGTCTTTAACGTCATGTAAACTATTAATGTCAGAACCATCTAAAACAAATGACTCAAGATCCAAATCAAAGGTATGATCAATTATATTCAAATTTTTAATTTTCGGTTCTATACTTGAAGATAAATCTTGTTCTATTTCATTCAATGGCTTCTGTAAAATTTGAGTAGTTCTAGCTATTGCTTCTGTGATTTTCTTAAGAGCATCACTTTCGCTTGAATCAGAAGAAACACTGTTTAATTCACTTGAAGAGTGGGTAGGTGCAGGCCACATTTGTGAAATATTTTCAGATGGTGTTGGAATAGGAGTAATCGTTTCCGTAGTATCGAACTCTTTAACTTGTAGATATGTATCCGCTACTTTAGACTCGGTTATGTAGCTCACAGTGGTTGACCATGTATTTTCAGGTACGTTGGTTATAGAAGTATAGGCGTATTGATTTTTGTCAATTGGTGTATCTGAAAATGATCCAAACTCGTAATTTTCAGTTTTGAGGGGTTTCTCGATTGGTTCCTTGAATATATCATTGGCTTCATTCTTTTTAACATCTGTCTGAACTTCTGAAACATTTGAAGCATCTGCTATTATATTCGTTTCTGTTTTAGTTTCAACATTTGCCAGAACTACTGAAACATTTGAAGCATCTGCAGTGATACTCATTTCTATTTCAGCTTCAGGGCTAATTTTTGCTGTTTCGGAAACCTGTGATGTATTTTCTGTTAACAATTTACTAGTACCAGAAGATATGACCGTACGTTCTTGTTTTGAATTAATACTTTGCTCAGGAACTTCGGATCTGGTGGTTTTAGTAATAATAACTCTTGTTGAGTTGTCAGTAAAGAAAACTTCTGCGTCAAATTTATCTACTGGTAAAGCTGTTCTATCTACTGTTTGATCTTTTTCCAACAAAAGAGTACTTTCAAATCTTGAAGTAGTGGCTTTTGTTGAGTCTTCATGTTTAACGGACTCCTGTGGTGTAGATTTTAATTCTTCAGAAGGTCCTGATGTTTCTATTTCTTTACTTTCAAATCTTGAAATAGTGACTTTTGTTGAGCCTTCATGTTTAGCGGACTCCTGTGGTGTAGATTTTAATTCTTCAGATGGTCCTGATGTTTCTATTTCTTCTTGAATGATTTTTTCCTCTATTTTGTGGTTATCAAATTTAGGTTTTGTTGATTCAAAAGTCTCCTTAACTATTGAAGATTCTCTTGTTGAAATCTCTGGAGTTCTTAACTCGTCAACTTGAAGTGGCTCTTGATGTAATTGGTCGCATACCTCCCATGATTCTGGTTTTACAGGTTGTGGAGTTTGTACCCCCTTAACTTGGTCCAATACCTCAAATGATTCAATTTTTATAGTCCTTGTAGTTTTTAAATCCTCAACTTGAAGTTGCTCTTGAAGTAACTGATCAGATATCTCAAATGACGCTTGTTTAATAGTATCAGGAGTTTTCAACTCCTCAACTGGAAATTGCTTTTGAAGTAACTGGTCACATACCTCAAATGATTCTGGTTTTACAGTCTCTGTAGGCTTTGAGTCCTCAACTTGAAGAGGCTCTTTAAGTACCTTTGCTGATTTTTTAGCTTTCTTTTTATCTTTAGAAAGTTTTAAATTCACCTCAATTGTTTCAAAGTGTTCTAATTGCTTATCACTAGGCTTATTCTTAGACATTTTATGTTTTGTATCCTCTAAAGAAGTTTGAACTTCTTTTGCTGGAATTTCTAATGGGCTCGTGAAATCGTTTTGTGCAAGTTCTTCTTCTTCGGCCTGCATTACGACAGATGACCAAGACAAGAGTATAATATCATTAGTCTCAGTCGTAGGTTTTTCAGAGTCTCCTTCAATGTGAGGTACAATGGATTCTGCATTAACTTCTCCTTCTTGTTTTTTAGCATGTTTTTTGGGTTTATTTTTCTTCGGCTTCGACTTTGTCTCTTCAGGGACCTCAATTACTTCATTTATTGGCTGTTGTGATCTCGATCGTGATCTTCTTCGATGCTTCTCTCTCTTAGAAATACATTCAAGGAAGCCTTCAGCATCCAAAGGTTGTTCTATTTCATGGCCGTAATCACTTGACTCAGTAACATGAATAACTGGTCGCACTTGTGATCTAGAAACTCTTGAAGATACATTTGATACCACTTCTGAAACTGGCGTTATAGACTGTTGCTCAGAAACGTTCTCTTTGACAATAGATGCCCATGATTTGTTGGATACATCATCCTGATCCAAAACATTTCTCTCAAACGAAATATTATCTTCGGTTGTTTTTAAATTTTGGCCAAGGTCAATTACAATTTTGTTATGTTCAAGAATATTGTCTGGTATTTCAGGTTCAGAAACAAAAACATCTGGTTTTAACTCAAAGCGTACATTTTCCACTTCCATCGGTGTGTCGCTTTCAATTCTAATAACATCGATTGTATCTTTGTGAACAATTGGAGTGGTTTCTGTTTCGTATACAATAGGTTCCGTCAGAAGACCAGACTTTCTTACGATTTCAGCGTATGTTTCACCTAATTTCCATACGTTTGGTGTAGATTGCTTGTTAAGTTCTTTGGGAATGTTGTCTTGGTTTGATTGAGTGGGGGTATCTAAGTCCACCTTCTTAGGTTTTTTCTCCCTCTTCCAATTTTCAGGCTTTTGTTTTTCTGTATGCTTTGTTGATATTTGATCTTTGTTATTGTCTTCTTTTGAGGCTTCTGGGAGAAGTTCAACCTTTATAATATTTTCATCTACACTAGAAGTTGTTGGTCTCAGTAAATTATCTTCAATAGGGGCAATACTTTCATTATGCATTTGGAGTTCTTCTTTGTCGAATATTGTGTAAGACTGCGTTTCTACTATTGGAAGAGCAGTAACTGTAGATTGTCTATCTTTTGATTTAGAACGTTTATCGCGTAAGTGTCTACCACCTTCAGTTGGTAGTGTGTTTTTCTGTTGTTTCTTTGACTTTTCTTTGAGCTTCTGTTGTGGAACATGTTCCTTTTTAACATCTGAATCCATTGGCTTGCTCAGTTTATCGTTTTTCGTTGATTCAATATTCTTTTCAATTTGTTCAATCTTAGAAACTTCTTTTTGTTCTGAGGAAATAAAATCTTCAGTTTGCTTAACAATGGAAGACCAAGACATTAGAGGTTGTGAATTTATACCTGGGATGAACTCTGAAAACTCTGCTATTTTTGATTTGTCAGGATTTTCTTCAGATTTTTTAACTGGCAAGTATGACAAGTACTCATCCTCGACTTCAATTGGATCATTTTTGATTAAAAGTTCATCTGATAGAATTGATTTGGGGACTTTGGCTTGAGATTCGTCACGATTTTGTGATGGTTCAGTGGTTTTCTTTAATGTCTTAACTTCAGTTATACTGTGAGTTGTCGTTGGTTCCGATGTACTATGTTGAACAATCGATGACCAAGATTGAGATGATTGAACAACTGGTATAATTGATGAACTTGGTGTAATTTTTGTTGAAGGCTGCTCATTTATTTTGCCAATTACTTGCTCCACTAAAGTTGGCTTCTGATTGTCTTCGTTTAATTTTTCATTTTTCACTCTTTCAATCGATTCCGCTTTGTCTATTTTGTACTTTCTATTTCCTGATTTTATTTCTTTAGATTCCAAAATACTTTCACTAGTCATAACAGATTTATTCTTTTTGGATTTTGGTTTAATATCACTTTCTGTGTCAAAAACTTGTACGCTTTGTTTGTGATCTTTTGAACTTGATGGTGTTTCTTTTTCATATATTTCTTCCTCTACTAATTTAGACCAGGAGAAGACCATTGGAGTAGATGATTTTTCACTTTCCTCTGAATTTTCAACCGATTCCGAACTAATTTCTGAGGTGCTCGGTTCTTGTGGAACAGTTTCAATATTCTCATCAATTTTGTTGGTTTTTTCTTCACGTGTACTTTCTGGCTTTTTATCCGTTTGAACTGGATTTAGATTAAGGGAATCATATGAGTCATTAACTTCAGAAACATCTTGTGTTGGATTTTGTTCAATATTTGTAATCATCATTTCTGTTTCCACTTCGTCTTGTGTACCTTGTTTACGAACATCCTCAACAGTAGAGTCATCTTCGACAGTTCCGATACCTTCAAATAATGTTTTTTCGGTACTTAAGAAACATTCTTGAAGAATATCATCTGGAATTTTATCTGAAATTGGTTCTGGTTCCTCAACGGAAACTATTAGGTTTTCAGAATGATCAAGAGATTGTTCAGTGGAAACAAATTCATAACTATCATTCTTAACAGATTTAAATTTTGATTGATCGTTCTTGATCGCAAGAGACAGTAATGTTTCTTGTTCGACTAAGTTATCTGGAATCTTCAGTTCTTCAGAGCAGATGAGTTCAGAAGTAATTGTGCTTGAAACTGATGAACTGGAAGTGAAAGTTTCCTTAGAATCGTCCTTATATGATGCAGTTGTAATAACATCTGAAGCCTTAGGAATCTTCTTTTTTCCAGGCTCAATTTTACTTAGCTTGTTTGTTTCAATTATAGTTCTAGAGTTTGTTATTGATTCATCAGCTTCTCTTGATGGAATCTTAGATATAGTTATATCAGAAACTAATGATTCATGTTTAACTTCAATTAGTGTAAGTTTAGGTTCAGTAGTTGTCTTTTGAGAAGTTTGTCCAGCATGTGTGTCTTCTTGAACCACTTCTCGTTCTACTTCAGAAGTTGGTTTTGATGGACTTTGATTTAATCTCTGTTTTTTGACCTTGTGTTTTGCTGGTGTATTTGCTTTGCCTGGTGTATGAGAATCTGTTTTTAATTCCTTTATTTTAGTTGGTTTACTATCTAAGGGCTGTGGGAACTTAAGCTGTTCATTAGTAATAAATTCGGCAGTAGTTGTCTTAACAATCGTCACCCATGATGTTGAAGGTTTCGCAGTTTGTTCCTCAAATGTGTGCGCTTCTGGAACCAGGTCAGTTTTGTCTTCTAATCTTACAACTTGAACTTCTGCGGCCTCAATTGGTATTTTATTCTCTGTCTTAATTTTACTTGGTTTTTTTGGTTCTACTTGAGGAAGTTGAGTTTGAGAATCTTTTGATTGAACATCAACTACAACATCAGATGCTATTATTTCATGTCTTGTTAAAGGTTGTTCAAGTGTTGTTTGCTCACCCGAAGTTAACTCAACTGTATTGGCCTTAACAATTGTTGACCAAGAAGTTGAGATTATTTCAGTGGACTTTTCACAAGGTTGATTTGGTGGTTCATCAACCGTTTTTTCTGTTTGATCTACTTCGGTTTCTGGTTCAAAAGTACTTTTTACAACACTTTCTGAAATCTTTTTCTTTTTAGACTTATTTTTATTGGTTTTCTTCGTTTCAGGTTGTGATAGGTTTGTGATTTCATTGACTTGAATAGTGTGTTTTTCAGCAGTAGTGATAACGGGTTCAATAACTTTGTCTTCAACTAAAGTCTGAGGAAGTTTAAGGTGCTCAGCAGCTGTTGATTTAGTAGTTGTTGTCTTAACAACTGTTGACCAGGATGTTAAAGGCTGAACAATGATATCGCCATTGGTTTGAGTTTGTGGCTCTTCAACAGTTTTGTCTTTCAAGGAATCGACTCCTGTTTCTATTTCGTGAATGTCAAGTGTTGAAACCTCAATAGGCTTTTTCTTCTTTGATTTATTTTTATTTGGTTTCTTAGTTTTGACTTGCGTTTGAGAATTAAATATTAATTCTTGGTTTTGAATGGTTGGTTCATCATCCATGGTGACATTGTGTTCATTTAAAGTCTCAGATAATTTGGGTTGTTCAGCAGAAATAAATTCAGCAGTGCTAGTTTTAACTATTGTTGACCAGAAAGTTGATGGACGTATGGTTTCATCGTTAATTGGCTTGATTAATGGTTCTGTAGCAATTTTGATTTCTAAAGGAACGTTTTCACTTTCTAATGCGGAAAATTCTTTTATTGGAGTTTCAGAAGGTTTTTTCTTTTTGGGTTTATTTTTTATTTGTTTCTTGGTTTCGTCTTGTTTTTGAGAGTTTGTTGGTAATTCTTGAGGTTCAAAAACTGATGTATCTTTAGAAATTGCAGATGCCTTGTTGTCATGTTCAAATGGCTTCTCAGCATTGTTTGTCTTTACAATAGTTGACCAAGAAGTTTTAATTTCTTCACTTTTCTTGCTAATCGGCTCAGTAACTGGTTTTTCAATAGTCTTATCTTCTAAAAGATTGACTTCCATTTCTATGTCAGAAGTGTGGGGAATAAATGTCTCATCTGGCTTCTTCTTTTTAGTTTTATTTTTGGATGGCTTCTTTGATCTCACATTAGCTTCATTATTGGATAATTGATTGACTTCAAACGATGGTTTATTACCTTTCGTGGCCTCAGAAACAATAACTTCTTGTTCGATGACTAAGGTCTTTGGATGGTTAGACTGCTCAGAAGAATTTTTCTTTACAATTGTTGACCAGGAAGTTGAAGGTTGAAGAGCTTCCTTTTCCTGTGTCTCAGTTAGTAGTTTCTCAGAATTTTTGTTTGCTGAAGGAGCTACTTCGTTCTTTATTTCAGAGGACACAATAAGTTTCTTCTTTTTAGACTTGTTTTTACTCAAATTCTTTGTTTCATGTGTTTGAGAGTCGGTTACTGGGTCAAGGATTTCAACAGTTGATTTTTCATCTTTGATAATATCAGAAACTAAGGGTTCAACTTCACTTGAAGGCTGTAGAAGTCCATGTTTTTCTGCAGAGATAAATTTGACAGTAGTTGTCTTAACAATTGTCGACCACGAAGTTTGCGGTTGCACATTTTCAGTTTCCGCATCTTTTTGCGTTTCGCTAGCAACAGCTGTTTTTTCTTCGGGCAGTACCTCTTTTTCATATGCAGGTGTGGTGGCTATCGAAACCTCTAGAAGCTTCTCGTTTTCAGCTTCTTTATCACTAATTAGATTCTTTATTTCAATTTGAGCTTGAGAATCAGTATGGAATTCTGTAGGTTGTTTATCATCCATAGTTATATCCGATATTATGAGTTTATGATCAATCAAAGCGTGTGGATGTTTAGGTTGATCAGCAGAGATAATTTCAGCTGCGGTTGTCTTAACTATTGTCGACCACGAAGCAGATGGTGCTTCAGTATGTTGTGTCTCAAATGTCGGTTCTTCAACATTATAGCCTTCAGGAGAGTCAACTTTGGAATCTAATTGAGATACATCTTTAATGGAAGGTTCAAGTATTGTCTTCGTTTTCTGCTTAGTTTTAGTTGCTTTCTTTAAATGAACTTGTGTTTGAGAATCATTTGACAATTCATCGATTACAACAATTGGTTTATTAATGGTGACATCAGATACCTTGATATCGTATTCAACTTCAGCTTTTTCAGAAGAGATAAATTCATCTGTCTTAACAATCATTGACCAAGAAGCTGGTTGTTGACTTTTATCCTTTTCATTAATTTCGGTCGTTGTTTCTAAAACAGTTTTGTTGTCCATAGAAGCAATTTCTTTGTCTTGTTTGGAAGTGTCTTCAAAAGCCTCAAGAATTTTCTTCTTTTTGTGTTTAGTTTTACTTGATTTCTTTGTTTCAATATGTGTTTGAGAATCGGGTATTAATTCAATTGTTGGTTTGTTATAACTAGCGACATCGGAAACAATTTCTTCAGATTCAAGTAAAGTTTGTGGTTCTTTGGATTGCTCATCAGATGTTATTTCAGGAGTTACTGTCTTAACAATCGTTGACCAAGAGGTCAAATGTTGTTCAACATCAATTTCTTGTGACTGAATTGCTGGTTGGTCAACATTTTTGTCTTCTGTGTGAGGCACTTCCTTTTCTGGTTTGGAAGTATCTGCAATTGGATTATCGGTAGAATTCTTTTTAATAGATTTGTTTTTATTTGACTTTCTTGGTTTGTCCTCAATGATGACATCACGTATGTCAATTTGAGCTTCTTCAGAAGGTTTGTGTGTGTTGGAGTCGGGTTTCAATGGAATTTCAATGGACTTCTTTTTATTTGACTTATTTTTATTAGGCTTCTGTATTTCAACTTGTGTTTGAGGACCAGTTTTTATTTCGTCAGTTTCGGTTTCTGGGTTCTCATCTATCGAGGTGTTAGTTGTTTTTGTTTCTTGTTCAACAAACGTTTCTGTAAGTTCAAGTTTTTCGGTAGAAATAAAATCAGCAGTTGCTGCCTTCATAACCGTGGACCAAGGAGTTGTACATTGTTCAGTAATTATATCTTCATTTGCAGCATAATCTTTAGTTGATGTAAGTTTATTATCTGGCTCTACCATAACATCTTGTTGTTTTGATTGAATCTCTTGAGGAACAAATTCCTTTTTTACTGGTTCATTTATGTCTGTCTGTTCTATAGCCTTTATTTCAATTGCTTCGATATTCTCCTTCATTTCATTCTCATCTCCAAATGCAATATCTATTGATGAAGTTTTTTCTACAACCTTAGATTTTTTCTTTTTATTTTGAATTGCTTCTTTTATTTCGACAGTTTTCTGTGAGTTGTATTTTTGAGTATCTTCTAGAACATCAACGGAAGAAACATGTTCTATGAACGTCGTTTCGTGTTGATGCGGCAAATGAGTAGCATCGGTTTTAACTATTGATGACCAAGAAGCACTCGGAGATATGGACACATCTTCCGGTAACTTAATATGAGGAGCATGCTTTACAGTATCGTCCTTCACCACTTTGGACACATCTTCCGGTAACTTAATATGAGGCGCATGCTTTGCTGTATCGTCCTTCACCACTTTGATTTCTTCTGCAGTAGTTGTTAAATCAACAATGGACGTTTCCTCAGGTTCATATGTTGTTGGTAGATGAATTGTTTTGGAATCAATTTTGATAATTTTGTCTTCTCTGATGTTTTCTGGAGGTACTATAACAGCCTCTAATTTGTTTTTGTTTTTAACAACAGTGGTTGAACTTTCTATGGATTTACATTCAATACGGGTTTCATCCCAGGTTACCAAATCAATATCTTCTTTTGTAGAAGTGGTCAGATTCTCAAATTTACTTATGGTTGATTTATCTTTGTTATCTTCAGATTCTTCAATGATTTGCTTACTTTCATTTTCTAAAGATTTTTCTTCCCTTGTGATTTCAGAATAGAGTTCACTTTCTTTGACGGGTTCTTTTTCAGAAATCTTTTCAATAATCTTAACAGTTTCTGTAACATTTTCTCGTACCAAACAGGGTGTAACATTTAGTTCTTCTACTTCAAGTTGTTCTGTTTCAGAAGAAATCGATTCATCTTTTTGTGTAAGTGGTTCAGTTTCTGAATTTTTGTGCATTTCTTCAGCTAAATTTGTTTCTAATAGCTTTTCGGGCAGGCGTTCTTTTAAAATATTTATTTGCTCTGAAATAATAAATCCACTTGTTATTTCGGTAATTGTTGTGATAGTTTTGTTGATATTATGACTATCATTCTTTTGTAACATGACAGTATCGGTGGATATATTTTCGGACAAGGTTGGAAGCTCTAATGAGACACTTGATGATTCTAATAGTTTTTGTTCATTAAGAGTGGAATCTTCATTCTTTTCGGCGATCACTTGAATTAAATTAGTTGACCAAGAAACCTTTCGTTCTTTTTTCGGAACAGGCTCCAATTCTGAGATTTCTTCAGGTGCATTCTTCCAAAACATAAAGTTACTGAAGTCGGGATCTGTAGGAGAAGCTAAAGACTCTTGCAATGAAATTTGTTTTTCTTTTTTCAAAGCAAACTCGTTTTCTTCACTTCCCCTTTTAATAGGATTTTCAGGGGTTATTTCAACGATATCTTCTGTTGAAGTCGTTTCAGGTTCAGTTTGGGTCTCTGTTTTTGAAGCATGTTGTTTTTCGTATTCAATAAATGTGTTTGCTTCTAAGACAGGAATGGATATTTGGGGTTCAGAAATGATATTTATCGATTCATCCTTACTCTGTTTGTAATCTAACATATCAGTTTTAAATGTTTCCGTTAAAATTTCTTCTTCTTTTTTCAAAGCAGGAGTGTCAGGAGTTGTTTCTTCTATTAAAGTCGCTTCAGGTTCAGTTTGGGTCTCTGTTTTTGAAACATGTTGTTTTTCATTATCAATAAATGTTTTTACTTCTAAGGCAGGGATGGATATTGGTAATTCAGAGATGGTGTTTATCGAATCGTTCTCTTTTTGTTTATAATCTACAATATCACTTCTAACTGTTTCCGTTATTTCTTCATCTATTCGCTCTAAATTCTTTATTTCAAGTATGTTTTCTTTTGATTCCGAAATAATAGTTGCATCAACTATAGGTAGATCTTCGTTCTCGACTGGATTCTCTTTTTTGGTAACATAGACTTCTTCCGCATCTATATTTTGATAGAATTCGCTATAGTTCTCCAATTCTTCTGAAACGTTTTTAGATGAAGTAATATCTTCATCAGATTCATACTCCAAAAGTTCGGCCCATGTTTTAGGAACTGATTTTTCTTTTAGATCAGGTTTCTTAGTCGTAACTACCAAGTTGTGAACCGGTTTAGAGTCAATTATTGGTTTTTGCACAATTTTCTCTTGAACGACAATTGGGTTTTTAACAACCTTTTTTAGTACCGCTTGTGGTTCGTCTTTAGGTTTTCTATCAGCAAGGGGTTTCTGTTGATTTTGATTGAATGTTTTAACCACTTGTTTTCCGGAAATTAGTTTAACAGAAGGTGTTTGCGTACTGACAATAGACGCCCAAGTTGGGCCAGACGATTGGTAAGTTGTTTCAGCTATTTTTACAGAAGGCTGCTGTTTTACTTTATTTTCAACCTTCGGTAAATCAACTACTTCAAGGGGAAGCACTGGCTTTGGCAAAACAACAGAAGAATGTTCAGTGGGTACAATTGTTTCTGGTAAAATAGTTCTTTTGGGCTTTTTGGACTTTTTACTTATTTCTTTTGCACGTTTTTCATCACCTTGTAGTGGCTTATCTTCTTTTTTGGGTTCTATTTCGGTCCAAGAATCTATTTGGCTGGCAACTTTAGCCCATGTCATGCCTTGTTCAACAATAACTTCTTCTTTAAGGTCAATTGAAAGCATTTGAGGATTGAAAGTGTTCTGTAGATCTTCATCACTTAATGTAACATGAGTACTCTTAGGCTCTTCGATTTGCTGCAACTCAATAGTCTTACGCTTTTTATTTTGGATTTTAGTTGATTTTTGCGCTGGATATGATCTTCCGGACTTGTTTCTCACATCACCCATAGGTTTTTGCTTTTCATCATATTCACTTGGATTTTCGGGATACACTTTAGTTTTGTCTACCTTACTTTTTATTAAATCGGACTTCATTGACTTTTCCTTTGCTGAATCGTCCTTGTGATGAAGGGTGTTATCTTGCCACTCTCCTGGCTTTCTAACTAACGATGCCCAAGTAAATGATTCAGTTTTATCACTTTCTTCTAGTTTTTGTTCATCAATGGGACTGCTTGTTGGTGAGGAAACTATTTGTTCATCCGAATGTAATGCGGAGTCTTGTTCTTCAGAATCTGAATTCGATTTTATTGCACCAACTTTTTCATCACAATCAACAACTTTTGACAATTTCTTTTCTATTTTTTCTTTCTCTTTGATTACTGATTTAGTCTTCATTTTCTTTTCGTATTTCTTTGGAGATTCCACAATTTCTTTCTTTTCAATAATTTCTTTTTTCTTAGGAATTGATTCAACCCATTCTCCTGGCCGACTAACAATTGAAGCCCAAGAATTTGGATCTGGAGTAGCAATAGTCTGTTTTATTGGAGAAGACACTGGTTTTTCTTCTTCTTCCCCTTTGACTGGCAAAACTGGATTCCTTGCTTCCTCATCTAAAAGTTTCACTTCTTTTTGAAGATTATTGTTTGATTTTTGCTTTTTCGATTTCCTTTTTTGCTGTTTGTCAGTAGTTTTGTCCTTAGATGGCTGTTTATTTTCTTCCAACTTATCTTGAGGCACATTTAAGGCAACACTTACGCTGCTTAACTTTCCGTCGCGTTTTTTGATATTTTCGACTTGGCTGCATTCAATAATCGAAGTACTTAAAGAAGGCTGCATGGGAGGCATATATTCTCCGAAAAGTATATCTGCATAGCTCTTGCCATCTGATTTTCGAACAGGTTCTTCAGATAAAATGTTCTTTTCTATATCCATGTATTCCTTTTTACTCTCTGCTTTTGGAATATGGAAAGGCGTATCAGCAATCATCGAAGGATTAGAATCAAATGTTTTATACTCTGGCTTATCGGCAGATATAATGACTTTTCTTTCAGATCTAAGAAATTCCTCAGTTTTATTTGCTTGTGAATTACGCATAAAAGCTGGCGTGAACTCCGGAGCATCAGCTGATAATTTAGAAAATGCCGGCGTACTATTTGATGGAATAGAATCTTCTAGTACACTTGACCACGTATCAATTACTGATTTCTCATCATGTAAGGGTTGGATAAAGTCAACTTGCTGCCTGGGTTTTTGAGGCATAGAAAATTCGTAAATTGGCTGACCATGTTCATTTTCCATGACAATCTTTCGTGTTTCAGTTATAATAACATTACCAGAATTTTTTTTTCCAATAACTTTTGAACTTGTAGTAATTTGAACCTCATCTATTGTTTTTCCTACAATTATCTTTTCTTTAGAAGGCTGTGGTTTTTGGGCATTTATTTCTTCACCAACTGAAACAATTTTGTTATCTGATGTTGAAACTATCCAATTATTTGCAGAGTCAGCAATAGGGAGTACACCAAAATCGATTTTGTTTGGTGTATTTGGTTTAAGTGGTTTTTCTACTTCTTTTTGGACATCTAACGATACTTTTTTCTTTTCTACGTTCTCATCAACTAAAGTTTCAAACACATTATTTTTAGGTTCGATTTGCTTGACAACATTCTTTGGAGCTTCTACTTCTGATGGCTCCTCAGTTACATTTTGATCCAATTTGGTTTTGTCGGATATAAGCTGTTCGGCATTATCTTCTTCGTCTGATGAAAAAGTCATTGGCTCATCAAGAACATCCATCCAAGTATTTGTAGTGTCATCAATAGGTAGTCCAACATAGTCAACCTTTTTGGGTTTCTCTGATAAATCAACAGGTATTTTTAATTCTTCTGTTACACCACCTACCGATGAACTTATTAGTTCAGTTACTTTTACATTTTCGATTTGTTCGACAACATTCTTTGAAGCTTCTACTTCTGATGGTTCCTCAGTTATATTTTGTTCCAACTTGGTTTTATCGGAAATAAGCTGTTCAGCATTATCTTCTTCGTCTGATGAAAAAGTCATTGGCTCATAAAGAACATCCATCCAAGCATTTGTAGTTTCGTCAATAGGAAGTCTAACATAGTCAACCTTTTTGGGTTTCTCTGATAAATCAACAGGTATTTTAAATTTTTCTGTCACTACATCTACTGATGAACTTATAAGTTCAGTTACTTTTACATTTTCGATTTGTTCGACAACATTCTTTGAAGCTTCTACTTCTGATGGTTTCTCAGTTACATTTTGTTCCAACTTGGTTTTATCGGAAATAAGCTGCTCAGCATTATCTTCTTCGTCTGATGAAAAAGTCATTGGCTCATCAAGAACATCCATCCAAGCATTTGTAGTTTCGTCAATAGGAAGTCCCACATAGTCAACCTTTTTGGGTTTCTCTGATAAATCAACAGGTATTTTAAATTCTTCTGTCACTACATCTACTGATGAACTTATAAGTTCAGTTACTTTTACATTTTCGATTTGTTCGACAACATTCTTTGAAGCTTCTACTTCTGATGGTTTCTCAGTTACATTTTGTTCCAACTTGGTTTTATCGGAAATAAGCTGTTCAGCATTATCTTCTTCGTCTGATGAAAAAGTCATTGGCTCATCAAGAACATCCATCCAAGCATTTGTAGTTTCGTCAATAGGAAGTCCAACATAGTCAACCTTTTTGGGTTTCTCTGATAAATCAACAGGTATTTTAAATTCTTCTGTCACTACATCTACTGATGAACTTATAAGTTCAGTTACTTTTACATTTTCGATTTGTTCGACAACATTCTTTGAAGCTTCTACTTCTGATGGTTTCTCAGTTACATTTTGTTCCAACTTGGTTTTATCGGAAATAAGCTGTTCAGCATTATCTTCTTCGTCTGATGAAAAAGTCATCGGCTCATCAAGAACATCCATCCAAGTATTTGTAGTCTCGTCAATAGGAAGTCCAACGTAATCAACCTTTTTGGGTTTCTCTTGTAAATCAACAGGTATTTTAAATTCTTCTGTCACTACATCTACTGATGAACTTATAAGTTCAGTTACTTTTACATTTTCGATTTGTTCGACAACATTCTTTGAAGCTTCTACTTCTAATGGTTCCTTAGTTACATTTTGTTCCAACTTGGTTTTATCGGAAATAAGCTGTTCAGCATTATCTTTTTCGTCTGGTGAAAAAGTCATTGGCTCATCAAGAACATCCATCCAAGTATTTGTAGTTTCGTCAATAGGAAGTCCAACATAGTCAACCTTTTTGGGTTTCTCTTGTAAATCAGCAGGTATTTTAAATTCTTCTATCACTACATCTACTGATGAACTTATAAGTTCAGTTACTTTTACATTTTCAATTTGTTCGACAACATTCTTTGAAGCTTCTACTTCTGATGGTTCCTCAGTTACATTTTGTTCCAACTTGGTTTTATCGGAAATAAGCTGTTCAGCATTATCTTCTTCGTCTGGTGAAAAAGTCATTGGCTCATCAAGAACATCCATCCAAGTATTTGTAGTTTCGTCAATAGGAAGTCCAACATAGTCAACCTTTTTGTGTTTCTCTTGTAAATCAACAGGTATTTTAAATTCTTCTGTCACTACATCTACTGATGAACTTATAAGTTCAGTTACTTTTACATTTTCGATTTGTTCGACAACATTCTTTGAAGCTTCTACTTCTGATGGTTCCTCAGTTACATTTTGTTCCAACTTGGTTTTATCGGAAATAATCTGTTCAACATTTTCTTCTTCGTCTGATGAAAAAGTCATTGGCTCATCAAGGACATCCATCCAAGTATTTGTAGTGTCATCAATAGGTAGTCCAACATAGTCAACCTTTTTGGGTTTCTCTTGTAAATCAACAGGTATTTTTAATTCTTCTGTGCCTACATTTACAGAGAAACTTACATGTTCGGTTTTTTCTACATTTTCAACAACATTCTTTGGAGATTGAACCTCCGATGTTTCCTCAGTTACATCTTCTTCGTCTGATGAAAAAGTCATTGGCTCATCAAGTACATCCATCCAAGTATTTGTAGTTTCGTCAATAGGAAGTCCAACATAGTCAACCTTTTTAGGTTTATCGGGTAAATCAACAGATATTGTTAATTCTTCTGTTCCCATACCTACAGAGGAACTTATATGTTCTGTTTTTTCGATTTGTTCGACAACATTCTTTGAAGCTTCTACTTCAGATGGTTCTTCATTTTTATCTTGTTCCAATTTAGTTTTATTTGAAAAAAGTTTTTCAGCATTATCTTCTTCGTCTGATGAAAAAGTCATGGGCTCATCAAGAACATCCATCCAAGCATTTGTAGATTCATCGATAGGAAGTCCAACATAGTCAACCTTTTTGGGTTCCTTTGGTAAATCAACAGGCATAGTTAATTCTTGTGTTAGTACATCTACCGATGAACTTGTATGTTCAGTTTCTTGTTCAGCCTGTTCGACAACATTCTGAAGAGTTTCTAAGTCAGAAGGTTTTTCAGTCACATCTTTTTCCAATTTTGTTGCATCTAAAATAAGTTTTCCAGGTATATATTCTTCATATGTGGGAGGCGAGTCAAGGGATTGTTTTATTTCTCTCTCGGAAGGCTCTTGAAGAATTTTATTTTCAACTTTAGTATCACTAATTATTTTCACATCCTGGATTTGATTTAACTGCTTTTCTGATTCAACCACAAGTGATTTTTCAATAGCACCTTTATCAGTCACGTTACCTAAATCTATCTTATTCTTTTCGGTTTCATAATTTTGTGTTAGTAAAGTAGCATACAGGCGTTCAGCCTTGGTAAGCAGTGAAGTATCATAAGAAGACACTTCGAAATTGTAATGATTAGGAAATGCTTCTGCATTCGATGGGAAAGTTCTTACCTCTAGTTTCTCCATTTCGATTGTATTGGTTTTTTGTGAGTCCAGGGAAATCGTATACTCATCATTGTCTTTATCCTTACGCTTTACCTCTCTACTAGAAACTCTGTAGTACACAGCTTCTGCTCTATTTAAAAGCATTAAATCATAACGTGGCACTTCAAAACAATTAATGGCATAATTTATTGCTAGCCTAGGTACTGGTGCAAGATTAGCTGATGTTAATATGTTACTGACATGGCTAGTTGATTCTTCATTTAATACGCGCCTATCGCTTTCTAATATCAAACTTTGGGTCTGTAAGGTGTTATTGGTTTTGTTAGTATGAGTTTTTAATATAAGGTCTGTGTTGGGTTTAGTGAGAACATCAACTGTTATATTAGCCCGCTCTTCTTCTTGGCCTTCTGGTAATCTGTCTTCGGGATACAAAGTTATGCTTGAATGCATTGAACCTATTTTCTGGGTATCTTTCTCTTCGGAAATTATATTTTCAGATACCTCAGAGGAGACACTTGTTGCACTGCTTGTTTGCCGGCGTTCTTCATTAATTAGTTCTTGACTTAATGGATACACAGTATCTAAACTTGTTTTATTAGTTTCGTTTGTATCTACTGTAATTTCTCTTACTTCGGAGTCATTGTCTTCGCTATACTTACGGAACTCTTCCGGTATACCTGGTCGTTTTTTCTTATCTTTTTTAGAAAGTTTCTTATGAATCTCCTCAAATAACTGTTGTTCTTCACAAGTCATATCATCAGGCAGAGTAGATTTTTTTTTCAATTTCGAGTCCTCGGATAATTGGTTTGTCTTGTCCCTACCTTTTTTATTGATAGAAAGCTGATCTACAGTATTGGACCCTATATAAACCTGTCCTAACTCATCACTCGAATTCTCCGATGAAACGTCTTCTGAAACCGTATTTCTTATTTTCAGAGTAACATCTGGAAGGTGCATATGCATTTGAACTAATGGGTTCTTAAGCCTTTCTTCGTGAGTAATGAGTGATATCTTTTGTGTTCTACCTTTTGACAATAACATATCTGATTCTTCTTCGCTCACAACAACAACCTGATAAGGATTTTTAAATTGATTACTTTTTGTCGTAACGGTTTTGTATTTTGTTGTCGTTTGAGTCAGAGTCGTATGCTTGTCAAAACTATGATCATTTTTGTCATGGAAATTATTTACAGATTCAATTGGCTCACCAACGCTCTTGTTACTCGCTTCACCAGAGGAATCAATTTGAACTTCATTATCATTTCTATTGATTTGGTTATCCGTTTCATCAATATTGCAAATTGGTTTCGAAACATCTTGAACTGCTTCTTCTTTTTTTGTACTTTCTATGGATTTTATAGCCTCAGATTTGTTCGTCCTTAAGGTACTGAATGTACCCTTTAATTCTTCCAAAGCTATATTTGTATTAGTTTCATTTAACATTGTTTGGTCTAAATGCGTTTGCTTTTGATCTTTAAAGCTATCTAATGTTGATATTCTTTCATCAACTTCTAACTTTTGACCAATTCCTTGAGAAAATTCAGTTTCACAAACTTTGGTAACACTTGTAGTCGGTGACAACTCTGAAACCACACTTTTAATGTACGGCTCATCTTCAGTGATATTTTCAATTATTTCTTCGCCATCGGCCGTGATTCTTTTAACTATTCGTCTAGTTTTTACCGTAGTCGTTTTAACGACGCTTCCATATGTTGTTTTTGATGTTACAGAAGAAAACCCTTTTTGAACACTACTTGAATCTGTTGTTTTGTATATTAATGAACTTGTTTCAGGTGGATAAGTTATAACTTCGTCAGTTGTTTGCACTGGTCTTGGGAACACGTTATTATCAACTGCAACTGATTCCGGAACTTGTGTAGATGAAACAAAAGACACCTCTGTTTCTGAAGTAATCGGGCTGATCTGAGTTTCAACTGTTGCTATTTGCGGCTCATCTTCGATTATACTCTCGATTGTTTCCTTTCCGTCCGAAGTAATTTTTTTAACAATTTTTCTTGTTTTAAGGATTGTCGTTTTGACAATATTTCCCTGAGATACTGTGGAATAATGTGAGGAAAAACTTTCTTGGTTAGCACCTTGTTGTGAAGTGTTATTTAATACAGAATCATTTATTTCAGTGGGCAGGTTTCGATCAGGATTTTGTTCATCAATTTTAACATCAATGCCTTGCGAAATAATTTCATATACTGGTTCATCCTTAACAACATTCTGAATATTTTCTTCAGTTCGAAGATTTAAAGTCTTTTCTTCAATATCATGACTTTTCAAAGGACTTGTACATTCGACTTCTGATAATGTTTCTATTTCCAAATCGACGGCTTCTTTCTTCTTCTCGTCTGCAAGGGTTGCTACATTTTCCAAAACTTGAACTCTTTCCGTAATTGTTTGTTTTTGGGTAGTTTGACTTTTAACGGACGAATGTGATTCAGATTTAGTTTCTTCTGTGAGAATGTTTTCTTGTGTGTTTCCTCTAAGAATCTTCTCTGCACCACTAAGGCTTTCTTCAATATTTAAGGAATGTGACTGTTTTTCAAATTCTCGAACGTCATCACTAACAGTTTTTTTGTTGGTTTTTGTCTGTTTTGACGATTTTTCTTGGTTTTTCTTAGTTGTTTCCACACGAATAGTTTCGGGTTCATTTTCTGTTTTGTGTCCACCTTGAGAAGTCGTTTTTCTTGTTATTTTTGTTGTTTTCGTTGTTGTAGTCTTCACAACGCCACCATCTTGTACTGTTTTATTAGGTTCATTGGATTTTGGTTGTGTGACAAAAGTGTCAGTTGTTGTTGATGTTTCTATTTGTGGTTCGTCCTCCACAACACTTTCTTCGCCTTTTGAATTAATATGTTTGACTGTTCTTTTTGTTGTTGTTGTTGTTCTTACAATACCAGTCGCTTGCGTTTCGAAAGTTGCATGGTTTAAACTTTTACTTTCAGAAATCGTAAAAGTCTTTACTCGGGGTTCGTCTTCCAAGACAATTGTTTTGTCTGGGGAATTGCTTTTTTGAACAACTTTTTTTGTTATTTTCACTGTTTTACTGATTATATTTTTGGATGGACTATCAGTTTGTTCAGAATCTTCATAAGTAAGAACTTCGGATGGCTTATGTTTTTGTTTTTGTTTTTTATCTTGCTTGGAGACGTTAAGTTCTTTTTTAATTAAGTTTTGAGTGCTTTGATCTTTCTTAATGTCGGGAATTTTTTCCACAACAGCTAATTCAACGGGTAATTCTCTTATATCAGCTAACTCTTTCTTCGTTTTAAGTGATTTTGTAGAAGGCACATTCTGTTCTTCATTTAAAGACTTGGACTCAGTTTTGGAGCCACCCACTTTGCGGGTTCTTCTTTTTGATTCCTTTTCCTCACCACTGCTTTCAGTGTCTATGTGTGTAACTTTAGATTCTGTATACGTAGATCCTTTTTCAGTGTTTTGTGAATCTTCTATAGATTTTCTTACGCTAGTTTCTTCCTCGGAAAGCCCAACTCTCCCCTTTTGTTTAAGTTGAGCTTTTGAAGTTTGTTTTTCCTTAATACTACTCTTGTTTATCGCAACATTAGTCTTAGAAGTTGTTATCGTAGTAGCGGTAGTTTCACCAGAAACAACCGGCTCTACATATTTACTTTGCTTCGTTTTATAAATATCTTTCGTCTTGGATGATGTCGCTTGCCTTTCATCGGGTTGCTTTTTGGAGCGTGACCTTGATTTTGGGTTTGGAGCATATGTGTCCTCTCTTCTCTGAATTTCTTTAAAGTCCATGGAAGGAGACTTTGCTCGTTGCCTGGCATTTTTCGTTGTAGTTGCAGTTTGTTGGAATTCGTCTCGAACATATTTTGTCGATTGATGCTGAGTTATGGATGTTTCGAGTTTAGCTTGTTTAGAATATTGTGGTTTTTGTTCCTCACTATTAGTGGATGTTACAACGGATGTTTGTATTGGCTGTTGAATGCTGGATGACTGGAAAACTTGTCTTAAATTATTGTTCATTTGACCGAACAAAACTTCGGCATACGTACTTCCGTTTGAGGAACTTGGCTTAGATTTAGCCGGTTTATCAGTTGATGAGAATTGGAACTGAGAATCTGAAAAGTTTGTTGAGTGAACATATTGTTGCTCCTCATTGTCTTGAAGTTGTGCTTCAAAGAAAGTTGGACTTGAATCCTTTTTAATTTCGACATCTATTTCATTCATGCTAAACTGTCCGAATGTTACATCGGGTCTTAATTCTGGTTCCAATAATTGAATGTTTTGCATGTCTTGTTGATGAACTTGATTAATGTCGTACTCTAATGATGCATCCGTGGTTTGCGTTACATTAGTTAACTTAGAAATATTTACACTTGGTTCTGGCCTTAGGGAAATGTTGTCATATTGATAAATTTGTTCACTGAGCTCAGCTGTAGGAACAGCAAGAATTGTGTTATGCTCAGGCTGCTGGTATGTTGGCAGATTAATCGAGCTTGCGTCCAAGGGTAAGGCTTCACCTTGGGGGAAGTATAGCTGAGGTTGATCAGAATAAATCATATTTGCACCTGTTGTCTGATATTGGTAAGTATCAATACTGGGTTGTTGATAATAGCCCGCCATAGACTGACCAATAATCTGGTAGCCTGGTTGATATTGAGTTATATTGTAACTACCATAGGTAGGTTGAGTAGTTTGTTGAGGCTGATATTGTAAAATTTGTTCATAATAGTTTGTTTGAACCTGTTGAGTTGAATATTGCCATGAAGACTGGTCAGTCGTTAGAGTTGTTTGGGCAGATTGAGTAGGTTGGTATACTTCAAAATTTTGTTCTTGATACGTGGTAACATTTGGATAGGAAAAGTCTTTCTCGGGAAGGCTGACCTCTTGCTGTAGAGAACTGTAATCTATTGAAGTAACTCCTTGCTCTGGTTCCTTGTGCACATTTTCATATATTATAGCTTCTGTTGACGGTAAGCTTACCGACTGAATTTCTTTGTCTTGGTTATGTTTTACGCTCAATTGTTGTGCAAGCATTTCTTGCCGTTGTCGTTCTAGTTCAACACCACGCAGTACTTCAGCGTAGGAAGTAGATCCAGGGGCCCAAATAGGACTTCTTGAGCGGGCTCTCGGCTCAACTGGAACATATAAAGAGTTTTTCGTTTCACTCGATTGCAAATTGGTGGTATTTTCAGTTCTCGACTTTTCATAATGTTTTCGCCGAGGAGATCTAGCCCGTCTTATTTCGGGTTTCTTCGGTTCGGACGATTTCTTTTCTTGGGCGATGAATTCGTCTATACGCACAACTGGTTGTGAACTCGGGTCAAAAACTTGAGCGTTCTGTGATATACTTTGAATTTGGCAAATTTCTTTTCTTTTTAATTCTTCTTCGTACAATAAAGACTTTGGTTCATCAGATTTTTCAATTTGTTGTTGCTGTGGTAGAACTGATTTCTCTTGATCATATGTAAGTTCAAATTGTTGTTGTTCCCCTGGCAAGTTATAAGATATAATTGGCTTTTTGGGTTTTGAAATTTGTTCTTTCGTTTGATCAAGCGCAAACTGAAGTGGACTTGATCTACCTGACAGCACTTCGGCATAAGTAAAACCCAATTTAGATGGTTTTAAGAGCATCGATACAGCTGAAGACGTTGTTACCACTGAATTTGGATCCAGGGTGTATGATAAAGCGGCTATCACATCATATTTTTGTTTCATATCATCGATTGTTGTTCGAACGGCCTGCACGTAGAAAATGGAATTGAAGAGATGTGCCAAATTGGTTTTAGTAAGATTCGTGATACAAAAATTTAAAGAATGTAAATAATTTGCCTAATGCTCCTAACTACATATCCCTCTTCTTCTAATCTAGTAGCCAATTTCTAAATGTCTTCACTTTAAAAATAAAATTCTATTTCTCATATTATTTTTGCATTTATTTTGGTTTTATTTTCATAAGTTTATTCATTGACATGGAAGAATGAAGATTATTTTATTGTAAGATCATACATATATTTAAGTACTAATTATATCTTTAGGTTTAAGTAGCGAATTGTTTGGGAGATAAACAATACAAATAAAGTGATTTTTAAATGGTTCATTAGGCCATTCTAGTCTTGATTATACTTTTTTTTACTTGAATATTTTTAGGGACGATAATAATGATATCTAAATATTAAATTTATTTTAAGTTTTAAGGCTATGATTAACTATTTAAGATTGCATCGTCCGGAGTACCCCGATTTATGAGTAATTTGATGCGTTCATTGCGGGCAGTTATTTTAGAATGGAGGTTCTTAACGCGTTCCCGACATGCCTTTTTCAAGCAATGATTGTTTTTCAAGACAGATAGTAAATATTTTTGGCAATAAGCACCCAGATACCAGAGAAGAAGTCATTTTTAGTAAAAGATGTTGCGGTTTGTTTCAAGAGGATAAGTTATCGAAAGGTTATTTTTTATATTTTTTTATTATGCACATGACAAACAATAGTTAATGTTGATGGGATTACATTAATTTAAATGTTAGTAATTGAATAAACACATTATTTAAAAAGAACAAAAGCAGAGCAGGGTGTTTTGTATAGAGTTTTTGTTTATATATTATATATTTTGTAGGTTTCGTTTTTATTTTATGAGAAGATTGACAACACCAGAATAATTAATGAAAATAAAAGAGGAAAAAAGTAAAGGTAAATAAAATTATATTATGAATTAAATGCAAAAATTAAATTTATTGTTTGTAAACTAAATACTCATACAAATTAAAAAGGAAGTAAGAACAAACCAAATCGTACTTTTTAAATATTTCAAAAAGCTATTCCATTATTATAAAAATGTGTTTTTGTGATTTATAAAAATGATGATGGGACGAAATGAATAAATGTGTGAAAGAATATATATTTATTTATACTGAATCAATGGCTACATCATACGTAGTATGTATATATTATAAAACCCATCACCATGTTAACGCTACGATAGTTTTATTAAAATTCACGCGAAAATGTGCTATTTTACAAAATTACGAGTAAATGTAAACAAACATGGTGATTGCAATCAAAACGTGTTCTTTATTTGTGAAATTTCACACACATCATTTCTTCTCTACATTAATTTTTGTTTTAAATGTTTCAGAAAGCTTTCATAAAATTCAAAAAGACATGAATCATCAGCAAGTGTATTTAATGATTTGACTGACGAACAAACATTTAGTGATACCACCTATGATATTGGCACGGTAACCCAATAAGTAATGTTAATTCGAAGACAACATATTTTAATTGTCAAATGAGTGGGTGTTTTCTATTTATTCCTGCATAGAAACCAGCCAAAACAATTAAAGTCTATGCGTGCATTATATCTATTAATAAAGTCATTTCATTTTCACTAAAGGCAAACATTTTTCCAACAATCATAATTTGTATTATTGTTTGTGTGTTTGTCTACGAACCTTATGATTCACGAAATACTCTCGGCTCGTTTAGAGAAATACTTTAGTTTTTCTTAAATTAGATTGAAGCTGACGTCATAGGAGAAGTTTCAGCCCGTTTTTGAAAAATAGTGAATTAAGAAAAAGTCGTATTTTCAAATACACGTGACTGAAATTATTATGCGTTATCAACAAAATAGCCATATAGATAGATATAGATGAAATGATTTCGGTTTAATGTGCACGCATGAGACGAAATATGTATGGAGAACAAAAAAGATGAAAACATTTATGCATGTACTGTAACTGTATGTGTAAAAAGGAACTTAAATTCGGATGATCACAGTTTGCTGATTTTCCTGATATTCGTCTGTAGTGTTCGAAAGTTTGTTTAATATTTCCCCTAGTTAGCCACAAAAATGTTTATCTTTTGAAACCCTAATATCTTTTTTAACTGTCTCTGATAAAAATAAAAATCATTCCTATCAAATATGAGTTCTTAGAGTACGTACCTGTTGTTCAACTAACGCCTGTTCACGGTCATGCGGCAAATATGTTGGCGCCATGACAAGACGAAGTTGTTGTTCCTCCTGAATTATTTTTTGTCTAAGAGACTGCATCTGGAGCTGATAAACGTCGATTTGATTAAGCGTTTCTTCTAAGCTTGTAGATTTGGTTTTCACCAAATCGTTAAGCTCGGACAAAATACGCAAAAGATCATCAACATTTTCGCTCAGCCGGGGATCTCCACCAATACCCGAACGGAAATGAACCTAAGGAAAAAAAGGAATATATACATCGAGAAAGAACAAAACGCCTATTAAATAGGTGAATTACTTCTAGTTTTTCAATCGACAGTCTCAATTTAGTCTTTTGCACATTTATGTCGGCAACAGTCTTTTCACAGTAGCCTAACTGATCTCTCAGTGGTTTTTTCTTTTGTTGAATTGAATCTAGGGAAGTCCTTGTCTTTTCAATCCAACTACGGATGTCCTTAATTTTGCGTTCACATTGATCCCATTCTTCACTGGTTTCTTGTAATAAAGCATTCTAAACAATAAGAGAGAAAAATTATATATGTGGGTATTTGAAGTCTCCTTTTAAGAGTAAATACCCTCTCAAGTAAGATCGCCTCAACTCCAACTTTAGCTTCTTCCGCTTCTTCCAGTTTAGACTTAAGATCACCGATTGAGGTCACTTGGCCGATGTGTTCTAGTTCCTTGTCCATTTCACTCAAATGTTTAACAATAGGCTTAATACTTTTGCAGGCATTAGAGTAATCATTCAACTTTTGGCGGGTTTCATGTAGAGTTTTTAAATCCAAGGGTTCCTCAAGGAATGCCTTCTTTTCAGCAACCCATGTCATCACAATTTGGTACAAATTCATAAACCGAGTCCATGCATCTAGGCTATCGCCTACTTGTTGTTTCTTTTCATCTAACCACGATCGCACTTGACCCAATTGCTGAGCAAGTTGATCGATTGTGTTTTGAACTAATATTTTCTCTTCGCCATTTCGACAATTTTCAATAATAACGCCTCCATTGTTCTTGACTAAGTTAAACTTTTCATAAATTCCACCAATTTCCTGATTGATTCTGTGAAGGTCTTCTTTTAATTTAGCGGGTTCTAATGTGCGGTCTTGAATTTGAACCTCAGCTTTTTGAAGCCATGTTTGAATTTCATCAACACCAGTTAAGTATTCCGTGCGTACCGTTTTGGCACGTTTAAATTCTCTTTGTTTTGTATCCATGTCACCCTGTACTCTCTCAGAGAGTAACTCTAAAGCAGTAAATTCTTGCGCTATATCCGCTGGAATTAAGTTTTGTTGCTTCAAGTATTTTTCTTTAGTTGATTTAATCAAATTTTTCCCTTCTTCTATAGTTTGATCAGCGGATTTTTGAATTTTCTTCAAATCTTCTTCTATTATATTGACTTTAGCATCAAATACGTGTACTTCGCTTATTTTCTCCAAAAGCGTGTTAAACTTATCTTGCAGTTCGGATATACGATGGAAGATATTTTCAATTTCTTCTAAATCCTTGCTTACCTTTCGGTCTTTATCTTTAAGGTCGTCGTTCAATCTGTAAAAAGAAAGTACAAAGTATATGTATATGAAATTCTATTAAATATCTACTAAAAAGTTAATTAAAATATTTATATTAATAATTTGTTACGCACAACAAACAAAATAAATCCTAGATAGTATAAGAGAAAATCTCAACTAAAATAATATTCCGCCTTTTCCTACTGCGTAGCCAAAAAATAATTCTGAAAAAGCTCTAAATTCAATATTTTATCGCAACCGTGCGAACTGTTTCACCATTCCCTATATTTATTTTATTCTGCCACAAGGAAATTTATTTTTGTCTAAACGTTCTTCTTTCCATACTCGTATTTGTGTATTCTTATTCTTGATTCTTTAAATCTTTAAATCGGTATAGGTCTCTTGCCTTGAAATATTTTTGTTCACATGTGCATATAGGTACAGGCATTGATGTATAAATTATAAATAATAATATTCTCTTTGAATAGGTACAGACAAAATTATTCGAAAATGTTGTTAAATGTTGAAAAACTTTTCATAATGAAGTCATATTGCTTAAGATTCATCAGCTAAGGATAGAAATTCAATTTAGCTACTTTTCGATTTTTGAGATGTTAAATTATGAACAAATGCTATTGGAATGTGAATGCATTCAATTTTACTACTTTGTATTAATCTGTTACGTATACTTTGCGAAATTGTTTTCAATATCAGGCATTATTTTATCTTATCATGTTTTTATTTTGATATCCGTTGAATAAATTGTTAAGTCTTCAGGTTTGTATCGATAATGCTCGCACAATTCATTAAGTAGTGATCTCATTATGTCTTTTTAAACTTCCCAATAGACATCGTTGTTGAAGCCTGCTTGGATAAATGCCAACATTTTTTTTAAACAATAGGAACAACTACTTCCACCAAATAGTTCTTGGATAAAAATATAATCAAAAAAAGAAAAAACTTCGCAGAACGTTTACCCATTAGTTTGATATTTTTAAGCATTACAACGTTTTTGTGTTTGCTTTCGATTTGAATGGACCGATGAATATTTTTAAAACTTGTCGATGAATACATTTTCTCAGAAAAAATTGAAGAAATTTATATTTAAATACTTAACGACCTTGCACGTGTGTTTTAACCGATGACTTCATCGAGTCAAAAAATTGAATTTCCAAAGAAATAATCAAACAAAACCGGCAAACAAACCTTTCACTAGTTCTGACTGTCGTTTGTATAACCTTTAAAAAATAACTTTTCCAGTAATCAAATTATATCTTAAATCCTTGGCGTATTCCTGTGTCCTCTGAACGTATATTTATTTATTCCTTTTATTCCGCTATAGTTAAATCGATATGGATACAATATATTTTGTATTGGTTCTAAATTAATGCGCTCTGCTTTCTGTGGCAACTATTTCTTATTGTAATGCAACTATTTCCAGCCATCCAGTCTTACGTCTGCTTATAGCTAAATTATAATTTAAACTGAGAACATCGTTGGTCGATTTTTCTGAGTTCCCCAAAAGTTTGCTTCCGAACGAGAAGGCCAACCCCAAAAAAGTTGTGTGACTGCGACACAATAAATGCAAAAACAAATAAAATTACGTACATAATATAATAAACTAAAAATGCCATGGCACCGCCAGAATAACATTCAAGTTGAATTTTATAAGAAAGAAGTGAACTTGCAATAGTTCACTAGAGTAGACGGAAGGGGCGGGAAACTAAGGGAACCAGACATATCCCCAAAAACAAATTTAGTCATTAGCATTGCCTACAATATTTATAGTTAAGTGTGTGTAAAATAGTTCTCAGAATATCGATGATAAGCCTCTTATATCGTCATCGTGCCTTAAGAAGAGCTGACAATGAGAGGCATTCGAAGCGATGAACAGCACAAAATGTAAAAAGCCCAATTTTGTGAATGATGACGTCAGAATTAATGTGACCAAAGTAGGCTAAAGTAATTTTACTTTTTTTTTTATATAGTAATAGTATTGTTTTCAATAATATGGATATGCACTGCACATATACATTGTTTTCAATTTAAAAAAATCACATGACTGTCTCATTTTTAATAGATACATATAATATTGTGACACCGTAAAGTGATTCACCTTAATTCAATTTGATTGTGAAAATTGCAATAAGAATTTTTCAAATAATAGTTTCCCGTGATTCTTATAATTTTAAAATAAGAGCACCGGCACGAGTACGATAACTTTGGCGCCAAGATATAATAACGGTTTTTGGCAGAGGGGCTTAATACAAGCATTTTTTACTATGGGAGGGGGGGTCTATCTTCCCCCGTTCAGGCGGTAGGGGCAATTTAAAAAAATTATTATTTAAAATGGAAAAAAATAATTAAAAAATAACGGTGATACTTACAATTAAGTTTTATACATTTTTTTAAAGCCAACATTCTGTTTTATTAGCCAGTTTTTCATTCAAGTCAAAACTATGCGTAGTTTTTGAAAAATTTAATTTTAAACTCAAAATTTGAGTAAAAAAAGTTAAAAAAAAAAGGTTTAAAGTGTAATTTTTCAATACTTCAAGATTATCTACCATTGTTTTTATTTCAGAATTTATTGCTCTTATTTGTTTTTGATCAAAAACTGAAAACTAGATGATTTTATGTCTTTTAGTTTTTGAGAAAATTAAAAATAACCACAACTACTATTTTAATTTAATTCTTTTTTTTTTTTGCTTGAGTGGTCTTATTTTGATAGTAACAATGGTAGGTGCGAGTTTGGGTGTATGCAACAGTAATGTGTGTGCGAATTTGGGTGTATGCAACAGTGGGATCTGTAAGGGGAGGCATGCTGCTCCCCTGCAACCCCCCTGCTTGGGAACACTCTAGGATTCGGGGTGGGTGCAAGTTGGAGTGCGTGCAAGGGGGGGAGGGGGCACGGTTAGGTGGGTGCAAGATGGGGTGCATGCAAAGTTTCTTTTGCATTTAAATAAGCTGGATTTAAGAAAAATTAATTTACCCTAGGTATATCTTAATCTATATTCGATTATTACTATCAAAATAAGACTACGTTAATACTTAAGCAAGGAAAAAGTAATTTAATTAAATTATTTTTTTTGGTAATTTTCAATTTTCTCAAGAACTAGAAGACATAAAGTCATCTAGTTTTCAGTTTTTGATCAAAAACAAATAAGAGCAATGAATTCTAAAAAAAAACAGTAAATAATTTGAAAGTTTTGAAAAACTACACTTTAAACCTTTTTTTTTAAATTTTTTTTTGCATACATTTTTAGTTTAAAACAATTTTTTTCAAAAACTATGCATAGTTTTGACTTGATTTAAAAACAAGCTAATAGACAAAAATGTTGGCTTTAAAAAAAGGTATAATACTTAATTGTAAGTATTACCGTTATTTTTTAATTATTTTTTTCCATTTAATGTACAATTTTTTTAAATTGCCCCTACCGCCTAAACGGGGGGAGATAGACCCCCCCTTCCCATAGTAAAAAAAATGCTTGTTTTTAGCTGTTCTATACAAATCCGTCATTAAACTTTGTCGCCAAAGTTATCTCCCCAGAGCACCAAATTGGCTGCCATGATTTGTATGTTTTTCTAAAATTGTAAGTTTCTTGATCTGAAGAATGTACCACATTTTTGTTGAAACAGCCTAAACCATTTTCACCCAAGTTCAAGAATGTCTAGTTGGTACTTTAGAGTCAACTTATAAACATAATTTTTATTTTAGGGTTTGTTTGAAAAAAAAAAATACAACACAGTCTGGTCACACTCTGCATAATAATTTGTATTGTTGTATACATTATAGATTAGTAGTACATGTTCTCAAAACCGAAAATAGATTTATTTTTCAGACGGCGCGCAGCGTGAGATATGAATGCAACAAATTATTAGATAGGTTCGG
Organism: Eupeodes latifasciatus; assembly: GCA_920104205.1. Classification (NCBI taxonomy): domain Eukaryota; kingdom Metazoa; phylum Arthropoda; class Insecta; order Diptera; family Syrphidae; genus Eupeodes; species Eupeodes latifasciatus. The sequence continues at coordinate 157,472,894 of OV049925.1, forward strand.
TTAGTTGAGTATAATAATTGAGCTTTATAACTTTCTCTTTATCGAAGCTTTTGTGAATGACAATAATGCGTACTGTGTTCTTAAGAGAGTGGTATTCGTTTTGTTTTGTTGTTTGATTTAATGATTTACATCAGAACTTCAGAAGCTTATGAAGGTTGTTCAAAATAACTATTTGATGTCATATTTAACAATTTTTATTTTCTCATTATTGTTTCCGACTGTAATATCCATACGTACATGAAAACACTTAATTTTGTGTTTTTATGTAAACAAACTGAAAACTGAATACATACATACATACATACATAACATACATGTATGTAAGTATATGAAAATCACTTTTATTTGAATGTCTGAATTTTAATTTGCAATGTTATTGGAATGAAGCAAAAATAAAAGAAAATAAATAAATAAAAGTTTGTTTATTTTTTCCAAGCCGAGCCGGCTAAAAAAGTTGTTGACATAAATCTATAATTTTGTTTTTTAACTTGATCGTATAATTTTATATATTAACCTCAGACTGTGTCTGTATGTGAAAGACAAAGCGGATAAGCATTCAGACAGTAAATTAAAAATGAAGTCATCACATCATCATACCAAAATATGTACATACATACATATATGTATGTATGTATGTATGTGCAAAAGTATGACATAATTTGAATTGAATTTTGTTGTTTATTTATTTCTGTTGGTTGTATTTTGTCAACCGTACTAATCGTTGAAGAAACAATATTCTAAAATAAGGCGTTCTATAATTTCCATTTCTTGAAATATTGTGAAATCTTTGATTGAAAGTTAAATCAATAGAAGAGTAGCAATAAAAACAAACACGTTATTTATTCTTGGTTTATTTCTTCTATCATTTTTGTTTTTTCTTAGTTTGTTTTATTTTATCTTCACTATTAAAACTAACATTATATAATATGGGTCTTTTTGTCCATACATTACAATAAACAAATCAGTTGCGCTTTCGTGTGTTTTAAGAGCAAGACTATCATATTATTGCGCAACCTTAACCTTTAAATACATACTCGTATTATACATAGCAAATTTGACCCAGGCCAATTGAATTGAATTGAACATTTTCGACATAATGAAGCAGGATTAAATTCAATAAAGTTGCCTTCCATTGTATTTTAATGATTGTGTTTGTGTCGACCCAAGCTGGAATTGTCAGTTACCAGTTTGTAGTGTAATAATGATGATAAATATTACAATTTACAGTAAAGGATCGTGGTTATACATTTTATAAAAGCATTTAACTTCGCTTCAAAAAAATGTATGTATGTACATACATATATACGTTTTTGGATAAACAAACAAATCCAAATATCAAAGGAAACTGCAACTACAATTTATATTCTGATACAGGGCGTATACGTAATATTTTTTTTTTAATAGTTGCTCAGTAATTTTTGCTATGCTTTAAAATTGTTTGTTTATTTGAATAAATAATCATTGTCATCATAACTTAAATTACAGATGACGAGATCGCTATATTCTTTAGCAAAGCGTACAAGTATGATCACAAAATCCAATTTTTAACTTCTTTCTATTTTTAAAACTTCGTAAAAAATGTGCATTAACTGTAAATATAATGTAAAGGTTTTTGGGTACACAAACAAATACAAATATCAAAGGAAAGTGAAGATACAATTAATGTTGTGATATGTAATCTTTTGAATAGCTGCTCAGTGATTTTTGTTTTAAAAAATTAACTTCATAGATGTCTATTCATTTAAATAAGTTTTCATTGTCGTCATCTAAAATTTTAGACGACGAGCAAGAACGCTATTTATTTTAGCTGCACGTCGAAATATAATGAAAAAATCAAATTTTTATTCTAAATAATAAAAGCTGTAATACAACTACAAGTTGTGGTTTTAATAAACTTAATTCTTATATCAATTTATTGCATTCTATTTGGTGAACACCAAAGTTTAATTATTTGGAATTTTGATATTTCACTTTGGGCGTTGATGAATTATTTGGTCGTTGGTTACCAATTTAAAAAATACAAAAAATGGCAAAAGGTGTCACTTATTACCTTTGCCTTATTATCTATTATTAGACGGAAAGTTTTAGGATGGATTGATGATTAATTATCAAACTATGTACGAATTTTTGCACTGTAGGTCTTTTTTGAGATACGTTATTTTCGTCAATGTTGGTCATATTGTTATTTGAAATTATAAGAAAAACTTATAATCCTAAAGCTAAAAAGGATAAAGGTTTTGTATTAAAATATGACATTAAATTGGGATTTCTTGAGAAGAATCCAAATACTTTGAATAAAAGGCTTTCTTGGAAAATTCATTGTTTATTTGTTTTAGTAATTTCGGTCTACTTGTCTAATCTAGTTTCGGTTTTGTTAAAGGAGATATGTATGGGCATTTTTTCATGCGGTTGCATCAAACGAAAGATAATTTGTAAATTATCCTAATTTTAAAGTTGTAAAAGTATTGTATATTAGGAGATTTCAAACATTTGAGCTTCAAGTTGAAAACTGCAAAGAGAAAATAGATACTGCTTCAGATATTATACGAAGCGTGTGTTTTAATTTCAAAACGAATCAGATCAAAATCATTTTGTTTTCATACTTTTCTATGAAAAGTCGTTGCGATACAAAAGTTGTGAGTTAGTTGAATTTTTATAATGCATTCTTGAACCACTCAATAGAGACAGAGCTAGAAATAAAAACAACAAATTGGAAAGATATACTTTAGACTTAAATTAGAATTCTATTTTAGGAGCGCAAACAAAGTATAAATGTTCAGGCATTGTAAACATAGTCTTATAATAAGTCTTAACAACAATGATATCTAATTTCAATTAAACCATATGGTATGTGTCTTGAATTGTACACAATAGGGTTTTTAAAGATCATAGATTGCTTCTAGAACTCGTAGCTAACAAAGAATATTGTACTCATATTTTAAAGTTATAAAAGTGAGATACAATTTATTGTGTAGGTACCTATTAAAATACTTTTTAAACAAATAATTTAAGAAAAAGTTTTAACACAAACAACAGGCATGTATGTATAAGTATGCACCTGTATGTAAATAAGAAATACAGGAATGTGCCTATATAGCACGAATGTTGCTTGGAAAGATCATCATTATATTCATTTCATAACTACACAATCCAGGGCCCATTTTGCCCAAGAAAGAAATTTGAGTCATAGGTAGTTTTTAAACGATATTTCCGAAAGTATTGATTAATTTCATTGTTAATTTGTTCACGTTCAAAATATGCATTTTAAATTACCTTTAAGTGCTTTGTCTGTCAAAAAATGCGTATCAGTCATGTTAATTATAAGAGAATCCCAACGTATAATAAAAAAATATGGTCTTCAACACAAAGAGTTAAAAATATAGGAAATCCTTCTGTGCTTTTGAAATGACAGAAATGAGATTATTTTTTACTAATCTGTTTTTAAATAATCAAACATTTTTAAAACTTCCTTGGTTTCAAATGGATTCTTCTCTGAATAATTCGGTGATAACCGCGTTATGTGTACGTTTGCCGCAAAATCAAAATAAATACATGCATTTACATAACTTAAACATTAGTTCTTTCTTTTTGTTTGCTTTATTTATAACTCATAGATGCAACCATAATTGTTTAGATAGAAATAGAAAGCATGGATTATGTGTTTTGTTTGCATTCATTTATAAATATAAATCTATTCAGATCAGATCGTGAGGACGGTTGAAGAATGAAGATAGTCACAAGTGCATTTAACTTTGTTTTCTCTAAGAGTACTAAAAACTTATTGAACTTAAATATTTTCGATAAGAAGCATTTGGAAACTAGAAACAAAAGCAGTTTTTAATTAATCTTACAGGTAGATAATTAAAATCTTTACTATATAACCGAAAATTTAATTTAAATTTATTAAACAATATTTTAACTCGTTACTATCGTTAAAGAAAATTTTAGAACAGCCTGTTGTTAAAAGAACTGAATTACTTGAATTGCTTTAAAAGCATATATTTTATCAATTCAAGAAGTAACATTTTAATCAAAGTACATATAAATGTGTATTTATAATGGACAAACAAATAAACTAGACCACAAGCGAAATGTTGTACATCTGTGAGGGCTATGAAGTTGTGGTTCTGTTAAATACAATACTGAATAAATTAGAATGTTATTTGACTGCGGTAGCGATAATAATTTTATTTAATAACTTAATCTTCGCATTTCATTATTTTATATTATATTTATATAGAAACACCCAGATTTAAAATAAATAATCAGAAAATGTACTCACTTGGAATTTTGAATGACTATGTTATCCACTTTGGCCTGAATGGCCTCCGCCGAGGGCTTGTGTACTTTCCCAAGGAATGAGACGATGGATACTGAGAGCGTTTCAATCTCTTTATGTGATGGTTTAAGTTCTTCAGATTCACCGAGAATTTCCTAAAACAAACCAAAACATCATGTTTAAAGTAAGTACAAACTACAGTGTAAGCTTAAAATCTTAAACGAATTAAAGGAAGAATTAAAAATACATTTTGTATTTTATTTATACATATACATATTTCAGATCAATCCATTTGCAAACATAAAATAAAACGTGTTCTCATGTTGTTTTGTAAGTCTTGATAATAAAGCCTCAAAAAAGTCTCTCTAGCATATTTTAAACGACATTTTATTATTCAATTTGGTGTTTGGCCCTCAAAACGAAGGCCAAGTTCGTTGATATTTGTTTAGTGTATCTTTTTGATAGAAAATACACACCGACAAATGCGATGACGTAATTAAATAAGTAGTCATATGCAGAGTTCAGACAGACCAAATTTTTAACGAATTATGTACCTATGTACATATGTATGTATGTTGTATAATCTACTATAGTTTCTAATTAAAGTACTAACTAGTTTGGTTAGCGGACCATTAGGCAAATTTGAAATTATGAGCTCTAAAATGTGTATTCCGAAATTTTTTAATTGTTTTCACATTAGTTATGACGAGAACAATAAATTTCAATTGAATAAAACAATTAATACATACCTAATAGATTTTAAATTAATTTAAATTTCAAAAGTTCAAACATCACATTATTATTTAAAAATTGTTACTAGGAAGCTTTTCATAATTCAATTAAATAAATTAAGCCTTATTAGGTAACATAAGATTAATTTCATCTCACCTGGATAGCATGCTTTGTTTCTTCCAAATGCCGTCTGGACCTTACCACTGGGTCGACATTTCGGGATTTTTCCTCCAATCGAACAATTGATTTTTCCAACAAATGGAACTTGTTCTCGAATTCCTCCCACTTCTCAGCAGCCGATTGTAACGTGTCACGACGATTTTCCAATCCCTTCACTAGATCTGACCACAAACGGTTTAACTCTGAATTGTCCTTTTCAATAGCGCTGCGATTGTGTAAATCTGCTTGTCTTATTATAGCTTGAGCTTGTTGATTTATTTGAACGATATCGTTACTTTGACTCTGGTGAAATTGAAACAAACAGAACAAAAATAAAAAAACATTAAACTCAGCTTTCTTTTTGCGCACGGTAAATCATATGCTTCAACCTTAAAATGTATTTATATCTACAGTTATATTATCGTACTCTAACAATATGTTCCAAAGTAGGTAATTACACTTTTTCATACCAATTGCGTTTTAAAATATATTATTTTTGAAGCAGGGCAAAATTACTGTATTTTATTTATTCTATTTAAGTATTTTTATTTTAAGAGAAGTTGAGGTTTTTTCTAGACGTGTGAGTCTTATTATTTTATTTCCTATTTATTTTTAAACGGGTTTGATCTGCCGAACGTCTCAACTTTAAATGTTGTATTCCTTTGGAATTAATTTTCTGACTATCCCAACGCTCTTCTCTGGTATACTCGGAGATACATACATATACATATGTATGTATGTACGTTCGTTTTCCAACACCACATGGAACCGGTATCTTCCCAAAAAGGAATGAAACTACTATAGACACCATATTCTCGTTTTAAATATACTATACCTACTTACTCGTACATGCAAAATGGCACAAGTGCCATACAAAAGAGCTTTCTCTAAATAGCAAAAACCAAAAAGATGTCGTCATAAGCTAAAAAAATTAAAGTTAAAAAGTTAAAGCACTATACCTAGGAACACTAGGTATACCGGCCCGGCACCGGCTTTGAACTCCCTATGTTATGTATCTTAAGCATGAAAGTCCATGTACATTGAACACACCACACCATGCAAGGCCTGATACCGGCTTTCAGTGCAAAAACCAACAACAACGAACAAATCAGCTGAAACTCGCGCACAAGTGCACGTGCTTGTGGTGCTGAGAACAACTGCGACACCGACACCGATACCGACAGCAACAGTGACTTCGTATTCTTATTTAATTTACTTGTTCTCTTTGAAACTTGTATACGAGTATTTATTTTAAATCTACTCAGAGCTCAGAGCATTTTAAAAATAAGAGAAAAGCTACGAGTATTGTGGACGCCAAAGTTTCCATATTATAAGTACTAAGTAGGTAGGTAGTAATATAGTATATGGAAATTACAAAAATAAAGGGAGTTTTATCATGATACATTGTGTAGATGGTATCTATGGGACAAGTTTTGGAATTGTGAAAAAAATCAAAATAGAGATTCAAACAGGCCTAACATCATGATAAAGAATGCTAAAAAATAAGTCTCGCAAGTCTGCCCACAGAAGTACCTAGGTCGAAAAATTCAAAAATAATGGTAACCTTATTTGTATTTGTATCTTATCCTTATTTGATCCTTATTTGTATAATAATCTTAAAAACTATTTTCCAAGTAGATTGTAACTACGTTCTTTGTAGAGTATTGCAAATAATTTATTATTTTAGAAGTTTATAAAAATTGTCTAAACGAGAAATTGTGTTTGAATTGATTTCTGTGATTCTGCCTAGCCACAATAAATAACTAGTCTTTGAAGTTTTGACCACAAGAGAAAGTTCATGAAATGGGATCGTCGTTAAGTAGGTACATATGTCCATGAGAATGAAAATGGTACGATTTTAAAGTCAAGAGACCACTGTTTTCTACGACTATCTACTCGTGATACAAAAATTTAATTCAATCTAAAGCTAGGCATACACGATGAACATGTTCGGCGAACCTGCTCGTGTTCGCGCCAGCGTTGCCACAATGTTACAAGTGTAACAAAAGTGTTACACTTTTCTTAATTTGTTTGTATTTGTTACTATGTTACTTTTTTTTTCTTTTTGTTACACTTTTTTCTCCAAACTTTTTTTTTCTTTAAAAATTTACTTTATGATTTTTTTTTAATCAGTGTGAAGTGCGCTTAAACAACACTTCCACCTATTTGTACACCTACGTCCTAAATTGAGTTGAAATCATCTTCATTCGATTCGATCGAACCAATTTAACCAATATACATAGGTATCACTTGAATACCATTAAATAAATAATGTGTGCAAAACAAATAAAAGATTAATTCTCTTAATTTGCCTAAAAATGTTTTATGTAAAACTTAAAATGTGTCTTACTTATAATAATTTATTAACTTATTATTTAATGTATAGTTTTGTACTGAATTTAAAAACTGTGATGAAGAAAACTTATGTTCCTATTAAAAATAAAAAATTGAGTTCAAGAGCATTCTTTGATTTAAATCATTTTTTTCAATTTTTTTTCGCTTTTGTTACGTTTCTTAAAAAAATGTGTTACACTTTCGTGAAGCCCAGCGGCAACGCTCTTCGCTGTTTGTTTTCTCGTGTATGGGCTTGTATGCGAACCGCTCGCTGTTGGCCAAAATTTTTGATTTTTTCATGTTCGTCGTGTATGGCGGTGTTCGCGAACAAATTCTCATTTCTCATATGAATGTCGTCGAGTGAACATTGCGGAAGATGGTAACTGTAAGTCATACTTTTATAGATTTTTTTTAAATCTTCGTGTGATGTTATCTCCAGTTCTCTCAATAAAGAGATACCGACTTTAAATAAATTTTGTTATACAGACAATAATGCAGAAAGGGCTCTCAAGAAAATTGCGTGGTTGGTTTTTTTACCATAGCAGTTTAAATAAAGGTGAACATTTTTGTTAACCCCAAATACCTCATGAACCAATAACACTAGAGACTAATACCAAACAAGTATATTTTTGGAAAAAAATCCAATTAACGGTTTTTTTATAAATCAAAAAAACTGAATAAAACAAATTTTCACCTCGAAAATTGTACGAATAAAAAATGATTTTATCTCCAAAACAAATTTGTGTAACGAAGAATATCTGGTAAAATATTGAGAAAAATCAAATTGAGTTTTTTTATAAAAAATAAAAACCTAAAAAAAAACATTACTAAAAGTTGGTAAAAATTGTATTTCGACTTAAATATCTTTTCGAAAATTTGAGATTATGGCCTCCAATCGAATTGACGTTTTTTTTTTACAAAAAATGGAAACCTAAAACAAAAAATGAATAAAAGTTAGTAAAAATTGATTTTCGACTCAAATAACTTTTCAAAAATTTGAGACATTGGCTATAAACTAATTTTATTTATTTATTTTTATTTTTTTCACATAAGTAAATTGCCATAAGGGCAATTAGGGTCGGTTGGGGTAAATGTGGACAGTTTTTGCATTTTTTAGAGAAATATTTTTTTCAGAAAACTTAAATGTATTAAATTTAATTTTTTTTTAACTTTTGAAAACGGATATTATATAATTAGAAACCTAATATTCTACTTATTATGTGTAAATAAATGTATAAAAACACAAACACGATTTTGGACAGTGTTTACATTTACCCCTTCCTTGTTTACATTTCCCCCATAATTTTAAAAATTCTGGGGTAAATGTGGACAGCTAACTTCTGTTCCCTAAGTGCTAGGAGATCGCCTATGGGGTTAAAGTAAACAGATATAAATTTCATTTAAATTATTCACTTGGAAAATTGGTAATCGCAATGTTTACATTTACCCCATAAAATGAATATTACCCATCAAAAAAGCATTGGAAATGGACCTATCTTTTTTTTTAATAAAAACAAAACTATTTTTATTAAAAAAAATTATATTTATTCACATGCTTTCAAATCTTTTTGTTAGGAACAAGATACAGGTACCTGGGTAGGCCTAGGCAGTTATTAAAAGAAAACAATGTTTTCATTCTTCAATTTTCTTTTACATTAATGGCAATGACCATCATATACCAACAATGCTGCTTGATATGGTAATACTTCTCCATCACAAATATTTTTAACAAAAGGAATAAAGCCATCACACAACCAATTAAAAAATTGTGGTTCCTCCATCCATCCATTTTTGGAGGCCGCGTAGTGTTCCCGGAAAACCAGCTTCAGAAACCCATCTTGCCTGAACAGCAGCACCTTTAAAAATTATTAACGGTGGTAATGTGGAGCCATCGGCCGAAACGCATGAAGGCACTGTAGTGGATTCCCATCCAGTTCCACCTGAAATCCGGCTTAGAGCTTTGCCCTTAACACCCAAACCATGCATGCGGCTGTGATCGTTATGAAATCCGCTTTCGTCGGCGTTAAAAACGTATTGTGGTTTATTGATAAGTTTGTATCTTCCATAACTTTTTGAAGTTTATCATAAAAGTCGCATACGACAAATGGGTTTCTGGCATCCTTTCTTAATTTTTGCAGATGTTTTGGTTTTATAAAGTTATCTCCGGGTAGCGCTTCATAAATCCCAAGTACCAGTCCTCACCTGAGGTATCGTCCTTGGATTGAGTTTTTATTCTGTTGTTTTTTACATGTTCAACAACAAGTTCCTTAAGTTCATGTTTGTCGCAGGGTAATGTTTGCACGAGTAATTATACATTTAACTATTTCATCTTCAGTCGCTTTTGGAAGGGAAGGTGCTCGCCCCGACCCAATTGCATCTAATGATGATTTTCGCCCATTAAATCTTTGAAAGATGACCGATTTCGGGATTTTGTATTTTTCCTCGGCTACGCGGTATGTAGGTTTTTTATTCAACACATCTCGTACAGCGTTTTGAAGATCGTTTACACTTTAATTTACTTGTGGTTTCTTCTTTCTATATGTTCGGGGCATTTTAAACGCTAGAAATGAAGTTAATCGAAAAAAAGATACAGGAAAAGCGACGTTTACATTTACCCCAAAAATATGTTTACATTTACCCCATATGCTTCAATTAATGGGGTAAATGTAAACATGCAACAAAAACATACAAGGAATGACAAGAGCATGGTTTTTTTCACAGGAACTACTTCAATGCACTTTTAATTACATATAACAAGAAAATAATACTTACGTTTGAAATAAAATTAACTTTTTTTTAGAGGTCACAAACACACTCACAAATTTGAATTTTACTTTTCAGAGACAGCTTCTTTTCACGACTAAAATTCTCAAGGAAATCGGAACAACAACTGAAAGGCATTAAATGCACCGGTGTCGCGACATTTCATATTTTGATTTTTTTTTCGTGAAAATAACGGTCGTTTACATTTACCCCATGTTTACATTTACCCCAACCGACCCTAATTGCGCTTGTTTTTCAGACATCCTTCTTTCTTGAACAATCGTCCCGAAATGAATGTTCGTCGTTGTGTTCGTCGTGTGTGGGCTAACGCAAACGACCATGTTCGCTGAGCATGTTCATCGTGTATGCCTAGCTTAAGGTACGAGGATCTTGAATCTTAGTTTACAGTTTATCTTTAAATTTTATTCTTGAATTATTAGGTAAACATATATTTTATATAGTAGGTAGGTACCTTCATTATTAAAAATAATTATAATCACTGGGCATATTAGTAGTAGTACCTCTCCAACCAATACCTATATAGGTTAGGTTATCAAGTTTCAAGTATACCTACTAATTTCAAGCTTTAAACATTTAATTATTTTCTCTTACAAAATGTAAGAGATGTATATTCTATACAGAAAGGAAAAAGCTTTGTATTTCAACATACATATATCCAGGCTTGCCAGATTTTTGTGAGTTTATATCACAATTTTTTTATTTTAACCTCAAAATACCGCAAAACTACAAAAAAAATTCGCAGAAATGGCAAGAAAAAGCCAAACGAATTTTATTTTCATTTCTAAACAACAAATTTTGATAGAAAAGTTTATAAAGCATTCAAGACAGAAAAACAAATATTCTTTCGAGTTAATAATTGTTAGTAAAATGTTTCTTTGTAGGAATTAACTTCTTTTCATCCTCAATTGAGAATTTTTCGTACATACATATTAGAATTAAAGGCTTCTAGCATATTTGGGGTTGGAAGGCAGTTATTACCGCATATTTTCTCGACATGGAAATGAATCCTAATCCGCAAAAGAGGTTATAAAACTCTGACTCTTAGCATTGATGTAGGAAATATAGCTATATTTTTACAATTTCATTAGTTGGTTGGTGGAGCAAACTGATTAAGCTCTTAAAATAATGATTCGCCTTTTGATTTTTTTGAAACTCGGAGCCAAAACTCGTCTTTTACTTCTTAGGATAAGACTTCCAACCCAGTTGACAATTATTATGAGTTTATTAAATCGTACTTCTAACTTTTCAAGGATTCATACAGAGGAAGCAAATCAAGCAATCAAGCTGATTCAGTCAAAGTTTTGGAATGAAGAAAAAAGAGATATTTCGGAAACAAATTTTACGCGTTTTGTGATACATCGTGAAATCTGGCAAGCCTGCCTACATCTTTTAGGTTCTCCCTACTTTATGTATAAATATATGTAGATACGTATGTATCTATGTATAGGGGAAACACTCCACCTCACACAATCAGGGGTTTACAAGTCTAGTGTAAACACATATTTGTTATGGGTGCTGCGTGCTGAATGATGATGTCATTTTATTTATGGAAGAAGCAAACTGAAACATCGATCCGCATATGTTTTGTTGAGTCCATAACGTCTTAATGTTTTGTATTTTTTAGACATCCAGACAGACGCATAATAAGATTTAATAAAAAAATGTATTGATACATATACCTATGTTGAGTAGGTAAGCCTTCGCTAAAAGCGGAAAATGTCCGTGACTGAGGTCTGTGCTATGATCTGAAATTGTTTTACACTTTTAACAGACACAATATGTACCTAATTGTACATGAGGTCAGTGAGGTTTTTGAATTACCTACTTCTGTTTAAAAAAATGTAGAATAGGAATACCTACACTCATGAGATGCAAGATTACTGCAGTACTCTTTAGTGCCACCTGATCTTAAATAATTATATTTCAGCAATATCGAATGTTAATTTGACTTTGGTAGGTAGGTATATTTATAGGTACATGTTTTTGATAAAAATCAATTTCAACGTCTAAACAAACAATGACACACCTTACTTTTCTATCAGGGTCATAATTGTATCAGCCGTATTAATGAAACAGGGCCGTAGATACGTGAGAAAATACTAGTGATGTAAAAGCAATTAATCCAAGTGGCGATCACTGTAATGAGGTCACCATTTTTGCGATGTTATTTGACTATTTTTTTGTACCTGCGAGGTGTAGGTATAAGATCAGTTAGAAAATGACTAATTGGAATTTCCCAAGATCATCTTGCAAATCGTATAAAAAGGCGGCTAAAAAACAATTCAAAAAATAAAGCTATGCACACTGAAAAAAAAAAAAAAAAAAAACGGACGAGGACAACCTAATCGCAGCTATCCATGAGGTCTAAGAAAACATTTGACTCAACTTTTTGTTTTATTAACTAGCACTTCTATTCCAAAGCGGCTTACAGATCAAAATTCAAAAAAAATGTTAAATATATTTTCATTAATGGAGAAAACTGAAGATATTGAATACCTATAACGTTCTAGTAGAGCTCATTTTTGTAACCTTTCCTTTCATTACTTGATCTAAGCAAATCACTATAATTTCATAACTCAAATTCAAACACGAAATGGCTTACAGGAGTTACTGGTTAGGTTAACAACTCTTTTCGGGTAAAAATTGATGGCCTGAATCTAGTAATGGACAGCGTACCATCAGGTGCTTTTTTGTCATTCAAAAACGTATAATTCCATTTTCCCTATTTATAAGATTCTTTTAAAATATCTATACATAAATACTTTGTTATTCGAATTTACTTTGAAAAACTTTACTTAGGTTAAATTCTTGTATAAATACAACTCAGTTTGAATAAGTGCAAACTAAATTAACTATTCATTAAATTCTGCAACAAAATCAACGAACTTTTAGTGCATTTTGTGCCATGCCTTACAGATACCTACTTTTTGATAGAGTAAAAAACATATAAATACAAGAAATACAAATTATTAAAGTAATATGTTATGTATGTACGAACCACAAAAATTGACATAAAAAATGTCGTAAAATTCATTACCCAATTTTATTTAAGGAAATTGAAAATTTGTTTTGTGTTACCTATGTGTCCATTAGTTGAAACAATAAATTTAAACACTTCCTGTCACACAATTTATCAATAAATAAAAAAGCAAAAACTCCTGCCAATCAGATGTCAAAATAAAATTCAAATTTTAAGAACAAAATAAAGTCAATTTTGAATGCTGAACTTATTTTGTAGTGGGATAGCTTCATGCATACATATGTACATACATATATTTAAGTATGAATTTTTATTTATAATGTTACTAGACAACCTGGCCAAATGATGCTGGGGCTTAATTGAAATAAATTATCAATACTTAAATAAATAAAATCGTTACGTACTGAACTTTGGTTTGAATTTTTTAACATCGAGTTTTATTTCATTTTAAAATATATGTATGTATGTACATATGTATATCCGTGGCGTGATTCGTAGGACTATCATGCCAAAGGTCTTGGTTCAATCCCTGCCTGTGCTATCTAAAGTTTTTTTTACGGGTTCTACCTCTAGCGAGATCGACAAAATCTTCCAAGAGTAATTCTGGTCATAAATAGTGCTTTCTCAAATAAACCATCAATAACAATATTACTCGCAAACAGGAATGGTTGAGAGTTGTAAGTCACTAGGGCCTAATTCTCAACGGACTATTGCGCCACCTTTTATATTTTCTTATCATTGGTTCGAGGTTTGATTTGAAAAATTGTGTCTGCACAGTCGATGATTTATGTATGTATATGTATATGTATATGCAACATGCATACCAAAGACAGTTATGCGATTTGATCAACATTTTTGATTAATGTGAATAAATCATTAAATTTGGTTATTTTTCATAATATAAAACATAATATTTGTTTTTTGAAACAATCAATTATAAAAGACGGTTTTTAACCAAGTACACAGAAGAAACTCACATAAAATTTCAAATACCTGCCCAAAATGAAATTTATTAAATCAACTTGGGTTTCGTTTAGAATAAAATTAAATTAAATATTTTTTCACGAAGAAAAACTTAAATCGCTACTGAAATCTACTGAACATTAAATTGTGACCAAATCTGTCTTTCGTATATTTTTTCAATATTCAAAGTATGAAAGTATGTTCTTATTACATAACTCCTTAAATCTGCTTTAAGCAATTAGGTCATACTTCCGAAAATTTGAATTTCATAATTTTTCCTAAATACGTTCATGTGTACATACATACATATAATTAGAAGGATTGAGCACCTAAAATATTTATTGAAAAAAAAAACATTAAAACGATATGATAAAAAAGATATATGTACATATTTTTATAATATGCATACAGTCGTCAAGTGTTGAAACATTACGAACAATGGAGTCTTCAAAGAATTTAGGTCATCACATCATCAATTCCCTTAGATACTTTTAAAATGACCATAGTATGTTTCTATTCGGACAAAGTTCTGAAATCACTCTTGTTTTGCAAAATTAACTTATAAAAAAGTTGAAAAAGACTTAGAATATTATTCGGATCATTACACTTGAAATTTGAATATCCAGTTTCTGGAATCATGTATTTAAAGATTCTTTCTTAATATAAGTTTCAAAAATAAAACAACATAAAATAATAATAAATAAAACTTACCTCAATGTTCCCAATAGCATGTGTTAGTTTTTGTATGTTGAAGTGCATACCAGCCAAATTGGTGACGGGCTCGTCAGCAAAACTTGTTCGTTCAATATATGCTCTGATTTTCTCACAACCTTGATTATATATCTTCCAGCGTTCGGATTCCATTTCAAGTTCATTTTGTTGGGCTTTAGCTGCAGCCAGTGTATTCTGCAACTTCTTTTGGTGCTCTTGTAATTCCCTAGACAACTCATTTTGTTCAAATGTACTTAATGAAGGCCAAATCTTGTCCGCAGCCTCTTGAATGTCCTTATGAACCAAATTCCTGGCTGTTGACTCATTACCAAAGAAGTTTTTGTGCTCCTCCAAATGGCGTAACAGGTTTTCGTAATCGATTCCGTGCTGTACATTCTGAAGACGAGTTTCTGCTTCATGTACCCAAGAATTAAACTTAGCAATCAGTTCCATGTATTCAATACGACTTGCTTTGTTGTTCGTAAGATATTTCAAACGTTCATCAAGTTCATTTGGCAAAATTGTCATCAAGGATCGGGCTTCCGAAAGCATTTCCAAAAGTGAGCTCGGCATTCCAACTTCCGATTGAACTTGATTGGTAATTTTAGTTAGTTTATCGAGGTTTTGTTTAATTTGTTTTGATAGGTTATTATGTTTTTGAATCTCATGCTCAACTGAGTCTGGATCCCTATCTAATAGAGGTCGGGACTTAGCTTCACCTTCTATACTGTGCAACCAATCTAAGACTTCCGAGAGTTCTGCGGCCATTTTTTTATGATGTTCTAATTGATTTTGATGCTTTTGTCGCTGTGTCTCAACTGCTTTACGTAGATTCTGCAGTTGTTTCTTTAGAGATTGCAGTTGGTCAGTGATACTATTTCTATCTGCAGCGGTTCCCTCTGAAGCGATTTTCTGGCCCTTATCCGTGGCGGAAGCAAGGAGCGCCTCACACTCTTGAATTTTCACAATTACATCATCATACTTCTTAATTTTCTCTTCCAGATCATCGGGTGAGTTTTCTATGTCGGTTATTACTTCAGTATATTTCATTATGAACATTATTATTTGATTAATTAGAGCGATGAACTGCTCACGAAGCATCAATAATTGCCGCAAATGCGCAAGTTGATCCTCAATCAATTTAATCATATCGTCTTGTTGTGAAATAATACTTTGTAGTTCTGGTAAATCGTCAAATTCTAGGTCACCCATGTTTTGTTTACTGTCCTTCAATTCCTTCAGTATGCCTTCATATGCACCCAACAGATCCTGAACATCTTCAATTTTACTGCCAATTGGTTTATTCAAATCTCGCAAGCGTTGCTGTACGGCACTGAGGAATTGCATGCAATCAGCTAGTTTACTCTTCGCATCCTTGTACTTTTTGATGTTGTCCTCCAAATTATTCACACGATCATTAATAGTTTGTGTTATTTTGCCAAAACGATCTTTCAAGCTCTTCAATTCATCGTTAAGCTTAAGTTTATCTGGGTTGCTAAGTGATGGTGAAATGCCTTTTCCTTGCTCAGCGACATCGTTCATAAAACCTCCCATTTCGTTCGCTTTTTCAGACAAGTTTTTGTAGTTGCTCAATTGTTCTTCAAGAATTGGAAGGCTTGAAGTACGGATTTCGACAGACACGGTAGTTTCAACTTCATTTAACCAATCGCCTACCTTCTTCATTGCATTCTCCAAATTTCGTCTGTTCTGCAAGAGATCAACTAAAACCTTCATACGCTTGGAATTCTCATCTTTTAATAATTGATTTTCACTTTCTATTTCATCTAATATTTTTTGAAGCTGGACTTTTTCCTCTTCTGGGCAATCTTTCATGATATTATGAGCTTGACGAACAACATCATTGAGAAGCCCTTCATTGAAATCTTTTATGTCATCATCGTGTTTTTTATTGATTTGAATTTCCTTCTCAACATTGGCCGATGATAGTGGGTGATGTCCTGGTTGTTTACGAATTTCGGCTAGTTTGGATTTTAACCATGCTCGAGTTTTTTCAAGGTCCAACTCTAAAGCTCTCCTATTCTTTGCCGCTTCTAAGGCTCTTTCCATTTCGTTCTTCAACAAATTGGATAAATTCTTATGATCTGTTCCAAAATTTCTTAAAGCCGATACAAGCTGCGTGTATTCAACCGGTTCTAACTCTGGTTCAAGATTAGAAGTTCGTTTTTCAAGTGACTCCGCAAGAGATAATTTAGCTTCAGAATCTTTCATCATTCCTTTGAGTTTTTGCTGTCTAGCTTCAGCGGATTTCACAGTATATCCTATTGGTGGAGGAGACTGTAACTCAAGAATTTTTTCTTTCACCCAATTTTGCAACTGATCGATTTCAGCCTTAGCTGCTTCAACATTTTTGTTAGTAACATCTAAAAGCTGAACCTTTCGATCTATTCTTTTGCCTAAGTCATTATATCTTCGATCCAAAGATTTCATTTGTTCCTCTACTTGCTGACCATCAAGATTGCTAATGACTTCTCCAATCGCTGTAGATTTAGCTTTCAGATCTTGAATTTTAAGTGGTCCATTCGTTTCATACTCTTGCTTAAGCTCTAAAATGGCAGCCATTTTTTGTCCACAATTTAGGCCACTTCCCTTATCAAGAACATCCATACGCTTTATAAGCGATTCGAACCATGATTGTACTTGCTGCATTGCCTGACGGTAATCATCAATGATGTTTTGTCCACTTTGTTTTTTCGCTATGGCATTCATCAGCTCACTTTCTAACTCATCTAGCTGATTTTCGAGGTCTGTTGTATCACCATCAGCGACTGCAAACAATTTAATAATTATTGGAAATCACTAAATGGAAAAATAATACAACTTACAAGACCCAGTCATATCGGTTAAAAGTTGAGAGCGTTTATTTTCAATTGTATTAAGAAGATCATTCATAGCAGTTAATTCTTGCTTAGCTGCCTCTGGACGTAGTTTACACGGCCGTGATAACCAGTCCGATACTGAATTCTCTTGCTTCTTAATCCAGTCCTGAAGTTCCGCTCTCTGTTTTTGTTGCTGCTCTAGCTCACTAACTGATTGTGTCAATCCACTTAAATGAGATTGAATCTATAAAAAAGAACAACCAAATATATATCAAAACATTATCTAAACTATGTTCAAACTTAAGTGGTATAAATGAATGCAATAAAAATAGTTGGAAAATACTCTTTACTTCTAAAGAAGATTCAAGATATCGATGAAATAGATCTTTATGAAAAACCAAAGCCTCATGTAAAGCACCGTGCAATGACCTTTCACTGCTAATCCTTTCCAACTCACCTTAGTGTCTAGAGCATCTAGCTTATTAAAATTGCTGCTTTGATTTAGATTTAGATGTTTGTATATAACACGATTGCAGGAGTTTGGATCTAGCACTGTGGCTTTCGAAGAATCGCAAGGTTTTATTTGCGAAGCCTACATTGCATTTAAGTTCGAATATTAATCAAAATAAAAAGAATTATATTTGGGTGGAACATGATTAGAAAGGAACACTTTTACTTAAATTAGGTTACATACATACGAGTGTGTATGTTAATAAAAATTTCGAAATACCATACCTGATCGAGAAGATCCTCTAGCTTGGCTCTTACAATCAGTTCCTTTTCTGGAATGGGCTGCATTGCAGTTTCTAATGGTGAACTTGGGCGACTGATTGATGCAGTTGCCGCCTCACATGCTTGCACGGCCAAAGCAAGTCGAGACTTTTCCTGTTGCAATTTATTGTGCAGTGATTGTGCGTGTTGAAGCTGTTTCTTTGCCATTTCTAAATTGGTTGCTGGAATATCTAATTCATTTTGAATAACTGGTTCATATTCGTTTAGATTGGCCATAATGCTACTCAAAGTATCTTCATAGTCCTGGAACTTGGCCAAAGACTCATGCAGACGGTTCTTTATCTGCACTGAAGTATGAAGAAGGGAGTTGTAGCTGTCTTGAATGTTGTTGAGTTGTTCTTCTACGATTCCTCGAATGGCAGGGGTTTTTGGTTCATAGCGTTTTATCTGTCCTTGTCCCTTGGCATTGAGGTCATCCAAGGTTGCGCGATATTTCTGAATTTCATCTAACAAAGCTTCGTGTTGATTGATTTGTTCTTGAGTTTGTTCCCTATTCGAAATGAAAAGAGAATTATGTGCCATTAATTGGAAGGATATTTGAAGTAGCCATTTTTCAACATCTTGTAGTGACTGATGATATGTATTATAATCAATTATTTCTGACTCCAAGAACTTGATTCGATTAGCACAATCAGATTTAGTTTTTTCAAAGCGACTTAATAACCCACGAACTTCTTCAACTTCGGTTCCCAGTTCATTTGCTTCAACCATTAAATTATCAAAATCGGGATTCTTTTGTTTAATATCGTTTTGTAAGTTCTTGAATCTTTCTAAAATGGTTTTCATTTCACTGAGTTCACCCTTGGTATCTGGTGTTGGCTTCAATGAACTTTCAGTATCTTCCAACCATTTGATAAGCTTTTCCTTATTTGCTGAAAAGTCACGCCAGCGCGTCTTTGCTTGGTGAAGACTACTTAACTTTTCTTGGACATTCAAACCTAATGTGTCCCAATCTTCACGAATTTTTTTCATTAAATCTCTAAGCTTTTCTTGTTGCTCTTCTGGAGTTATGTTACTTGCTTTATTGTAGGCATCTTGAACCATGTTAAGCAAATGTTGACCTTCAGGGAGACGTGAATTTAACGACTTAAGGAAAAGAAAACAAAATATTTAAATTTTAATTTTAATCACAATTTTAATAATAATAAGAACATCTAAAAGAATGCGAAAAAAAAAGTTCAATGACCGTTAATGTATTAACGAATACGTATGTTTACTTTAATTATGTTTGACAACTCTTTATTTATTAAGAAATAAAGGCACAGAACCGGAATTATGATATTTGATTTTTTAGGCAAAATAACCCAAACGCAAAATCATAGCGACAATAAATAGTCTACATTCCTCGAAGACTAAAGTTCAAAACTTACATTTACTGTTTCTAATTGTTCGGCAATTGCATTTGTATCCCCTTCACATGTGCACTCCTTCAGTACATCATTTGCTTTTATAATCCAAGCATCCATTTCGTTCTTATAGTTGAGGAATTCTGTATGATCTGACAGGTTCTTCTCAATTTTTGCTACAAGCCCTGTAAGAAGAAATTTAGTTTGTTATTACTTTTATAACTTATTGAATAAACTTTTAAGTCTATTGCACTTGCCTTGGGCTGCTGTAAGAAGTTTTGTATAATTCGACTGAGTTTCAACAGTTTGATCTCTAACTCTTGAGCAAGCACTATGTTCCATGAGTATCTCACACGCATCATTTAGATCCTCCACAGTTTCCTTCTCATCGAGGACCTCTTCCAAAAGTTTCTATAACAGACTTTAAATTTAAACAAGAAACAAGCAATACTATTTCATGGCATGAAATTTAAGCCTCATGACCAAATAATTGAATGGAAACTTAAATTGGGAAAACAAACAGTGTGAATGAATAATGACAAAGCTTACCTTTGCGTTGACCAAGTCATTGGGAGTTTTGCTTTCGGACTCATTTGCGTTGCTTACTCTGCTAGATAGCTCTGCGATCCAATCATTAATTTTATTGAACTTATTTAAGAAACTAGTCCATGAAGACAGGCACTCATCAAGGCTAACCCGAGCATCTCTGGATAGAACCTGAAGGGTTTCCCATTCAGTGTTTAATTGTTTTATCTCCTGTGTTATACCGTCTTGACCTTCGTTTCCACTAGTAGATATTACATTTTGACTTAGTTCCACAGTAGCTTCAAGGAGAGAGCTGCCCTCCGTCATAGAAGAACCAATTTCTCCCAGTTTGTTCAACCTCTCTTCAACAAGATCCTTTTCTCCATGACAATCAGATGATTGTTCAATTGCCAATCTGGTTTTTCGTAGCCAGTCTTGGGTTTCCTTGAATGCTTGCTTGTATTTATCATGATTATTGACTTGGTTTTCTAGATTTTCTATAATTTTGCCGACAGATTCTTGAATTTCGTCAAATTTCTGAAGACCATCCTTGAAATCATTGCGGTCTAGAGTTTCGTCTTCTTGAAGGCGATTGTTTATCTTTTCAATAAGATCGCTATGACCATTAATGTCACGATAAATTGCACGATATTTCTCTAAAGCTGCTCTCTTCTCGCTTAAATCATTTAAAAACTCTTCACTTGGTTTTATACTTGGTTCAATTTCTTCCATCCATTCGAGCAAAATTTTGTACAACTTACTTACTTCTTCAAGTTGGGCAGCCCGGTTTGTTAATTTTTGTTTAATATCATTGAGATCAATCAAAAGTCTCTCGAAGTCTTGCTTAAGATTTTCAGTATCTTCCTGAATTTTTGCGGCACCGTTTTGTTCAGTATTCATTATGACCTTTTCCTTAAGTTCGAGAAGATATCGTAATTTGTTTTGACCAGTCTCAAAGCCTTGTCGAAGATTCTTCACTGTGTTCAACTTGAATTGCACATCTTTAAGATTACCTGGGATAGTTTCACAGTCATTTAATTTTTCTCTTGTTTTCTCGATCCAAGATTGACATTCTTCATAGATTGTGTGGTGCTGCTGATGCTCTTGATAATGCATTTCTAATCGGCGCATAACTTCCTTTGCCAATGTAAGGAGCGCATTGTATTTAGTTGTCAACTGTGTAATGGCATTGCTGACTCTAGTATCAGAACAAGTTTCAAGAAGCATTTGAGCCTTCATGTTCAAACGATCTAATTCCTTCTGCCAGTCAAAGAGTGTCTGCAAATGTCCTTGGAACTCCTCAAGTACTACCTTCTTTTGGCCCAAACTATCCTGCAGTTTATTGTATGATTGAACTAATGCTTCTGTTTTGGTAAGCCATTCGAGGGCTTCTGTATATTGATCCTGGTAATCTGTCCATTTAACTATTCCCACTTCCAGGTACTCTTTAGTTTTTTTAAGGGCTTCAACATAATTATCGAATTCTTCTTGAAGAAGGGCAACTTCTTCTTCGATGATTTCGCGATCAGCTGGTTCTGCTGTTTTACATGCAATTTCACCTTGGTCTAAAGCAAGATCTAACTTCTTCTGACCATCCGGCACTTCACTCTGAAGAATTTTCAGCTGATGAGTTTTTTCAGCTAGAGCTTGTTTGTCGCCGGTTGGTTCGGAACATTTACTTAACCTTTCCTTAGCATTACGCAGCCATTGGGCAAACTCATTACCAGCATCAATAAGTGCTTGGTATTGCTCGATTGCACTTCTTTGTTTTTCATACAAGTCCCTTGCCTGTTTTGTAAGTGTTTCGTACTTGCTAGAAATTTCTGTAGCCGGAGCACCTTGTTGAAGATCTGAAGCCTTTGATGCTACTGACTGAATCATTGGCTCAAATGACACAATATCTTGGACTATATTATTAGTCTGTCTTAGATATGCTTTCTTTTCACTTAGACCTGAACTTAGACCTGGTTGGCCAGTTCTAGATTTCACTATTTTCTGCTCACATGCTTGCTGTAATTTGGCCTCTCTGTCTGAAATCCACTGTTGTAGTTGGGAATAGCTTGAACTGTAGTCAGCCCATTGCAAGAGACTTGTTTCAAGATGAACCTTGGCAGTCGACATTTTTTTCACAAGGCGTTCCCAATCAGTTTGCAAATCTCTCATTTCAGAGTTTATAGAATCTCTACCATCCGAACGTGTATTGCGAACCACTTTTTCGCCATTATTAATAGCTGAGTGAACTAAGTTTTGACCTTCTTCCCGCCTTTTTATTAAGTCTTGGATTTGAGCAAGTCTTTGCTGCAACACTTCCTTTGAATTTGCACTAGATGATTCACTACAGTTACGAATAACTTCTTTGGCATTTGCTATCCAATCCTGAGCTCCCTTCATGTTGTTCGTGTAAGCTTTGTGTTGCTCAAAGTTTGTTTCAACTTTTTTTAACACATCTTTAGCTAAATTTACTTGAACTTGGTACATTGAGTT
This sequence comes from Eupeodes latifasciatus, assembly GCA_920104205.1. Taxonomy (NCBI): domain Eukaryota; kingdom Metazoa; phylum Arthropoda; class Insecta; order Diptera; family Syrphidae; genus Eupeodes; species Eupeodes latifasciatus. Next base: position 157,495,820 of record OV049925.1, read on the forward strand.
AAGGTGTCGAAGTTGGTTGTTGACATAAGTATCCAAGTGCGATTTAAGAAGACCGGCAGCAGATTGATTGAATGTTTCGATATCAGCTTTTCCGTTTTCCAAACGAGTCATAATACTGTTCATGTCATCTACTTGTTTCTTTTTTTCATCAATACTTGGAAGAAGATTGAGTTTATGATTTTTAACCAATATGTCAATTTGTTGAAGCCATTCCATTAAACGTTCATATTCTTCTTTATAAGCTCTCCATTGAATCATTGTTGCTTCGAGGCTTTCCTTTTGTTGAATAATTTCCCGGAAAAGACCTTCAAAGCTATCACGAAGTGCTCGAATATCATTTCGAATTATTTCCTGACCCTGTGTGGAAGTACTAGCTAATACAACTTCACCAGTATGCACCAAGTGCTCGACAAGAAGTTCACCTTGAGCTTGCTTATTAATAAGTGCTTCAGTAGCTTGTACGGCATTTTCAATTGCAAGTTTGTCACTCAAGCTACTTTGTTTCAGCGAAGGGAACTTCTCTCTGGCCCGACTTATCCAGCTCACAAGGTCATCGTAAGCTTCCTTGTACAGCCTATGGTCTCTATATTGATCATTTCGTGAAGATAGTAATTTCTGCGTTCTACCTGCTAGCTCATCAAATTTATCAAGCACTTTTTGAGCTTGGAAGGCTTGTTGACTTTGCTGTCCCGAACCCAACATTTCGGGTATTTGTGATTTCAAAGCATCAACATCAATTTTCTCCATACGCACCTTTTCTTCGGTACTCTTGATTCGGTCTAATTGTGCTCGTTTTTCAGTCATTGTGGTTTGATACTCAGATAGTTCTCTCAACATATCTTCCAACCAATCATTTATTTTTTTCACATTTTGAACTTGCTCAAGAAAACCACTCCATTGACTTATTGAATCGTCTAGACTTGATCTTACATCAATCATTTTCAAAGCTATTGCAGACCAGGCTTCTTGTATTTGCGCTAATGACTTGTTAATTGGTTCATGGCCCATAGGTGCTGTATTCGCTAGAACGTTCTGTGCTAATTCAAACAATCCCTGAATTTTTGTTGAACCTTCATCTTTGAGTAAAATAACATCTTGAATTGTAGACAACTTCTTTTCAAGTTCAGCTTGATTCATTGAGCTGGTATCAGAACAGTACTCCAAATTTTGTTTAATGGAGTCCATCCAATTAATACATTCTGTAATTTGGTTATCAAATTCTTGATGGGATGTTACATATTGTTGCCAACGATTGTTTAATTCTTTGACTTTGTGGAAGATTTGTTGATATTTGGTGATAAGTTCCGGGCCTTGAACGCTCCTGACGCTAGAATGGCCTTTCAACAAAATTTGTCCCTTTTCAGAAACATTATCAATTTCAAGTTCCTTTGCTCGTACTTCTCCCTGAAGAGTTTTCAGTTCATCTAATTGCACCTTCTTTTCATTTAAGGTTTCTTTAAGGTCAATCGCATGAAGTTTATTATCAGAATCACGGATCCAGTCTAGACACTGATTTCTTAGCTGTTCATATTCAGACCATTGCTGAAGACGATTCTCAATGGCTTCGATTTCTGAATCTATCGAAGCTATGAGGTTTTCCCATTCTTGTTGTGTGTTGTCGATCTGAGATTTGATGTTTACCTGACCAACATCGATTGTTCCTGGAATAACCTTTTCTCCAAGAGCACGTACTTGATCAACTCGTGGAAATTCGTCTGCAAGACTGACTTTTAAATTCTTCAAACGATCCAAATTTGTGTGTAATGAAACTTGTTCTAATTCTAAATCTCCCCACAAATTTACGGTATTTCCTGTTGCATCCATGAATTCTTGAGCTTCCATGACAGCCTTACAATATTGCTGATGATCGCTCACAATACTTTCATACCGTTCTACGAATTTCTCACATCTATTTCGTAGAATCGAGTATTGCTCACTCAATTTTTTGGTTATAGCATCAACGTGTTCAGTTTTCTCAGGAAGATTGGATGAAATTTCTTGAAGATTACTCAACTCTGCCTTATGATTGTTTATATCATTTAAGATATCTCTGTACGATTGTAATTTAGCCCTCTTTTCATCTAGGGTTGTCTTAAGTTCAATTTCGGTTGATAATTGATTTTCTACATCATTCAACCAATTTTTGAGTTTCTCAGCTACCTCGTCAAATCCACTCCACTTCGACATTTTGTCTTGAATTTTCCTCCCAGTATCACTTATGTTATCAAACAACTGATCAAAGGCTTGTTGCAACTCATCTAATTGTGAACGAATTGCCTCTCTGCCTTCAGACGCAGTTGATGGATAGCACTTCTCACCCGATTCCATAGTGCCATTGACCATCAAAGTAACACTTGATTGTTGAGCTAATAGTTCCTGAATGGCATTCTGCTTCTTAATCAGATCTTCTTTCGAACCTACCTGAGAAAGATCACTACAATCATCGTACTTAGCTTGTGCGTTAGCAATCCAATCGGAACAATTCTTATACTTATCATTGAAAGCTTGATGATCATTTACCGATTGCTCACACTTCTTCAAAATTTCTTTAGCTGTTGCTTGGATGGATTGGAAACGTGATGTTACTTGTTGGACGTTAACCGAAATTCTAGTCTCACCACTACTTTGAATAAGTTCAGATGAATCATCCTTCATTTTTTCAAATTCAACTTCGTTTCTTCGGAGACTTTGAATAAGTGTCTGGAATCGATTAAGTTGTTCTGTTTTTTCATCAAGAGAAGACTTGGGATTGTAATTTTTAAGGCTATTTTCGGCTTCACTTAGCCAGTTGATCAAGCGATCCAAATTTGTTTCGTAATCGTTCCATTGCTGAAGGCGATTTTCTAAGCTGCTCTTAACATCACTCAATGATACGCTGAACTTTTCAAAATCAGCATTTAAGTTTGCCAAATCACGAGACATTGCTTCCTTTGAACGAGCAGGAAGAATTTTTGTTTGACTTTCAATGTGATTCGAAAGTGATTGAAGTTTGACAACCCCTTCGGGAAGAGCATCTTGGATTTCGATTACTTTATTTAAACGTGCCTGAAGTGCAACTTTGTTACCAGAATAGTCAGAGTAGCCGGTCAAACGATCCCAAAGGTTTTTCTGATAGTCTTGCTGGGATTTTTGAAGGTCATTGAACTGTTGGTAGACATCAAATGCCTTTTCAAGCTCATTCAATAACTTTGCACAGTTTTGAACTACTTTGTCGTATCGATTGTTGATGTCATCAATTTCTTTTTTGATTTCATTTGTATTAACTGGAACCGATGCTTCAAGCAAAATTGCTGCCTTTTCATTGACACCTTCTATGATTCTCTTATGTGAATTGATATCTTGGGTTGTTGATTTGTATTTGAAAATTTTCGAACGAATCTCTTGTCCGGATGTCCATGTATTTGGATTTTCGTTCTTTAAGGTTTTTTCTATTGAGTCTAGCCAGTTCAAAATTTGATTATAAATATCTTGATAGCTCGACAATTGTACAGTCTGTGCTTCTTGTTGCTTTTGAAGATTTCGGATGCCTTCATCAAGTTTGTCCCATCGATCACGTACATCTCGTAATTGCTGACGAATTTTTTCTCTCCCTTGTGTTGATGTTTCTGGTAAAGCTTTTTCTCCCAGAGTATTAAGAGATGATAGTAGATTTTCAGCTTGTTCCCTCTCTGAAAGGAGGACATTCAATATGTTTCCTGATTGCGATGGTTCATCTTTAAGGGCCTTTTCAAGCTGGTTTTCAATCGGCTGCAACCAAAGATTGATTTCATTTAATTTGTCGTTATAAATCTGGTGGTCATCCACAAGATTTTGCCAGCGATTAACAACCTCTTTGCTTAAAACCTGCAGCAAATGATACCGATTTGTTATTTGGGAAGTAAGATTTTTGAGGCGGTCAGTTCCACAATTACTTAGCAATGCATGAGCAGCATCAGCAAATGTATCGATCTCCTTTTCTTTCTGCAAAATAAGTTCTCGCTGATTTTTATATTTTTCAAACTGTTGAGCTTTTTCTTCAAAAGTTGATTGCAATTGCTGATCACGGAAAACACTCTCAGCAGCTCGACACCACTTGGTTAGTTCTTCCAAAGTATTTTCAAAGTTATTCCATTGACCAAGCACATCGCGTTGTTTGCCTGCTATACCCTCAATATCTTGGAAATGGCTTTGAATGGTTGTATCCAACTCATCAATTTCTTTTTCCAAAATTTCTTTTCCCTTAGGTGAGGTTGTGGTCTTAACCTTTTCTAAATGACTTCGAATATCTTTAATAATTTGTTCACCTTGTGTTTTCGACTCGGCAAGACGGGCTAAAATGTCTATTTTACGTTTAATGTCAGCTTTTTCGCCATAGGAGTCATCACAATCTAATAGTTTTTCCTTTTCACTTGAGATCCAGGTTTTGCCAGCCGAGATTAAGTTATTTAGATCAGCGTGGGATTCTGCACACGATTCCAAGTTAACCAATATATCTTCAGATTTGTTAACAATGTTACTGAATAGTTGTTTAATTGATTGCAAGTAAATATTGAGAGAATTGTCCTTGATTTGATCGACAAGCATTTGTGCTTTATCACACACATTATCAACTAAAACGTTGTGCGTTGTAATTTCTTGATGTAGAAGTTTATGGTTTTGGAGCTGAGCTCGTTTTTCTTGTAGAGTGGTTTTTAATTCAGTATGACTCTGCATAGCCTTATCAACATCCTTAAGCCATTTTGTGAGTTGTTCTTGTGCTATTGTGAACTCATTGAATTGGAGAAGGCAATGGTCAATTTTTTGCGCTGCAGAATTAAGATCATCAGTGTAATTATCCCATATTGTGCGTAGAGATCGAATCTGTTGACGTATAATTTCTCTACCATCAGGGCTTGTATGACTATAGAGCTTTTCGCCACAGTCAATAAGAGCCTCAAAAGGTGTTGAGTCATTTATTCTATTATCAGACATTTCACGAATCTTATTTTGCCTGTCCTGCAATATGTTAAAGTCACCAACTACCTCATTATTCTTAGCCAGTTCTTCCACGCAGTTTTGGACTTTGTTCTTGAAGCTTTCATAATCGGCGTTGAATGTTTCATGATCTTTCACATAGTTTGTATACTTTGAAGTATTTTCTTTGCAAAGATTTTTCAGAGTTTGATAACGGGTATTTAACCGAGAAAGTTTGAGGTTTAAATCAGTTTCACCTTCTATTTCTCTGCCTTGGTCCATTAGCTCATTTATAGCTGGAGCACGATCTGCTATTTCACGATCAATATCCTTGAGTTGTTGTAGATATAACTTTTTAGCTTCAGCAGTGCTCTTGAGACTTTGATTTTTAACTACGTTTTCCACTTTCTTCATCCAGGAATCAATGCCGTCAATTAAACCTTCAAATTCATCCCATTTGCTGCAAAGTTGTTTTAGTTTAACTAATGAATCCTCACAAAGTAACATGAACTCCTGCCAGGCTCTTTTTGGTTCTTCAAAGCTTTTGATTAACAATGGATGTCCACTCGGGTGAGTCTGACTGAGTACGGTTTGAAGAAGTTTGTGACAGGTTTCGAAAATGGAATCACCTTCTGGTTTCTGTTGGATTAAGTTTTCAACAACAACAAGTTTTTCTTCAGCTCCTTCTTTTTCGAAAGTTGTTTCATTTAAAATATCTATTGCCTCAGACTTAATTGTGTTAAGCCAATCTTGAGCTTTCTCAAGAACTTGATCGTAAGCTTCATGTTTTGTAACTTGGTTGGTAACAACATTTATTCGATCGTTGATTTTTTTTGACATATCATCATATTCTCGAATGGATTCCTCAGTCTTACGTTCTGATTCGTCATCACATAAGTTGACAGCTTTGTCATGAAGCTGCTTAAGAGCATTCTTGTGGAGGGTTATCTCTTGTAAAAGGACTTTATAATTTTGTAAAGCAGCTTTCTTAGCAACGAGGGTTGGGTACAGTTCATTAGAGTCTGAAACTTTAGCCTTGGACTCACTAAGCCAACTTGAAACCTGTGTACAACTTTCTTCAATTGAAGTCTTTTGAATTAAAACAGCTTCAACCTGTTGCATCAAAGCATTTGCTTCATCGCGTAAGTAATCGTAATTTTCACGGAGTTTTCTTAAATCAGCTCGAATAGCCTCTCTGTTTTGTGGCGTTACCAACGGATACAGTACTTCACCAACATCTACAGCATTATTTAGTAGAACTTGGCCATTATCAAAAGTCTTTAAGTAATTTTTGATGGTTTGTAGTTGCTGAGCTGTAGCCGAGGATGATCCGGGAGACCCCATACGAGCCAGCTCTTGAAACTCAATTTTCGCATCCTCAAACCAGTCACTAAATTCATTCTTGGCTTTCATAAATTGTTCATTGTTTTGTTCTGCATTCTTGACACGTTCAATATAACTCATTAGACTTTTGGAAAGAGCCTGATATCTTTGAACTAAATGATTAACAAACTGGGCAATACGCGCTTCAGGATTTTTTTCAACTATCTGCTGGGATATTATTTCAAGATTTGCCATTATTGGAGCATGGTTCTTAACATCATTGTGGAATTTATTGAGTTCATTTAATTTGGATTGAATTTCAGGCAAACTAATTTGACTACTGGTCTCAGCCTTTGCACGCCCTTCGACTTCTCGCAGCCATGATGAAATTTTTTCGTTTGCATCTTCATACTGGCTCCATAGATCAAAGTTTTCATTTAGAACATGCTTTATTTTATCAAAACTGGTTTGAAGAGCCTTCATTTCATCATTTAAGGCATCAGCCTCTCTTTTAAGTTCTGCTATGTTCTCCGGACTATCAACAAGACTCAAAAACTCAAGCGAATTTAATATTTCACTGTGTCGGACCTGACAATCTGCCATTGCCTTATTAACCTCTTGAAGTGAGGATTTCTTCACATCAAGATTATATTTATCACTTGAAGATTCGGGTTGGCACCATGCTACCTTTTCCTGTTGAGTGGTTATCATCCGTTTGAGCATTCCAACTTTATCAGCATGAATCTTCTTAAGGAATTGAAGAAGAGATTTTTCGATTTTTTTGCCATAGAGGTCAACACTCTCGAATCTTTTTTGGACGTTGTTCAATTCCTTGGGTATTATTGATTCACTGAAAGTTGGGTACAATATTCTTATTTCATCAACACGCTCTCTCAAATTATCGATTTTGCTGCCATTATTATTTAACTGAGTCCGAAGCGATTTACAAAGCTGCAAGCGTTCCATGATCTTAGCGTTGTCTCCAGACATATCATCGCATTTAACTAAAGCTTCCCGAAGTTTGCTCAAATCCTCTCCAGCCACTTTTATATTTTTTCTTATGTCTTGTTCTTTTTCGTTAAATGATGTTGTTATAGATTCCAGTCGATTCGCGTTCGCTTCAACTTCAGCAAACTGATCTGATAAAAGCTTATTTAAGGCTTCGAGAGGTGGAATTGGAACACCATCATTGACCTTAAGAATCTCCTGAGATTTTTCCGCAATATTGTCTCTTAGAATCAAATACGAAGGGAGTTCAGCCCTGTATTTATTCAATCTCATTGGAGCAAATTCAATTTCAATTGTGTTATCGGCTGCATCACATAAACCTTGGTTTGTTTCCAGTAACCAAGGTAATACGTCTTTTTTGGCATCTTCTATCTGGCTCCAAATTATTGTTTCAGTTTCGTACTGATGAGCATTCCTTGAAGCTTTATCATGTAGATCTTGCCATTGTTGTTTTGCTTTGGCAAAGTCTGATGCAATATTTTTGGGAACTGTTTCACCAATGCTATCAAAGAATTTAGCAACATTGTTTCCTTTACGTTCTAATTCATCCAGACTATTCTTACATTTTCTTATTTGCTCTAAGGATTTTCGGGTGTTGTCTGCAGCCCTTTGCAACTCAACTTCATCGTGGGGTTGTGTTGGAACAGAATGATGAAAATCAATAGCCTTTTTCAGTTCTTTGTCAAACTTGTCCTTCACATCAGCGTACTCTTTCAAACCTTGACTTATGAGGTTGTACTTCTGAATGCGATCTTGAATATCGTTTTGAAGGACATCGTAGTTTTTATCCATTACTAGGAGTACTTCTTGAATTGCTGGCATGCTCGCAATATCTTCTTTCATAAGCATAGAGCCCTCATCGTGAATTTTATGTTTTAGATCTTCCTGAGGTTTTAGGGCTGCGTTCAAAGCAACCAAATCTGATATTATCTGATCAATGTTTTCGAAAGTTGGGCTTGTGCTCAAAATGTTTGCAAGCTTAGCACGATGACCTTGAAGGTTCTGATCGAAGGTTGTTTCTAATTGTTCGAATTTAGTTTTTCTAACTACAAGTTGCTCTTGTTGGAGCTTTTGGTTTTGAGAACGAATTTTCAAGTTATCTAATTTGTTTTCAAGGTCGTTTACTAATTTACTAGCTAATATTGGGCGTCGGTTTACAGGTTCCTTTAATTGAACAATTGTATTTTCGTCAATTTCTTTTGCTTGATTTTTCCAATATTTGAAAGGCTTAGCAATTCCATCAATTTCATTTACAATTTTTGTGAGCTCTTCTGAACTGGGAACATCAGGTTTTTCCAGTTGATGTTTTAAGTAATTAAGATGACTTTCCGTTTCGTTTTTCCAGCCTAAGATTTCAGTCCACTTCTCAAGAAGATTTTTCTTCTCCTGCATATTTGTATCCAAGTTTTGGAAGTTTACAACTAAATCTGTGTATGATTCATTCAAGGTATTGGCATCTTCTGGTAAAGAGCTTAAAGAAAGCTGCTTAACTTCATCATAGATTGAATTGAAACTTGGCTTTTTATCAGCATGTTCTTGCATCAAAGCATGTATTACTTGAAGGCTCGTTTCAACAGATTCCGGACTTATTTCTTCAACTTGAGCTATTTGGTTACGTAGATGATCCATCCAAGAAGAAAAGTTTGCCATTTTGGCGTTAAAATCTTGTCGTGCTATAATGGCGTCTGACACTTCATTTATTTTTGCTCTCGTTGCTTCAGAGAGTTTCAATAACTTTGCTTTCATTGTAGTAACTCTCTCTTTAACCGCAGCTGCGCCTTCAGGTGCCAAATGGAGTCCGATTTGATCACTAGACTGACCCAAAGCAACTAGCCTAGCTTGTTGTTCCGAAATTTCGTTGTTGAACGACTTCAACTTAACGAGTTCTTTTTCAAGTTTATCTACATGTGGAGAATTTAAGACTGATGTTCGCTTAACAATCATTTTTTCCCCATCATCTACCCACGCTTCCAATTTCTCAGCCTCCGCATCAAAAGACTGCCAAGTGGAAACTAGTTTTTGTAGCTTGGTGTTAGTTTGCTTGGCATTCTCATGAATAGCGGTCCAACGAGAGTGCATTGCATCTAATTCATCAGGAGCATTTGTTTTGCATAACATTTGATGACTTATGTTTGATATGCCTTGGAGTCTGTCCAATTGCTCTTGGCATTGTGCTTCAAATTGATCAGCGTTCTGTTGTAATTGAACCGCTTCTTGCAAGGTAAGGGGCTTGGGGACTAAATTATTTACCTTAATTTCGGAATCCTCTATCAGTGGTTTAATTTCTTGAATTCCCGCTTGGTAACGTTGCCAGTTAATAAGATCTTCTTGAACAGCTTGAGCTTGGTGATTTACGTTGCGATTGATTGTACTAAACACCTCTTGCAGTTTTACTATTTCACCCTTAAGCCGTTTAGCTTCTGCAACATTACCTTCTTTAGGGGAGAGTTCTGATGCATCAGAAGCAAGAATATCAAGTTGTTTCATTTTATCGCTTAGAATACCCTTAAGTGTGTTAGCTTTGGCAACACGTTCTTCTGGAGTCAAGTCTTCAGATTGTAAGGCTTCAATGTTCTTTGGCGCAACTTTATTTGCCCATTCTTGGAGCTCAGCCAGGCGAGATTTGTAGTTGTTCCACTTTGCACTATAGTCTTCAAGATAACCTACGCGGTCCTTAACGTGTTCCATAGTATTGAAGAACATCTTTTCAACCTCAGCAACTTCCTTTTCGAGAATGGGACGCTTTTCAGAAGCTGCTAATGGGGCAAGCTGCCCTCTTAGTGCATGAAGCTTGGGTATTAGTTGGTGGGAAGCCTGCTGCAAGGATACATTCAACTCACGTTTAGCCTTTAGATCTTGGCTAACATTCTTAGGATCAGTTTGTAAAGGAGTTAAAGCCCTGAGCTCAGTTTCTGCAGTCTGAAGTAATGAAAAAATGTCATTCTTTTGGTCAACAAACTCACTCCAAACACTTTGAGTGCCCTTCAGTGCTTGCAATTTGTCAACTGTTTCTGTGTACGCTTCGTTCCAACCAGTTTCAAGGTTCTTAACTTCGGTATTAACAAATGATGGTGCATGAACATCTTTACTAAGATCGCGGCCACGTTGCAGCATCGACATGATATGTGGTCTTTGGTGATCCAACTGGTTAATGGCGTACTGTTGTTCTTGAATCATTTTGTTCACTTTTTCAAGGCTATCTGGAGCAGATGCATTTGCTGTTTGTTCCTTTACTTTGGACAAAAGGCACACAACTTCATGGACTTCTCTGCGATAAGTGAAACATTTTGAAAAAACTTCAGTTTTCACCATAGTCACTTCTATAGTAGGAATTAAATTCTTGTAACGGGCGATGAGGTCTTCCAGCTGTTTTTGTTCAATGTTTGCTTCATTTTCTGTTGCATAACCTAACAAGGAATCCAAAGTTTTCACTAACCACTTCATATCTTCGCGCTTCATATCTGCTTCCTGACAAATTTTCTGTGAAACAAATAGGAAATTATTAGAATCTTTTAAGTATGGTAAACACAACAAATTGTTAAATTATACCACAAGTTCCCTAAGCTGCATTTTATTTGGGAATGTTTTATAAGGGTTTGGTTAGTATTCATTTACTTTATTTTTAAAAATAATTACCTGAAATACTACTTTTTCCTTTTCGAATTCTTCCATGCTATTGACTTCATTCACAATGTTTTTCAAACTTCGGTCAACAGAATTCATCCAAGTGACCATTTCGTTGAACTTACGATGGTAGTTTTCCCACTGAGCAGGTATTTGCTGCAAAGTTTGAACAAGGTCTTCAATCCTATTTGTTACATCTTGCCATTGTTGTTCAGCTGTTTTGTAGCTTGATCTTAAGCTACTATCGTTTGGCATTTGATTTGTGTAAGCTTCACTTAATCGCTTCATGGTATCGAGACAATTTTCGATTCGAGGTATAGCCCCTTGTGTATTAAAAAAGTGTTTGTTGCGGTTTAAAATGGATTCAAAGTCTTCATTACGGTTCAGGGCCTGTTCTTCCAAATGAATTTCTTTTTCAATGTCTTTCATATATTGGTGAAAAACATTTTCATCAAGACGGAATTCAAGTTTCAGCAAATGCAATGGAGCCTGAGAAAGCACATTTTGCCATCTGGCTTGAAGATTTTCTACTGCATCTAATATTGGTTTTTGCTCACTTTCTGGAAGATATCTTGATAGCTCATGAGCGCATTTCACTAAATTGCTCATCCATACTTCATTTACGTTTTCAAAGAAGTGCTTCTGGTTTTCTATAACAGTTTTTGATTCAATAAGCTTTTCCGATAAAGCTGTTTCGGCCTTGGAAATCCACTCGCTTACTATCTGCTCATTGTCCTTGAAATTATTCCAGCTTTTAGCGGTATCATTCAATTTTTGTTCCAACTGTTGCGCGTTTTGTATGACATAATTAAATCTATCGTTTAGATGCTGCATTGATTGCCTGGAAGCAGTTGTGTCTATTGCTTCATCTTCTGCTACAGATTTCAACAAATTCTGGAAGACTTTATTTTTGCTTTCCAGCATTGATCTGTAATAGACAGTTCGAGAGAAGAAACTTTTGATTTTGTTTAGTTCCTCAAAAACACTTTCTTTTCCACCAACTAAAGTGTTTTTGCTTAGTAAATTCTCAGCTTCATTCAACCACTGATTAATTTCTTTTTGGCCAGCTTCCAAGGACTCTTGCTGAATGATCAGCTGATGTATTAGATGAAGTTTGCTCGGAATTTTTGCACGCACTTTTACCAAGCTTTCTTTTTCTTGCTTAAGAATCTTCATAGTTTTTTCGACTTCTTCTCGAGATAAGTCCTGAATTAAACCTTGGAAATTACGGCTTATTGTCTTAAATAGTTCATCATTATCGTCAATTTCACCAGCTAGGTGCTGCAGCTCTTCGGCGTAGTTTTTTATTTCTTCGTTATTTCCAAGGGAATGTTTTTGTTGAAGTTTCCTTTCTGCATTTTGAAGCCATTTGCTTAGCTTCTCTATGCCTGCCTTGTATTCCTGTCTTGAACGTATAATATCACCAGCATGCATATACTGTTTGGTATTAGCAAAAAGTCTCTCAAATCTTTCTGACAACATGCTGTGTTTATTTCTGAGATCATTTGAGATATGATCTTGGCAAGACGCTATGAGGTATGTTGCAGAACTTGACAGAGTTTGGAATTTATCTTTCCACATACCAATATCTTGGAAAAACTCCAAGCGCTCGTCTTCTGATTCATCAATTTTTCTTTCAGCTTGAATAAGCCAATCTTCAAAAACAGGATGCAAAGAGTTCCACGTTTTCCAACATGTCACAACTTCTTCTAAGGAATTTTGACAGCATTTCAATTCCATCGAAACACGATTCCAACGTTCTTCTGTCTCAAACATAAACTGGTCTATATTGGCAGTTTCTTTACGTGAAACATTTCCATCGCGCTTATATTCGTCAACAACTTGCTGCATATCAACAAAGGCCTTTTGAAATTCTTGGAAAATTTTATTTCGCGAGACAAAGTTTTTATACTGTTCCAACTGTTGTTGGACTCGCTCTTCTACTCCATACTTCCCCGTCCAACCTTTCATCTTATTTTCGACTAGGTTAAGAAAAGCTATAAGGCAACATTTGTGTTCTAGGAACTTAAGTTTAATCCTTCTCTCTACTGCTTTTGGTCCAATTTCTTGTAATCGAATTTCTATATTTCTAAGTTGCTCCAAAGGCACGTTCTGAGCATATGGAGATCGTTTTGCGTTTTCGAATAAGGCCTCAATTTTGGGTAGTTGTGCAAAAAATAATTTATGTTCTTCCAGCTTTCTACTTATTACTGATGCAGTCTCTTCATTCATAATGCTCGGAATTTCATTGTCTAATAAAAGTTTTTCGGCTTCCGCCAGCCATTTTCCAACTGAACCCAAATCTCCAGGAAGTTCAGAATCCAAAAGCCACAACCAATACATTATTTGATATTGTACCAGTTGCCACAAATTATAAATTTCTTCCCAAGATTGTTTCGAAATCTGCAAAAATCCGATTTGAGTTTCGACCAAATTTTGAATTCTATGATAGATTGAATAATGGGCATCAATTTCAGATCTAGCTATAAGATATTCTCCAAAGTCTCGCGGAAAAGAGTTTTGCATAACCATCGGTTCGTATTCTTGTGTTTTCTGTTGTAACCAATGTCTTAATTTATCTGCCTCAAGTTGAATGTCTGTTGAACTTTGTCCAGCACCCTATTTAATGTAATTTTTTCAAATATAACGAATTAAACTAAAACAGAAATGTTTTCAAAAATTACCTTTGGTTCGGGATACTTGTGCAGAAATTGGGCAACATATGTCATAATACTCTTTTCGTCTGGTTTTGGAACGTCCACATCTTCGGCATCTAATAGTTTGGCAATGCCCAGTTTGGTTTCTGCTACGTCGAAAGCAGTTTCTAGACGCTGACGATTGGAAGCTTTCTTAAGCTCAGCTAAGTTAATCAAATTAGCCTTTATTGCATCGATAAGTGCAAGGAATGCAACTCCATCTCTCCAACTAGCGCCAAAATCACGCACCTCCACACCAATGTCCCTAAACAATCAAAATTGAAATATAGTTAACATTTATTTTTATTTAAAGCTTTGATGAAATAAGATTAGACTAGATTTACAAAAACGTTTCAACCATTCTAAAGATTCACAAATGTTTACTTTTAAAAACATCTATGACAGTTATGTATACTTAACTAAAAGAACTTACTTATATTATTGTAAGTGTTAATTATTAAATTTGCAAACAAATTAAGTACTGATTTTTTTGATAAACCTGAAGTTTTCAAAACGCATGTTACAAGGTTAATATATATTGCATTTAAATTTAATCTCAGAGTTAAAGTTTTTAATAGAAGATTGGATGAGCCATTTAACTTTCTAAAGAAAAATAAGTTTATGCCTACTTGAGTCACCCTACTATAGCACCAATAGTGTTTTTTTTTCGTAAAATAAAATAAATTTTATTCTTTTAAAAGAGGCAGTTGTATTTATAACTGACACAATGCAATTAATGAATCACTAACAGAAATTCTTTTCTACTTGAAAAGAGTGAAACGAGATTTTTTCTTATCCCTTATGTTTAATTGCTTAATATGTTGATTCGTTTCTTCTGATTTTGTATTATGTTCAACTTATTTATCATTTATAAATAATTCAATGTTGAATGTTTTTTAAATAATTCTTCACTAAGGATAAATTATGGAAACTCAACTGAACACTTACTTTGGTAAAGCATTGGTTACCCAATTAAGGAGAGTCTTCCTTGCACCTTGTTTCCATTTCTCGGCCTTTGAGTCGCTCACAGTTTTGCCAACGCTATCCAACGAACTTACAGATCCACTTATTCCTTGGCCTAGGTATTCTAAGGCACGGCTATTTTCTTCGATCTGACAAAAGAACAAAAAACAGTTTAAGTTTGTTTTCAAATTATAACGCATTCAATAAAATTAATCAAAAAACGTGAGGTGAATATTCAATAATATTTTATATACCTTACACGGGTGAATCGTGTATTGGTTCTCTTTTATTTATTTTTAAATTTAAATTAAAAATTTAATTCTTCATATCAAGCATATTAAATATGTATTTTGTGTTAGCAAAATTGAGCAATTGTATTTTTTCTGTTCGAAAATGTTTGAACAAACAATATTTTCAAAAAACGCTGTCAGAATTCGAGCAACAATGTTTCATTATACAAACATTTAGTTGAAGATTCTTACATTTTGCCAATTGATGTGCAAGTTGATTTCACCACGAAAATGAATGGGTGCTTGGAGCAAACTATTTTTAGGATTTTTTTAAACACCCAATCTGTTATATGCAAAATACTGATATTTCATAGGGCTTTTCGTACCAAATAAAATTTTCGGCATTTTTTGTGCTGGCCATATTTGAGTAAAAATGAGATCTTTGCGACCGCGCTAAGAATCTCCATTTTGATAAAAACAATAAAATAAAAAAAACATAGGTAGTATAATTATTTTTATAACTTAATGATAAATACGAAATTTAAGAAACTACCAGCAACCTACCTTAGATTTATAACTAATTACTACTACTCTTTTCCGCCTCTTTTTACGAAGCTTGCATTGGAAAGAAATTTTATACAACTTAAATACATTTAACAAATTTTACATTTAAATAGATATTTATTAAGTATTAGCATTATTTAATGTACCAACTTAGCTGTGAAAAGTTTCACTTTGGATAATGGAAGCGATACAAAGCTACATAAGTATTTTCAAATAAATAAAAATAAAACGCAAAAAGTGCAATATTAGGCACACGAATGTGTTTTTGTAGGTTTACTTTGTATTGTTTTGCTTACCCAAAAAGAAAAGTGTCACATAAAATTTATAAACCTAAGATAATGCGAATATTTTAGTTGACTTACCTGGAAGTACAATATGATGGTCCAAATTAATCCCAGCACAACTGGTGGTCTCCCATCCACAAGATCTGCAGGGTTAATATTAACTAATTTTATTCTTTTGCTCGCTAAGAACTGTAAGGCTGTATTTGCGTTGCTAAGAAAATGAGGCCGTCGAAGAACTCGTCCTTTCTCCACTGGCAATCTTTCGCCAGATAAAACTTCTAATAACGCTATGAGCTTAGTGCCGTCGCGTAAATCGTTGATTAAGTCATCTACTCGAAGCGGCGGAATGCGCTGTCAATTAAAATAAAAGTTTGAAAAGCAATTATTAATACGTTTTAAGACATTTGCTAACTTTAATGTTGAGTGCATTATTTCTTCAAACGTCGGTTAGCCTACATAAAAGATTTATGAATATCAATTTACTCTTTACTTCCATCGTAACTCTAGAGTACATCGTACATAGTTACATTGAGTCAGGTCATGTAACATGCATTACTTTCTTCAGCTTTGAACTTAGACTTTTAGCATGAGACAATAGCGCGCTAGACTACATTAATATACATTTCGGACTCAACGTCTACAATGGATATATTGAACACCCACTATATGATGGCAAACATTCATGCTCTGCAAATAGTGCCGTGATGCAGTTTACATCAATGGCGGTTCTAGGGGGTTCACTCTGTCATTCTTTGGCCTTTAAAATTGTTAATATATAAATATATGTAAGGTTAACATGGATACACATTATTTAATCCAAATAAAAGTCTAAATTTCTTCGGCTGCCTTCGCAAGGCCTTAAATACAATTTTAAGGGCTTTTGTACCAAAGTTACATTTTATGGTAATTATGTGTCTAAAATTCTGGATCCGCTCTCAGTTAGAGAAACAGAAATTGACAACTCCTTCAAGAGTAATTCTTTTCATAAAAAGTTTTTTTTTTTTTCTAATTAGTCGTTCGGTCTCGACACTACTACCACACAGGAATGGTTGAGAGTTGTAAGGCCCTGGTTCTCTACCAGCTGTTCTGTCAACTAATTTATTTTTAATATTTGTTTGAACTTTTCAATTTAAGTTTGCAAAAATCAAAACTGTTTCCTTAGATGCATGTGACCTTGAAAAAATAATGAAAACCACTTATAAAAACGAGTTAAGTTGACCAAATATATTAAAATGTGATGAAATAGAAATTCACACGTTTCGCAGATACAGTTTCGATGCGACACAGCGCAACCATATCATATTTTAACGCTCCTACCAAACTAACAAGTTTTATTTTTGTTAATTTATTTTATATGCTAATTTTTAAAATGCTAAACAAGTAATTAAATGGAGTTGTATTTTAAACAAGATAGAATATGTTTGAAAATATTCAAACAAATCGGAGATGAGTTTCTATCTATCAAATTTAGGGAATTTATCTATAAAATAAAGTTTAATCTAATCATGAAAACGTATTAAGAAAATAATAACATCTTTAATCATAAATAAATTCAAAAAGCCAATAGAAGAAGATTTGAAATGTCACGACAAATTCGAATGAAAAATAAAGTTAACTAAGAAATTTGTGGGAATATCTTTTAATTCCAGCCGCATTTGAAGTTCGTCTTGATGGAATTACATAACTATTTTTGTTTTTCGATTTTATAAGTTTTTAAAGAAATATATTTAAATGCACGTTTGTTTCCATTGAAATTAAAATCATCAAATTGAAGCCAAATTGTAGAATTTCTCACAAAAGTTGGTTTTATTTGTATTAAGTAGCAATTAATCTTTTTCTACGTTATTTAAACATATGTATATTCATATGTTTACAATTGCAATTAAAACTTTTTTGTACAATTGCTTATGGTATGACATCACCATCCCATTAAGTCAATAATAGTTGACTAGATTGATTGTCTGACTTACCTTTGAGAGGTATGAATTAATCCAGTTAGTAAACGTTTTCTTCTGGACACGTTCTTGTTCCTCTAAAATAATAAAACAAAATGTCAATTTTTAATCCTTCATACAATATTTCAATATAATTTTAATTTTAACATGATAATACGTTTTTGTTTTTACATAATTATAATAGGTTATGCCATCTGCTAGGACCAGAAGTAATTTGAACGCTTGTTCATGTTATCAATTCATATGAAATCGGAAGAAATTTAGTTACTCAAAGAAAATCATTGTAAAATAAGAACGCAAATCAACAAAATTCCAACACACATTATTCTGCTACTGTAATCGGACTTATCTTCGAAATCCTAGCAACATTTTTTTAATTTAATCAAAAATGGTTCAGAAAACAAAAATAAGGTTTCATACACATCAAGGAGCGAATTGGTCAATGCAACATTTCCAAATATGTATATATAAAGATAAAAAGTATATTACTGGGGTAAAAGCCCCACTAGAGTATTTGAAAATTTAACCATGGCCAAAATTATTTGGACAATTCTCCTTGGAAACTGTTCATTAAGTATCAATCTAATCTAATTAAGGGAATTACACTTGACTTTCATATCTATGACACTCGTATTAAGCTAAAAATGTTCGTGCTTGTACTCATGTAAATTAAAAATTAAAAAAAAAAAACAAATATTCAGCTGAATTAAAAACAAAAACATTAATTCATAAAAATAAATAAAAACATGCATACATATAGATTGCGATATGCATATATACAGAATTTTATTTAAAATATCAATAATAGTCGTTTATGTTTTCAAATCCCAAATCACAAACTCAATCAACGAAATTAACTGTTTTAAAATAATTGTACATATGTAATATATATGAGTGTGTACAAGAATTATTTAAACAAAAACATTGTTATCAATCAACCTGCTATGTAGATTTTATTTCTTGAGTGCAGATAAAATGATGTCACTTTGGCAGTCGTACCGACCCGGCGCGGTCGGCGTCGTCGGCGGGTGCAGTGTATTTTGAATGGTTGATGTATTATAAAATATATACCATTGTACGAGTAGGTATTGAAGTTCAAAATTTGTTTCGTTTTTAATTTAGTATGTAGGTTTGTTATAATTTAATAAAATGGTACCTACAATTAGCCATAGCCAGCCTTGATAGCAATGCTTAAATTATTTAATCTTAAGAGATTATGATACAAAATTCTATACTGCTTTGACGATTTGATAAGCTTTTGAAGAATATTTATTTCTAAGTTTCATGAAATCAAAAAATGCGATTTTAATTCTATGTACATATGTACATATTTTAGAAAATTAAAAATCTTACTAAGTTTTGTACAAATGCCTGATTTATCCGTTAACTTGGTAAATTGTTTATGCAGAGTGGAATTTTTTGGGCTTGATGTTCAGAGAAAAATGAATGCAATCAAATAAAAAGTTAATCCATTCTTTTCCCAACGTTTCTCCGGTTGTTTTCCGGCATCATCAGGGGTTTTGAATTTTATTAAACTTTTTTACAGTTTTACATAACACAATTCAATAAATAACACTTAAATAAATAACACTTATTTGACAAAAAGAAAAACAAACTAGCAAAATAAAAATAAAACTAATATCACAGACTACTTATTTCTTATGGGAACACTATATATTGCACTTATATAATTATCACTGATAATATACATATGTAAGTGCAATATATAGTGTTGCCATAAGAAATAAGTAGTCTGTGATATTAGTTTTATTTTTATTTTGCTAGTTTGTTTTTCTTTTTGTCAAATAAGTGTTATTTATTGAATTGTGTTATGTAAAACTGTAAAAAAGTTTAATAAAATTCAAAACCCCTGATGATGCCGGAAAACAACCGGAGAAACGTTGGGAAAAGAATGGATTAACTTTTTATTTGATTGCATTCATTTTTCTCTGAACATCAAGCCCAAAAAATTCCACTCTGCATAAAGATAAAAATTATATGTTCAATACAAAAAACTTAAAAAGGTAAATTGTTGTTGTTAGAAGACCAATGAAGTACATACACATACGTACAGTACATGCACATAACCTTATAAATCATTGATTTTAAGTTTTATATTTTTAAAATCATTAAATAGTTTTTAAAATAATATCAATTAAGAAGACAATACAGTTTCTTTTTGTCTTAAAAAAGGCTAAGAGTGTGCTATTAACTCTCATTGGAGAGTAGATTTTGGTCTATCTAGACGACAAGTAATTTAGTAGCATTATAATGTTAAAAAATCTGTAAAAAAAAATCCAAATAGAGACTGTTTACTTTTAGAATCGATTGATGCTTATCGAAATCGAAAATACGACGTGAATTTCCAAAAACTACAATATGTGGACCACCCTACTTCTGATTTAGCTAACATATGCTAAATGCTAACTTAGTCTTTAAGGAAACCTTGAAAAAAATGATTTAATACACATTTTCATGAAAATATCCTCATAAGAGATTAAATGCGACCACAGTAATTCAATTAAGGAAGTAACATATTTTCAAGGTTCTAGAACAAGTCTACTATACCATTTAAAGTATAATACTAACAGATCAAACTACATATCTCTTCAAGTCAAATCAAAAATTATATTTTTTTAAATGCTATATCCACTGTACATCTGCTAAGCTAAATCAATTTCTATCAAGTTACAAACTAAAACTTACGTCATTTTCCTTTTCATCACGTTTATCAACAGTAAGTTCGTTCGTAGATCTAAAAATAACTTATAAGGTAGGTAAGGTAATTAAATAAAAACAATATAATATACATATATGCATCAATGAAGTTAGGGTGACAGCGGCATTCCGTGTGGTCAGACGTTCTAATGAATTCCCGATCAGTATCAAAAGATTGACATTTATTTGTTTATTTAGCCTTAGTAAGTTCAGAATGCAATGACTGTACTGTATAGTATAACACTCCGCTTATGATATCATGTTTCACACAATCTACCGAGATTTTTCGATTGACTGGAGTTTGTTACAAAATTTGTTTTAAATTTAATATTTTTACCTAAACCTTTATTTACAATGTTTTTACAATATATGTATGTATATACGAGTATCTTTAGGTAATGTACACACCACAAACGTAAAGCGTCGCTCTAAACAAAAAAAATAATATAAACGTACATTTTATGCATGACACGTAATGTGGAAGTGTAATAAGTTAAAAACTTCCTAATTGGAGATATTTTCGTGAATACTTGAGAAGTAAAAATTAATTGAAACAGCTTTCTCATAAAACTGAAAACAAGTAAGTAAATTGTCTGCTAAAATATTTATAAAAGAAATAAATAGGAAAACCAATTAATTATAAGAATACTAGCTGATTTGACAGCCTCTGTTCTGCTCACAAATATCAAAAAAATTGGGTAAGGAACATTTTTTAAATATCAATAAATTGATAATTGTTCATGTTGTAGCAACTTTTTTAAGAGGGAATAAAATCATAGAATAAATTCATCCCATACATTAGACACACAATTTTTGGAAGAAATTTAAACTATAAGATTTATTTATGTATGTACATATGTATGTATGTATGTATGTATATTCATCGATCAATCAATCTTGTGGTATGCATGACTTATTTAGTAAGTGATCTGGATCAGATCAATTAATTTGAAAGTTATTTTTTTTACATTTTCATTTGAGTATTTTTATATACAATATTTTCTAGATTCAAGATGCTTTTTTTCTACAATGTATTCTAAAGTGTGATTTTATGTGAAGATCAATTATTAAAAATAAGTTAGCTGTCAATACCTCTTCTTGTGATTTTTTGTAGAAGAACATTACGTAATTTAATTTTATTTTATTTACAAAGTAATACAAAATAAAAATTTTATATTTTTAAATTTTAATTAAATTCTTATAAGGAAACTATTGCTGATTTATTTAAATTTCTGCTCTATTTAGAATATTTAAAATGCAAGGCACAAATAAACTTACTTGAAAAATGATTATGGTTTCATTATTTTTATGGAACGCAATTAAATTTTGGAAATAAAAAACTTAAATTGATTTTTGTCATGTTATTTTATATCACTTTCGAAATAGTTTATTGTTTTTATCTTAATTTTGTAAGTGAATGGTTAAACAACAATTGTCATCCAGACATTGTTTTTTCATTGATAATTTAATTATTAATTGCAAATAAAGTTTTGAAATAAAGTAAGCTCATCGGAAAATCTGTATCAAGTTTGGTTTCAATAAATAGAAAAGGTCGGTAATTTTAAGGACCAATCGGCAGTGAATCAAAAACATATTTTATTGATAAATCAAGGTCAGTAGATAATGGGAAAAAATGTGTATTGATATAAAACGTAGGTACACAAATATAAAATGTTCAATTTTGTTTCCAATTTGCAAGAGAGTCATATCGATTTAACGGTCAATAATTTAATTTATTAAACTGTTTTATTGCAAAAACATTTCAATATTTGTGTTATCAACTTTCATCTGCAAAAAAATTCTGACAGGCCTTTGGATTAAATAGCGAAGAATAGAATACACATTTTAACAGGAATATTGGCATTTTTAAATTCTCAATTCGAGTGAAAACAAAGGACTCTACAAGGTCATTTCATTTCTATCAGTTTCAATATTTCAGTAAAGCTATTTAGAATCATTGCTTAACATCCTTCGCAGCCGGTTCCTACGCTTTATTTCAAACTTTACAATTTTGTTCGATTACAAACATTTACAAATATACACTTATGTATGTACATACATATCGCCGGCTGAATGCTTAAATGCCCCACAGACCACTTTTTCGGGAAACTGAGTTAAAGATGCAGTTATACTAATTCGTATGTTCTCTTTCGTTTGGTGCTATTCCCGTTGCTCTATCTGTATTATTAATAAAGTTACAGAAACCAGTTTTGCTCCATAGACCACATATTTTCGGTTCTGTTCGTGCTTATTTGCCGCATATCCAAAATTTGTACGAGGTGGGGCAGTTTTTCTATTAAAGTTTTAAAAACAGACGCTTAATGCTTAAATTCCTCATTGCAATGGGCAATGGATATAGATCAAACATCACTCAAATATATTTTCAATGTTTAATTGCCCCATATCCACATGAGATGGCATATAGAGCACATAACCTCTCACAATCTATTGAAACCAAGTGACATTTTTCCTGCTTATGTGCCCTATATCCATGGACAAAAGTATATACATACATATAAAAGACAAGCTGGAAAAGTATAAATAGAAGTAACATTTTCGAGATCACTTCAATTCAACGACACTCTTTTTTTTAGCCATCGAATTCATGTTAAACACATGTTAAATTTTCATAATACACCAATGTATAAAGTTAGGCCCCCTTTGTGCCAACAATTGTTTTAATTTAAGTTATTGTTAAATATTATTTATGTTAGAATTAAGCCAAATGTATATACAAATTTTTATGGTTCAATAAAGTAAAATGAATAAAAAAAAAAGAAAAATGAGATCACTTCAGTTGATCTCGTGCTTGTTCCTAAAATTGCAAAGCAAATTGCAAATTTATTTTTGATTTATTATTTATTTTTTTTCTAAATCATTTTTAAAATAAAATTTAAATACAAACATTAATTAAAAACCCAAAAAATGCTGTCTATAATTAATTAAATATTTATTGATTATTTTTCGACGCTTCAATTCTGGTTTTGATAGTTTTCAGGGCTGATTAAGTAATATCTGCTGTGTTTATAAGGATAATTTCTCAAAAAAGGCCATACTATTTTTTTTTAAATATTTAAAAAAAAAATAAAAACGAGGTAAAAATAAGGGTAAAAAAATATTTTTAATAAGACTATTTCTATATCTTCAGGTTCACAAACTATATAAATGCATTAAGAGTATTCTTAATAAGGTTTTTATCGATAATATTCAAGCATTTTTTTTTGTTTTTACTAAAATGGATAAAAACAAAAAAGGTAAAAACCAAAAATAATTAATTTGAAAAACTGTGAAAAAATACTAAAACTTAATCCTATGAATGCTGAAGTATTTTTTAAACCAATTCCGAATAAAATTGAATGTATTTTTCTAGGAAATTTTAAGAACCAAAGTTCAAGTTGGGTATTTTTAATTGTAAAGTGTGAAAATACTTTGTCATTTTTCATACTTTTTTTATCGACTTAAAATTAAGCCAATGTAATATAGCGAAGGGCTAAGCTATTATATTAATATTCCTTTTTGTTTTATATTTTTATCACTACAAATAGATTTAAAAAAATTAAAAGTGCTAGAAATTTTATATTTTATTATTATTTTTGCTATCGTTGAATTCCCAATATTAAAAGCATAAAGGTTCTATATCCATAGGAAATTTGCAGTTTGGTTTTCATAGATTTAACATTCGTATGGAAAGGGTTCTATATCCATGTTTGACTTTTTCTAAACTTTTATTTTTTTTTAAATAACCATAAATGTTTTAAACCCTAGGACTTCAAATTTAAAAAAAGAAATATTCCACTCATGTATATAAAAATTCAAAGGTCGAAATTTTCAAATGCAAAATTACGAAATTATGTTTCAAACCTTAAAATTCGTTTTCTGTGGAATAATTTTTTTGTATCAGGTGATTTTTTAAGAGCTTGAGAACTTTTTTTTAAAAAAAAACGCATAAAATTTGCAAAATCTCATCGATTCTTTATTTGAAACGTTAGATTGGTCCATGACATTTACTTTTTGAAGATAATTTCATTTAAATGTTGACCACGGCTGCGTCTTAGGTGGTCCATTCGGAAAGTCCAATTTTGGGTAACTTTTTCGAGCATTTCGGCCAGAATAGCCCGAATTTCTTCGGAAATGTTGTCTTCCAAAGCTGGAATAGTTGCTGGCTTATTTGTGTAGACTTTAGACTTAACGTTGCCCTACAAAAAATAGTCTAAAGGCGTCAAATCGCATGATCTTGGTGGCCAACTTACCGGTCCATTCCTTGAGATGAATTGTTCTCCGAAGTTTTCCCTCAAAATGGCCATAGAATCGCGAGCTGTGCGGCATGTAGCGCCATCTTGTTGAAAGCACATGTCAACCAAGTTCAGTTCTTCCATTTTTGGCAACAAACAGTTTGTTAGCATTGAACGATAGCGATCGCCATTCACCGTAACGTTGCGTCCAACAGCATCTTTGAAAAAATACGGTCCAATGATTCCACCAGCGTACAAACCACACCAAACAGTGCATTTTTCGGGATGCATGGGCAGTTCTTGAACGGCTTCTGGTTGCTCTTCACTCCAAATGCGGCAATTTTGCTTATTTACGTAGCCATTCAACCACAAATGAGCCTCATCGCTGAACAAAATTTGTCGCGAAACACATTTCGAACCGAACACTGATTTTGGTAATAAAATTCAATGATTTGCAATCGTTGCTCGTTAGTAAGTCTATTCATGATGAAATGTCAAAGCATACTGAGCATCTTTCTCTTTGACACCATGTCTGAAATCCCGCGTGATCTGTCAAATACTAATGCATGAAAATCCTAACCTCAAAAAAATCACCCGATATATGGGGCATTTAAGCATTCAGCCGGCGATATGTATATCCCTATAGGTACGGCTTTGGCACCATACCGCTCTCTATTAAATTGTTTATTTATTTATGGTTCTGTATTACTTTCACTAGAAATAGGACTAATGACTTATAGGGTGTACATAGGTATGTCCAATTAACATTTTTAAGTATTGTTATATAAATTAACATAAAACAATCAATAACCAGCGCATGAATAAAAATAAAGAAATGAACACTTTGAATGGCATTAACTTGCGAGTAGGAATAGGTACTCACTCTTCTGTAACATTCATAACTATTGGTTACACCGTCTAAGAAGACTAAAACTTGTTTATTGCGTGACCTATATATACCTACATTTTTATAGACTTACATCAATACCGCAAGCTTCCGTGGAAACGACTTTAGCACAAGATATTATTTGACAAATAAATTCAAAACTTTTACAGAAAATAATACTTACATTATTGATTACACATTAAGACAAAAAAGAAGTTTTAGGTACTCAAATCTATGTTTTGCCTTTTTTTCAAATAATTGAATTTGTGTATCAATTAAATAGAAAATACATTTAATTATTTACCTCTCTTTTCTTTAATATGGCTATCGTACTGCGAGTTACTGCGAGCGAAATTAATCGCTGCCATTGTAGACTGAAACTCCTTGTATTCGGTTTTGCAACTGCTGCTAGCAGCGCTGCTAATTGCAATATGGTGCCTTTCTTCTATTGAATTTCTAATTACGCTAGAATCACTGATTTTCGTTTCGATTGGTAGCTCTACGGAAGTTGTGGAGTAAGCTTTGGGTTTAAAAACCGTTTTCACATTCCCAGTTGAGCTACTATTGTCACCACTAAAATGAATTGCAGAGGAAGTAATTGATATGCCACCGCCAGTTGAATTAGCACCAATGGATCGGTTGACATCACCACCATCTAAATCGCCGCCTTCGAGTAAACTGGTTCTCGTTTTGGCTTCAATAAAAGGCGTGGAAGAGGACGAACTAGAAATAATCCTTGTCGTTGTTTTTGTTTTTGTTTTCCATGAAGAAGGTTGTTTTTGTAGTTGCCCGT
Source organism: Eupeodes latifasciatus (assembly GCA_920104205.1). Lineage (NCBI taxonomy): Eukaryota > Metazoa > Arthropoda > Insecta > Diptera > Syrphidae > Eupeodes > Eupeodes latifasciatus. Next base: position 157,522,028 of record OV049925.1, read on the forward strand.
GGTAGCCAGCAGAACGGTTGCCAACAGTGATAATACTTTCTGAAGTTTCCATAACATTTTGAATATTACCTTCTGCTGTAAGCCGGTTGATGTCATCAGTCTCGTCGGTGCTCGAGCCTCCATCAAATTTAATTAAAATTTGCTGTCCTCCAGCGGTCAAATCAATTGTGCGGGGTGGTGTGGAGCTACACCGACTTGACGCTCGAACGCGAGTCTCATGCTCTTCTGATGAGCCTCGTTCACGGTCACTACCAATAGGATATTGTTGCTGACGGATAATCCGGTCTTGAATGTGATGGGTGTGGGTGGGCGCATCAGTGTTTCCTACTGTTGTAGTTGTTACTATTGTCTTCACGCCATCAGAGGAAGTGGTCTCACGAGTTGTTCGTAATGTTTTCTTTTCAAAAGTAAAACATTCTTCTGAAGAACCCCGACTTAGGGTTAGGCCCTCTGCTTGGGGAATACTTCGGCTAGTATGGCGCAATGTAACATTAAAAGGACTTTTAGGATTTTGTTCGTAAGTAATGGAACTCCTTGGCAAAGGCTGTGGAGTCGAGCGAAGCTTGACAAAAGGAACTGTAGGACTTTCTGGGTTTCGCCCGTCACGTTCCTCTTTAAGCCGTTTCTCATAAGCAGGAACATCAATATCAAATACACATTCATCACCCATATCGCCTTCTATAGACACACTTTCCGAAGAGTCATCTGAATGACGTTTTATGGTACTGCTGCTTCCTGATGACCATACTTTTTCATAGAGAGCAATTTTTTGTCTCAAACGCTGGTGGGTGGGGGTTAGTGTTGGAGTACTACTCCTTTGAATTTCGGTGCTACTCTGGACAATAATAGGCGATGTTGTTGGTAATTCTTCTTTAAATTGTTCATATTCCCTAACCTTAACTTCAAACGTACTTCTTGAGTGTACTATATTCTCGACATCTCCCCCTCCCTCATCTTCACTTCTGACCAACTTAGGCGAATGGGCAAGGTCCTGTTTTTTTTTAGGTTCTTTATCCATTTCATTGATTTATCATTTAATGTCTTTTTTATTTTTTTGTATTTATCAACATTAAGAAAGATATGCACATTTATTTTATTCTATTTTTCACAGATAAAACATTTAACTTCAAGTATTTTTCAATACCAAAATTACAATTATAATTTATTATATTCTCTTAAGAAAAATAAATAGCCATTAAGCCTAAAATCACAAGTATACAGGCCTTTCCTTGCCTCTCTTCACCACCTCTTCGTGATTTTTATATCTCACAAACACACAGGTATGTATATGCACAAATATTCTCTTTTTAAGGTTTAATAAGTCGATTTTAAAGGTTATAGGTGTCGATTTTAACAGTTAAAAAAAATGTTTGTGAATCTATCGAATTCACATTTTCAACTAAATGTCTAACATCACTTAAACTATTTCTTTACTTCACTCCGCATTAATTATAATTAAACATTAAAGTAGATTCAACACTTTTTTAAAGCAATTTATTCCGAATTCAAGTCCGTCTATAAAGAAAGCCGGTTCGATACTGAAGTTCGTTTCGAAGTTAATTTCATATGAGAGCTTACTACACTACAAGTTATAAGTTCTTAAAACACTAAGTTGCCATTCCACATCACACACAAGCAAATTGGGGCAGCAAATTCAAGTTTTATTCTTATGAGATACTTGAAACCAGAGACCACAAATCCACAAATTTAAACTCATATTAAATTCTCAAAAGTCCAATACGGTATATATTCTTATTGTCGGGCGCCACATAAATAAAGCTTTTTGGTGCGTGGTTGTTTCTCTTACATGTTCATTGCAACTCTTAACACTAAAAAGTGTAGCTTTGTAAAAAAGCTTTTTCAATCTATTAATCTTCAACCTCCACCCCCACTTCAAACACAAATTTATTCGTTAAAGTCAAACGATCTATTGAATCCTCATAACTCATAAGCACTCCTTACACTTTATTTGTTTTATGTTGTTTTAAACTTTACTTTCATTAAAGCTTAGCTATAGAATCGATATTAAATCATGTTTTCGTTTAAGTTTGGTACATACTTCATCGAAACATCTCTTTTGCATGTTTTTCGCTCATACGGAGATGGTATAAATTTGAAAACATATGATTTACGACGTCATGCTTTGTATGACAACATACCCAAATATTCTAAGCTTTTGGGGTAACATTATGTTATGGCTACAAATTTTAAGAGACTACGAAAGAACCTTCAAGTACCTACAATGTACGTGATGTACAATCACGATAACTATTATCGAAGTAAAGTCATTTGGAAAAGTCTCATAATTTTATACATACATATTTACTAAAAAAAAAACAAAGTATTTTTACGAACAGTTACTTATGTAAATGGTATTAAGTAGCTTTACGAACAGCTACTTAAATGGTATTAAACCAGGCCAGTTTACCAAGTCAACTCAGAGAGAACAAATTACTAAGGATAAACGACGAATTTATTGAAAAGGATTGTGATTTTTTATTATTCAACTGAAAGGTGGACTTGTATTTCAGTAATATATAATTCAAAACAGTATCTCATATGGACTTGCTTTTGAATTTGATTACTGCGCATGATTGCTAAACAAAAATTTCAAATCCCTAAAAAATAAATACCGCCGATAAAATTGTTGGAGAGAGTACGATAACTTAGGCGACAAATTTTAATGACGGATTTGTATAGAACAGTTAAAAACAAGCATTTTTTACTATGGGAGGGGGGTCTATCTCCCCCCGTTTAGGCGGTAGGGGCAATTTAAAAAAATATGTACGTTAAATGGAAAAAAAATAATTAAAAAATAACGGTAATACTCACAATTAAGTATTATACATTTTTTTAAAGCCAACACTTTTGTGTATTAGCTTGTTTTTAAATCAAGTCAAAACTGTGCATAGTTTTTGAAAAAAATAGTTTTAAACTCAAAATTTGGACAAAAAAAAAGTTAAAAATAAGGTTTAAAGTGTAATTTTTCAAAACCTTAACATTATCTACTACTGTTTTTTTTAAAATTCATTGCTCTTATTTGTTTTTGATCAAAAACTGAAAACTAGATGATTTTATGTCTTCTAGTTCTTGAGAAAATTGAAAATTAGCAAAAAAAAACTTTTAATTAAATTACTTTTTCCTTGCTTGAGTATTCACGTAGTCTTATTTTGATAGTAATAATCGAATATGGATTAAGATATACCAAGGATAAATTAATTTGTCTTAAACCCAGCTTATTTAAATGCAAAAGAAACTTTGCACCCCATCTTGCACCCACCGCACCTTTCACCCACCGCACCTTTCACCCACCCCACCTTGCACCCACTCCACCTCGCACCCACCCCAAATCCTATAGTGTGTCCAAGCAGGGGGGTTGCAGGGGCAGCATGCCCCCCATACACACCTCGGTGTGGCCTACACCCAAACTCGCACACACCCCACTGTTGCATACACCCAAACTCACATCTACTGTTATTACTATCAAAAAAGACCACTCAAGCAAAAAAAAATTATTAAATTTAAATATGTAGTAGTTGTGGTTGTTTTCAATTTTCTCAAAAACTAATAGACATAAAATCATCTAGTTTTCAGTTTTTGATCAAAAACAAATAAGAGCAATTCTAAAATAAAAACAATAGTAAATAATCTTGAAGTATTGAAAAATTACACTTTAAACCTTTTTTTTAACTTTTTTTTACTCAAAGTTTGAGTTTAAAATTAAATTTTTCAAAAACTATGCATAGTTTTGACTTGATTTAAAAACTGACTTATAGAACAGAATATTGGCTTTAGAAAAATGTATAATACTTAATTGTAAGTATTACCGTAATTTTTTAAGAATTTTGTTCCTTTTTAAATAATAATTTTTTTAAATTGCCTCTCCTGCCTAAACGTGGGGAGATAGACCCCCCTCCCATAGTAAAAAAATGCTTGTTTTTAACTGTTCTTAAAAATTCCGTTATAATATCTTGTCGCCTAAGTTATCGTACTCTTGCCGAATGAAGTAAAATACCACCAAAAATTGGTAAACAATTACTTTTTATTTTATGCCAGCCTAAAATATTTTCGTTGATTTTACTTTCACTTTTCTGATTTCCTTTTCCTTTCTTTTCGGGTTTGTTAAATTATAATTTTATATTTTCCTTTGCTATTCTTAACTATATTTTTGTATATTTTTAATCTGACCTTGACACTTGAGAATGAAAAAGGCGAAGACTGGAAATATTGAGAGAAAGACAACATAAACGCCGCCGCCGGTCATATAATTAGGTATCGTTCTTTGAATTACGAGTAATTATCAAATCTTTAACTCTAGAATGAAGATAATTGTAAATTCTATTCTATGCATCTGTGAAGCGGTTCAAGGCTCCTTTCTCGAAAAGCCGATTCTTCTCTACGGCGCGCGCGGCGGCGCGGGGGGCGTCCAATGCTGAAAGATTAGTAAAAAAGGGACTTGAGACTAGCTTATAGTTTGGGGTTGCATCCTAGAACATTGAATTCCGTGCTAAATTTTTAAATTTTTGGGTTTGAGTTTCACTATTTTTATGTACATACTTTGATGTACCTTATTCTTTATTTTATGTACATTTAACATAAATATTATGTACATTGTACAATGTACATTCTAAATGAAAACAACAACAACTACGTGATCTAGGGATCAAACATAATTTTTGAAACCACGAAACAAATTGTATAGGTACTTTTTATTACCCAACTAAAATTATTTAGATCATTTGACTACCACCTTTTTAATCGTAGGGTTCGATTGTTATAGCATCTAGCTACTGTATCAACAAAAAGTACATAATACGTTTAGAAATATCATACAAATATTTTGTGGTTAAATTGTTAGTGGTTTGGTGGAAACTAGATCTAGACATAAATACTTAACATTATTGTTACGATACGATAGTACCCCAAGCATTAACAACTGAAAAACACGTTGAAGCACGTGATTTCAAACAAATTTAAAATAGTTATGAAGGTAATTATTAATGAGCTATAGCGTGGCATACTTTGTAAGCCGACAATATTAAACTGGATAATAATTTCAAATTCAAGTGCACTAAATTAGATTTTTCATACCTCAAGATTTCCCAATTAATATCTATTCAGTTCAGTGATAAAATTAAATTTTTTTAAATTCCCATTTTTATTTTGTGTATGTACAAAACTTTTTTTAGTTTCTTTACCAATTATAACTTACGATAATCACATCTAAGGTAATAGGATTATTTATAAATGTTGTTCTTACATCTTAAAAGAAATGGATTCCTCGAAGGAAAACATGTTTTGTACAAGCTTATGTTTTTGCGTATATTTGAATATTATTTACGTATTTTATGTGTCACAAATTTTATCAAAAGAAGAGGGAAAAGGATCTAGAAAGAAAAATAGAAACTAAGAGCCATTAAAATACGATGCCAAACTCCTTCCGAAACGTCCATTATAAAGTAAATACATGAAATAACTCCAAATTTTAGATGCTGCCCATTTTACACAATAAAAAAAGAGGCTGGGATGCGCCCACACTGATTGATAACTTCCCATCCCGTCTGTTAATTTGTCTTGCTTAAAAGTTTGTAGGTTTTCGTGTTGTGTTGAAAAAGTTGTAAGTTGAATTATTCTTAAAAATTTCAAAACTACCAACAATATTTTGCATAAAATGAAATAGATTTATTTCATTTATGCAATTTTGTCAACGAGATTTTTAGTCGGAAACAAATGTTTACCAATTTTAGTAGCATTTCTTAAAAGTTTTTATTTCTTGTATAAACAAATACAAATTTATTGTTCACGAGATATCGAGAACAGAACATCAGTTTTTACCAAATTTGCGTACTATTTTTGTAGATTTAATTTTTTTTATGAAAAAACGGACTGTTGGATTTTTATAAAAAAATTATTGAATATCGAAAAAAATATTTTCTGTGAGATAAATAAGTTTGAAGCCAGTATTATTAATTTTTGAAAAGCTATTCGAGTCGAAAGTAAAGTTTTACCAAGTTTTAGTGTTGTTTCTTTTAGGTTTTTATTTTTTGTAAAAAAAACTGTCAATTCGATTTTTCTCAAAATTGTATCGAATGTTAAAAAAAATATTTCTAATAAGACAAAAAGATAAAACTAGTTTAAAGTCAGTATCTAAAAGTTTTGAAAAGATATTTGGGTCGAAAATCAATTTTTACCAACTTTTGTTTATTTTTTGTAAAAAAAATGTCAATTCGATTTTTCTCAAAATTTTTCCGAACGTTGAAAACAATATTTCTTATAAGATAAAATTAGTTGAAGGCCATAATCTCCAATTTTTGAAAAGATATTTGAGTCGAAAATCAAATTTTACCAATTTTTGTTAATTTTTTTTAGGTTTTCAATATTTTTTTTCAGTTTTTTTTTTTAATTATAAAAAAACCGTTGATTGGAATTTTTCCAAAAATATATATGTTTGGTATCACGTTACAATATATAATATAAAATTTAATTCAAGTCTCTAGCGTTATTGGTTCGTAAGATATTTAGGGTTAACCAAAATGTTCACCTTTTTTTTCAAATTGCTATGGTAAGAAAACCACCACGTAATTTTTTTGAGAGCCCTTTCTGCATCTTTCTGCATTATTATCTGTATAACAAAATTTATTTGAAGTCGATATATCTACTGGTTCTTGAGCTATGGACGACGACAAAAACGTCGCGAACGTACGGACGTACGGACGAACAGACGTACAGACGTACAGACGTACAGACGTACAGACGTACAGACGTACAGACGTACAGACGTACAGGCGTACAGACGTACGGACACACACGCACGCACAGACATCTCTCTAAAAATCTTTTATTTCGACTCTAGTGACCTTGAAACGTCGAGAAATGTTAAAGTTTTCTATTCGACAAATCGGACCGATTACAATAACTTCCTATGGGAAGTTAATAACTTAAAGAAAATCAAACACTTGATTTCAGCATAAAATACATATACATAGATGGTCAGTTGAACAAAAATGCTTACAATATTTATATATACATATACGTATATGTATATACACATCTATGCACTATGTAAATATTTCTGGCTATAGCTTTTTGATTTTAAATAAACATACGAGTATATGTATTATGCATAAAGGTACACACAATAGATACATCCATAATTTTTTAATTATACATACTCTGTGACTCTGTTCTCTATTTATACAGAAGCAAAACCAATTTCACATAAAAATAAATCAAGGCGGCCACGCTAAACATGCACTGTTTAGAAACTAAAACGAAGCATACAATTCGTTCTTAAAAAATGATTTAGATGCATAAACTTTGTTAAGAAAATATGAGTTCCTTGAACTCATCCCAAATTGCTTATAACTTTGGCATACAACAGTTTGTAATTATGCCAATTTTATTAAACGTCAACGTCAACCCATGAAGAGCTTTAGGTCAATGGAACCGTAGCGTCGTCGGTCGGTAGGTAAGGTACCTATATGTAGTTATTTTCAAAATTGTGAATGCGAAGGGCAAAAAGGGTAAGCACAGAACAAAGTTACTATAATTTCAATGTTTGAAAGTTAATATTTGAAAGCGGAAATGGGGCTACAAAATGAGGAAATTTAAAGTTGAATTTTAACCGAAAATCGGAAGACAATGATTCCCAAAATTTTGAAAAACAACAAGATTTGGATGTTAAAAATTTGAAAGATAAAGGTTCTTATTCACTAGCCAAAACTCCACTAAGATCCAAGTACAAACCTATGAAAGGTTAAAAATTATATGTTTGTGTATTTTATATGTTTGTTTACTTGTAAAAAACTGGAACAAATAGTTTTAAATCGATCTACTTATGCTTTAAAATATAAATTAATATTGCTGAAATTTAGTAGTTAAAAATGGATATAATGTATGTAAGCTTTCAATGCGATCTCATGTGGAAAAATTGAAATAAAGTCAGCACAGATAGACATCTACCTTTTTTCGTTTTTCTTGCAACTTGAAAATTTACAAGTAGACTTTTATGAAAGTTTTCTTTGTCAGGAATGCCGAAAATTAATATTAACAAAATAAATCAATCTGAAACCTCTAACTAAACCCTACAAAAATAAGGGGAATTTTAGTATACAAAAATTGGTTTTACACTTTAGGATGCTGCATAGAATAAACCCAAGTGAAATAAGAAATGTGGCCAATTTCAGCAGTTGGATAGATAATATGTAGGTTACTTAGTAATTAACCAACAATCAAAAGCTGTATTGTTGAAAACAGGAACGACTATAGGTCCCATAAACAAAATTAAACCCAGTCAACAACAATCTTCTGTTAATATTTCCATACTGTACATACATACAACATACATAAATAATTTTATAAACATTTTAAACAAATACTTATCTTACCTTGCAACTGCAGGATAGTCAATTGGTATTCCGCTAATTTCTCGTCTATATAGTCCTGTGATTGGTTAGCAATTATCTCGGCTGTGGACGGGCCTTGTTCCTCCTCGTCATCATAAATAACATAAGATTTAGGTTGCGGAGGTTCCAATGGCACGCCAACGTATTCGAATTGAGATCTCGTTGAATGCTGATCGTACAAAGATGGAGGAGGTTGGTTATTATACAAAAACTCTTGTGGAACTTGGCACACTATTGGCGAGGGTGTTGGAGAAAGTTGAAATGAACTTACACCATGCACATGGTCATGTGCTTGGTTATTCGGAGTTGATGCATTGTACATTGGTCGAAATGGTCTTGGACCATTGACGCTTGCAAATGATGGAGGTGATGGGCAGACCTTTGCAGAAGATGTGGAATAGAAGTTGGGTGATGATGGATACGAAGGAGCCTGGTATGGCTGAGGTGATTGAGTATCATTCGAAAATTGCTGCGGAACGCGGTATGGCCATTGGGGTCTTGGGTGTGGAATACTTGTTACACAGCGCGATCCACGAAGTCCGCCAACATTTTGGGGTCCTGGTGACATTGCCTGCATTCTTCCTACAGGAGGGCTATTTGCAGAATTCATCATTTGAGCTGGAGATTGTATGGATGATCTTCGCGTACCAGATATAATTGGTGGTGGAGATGGTGCCACTGGAGTCCAGGGTGATGGTGGTCGGTACATAAATGAAGGAGATGGTGTTGCTGCATTAGTGGCTCGGGGATTCCAACCTCCTCGTCCACTTCCTCCATATGGAGGCTGTGGATGTTGTCCAGACATTTTTCGATACAAAAATTAACTATACTCTTCTCCTGATAACACTAATTAATATTTTTTCTTATAGAATTTTGAATTTTATTTATTTAAGTTTTTATATTTATAATTTGATATATTACTTGGGAGCGATATTGAACATTTCGATTAAAACACAAACCTGCAACAAAAAAATTATCAAACTGATGATGACGTATAGACCAAAAACTGCTTAATTTAAAAGTTTATTTTCGCGCCAGATATAAATAGGAACTCGACCAAGAGAATGTGGGTTCTTCACTTTGAGTACCTTCACTATCTATTAATTTGTTTTTTTTTGTGCCAATTTTTGTCACCCCTAATGACTAAAAAATGTAAAAAGTCTTCTGAGGAAAAATGTCATTGAAATCAATCGTCATCTTCTATTGAACAATGTGTAGACAGAGCAAGTAATGTACTTTAACATCTTGCCAAGACAAATCATTGCTTCTTAAAGACTATTTGTGGGTATGACAATTTGAACTTTTTTTAAATGAACAGAAACAGTGCGGTATGGCGATGGCGCCGTGTCAATCTTTCCCAAAAATTAAATAGATTTGAATGCCCGGGATGGTAATGAGTAAGTGTACTATTTTTTGTCAACAATTTTTCGCCGGGTGGAATGAATATGCAAAGAAAATTGGTAATTACAATATTCAAAAATATTTTCTTCAATATTTGTACATTATGTTCCTTGATGGGAAAAAATAAGTATTTACGTAAGAAGTAGAGTTTTAGCGAAACATATAATTTGTACGTTTTATGCATTTATAATTGTAAGGTACCTGCATGTTTTATTTATTCTTTTTAACCAACAAATGTTGACAAAACGAAACAACAATCAACAAATTAATAATATTTATAATTTATGTTTCGGCGATCTCTTTGAAGTTTAAAATCTATGGTATGTATGTATGTAGGTAGTTGAAAGATTTGTTTCACTTTTTTAAAATAGTTTTTTTTTTCAAAATTATAATTTATGAAAACAAATTATACCTTTGGAAAATGTATGAAAGGTATAGCTACAATTAATGAACAATAGAAATTATAAACTAAAAAGGTTCAAAATGTTTTGGAAAACAAAAACGCTTACATTGTCTGATGAAATAAAAAATTATTTTCACTGATGACTGAATGAAAAAGAAGAAAAGAAATAAAACCATGTGCTAAAGTTCCAGATCTTTTCGTTCTAATTTAATCATACTCGTCAGAATTATTTTGAATGAAAGCTATATGAGTTTAATTAAAAATATAATTTATTATTTTTTCTTATTAAAGAATGGCACACGAAACTAAACGCATAGTCAATAGTCATTCGTGAAAGTAGAATGAACCCATCAACAAATTCTCTTGATTCAAGCATTTCTCCACACAGATATTCTTCCTTTTCCATCCAAAAATAGAATTTATCTCATTGTAAAGTTAAAATAAAAATTATACACATTATATACAAATTTGAAAGTAGGTATGTGGCCTTATGAGTTGCACATTATGTTCACTGAGGTACGATGTATCTGCGTGTCTATCACAGTAAACGGTTTTTTAGTTCACTACTTTTTCAGCTGGGATTTTATTTTTCGAAATTACTTTTCACTTTTTCCAAAAACTTTTTTTTCACAACACGCACAATCTTAGTATTTTCATATATAAATTGCATGCACTTGTATATGTGTGAGCATCGGCGAGGTTTTCAAAAATAGAAATGAACTCAGTTCGTTAAACTTGGAAAATATACTTTTCTCGAATAAAATCTAAACGGTTATTTTCTCGATTAAATACGAGTAAAGGTAAAATCCCATACATTTTATTAATAATTCAGATTTAATTATTACACAGACATGAATTAAATGGCAATTTTCGAATGCTTTTACATTTTTCATATAGATACATATATGTAAATAATAAAATTATTTAGGAAAAGCATGTAGTTATGTAATTAGGTAGGTATACTGAAACGTGAAAATCGGATATAATTTTAAAAACTAACACCAACTTTGCGGAGGAATAATATTTTCGAACTTTGAGCAAGTTTTAAATTTTATCGACTTTAAAAGTACCGTTGCACTATACAACAATGCTTTTTTTTCTTATTACAGGTTTAAAATGAAATGAAATAAAAGAAGAGAATAAAACGATCTGTCTGATGGGTACGAGAACAACACTCGACGAGAACGAAACACTTACTGAATTTTAAATCGAATACTTCAAAAAGAAAGATTCATTTGAACTTTTCAAAAATCAGATTTGAGTTTTCGAAAATTATTGAGCCAAAAAACGATTTGTGCGCATGCTAATGGGATTAAACGAATCCGTGTTCTCTTAGCATTTTTATGTTTTAAAATCCCCAAACAAAACACGTTTTCATTTCCTGCTCTCACATCCTGTCTTATTCTTAAGAAAAAGTAAACAATAATTATTATAGACATTGTTAGAGCAAAAAGTGTTTTGTTGTCGATAATTCTCTTTTTCTGTTTTTAAAAACATATGCCAATAGTGTCACCAATAACTATTTTTACTGTAAAAAATATAGTTCTTAAATATTCTACTTGTACGCTAACGATAATTTTAATAAAACATACTTATTCGAATAAAAATATTATATTCATGATGTAAATATTTTGTGTATATACGTGGGTGTTTATAATGTTAAAATATTAAATACTTGTATATACATACATATTATAACACAAACAGAACTTATTATAATAAATAAAACCAGCACCATTATTATGGACGATTTTACCATTAGACTTTTTTGAGCCAAATTAATTCCATTCTTTCAAAAAAAAAAAATGGTTGCCTGTAAAGTCGGTTTTACGGGCGAAGATTTTACGTGACAACGTCTTTTTCTCGGTAGAATATTTATTGATATGAATATAATTAAATTGCACAATAGGAACAAGGAATTGAATGAAAATAAGAATTGCACAAATTTTTTAAACTAATAATTTACTTAACACTATCAACATTTATCAATAGTATGACATAACCTATAAACTCAGTTTCTCAACTTTTGTGTCAATCTAACAATTAATCAATCAATCATAGTTTACGATAATGAAATATCAGTGTACAATTATTTACCTTTATTGTTGTAGTTGTTGTAAATGACGAATCTAAGCACTCCACATTTTCACTACAGACACAGCTGACGATACTTTAACCACACGTGTGAACTTGTATTATGACGCTTTCTTGTTTTTCCAACGCCAAGAAGGTTCGAGAAAGACAAAGACAGAGACACAAGCATGCGCCGATTCAATGCGCCTAATTCTCTAGTGCTGCGCGCGCGGCAGACCGATCATAGTTGAGTGGGAGAGAGACGCAAGGCATTCGGCGGGCCTCTCTCTCGTTCGGTGACTCATCGTAACGTTACCGGGCGTTACACTTTTTCATAAGTGACTCCCAGCCGCAACCTAATTTAAGACGTTGTCACGTCAAAAAGAAAGAAAATGTCTGCCTCACTTCTCTGTCTCTTTTTGAACATCAACTAATATCGATACGGAATAATGTGACAACGATTTGTTTTTTTCTTAATTTTTACTGATTGATTTTTTATGAAAACAAAGTAACAAGCAACCATTGAAAACTCTTTCCTAACGACATTAATATTACTTACATTGTATGTTTTATTTATTGGTCAATTGTTTCCGACGATATGGCAGTTATTGAATTTGGCAATATTAAGAAAGAAATATTTTGTTTTTTAAATTATTTGTCTTGTCTTTGGTTTACCTAGAAGTGTTTCGTTAGAGATACGCATATTGAAAAGTTAACTTTGTGGAAAACAATATTCAATTTGGCCAACATTATGTAGAGAGAGCCAACGTCAGAAATACTCTTGTAAAGTTGGTAAATCTCGACTGTCAATTCAGTTTGCCTTAAAAATATAGATCACTTAATATAAGGAATAGTCTGGAATGCCTTGTTTCCATTTTTTAGTGCAAAAGATTCAACAGACTTTTAAGAAAAAAATTCTTCCACCTGATTTTTCTGATTTTTTTTATCGGTCTTTGACAACTCACCCTATCATAAAACAAAGAGCCCTCCAGCAATTAGTTTCTCAATGTATGTATGTATGTATGTTTATTGAGTCTTTTAAAATTTGTTCGATTTGATAATACATTCTTATATCTATCTCTTACTTGCTAACATGTTATACCGGAGGCTGTAATGTATGGCCATCCTGTTCTATATTGTTTTGTTCAAATATTATGCCAACATGGCTTGTCATTTTCTTGAAAGATAAAATATATGCTGCTCTTGCTCATGGAGCTCTGGGGATTTTTGTTTAGACGGTTGTCTTTATTCTAACTTAGGCTAATTATTTACATTTATATACAGATACAGAATATGATACAAGATAAGTGATAAAGAGAACAACAGTTTTTGAATTGACAGATTATGTTCTGTTTGTAATTTTTGGTTTTGTGTCAACTTGAAGTTTTTCTTTAACTATTTTTCAATAAATTATGTTTTCTTTTTGTTTTCTTTCTCTTTTTTTTTTTTTTTTTTTTAGTCTTTTAGAGGAAAGAATCTGTCGATTGTGTTGGAACATACACATTACATATCTACGAAATGGTTTTGATTACAATGAATAATGGTTGTACGAATACATCAAATTTACATTGGTGACATATATTATAATAGAATATTTATAGCGATAACAACATTAAATTGATTCTTTTTATTATGATAGTTACATTAATTATTTGAGTACAATGATTACAAGGTTCGAGAGAAATGGGCGAGTTTTGCCCAGCCATTTATTGAAGTTATATCGTCATTATGTGTAATTGAAGGTCTTTACTTGATTAGGCAGGAAGAGCCCTACATAAGGAACATTAGGGACGTTATCCCCTATGGGCGCCGATGTTGGCGTTCGCGAAGAAGGTAGGAGTCTCACCAGGCGTTGCGAGCGGCCCTTCGTTAAGGATTCCGACTGGAGATGGATAAATTGAATTCGACCACGATGAATTTTGCTGTGATATGAAGATGTTCTTTATCAACTCGTTTTCTGAGAATCTCATTTTTTCTATGGATTTTTTTAAGAGATCTGAGTTATATTTAATGAATGGAACTATCTTTGCTTCCTTGTAAACGAAGGAGTTAGAGTATCTTTTATTTCTAGACGCGAAGTTTTTGTTTATACAAAGACGCAAAATCTTTCTTTCGAGGGCCTCGAGTTCTTTTAAAACGGAGGGGGAGATGCCAAACCAGATCGGGAACGCATAGTTTAGGATGGGTCTTATGAGGGTTTTGTAAAACAATAGTTTCGTGTTTATGCTTAACATCTGGTGTCTCAAAAAAGGCATTATCATACCTGCTATTTTGTTAGCCTTATTTTTGTTGTTGCGGGCATGTTTGTTAAATTTGAAGAGATTATTGAAGGTGACCCCTAGATATTTAAGTTCATTTTTGAATGTAATATTTACATTGCCAAGTGTCAGTTTCAGGTTTTTGCTTGCTTTTACTGTACCGGGCCTTCCTTTACCGCTAGCATTCCTGAAGCAGATTGCTTCAGTCTTTTCTTTATTGATTTTTATTCCCCATTTTTTATAGAAATCGTTTATTTTTTCCAGGTGGACTTTGAGGCTGGACAAAGCTTCAGCTGGGTTGTGAGCTGAGGTGAAAACCATCGTATCATCGGCAAAAAGAATGCTTTCTGATACCAAAGTATGGTCCCTGAAGTGGGTGTGGGGGAAATCATATAGGAATAGATTATAGAGTTTCGGGCCCAGGATGGATCCTTGGGGGATTCCTCTGAAGGAAGGACATGTAGCGGACTTAGTGTGTTGAACTTGTATAAAGAAGGTTCTGTCCGAAAGAAAGTTGTGCAACATGTTAATTAAGTGGGTTGGAAAGTTTAGTTGGATGATTTTGAAGATTAGGCCTTCCCTCCAAACACTATCGAAGGCTTTTTCGATGTCTAGGGAGCAGGCTGTAGTGCACTTTTTTTCACGTAGATTGTTAGTCACTTCATTGTGAAGTTCAAGGAGGGCGTGAACGGTTGAAAGATTTCTCCGGAAACCAAATTGGTGATCAGGGATGAAGTCGATATAGTCTTCCGAGTGAGAATCGAGTTTCATAAGGATAATTCGTTCTAGAATTTTCCCTACATTGGATAATAGGGAGATTGGTCTGAAGTTGCTCAGCTGAAAGTCATTGGGTTTTTTCCGGATTGGCAAGATTTTTGCTGATTTCCAGATATTTGGAAAATATCCGTTATTTATACAGT
The DNA here is from genome assembly GCA_920104205.1 of Eupeodes latifasciatus. NCBI lineage: Eukaryota > Metazoa > Arthropoda > Insecta > Diptera > Syrphidae > Eupeodes > Eupeodes latifasciatus. Next base: position 157,537,488 of record OV049925.1, read on the forward strand.
TATTGAAAATAACTGTTAAAAATTGAATGGCAAGGGGTGATATTTTCTTGAGTATGTAGTTGGATACTCCGTCGGGACCTGATGATTTTTTAGAGTTCAGGGATTTGATAATGTCTGAAATCTCGTGAATTGAGCTAAAGAGGTAAGGGTCAGGATTTAAACTTGAAATGCCTTGAGAGAATCTATAAATTTCGTCAGGTTTCGATTGTAGTAAATTTTGAATTTCCAGATGAACCTCTGAGCTGAGGCTTGGGTCGATAGAGGATGTATTTCCTGCATAGATGTTCATGAAGAAGTTTTTGAAGGCTTCGGCCTTACCCAGCTCGTCGGAGATTGTAACTCCGTCTACCTGAACTTGTTCGCAGATGAATTTTTTATTTTTATTGGTCAGTTTGGCTATTTCTTTGAAAGCACTCGGGCCCGGTTTAATTTTTGAGAGTTTGCGACTGACCTGGTCGTTCAGCCACATGCCAACCCTCTCTTTTATAATGTTTTTAAGTAGTACCAATCTGCTCGCTAGGGATTTGTACTCAACATTGACTCTATTTAGTGATCTATGAAAAACTCTTTTAAGTTCCTTTTGCCACTGATGTTTTATTTTAAACAATTTGTGTATGTCCTCAGGTAGATTTTTGTATTTTTTAAAATCGATTTCATTCTCTTTAGAATGTTGATCTATTGTATTGATTAGCACATTGTTAAAGGAAAGAATTTTTTGATCTATTTGAGAGTTGGATAGCGAGATTGTGTGGGGAGGTTGACATGGGCCCAGCGCCAGGTCTAGATCTCGTCTGAAGTTATTCCAGTTTATATTTTTGAATGATTTGGATGTGAATTGTTGAGTCAGAGGGATAACCGCATCTGATAATAAAATATTGATTTTTGCTGGAAAGTGATCACTGAATGAGGGTAGAGTATTAATGGTAAAGTTTGGGTTGAAGCAATTCAATAGGTTTGGAGAGATGAGAAAGTGGTCTAAGTATGCTGAACTTCTCGGAAAGGTTGGGTCCGGGGGAGTGATTCTGGTAAGAAGTGGGATATGAACGTTTAGCCAATTTGCCAATGAGCGACCGTTTTGGTTTATGGTGTTATCCCTCCAAGAGGTGTGTCGCGCGTTCAGATCTCCTCCGAGGATTGCTCCATCGAAGGACTCTGATAGGGTGTTTATTTTAATAAGCTCATCTACAAACAGTTCTGTTGGGCAGTTGGTTGGAAAATACAACGACCCCAGTAAAATATTTTTTTGAACGTTATTTAAGATTAATTGAATGGATAAGAAAATGCTGGGGAATTTTGGATTCGGGAGTTGTACTAAACGGTAACTGATATTATTTTTTAGTAAAATTGCGACGCCCTGATTAAAAGGGTTATGGACAAATTTATATTTTTCTATGTAGACCTTGTGTCTTGGTGACAGGTGAGTCTCCTGAATGAAGGCCACCGTGATGTTGTTTGCATGGAGAATCTTGGTAAGTTCTATTCTCCTGCTATGCTCAATTAAGGACTGAATGTTGTAGGTTAGAATTTGCATTGCCATTATGGTGTATTTATAAGTACTTCATTAAGAAGATTTAAATAACCTAGTCTTTTTTCTTGCGTTGAGCCAGAATTGTGAATATTCTTAACAAAATTCTCCACTTTGAGCAACAGCTCAGCGACCTCCACTCCGAAGAGTTCCTTCGACATGTCCAAGAATTGACCAAGGAAATTTTGTTTGCCTCCGGTTGGTAAGTTCGGGGCTATGGACGCTTTTGGCTGAAAGAAACTTGCGTAAGGAATCTGTGGAGACACTACATTAGAGATGGCTTTTGACAAGACTGCACCGTTGTTTTTTTTAATGTTTGCCTCTAGAACTGCGTTTTTGCGGGCCTGGACGTAAGATTTGTACTTTTTGCATCCCCTGAAGTTGGCGGGGTGAGGGCCTTCACAGTTTACGCAGAAGGCTTTTGTGTCTGGGGCTTTTACCACTTGACATTGGCCAGGTTCGTGCGAGTCTTTGCATTTCACGCACCTGTAGGTCTTCCCACAGTTTTTGGCCAGGTGACCGAAGCTTTGGCATCGTCTACATTGGAGCGCCTTTGTGTTTCCTCTGGGCTTTTCCCAGAAGATTTTGGTATTAAACAAAAAGTTAATCTTAGAAATTTCGGTTGGCATAAGGCCCGGTTTAAGCCTGACTAAAAAGAGGTTGGTGTTGAAACCCTTGCTTCTGGACCTCTCGGTCGAAAATATTGTTACGTTATCCACGAGGTCTGGGACTAACAGATCCAGCTCCGTTTTTATCTCCTCTGGGGAGAAGTCGAGTGTTAATCCCCGAAGGATTAGATTTTGCGTTTTGTTTATTTTAAGTGTGAAGCTGTAGCCTTGGATATCTTTGCTGCTTTTAATTTTCTCCATCAACGCCTGATGGACGTCCTCCCTGTCAACATAGAGTTTGGAGACTCCGTCCCTAATATTCCTTACATAGAATCTGAAGTTTCCTGCAGACGCCCTTAGGCCGTCAACTAGTTCTCTGATATTTGTGTCGAAAAGAAAAATGGCTGGACAAAACTTACCAGAATTTTTTTTTTGATGGGGATCATCGAGTCCCGGTGGTGGTACTTCGGTTTCTTGGTTTGTCGAGGCGGCTGCTTGCTCTTCGGATATTTCTGCATCTGTTGGTTGGTCAGGAACGTTTCCTTGGCTACGCCTTGTACTTTTGATTAGCTTGACATTGTTGAATATAGAAAACATGTTGCTGTTGTCAAATGTGACTTCTGAATTTGTGTTTGTTTCTTGGTGTTTTGAGGGAGCTGCTTGGCGTCCTCCGACCTGAATCCAGTTTTGGTGGTTTTGTTCAATGTCCTCTTCCGATTCAATTCGTTTGCTGGAACTTGCTTGGCGTTTCTTGTTTTGGGTTTTCAAGTCCATTAAGATCCTCGCCGCGTGTGCGCATTGGGGGCTGTCGGGGTTTGCGTCCCCGTGTAGGCTCCCATCCTCCATTTCGGCTTCGTCCAGGCGCCTTATTTTAGGCGTGCTGCCCATTTCGTTTCATCAAGTCTTCAGAAAGACTGGTTTTCGATGACCAATTTGGTATTTGAATGAGAAAACCACTAGCCTCGTGGCTTCTAGTGTGGCGATGATTTATTTTTTGTTTGTTTTTTTTCAAATCTTCAAAAAGACTGATTAAAATTGATTATAGCTGGATTCCACGTTTGAAATGGTGGATTTACACTATTTTTTGATGTGTGATGACTTTTAAAAAGCTGGATTAAATTTTTGGTTAGTTAAAATTTTCTGTTCTTTAAGTTTGTTCGACTTAACTCGCCGGATCTCAATTTTCGAATCCAATTAGTTTCTCAATTGGAAAGCGAACTACATAGTTCAGTAATAATAGCTCTGAATACGTTCATTTTGTACAAGAAATCGCGAAGGAAATGTGAACAAGTCTACTGTCAAGAATGACACTACCACAAAAAATGTCAAAAAATAAATCGGCGAAAATTATATACGTTGTTTAGGAGTCAAATTAGAATTGTTTTTCGATATTTGCATTTTAAAACTTTATCAAAGAATTGTTTTATAGAAATTATATATACATACATGTTTTTATAACCTGCTTGCCAATAAGTGTTTTCTCAAACGATTGATTGATATGTTTACAAATTTAAATAGTTCAAAATTTGCGCAATTTAAGACGAGAGTCCATACAAATTCTTCATATTTGTAAATAAAGAACTGTTTTATAGGCTTTTACCGCATTTTAATAAAAAAGTGCAATTCTTTTAAATTGTGAACTTCTTTCCCAAAATCAACTATCGTTAGCAAATTCTACAGATTCGAAATTATTTTTGGACCGGGCATTTCTTTAGCCAAAATAAATGTCATTTAAAGCTTTTTCACTTATCACAGAATGAATGCAATAAGTCTTTACGTATCAACTTCCAGGATAATCCTGCAACATGATCCTAGTGCGTGCGACCAAAAAGTATCAGAACTTTACCGCCTTGTCCCGTATCTGAGGCAATCCATTTCGTGTGCAGTATGCGGACGCCTATTAAAAGACCCTTACTCGCCGAAGGAATCAAAGTGTCAACACAATGTATGCCGTTTATGTGTAAGGGGAAGGAAAAACATACGGCCTTGTTGCAATTCGTGTAAAGATTGCCAAGACTATAGAACTTATGAAGAAAACAAACAAATGCGTATTCTAATTCAGTGTTACAAGAGCTTGTGTGAGCATATTATGTCTACAGCACTGTACAGCTTCATCTGCAAACAATCTCTTCAAACAAGTAATGTGACCACTGGCGTCATAATTCCGCATTTAAGTTTAGTAGAGTTGATTGAAGAAGGTGCAAACTTTGAGGATATACTAATGGCGTTTACTGCAGAACTACCCAAACCATATGTAAAACCAGCTTTAGTTGTTCCAGTGCCTGCCGCGCCACCATCTTCCGCGCAAACAGTACATGCATCACAGATGCCGTTGCTAATTAAACAAGAGTTTCCATTAATAGATATTTCTCGATCTGTTCCTATGGTCGTCCCACAAAATCAAACATCTCAGTCGTTATCGTTTCTTAAAAACTCGGCAGCAGTCATAAGTTCTACTTCAACAAGTGCTCCTTCTGTTGTAAGCTCTTCGATGAAGTTAACCCAACTCAATAGAACCCCAAACTTTGTAACGCAGCACAGAACTGAAAGCAAGTCGGCTGTAATGGTGACGCCGGCAGTTGAAGCTATGATGACACAGCAAGTAAGAAACCCACCTCCAATAAAAACCGTTTCAAATGGGACAGCAATGTATTCTGTTTTGTATACTGGCATCGGTAACAAGATAACTATTAAACGAAAGACAGAAGTAGAAGAGGAGAATGCGCCGAGGGTAATAATATTTAAAAGTTATCTGCTTTGATTTTGTGAACTATTTTTTTTTTTATTTCAGAAAACGGTTGCACCAACTCTCTTTCGTCAAGTCAACAAACAGAATACTAAACGACGAGGATGTCGATGTGGCAATGCCACGGCCACACCTGGCAAACTTACATGCTGTGGACAGAGGTGTCCATGTTATGTAGACTCGAAGTCTTGCATCGGTTGTAAATGTCGTGGATGCAGAAATCCACATCGACCAGACGGTGGAAAAGTAAGGCCAGTTATACCCGAATTGGCTTGCTACGAAATTCACATGGCAGATGATAGCCTATGCCCGACTGCATCCAATGTACCAGTGGCTAAAGATACAGGTTCAACCAATCAATTGTCACCGGCAACATGTTACAAACCTCGTAAAGATTACACTTCGAATGATTTTCCCGTTAGTTCAAGAATTACAGTGACACCAATAATGTCCAGTATAGGAACCATTTCCCATCGAAATCAAACAATAAATACGGCGACACCGCAACAGCAGAATGTGGTTAAACAACAACAGACTTTAACAGCCACCAACAAAGTACAAAGAGATCATGGTTTAGTGCAATTGGAAAACCTTTCTAAAGAATCTCTCTTGATCCAATCACCAGAAGGCAAATATCAAGGTATGTTTCTTGTTTTAATAAAAAAAAACTACCACTAATTGTCTTCAAATTAAGTTGTTTAACAATTTTAAGCTCAAACATTAATCTTTTCAATCCACAACTATTTCTTATCAATGGTAAATTAATAAAGACAATCAAAATTTGTCTTTAAACATAAAAATGTTTTATATTATTCTTCTCAAGACCTTATCTACCATAAACGAAACAGAATAATTAGCTATTTCAAACTGAATATAAACCTTGTCTTTTCTTTTCAGTTGTCAACGTTTTTACATCTACATCCCATCAAAATCAACAGTCAATTAAAAGAATTCACTCAATATCCCACAACAGTAATAATACATTCATTGTACCGAAATCAAACCAGCAAATGACCACAACAATTCATCAAATTCCGGAAATCAGTACTACGTTGCCACAAATAATTATGCAGCAACAATCTCAACAACACCAAATGTCACCAAATAATTGTTCTACATTCACTTCAAACACCCAACTTTCCCCGTTTCCAAAGCACAACAATGTTATAACATTGCATACAATGCCCTCAAATAGTGTTCCTCAATCCAAAAATTCAGCTATTTCTCTCTCCACATCTCCTGCTACCTTTACCTTATCCCCTATAATCGTTACTTCACCAAGCTCCTTTACATCAGATCTTTTTCAGGATGATGAGTTCTTGACAAACTCTCGAGACTCGCCGTTATCAATACAACACCCGCCATTACTGGAAGTTCTTGACACGAGTGAATTGTAATTGGTTTCCCTCTTACCTGTGCATACTTTCATCTCACGTAGATTTATTAAGATAATAATAAGTAGGTTTTTAATAACTTTAGAATAATGAAGCCTTAGATAATTTTGTACTGGAATGTTATAGTTAAATTTATTTTCGGTATTCGTAGGTACATACTCGATTAAAGACGAAGTTGTCCTTGAACGCTTGTTGTTTTAATGTCTAAATTTTACAATACAAAATTATATAACTAAGGTTATTTAAAAACAAAACTTCATCTTATGAATCTAGCTATAAATATTTAGGTTAAAGGATTAAATATATAACATAAGGCTCGAGAAAAGAAAAAAATGATTATGAATAAAAAATACATGACTTAGATTTTTTAAATTCTCCGTTCTTGCATATTATTTCTTGAAAATATTCATAAAATCTCAACCCAATTATCGACCAAATAATATCAATAGATTTCACTTTAACTCAAATGTCACTTGGAATTTTAAATTTTTTAATTAAGTGTTGCTCGAAGTCTCTGGATAAAAATTACGTGCATATTCTATCCCAAGACACGCTAATAAGTGTCAATTCAAACTGGTATTTATATTATAATAATACAAACAAATTATAAATCCAACCATTTAAATATTTTGCAATTTAAATAATGTTTTTTGCGGCATAATATGCAATTATTTTTAGGAACACTTTGTTTTTGAATTAATTTTTGACGTATTTTGAAGTCCATACAAATATCTTATTGCAACAGAAAAGGAACCCATCCTCCACATTCTCGCTTAAGAAATACATCTTTATACTCGTATATTCGAAGATTAGTACCTACTATCTCTTGTGAAAATGACAAACAAAATAAGAGTATCATACTCACTTAAAATATCTTTTATGGTAAGTTTGAGCTGTTATGGTAAATTTAAGAGCTGTTAATTACTGTACTCAAAACATTTCATTATGAGTGTCTAGAGTGCTTCCAGGATACCAAGGTAAAGCCAAGATCACACTCTCTTACCTGAAAACATGCATATTATCTACATAACCAGCAAACAAAAACAAAACAAAAGATTTAAACCTAGTTTAAAAAACTGCAAACAAAAAACTGGAAAATAAGAATAAAATAAAGATACATTTGGTTTCGTTGGAGAAATAGATTTTCCAAATCCGATGTTATCAACTCACATCTACTCTGACAATTCTTCCAATTTATTATCTCGAGTTTTACGCTTTCTCTTATTTACACATTCGCCTTATGACGAAAATGTATTGTACTAGCTACTTGGAAATAACAACTTTAATCAATAGAGTGAACACACTGATGTTCAATGACAAGCACAGAATCTCCTCATAGCATGACCCTTGACCATTTTAAGATATTTAAAGTACTGAGGTGGCGCTCATTATCAGTGTTTCCATGTAGTATTCGGGTTGATTCTCATCGAGCTGCTGTCTGTGAATTTACATTTTTTTTCAAAGCGCTTTATAGTGATTGATTTAATAAAGAATTAAATAAATAAATAAACTGAATATTAACTAACATGAAACGCATTTTTTGTGTGTTTGCATTTTTATTAATTTCACACGTCGGATGTAGTTATGATGAGGGTATAAAGACGTGTAACTGTTTTAGTTGAAATATTAAACAAAGAAAATTATTTTACGCAGGCGAAAATGTTGATTCCCAGGAAGAGGACTACTCATTGCCACAAGCTAATGTAGATGAACATAATGTTCATGTTACAGAAAATCGTTTGGCGGCTCAGCTATTTGCTGTGCTCGAGCATTATAAACAACCAGACCCAGTTGGACTTCCCGACGTTCCGATCCCTGATCCCATGAAGGTACCCGATATGGTGAAGAGCTTAGGCATGGGTACACTTAAAATGATGAATGTACAAGCACATGGTCTCTCTCAATTCAGAATAAAATACTTAAATGTTAACCTTAAGGAAATGAAGGTAAGTCAAAATCATTACAGAAATTTTAATCTAGAACTTAATTTTTAACTTTTATTAATAACATTAATTACTTTATGTATTGGACTTTATGTACATTTTCTTAAAGTATGAAATAGACTTGTTCCATTGTAATATTTATAAATTATTTTTTTAATGAATGAAATAATGAGCTCATATGTATTTATGTATATATACATATTTTTGTGGTTTAAGGTAGATGCTGGAATTCAGCTGGACACGATGACAGTAAAAGGGTCATATACGTTGAGCTCTCTTTTTTCTTCCGCCCAAGGCCCATTTACAGTTGTTTTAAAGAACGTTTTGGCAAAAGCTGTTGCCTCACTTGCAGTACAAACCGATGGTCATCTTACAACAGAACAAATAAACATGGACTTAACATTTTCTACAATGACAATGGATTTTCAAAATCTGGGATTTTTGGGTGCCGTATTTCAGAGCATTATTAATTCAGCACCAAATTTGGTTTTCGATGCTATGAAGCCGCTTATACTCAAAGAAGTCGATACTAAACTCCGTGAAGAGATAAATAAAAACGTTAAGAACGTAATGGGAGACCGTAAACTTCCAAACTCAATTTCTCCATTAGATATGGCTATTGCTGAGGGCCGAAAAAAGGTCAGGTCCATGGGCTACGATCCATTTTATGTCCAAGACTATAACCATACAGTTGGAATTTTTTCCGTTCAAATGGTCAACACATGGATAAGGGGTGTATCATCCTTTTACCGTGTCGGGGAGATGATAGTTGCAATGGAAAATAACACGGTCTCTCTTTGCTTTCAAGTGGGAACACAGAAAATAAGCGGTGCAACTCAATGGGAAGTGGGATTTGGATTAGGATTTATATCAGCAGTTGGCCATGCACAGTTTATGGTTCAGCATATCAAGGCCACTGTGAATATTAGTCAAGCTTTGGATACACGGAAAAAACCACAAATAAATGATCTTCAGATTGATCTTGGCAATATTCAAGTTCGCTGTGATGGAGCTGGAACCGCCGATTACGTTTTGGAGTTTTTAGTTAACGTATTACCAAATATTTTGCGCTATCAAATAATGGATGCAATTGAAAATCCTATAAAGATGCGTGTTCAGGAGAAGTTTAACCAAATCGATGTAGAGCGCGCTATAAAGGATAATTTTAAAAAGTTCCAAGAATCTGGAAATGAATTTTCTTTTGATTTTAAACTGTAGTTATATTAAAATTGTTAAAAATATATATGTATAAGAAAAACTAAGATGAACATTTAAGAAATGTACTATTTTTTTAATAAAATTTGTTTGCTTTTAATATTAATTAAGGTGTTCTGCAAATTAGTGATATAATAAAATAATGTGTTTACTGGTTTATGGATTAACAACTGAAAAACAAGCAAAATGCAATTTCATACATTGTTTCACATCCTTAAGAATTGCATCAACTTGTTTACTTTGTTCTGCATTCATCTGGGGATTTATTGCATCAAGCGCTTCCACAAAAAAAGATCTGTAATTCCAAGTGATATCAAGATCACCAATTTCTATTAAATTAAATACTCACTTTGCTGTTTCGTTACTATAAAACTTAAGCACATCTCGCATTAGTTTAATGTCTACGTTCGCTTGTATAATTCCTGTGCTACTAAATTTTGTAACGCAACTCATGAGCCGAGCTAACTCCTCAGCAACAGTTTGAATTAGTGGCTCCAGGATCGACCGCAAGAGCGATGGACAAATCGTAAATACCTCTGAATAAACGCCTACTAAATTGTCACAACACTCATGAGCATATGGGCGTAGTTTTCCAATTTCTACCTGGTTATCCCATTGGAATCGGCCCAAGTACATTGAAGGTTCAATTGTTCCTACCAAAGGGTCACCTTTATGTTCAACATAGGCCTCTAACAAGTTTGTAAATAGTTGATTTATAGAATAGCGCGACGTTTCGATTGCTAAGTTCGGTAAAGGATAACCGTACTTTACGAATACCGTGCCTATATGTGGAAAAAAACATTTATTGCAGTAGGCACAGTTTGCTAAGCAACACAGCATTCGTTGTTCCCAAGACACAACTGATCCCCACATTTTACTGTCTGGGCCACTCTGTTGAGAATTTGGAAACCCAAGTAGTTGGGATATAGTCGATGTATTAGCTTCATCGTCGTGGCTTTGAAAAGCCAATTCTTCAATTACTCCGCAAAATGTAGACAGCATTTCCTGCAGTCGTTGGGAAACCTCCCGCTGTCCATCTGACTGAGGTTCTAGAAGATTACCCTCTCTAGAATAAAATTTACTCTTGTACTGCATAAAAGTGAACAAAATAATTATAGTTACCTTATTTCGGGATTCATACAAGTATTTTGGCCTTCTTCTAAAGTCTCAACAATTATTTCTTCCAGCATAGATGGTAACAGCGTAGCACCCGGGAATTCATCAACTCCTGTTATCCAATTTTCTTTAGAGCCAAGCTTTTTGACTTTGTCATTAGAACGCTTGAAAATAATTGAAAAACAAAACAGTCGTACGTCGTTTATCAGCTTTTGAATAATGTCTAAGGCATTGTTTGGTAAATCTAAGCGTATCAATGTGGCGTATGTTATTCTAATGAAGCGTAAGCACTGTTGTATCCATGGAAGGAATTGATGTGTTGCAGACGACGATCCAATTGGCCACGATACTCCTGTTGTTTGGCGTAGAGAACGCAAGTCAGAAGCTATGAGTATAGCTACACGTAGATAAGTACAAAACTTTTCTATAGCTGTTAAAATCATTCGCTAGAGTAAGAAAAGAAAACACAATAAAAATCATCTATTTGAATCAGGAAACAAACTTTAAAGTCTCCTGGTTTCGGATCGTTTTGACCACGCAATTCCCCTGTAAAATAGAGCTGACCAAGTCGCCATAAATCAGGCAATTGAGATGCAGCTATATCACATATTTCCTCACAAAAAACAACACGACTTGGTGGTTGATTGCTATCACGGTTCTTGGATTCTAAAAGGTTTTAATTTCATTTATATTGCAAAAGTGTTTACAATGCAAACCTACTTTCTTGTCCACTTTCTTTTGAAGTATACTGTTCGAAAGTTAATTTGAAGGTTGCTTCCAAGTATTTTGCACGAGCATCAATAGCATCCCAAGCTGGATCTGAGTCTTTTAGCTTATTATTAGTTATGTTTCCACTTTGTTGTAGCTAAAATCAAGTCGTTCATACAATGCAATTCATTATTCTTTGTTAAAATTATTTAAAAATAAACAAATACCTCTAAGTTGGTAAGAGCTTTAATACACTTTTTTTGCTGCTCAACACTTTGTGGCATTTTAATTACTTTTTCGTGAAGCTCTTTTCTGATTTTCAATATCCGCATGTCAACTTCATCCAAAATTCTTCGAAAGATCTGCAAGAAATAAGTACCTACATATTAACAAATTTGTATTTATAATAATTTAGAGAATTTAAACTCATATTTTGAATGTTCCGTTTTAAATTAAAAATAAAATGTATTTCTTCTTATAACTTCAATTAAAAAATTAATTTGAAAACTTTTACACTATAAAAAAATGTGCGAAAAACAAATTTGAAAAGCCAGTTAACCGATTGTTAGTATTAATAAATATTTTAAGATACAAAAATAACCTATCAACTTTTAAAGATACATTATGTTCATAGATAGATTTGGTAATATACACATCAAAACTTTCACCCGTTTCCGAGGCTCGTGACGTGAGTAATTCAAATATAAACGTCAGAAGGGTAAGTATCCCATTTAAATAGTAGTTATGGTATGTACCATTTATAAAATGGTTTGTTCAAATGAAATTTAAAGGAACATAATCAACAAGATATTTCAATTTTATTAGTCATATTTTTTAAAGTAAAATAATGGTTCAACAAAATTTAATCAAGTCTTTAAAAATCTTAAGTTTCTTTTAAGGGTCTTTCAACTGGAAAGGTTTTTTTGGGCTTGTTAGGAAAAATCGTGACACCTTTCTTCTGGCGAGCCACAGGAATCTAATAAATTTAATATTAAGCTACCTTTGTAGTTTCAAATAAATAAGAAATAATCTAAAATTATTAAAAGTCTCAAAACTGAAACGCCTTTTTGTTTAAACATGTCACATGAAAAACATGGTTAATTGCATCAACTAATATTACTAAGATACGTTACAATTTCAGCTGGTATTAACTTACGGGAACTTCTGTTTTTCCAAACAAATTTTTAGCTCTCGAGTAATCGCTCACAAGGATATCATAGTCCCCAGTCGCAGCCCTTCGGTCTACCGAGTTTGGTAATGAAAAGAGAAACCTGAAAATTGGACCAAAATAATCCAATTCGTTTTTAGAATAATCGATTTTATTTTACTTATGCCTGGAAAGAGCCAAAAGAACGGCTCTAGTGGAATCCGCCTTTTCCTTCCTTAACAAAACTTCATTAAAAATATTGTTGGACTCAGAAATCGAATCTAAAAACATTATATTATTTAGAAAAAATACTATCATTCAAATTATATTATACGTATTTCTTACTTTCAATTGATGTATGCAGAAGGGTTAATGGTTTAATTCCATGCACTCTTATATCTTCTTGAAACTTGTCTCTTATGTTCATAAGAGTATCAAGTTGGTCTATAACTGAACCAGCGTTTGATTTCAGAAATGATAGTTGTCCTTCTTTCTGACTTTCTACTTTGCGTTTGAGGTAAGACAGTCCAGCTTTTAAATCCTCAAAAGAAGTAGCCAGGTGGTTCTCTAACAAAAACCATGAAGGGGAAAAATTCTCTTGCGATAAATCACCACTATGGTCCGGAAAAAGTTCCCTCAGGTCTTCTGGAATTTTCTGCTCGTTTCCTTCAATTGAGAGACCGAGAGGATCCTCTTGTGTATAGCCAGTTTGAGTTAAGGTTCGTCTTCCCCATGACAGCGTTTGGGTTGGTGATTCTTCAATCCAAACTGCTGATTCTTTAAGTGGTCCAATTGTTTCGTGATACGCCCGAAATTGCACTGTGGATGTACCAACACCTCCGCTTAAAGTAGTGACGATAATATCCCCTTTTCCCTTAGCAGGTCCAGTGCGAGCAATTATTTTGTTAGAGCTCTTCCATTCTGCTGATAGAAGGCAATCGGATCCGCAAATTGTAAGACCTTAAATTATTTTGAGTCAATAATACTTCAAAACTAAAAAAATAATATTATACCGATAAGATCATTTGATCTAGTTCCCAGAAACTCCCCTCGTATTGTAACTCGTGTTCCTGGAGGGCCTTCTTTCGGTGAAAGACCAGTGACAACAGGCTGAGGTGCCATTTAATATTAGTATATATTTTTCTTTTTTAAATCTGTGTCTTAACAAATTCATAAAATATAATTTTGTTGCAAAGGCAAAGGTTTGAAGGAAGTTTAATTATTAGTATATCATCAAATGATGTTAGATGTGACATTGACAGTTAGTAAAAATTATTTCGTAGGGTATACAATCATTGTTCGTTCGAACTTTGAACTTTTTCCTGAAAGGCTGGATTTTCGATTTCACTATTTTATATGGTGTGTTTTAAGATCGAGTTGGACTTCAGTCCGGTACCCAATAGAAATAAAATGAAACATACATTTAGGAGGCAGTTATAGATTTCATTGGGTTTCATCATTGAAACCATTGACATGCTAGATAATGGAGTTTTGAATTCTCATACAAAACCCCCTTTAAAAGTGAATTCTACTCTTTAGCTATTCTTGCTCTCATGTTAGTTGTTTCTTTGCTTCAAAAGCTGTTTTTTGTCAAAAAAATAAAATAAGGACGTCTACTGTTATAAAATTGACAAAATAAACAAATACAAAAATCAAGATCAAGAGTTTCTGCATATTTCCGCTGAACCCACAGTAGCGTTAAGGAATAGATGACACCAATGTGAAGTTGGCTACTAGCAGTCCATATCTAGTACGTCAATGATTGAAACAATTGACTTATAAAATAAGGCTAGGTGCGCACATGCAACTTTTAGTTTCGAAACTGTTTGGTTTCTAAACTGAGCACTTTAGACTTATATGAGAGTCCGCGCACATGCAGAAACCATTTTGTCGCCCATTCGAGCAACTTTTTAGTTTGTGTTTTGACACAAACTAAACGATCACTTTAAATCAATTCCTTAGTTTGTGTCACAAGGGATTATAGGTAACTGCGCGGACATTCAACTAAATCGTTGAATAATTTTCTGTAAGTTCAAGAGTGAGAAAAATTTAGTCAATGTTTTCCTTTCACCAAAAATTCTGAGAGAATAGAACCACCTTACATCTCAATTTAAATAGTTTTCGCTTTCATACATTTATTGCGAAAATTTATTATTTGCTTAAGCCCATACAAGATGTCTGTATCCTACTATGATACACGTAACTGCGCCCACATTCATGTAAATATTTTCTTTATTATGCATGTATTAGTGCATTTCAGTCGCATGATTCTTTAAAGTGTGACGGGGTTAGTAGGATACTTCCAGACGCGCAGAATAATATATCCTTCTCATAAGTTTGTTTTGAACAGTATATCTACTCTTTTCTTTCATAAGCAAAAGAATAGGACAAATTTGAAACTATTTTGTTTCGTGTATATGAGATAGAAAAAGTGAATAAATGATTCTTGTGTATTGGTTTATTTCGTTGATTACTTTCGGAGTTGCTTATGTGCGTGATGTTTGGGCAACTAACAATCGAACTATTTAGTTTTGAAAAAGTTGCATGTGCGCGCCAAGCCTAAGTCAATGATTGAAGGAAAGATAATCGTAATTTTCTTTTCTATTTCAAATTGGAAATGAAATGAACCCCAAGAAACAACCGACAAATTCAATAAGAAAATTTCTTGCTACAAAAACCGCTAACGAATTTTTAGAAAAATACAATGACCCACAATCTCATTTAACAACAAATTGGTACAACGAGACCAAAAATAGAGATACATGGGCAGCCCTGGGGGAGGCTTATGCCAATATTCGAACGACATAATAAACTTTTTGATTTCAATTCATTTGTTAAACTTTAATTTATTATATTTTAATTGCAATTCAATTTTAACTTAAAAGTATATATGTATGTAATGTTAGTTGTAATTTTATGTTAAGTAAAATCTAAATGAAAATTAAATGTAATAGGTATCAATTAATGTATATATTAAACTTAAGGCAATAAAAAGCTTATAATAATAATAATAATAATTTAAAATTGGAAATGAAATGAACCCCAAGAAACAACCGACAAATTCAATAAGAAAATTTCTTGCTACAAGAACCGCTAACGAATTTTTAGAAAAATACAATGACCCACAAACCTCGAAACAACAAAACAAACCATATAATAACAAATAGCAATTCCTACTTAACAATAACCAGACGAAATATGAAGACCATGCATCAACATAAAATATCGGACATAACCAAAACCCACATTCAACTATAATACAACAAAAATCCTTCCCAACCCGGTTGATCACCGTGGGAAGAGTAGATCAAAACCCCTCATATAAGAACAATGAAACAGAAAACTGTACCCACAAGAACCAACACGGAAATCTAAGGATCTGTACTTTCAATGTCAGGACACTTTCCTCAGATGAGAAACAGGAAGAATTGAGACAAGCGCTGGAGAAAATTAAATGGAACATTAGAGGACTATCGGAAACAAGATTACTAGGACAAAAAATAATAAATAATGAACATGATAACTTTTGCTGCGTAGGAAAAACAAAAGGCCTCTACGGTGTTGGATTCCTTATTAAAAAAGAACTTAAAGCAAAAATAACTGACATCAAGCTACATAATGAAAGAATGTGCAGCATAGAATTGAATATAAAAAAACACTAAAATGACAATAATTCAAGTAAATGCACCAACAGAAAAAGCTGATGACGAAGAGATGCTAAGGTTCTACAACAACTTAGAGGAAATATATACAAATAACAAATCAGAAGTAATGTATGTGATTAGAGACTTTAACGCTAAGCTTGAAAAGAGACAAAACGAAGAAGAAAAGAAAACAACAGGACCCTACGGATATGAAGAAAGAAATGAAAGAGGAGAAAGGGTAATACGATGGATCGAAGACATGAATTTGAAATTTGGTAACTCGTTTTTCAAGAAAAAGGACAACAGAAAATGGACGTGGATATCACCGAATGGTAAAATAAAAAAATGAAATAGACCTGATTCTGACAAACAAAATTGAGACAGTCAAATAAAAAATGTCCGTGCTCAACAACGTAAAGTTCGACAGTGACCACAGATTAGTAAGAACAGAAATCATTATAAGCCATAAGACACTGAAAAGAAACCCACAAGTCCATTTCATCCCAAAAATGATTCCCGAACAATAAATAGTAGATTATAACCAAATATTGACAGCAAAGATAAATCAATTATCAACCTCAAATCGTGACATACAAAACACATATGACGAATTAGAAAAAATCATAAAAAACTATCAATTATGGACACCAAAACATCAAAAGATAAATTATCCAACAATACAAAAATCTTAATCTCAAGAAGAGATACTCTACGAACCAAGCAACAATTACTTGACCAAGAAAAAACTGAACTAAAAGAATTAAGAAAAACTATCAAACTAGAAATAAGGAAAGATATCAACAAGTTCAACGAAAAAATAGCTAGAGATACGATTAGACAAACAAAATCAATAAGGAAAACAAAGTCATTACTTAACAGTCAACAGGAATGGATTATTAGCTTAAAAAGCCAAAATGCAATCAACATAACAAATAGAAAAGAGTTAAACGAAAATGCTACTAAGTTCTTCGAAAAACTATTCTCCTCGACCAAGCATATAACTGAAGAAGAAAATATTGAAAGCATAGATATCAATCTCCTAACAACGCAAACTCCCATGTTTAGCAAAGAAAATATTGAAAGGACCATAGACGATTTGAAAAAGGACAAATGCACTGGAAATGATGGAATATCTGCAGAAATGATAATATACGGGAAAGAATCGCTTTCCGAAATCTTAACATTTATGTTTAACGAAATCATAAGAACTCAGCAAATCCCTAAGCAATGGAGAGAAACAACCATTACACTTATACATAAAAAAGGAAAAAAAGACGATTTGAACAACTATAGACCTATAAGTAACATTTCGACAATTTGTAAGCTGTTTTCAAAAACAATCTACAGGAACATCAAACAAGATTTTAACAATAAACAACCTAGGGAACAAGCTGGATTCAGAGAAGGTTTCTCAACAACAGACCACCTACAGACGATGAATCAACTAATAGAAAAGTGCAATGAATTTCAACAACCAATATATTTTTTATTCATAGACTTCAGTAAGGCATTTGACAGCGTTGAACACGAAACAATATGGACATCTCTAGAAAATCAAAATATGGACCCAAATGTTATAAGGATTATCAAAAACATATACAAAAATAATGTAGCACAAATAAAAACAGAGAGTACAGGACGTAAATTTAAAATAACAATGAGGCGTCAGACAAGGAAACCCGCTCTCACCACCACTATTTTGTGCAGTCTTAGAGGATATCTTTCAAAAGATGAACTGGAAGACAAAATATGGTATAAGGATATGTGGACAACTTCTAAACATCCTAAGATTTGCGGACGATATAGTACTAATATCTACAAAAGCTAAACATATACAAGAAATGACAACAGAACTTACTAGCTTGTACAAGAACTATGGACTACAAATCAACAAATCAAAAACAAAAGCGATGACAAACCACATCAGAGAAGATATAATTCTGGACCACGAAAAAATAGAATACATAGAGGACTACAATACTTGGGACAACTAAAATCTTTTAAGGACCAAGAGAAAAAAGAAATGAACAGACGCATCACAAACAGCTGGAAACAATTCTGGAGCCTCAAACAGATTTTAGAACTGGACCAAAGTGTAGAAACACGAAAATATCTCTTCGACTCCGCTATTTTGCCGGTGCTTACTTATGGACTACAAACCCTGAGCTTGACTACGAAATCTCTTGACCAGCTAAGGATCTGTCAATCCAAAATGGAAAGAAAAATCCTCAGAATAAAATCCAGCGAAAGGATAAGAAATGAAGACATCCGAAACAGTACTCGAATAATTGACGTGATAGATAGAACCAAAAGACAAAAATGGAGTTGGGCAGGACATATTTCAAGACTACAGGATCAAAGATGGACAAAGTTGGCAAAAAAATGGAGACCGGAAAGCAAGAGACGAACAGGCCGACCGAACAATAGATGGAGCGACGATCTTTGCCAAATAAACGAAAATTGGTACAGTGAGGCGAAAAATCGAGACCTATGGGCTGGTATTCTTTTTGGTACCTTACTAAACAAATCGATCAATTTTGCTAACAATTCAAACGTCATTTTCAATTAATTTTAATAAAAACAAAATGCTTTGACATCTTTATGGTTGGAGAATCATATGAACAATACTTGTCAAACCTGTATCAAAATTCATTTTAGAAGAAAATTTTAAACACTTAACATTGTTGACAAAATAAGACTTGGCTCAACTTTCCATTACCGCAGCACGAATTTCAACACGCGGTTTTTTATTTGATAGATATGTGCAAATAAATAATAATTATAGCAATTTTAGAGCGAGGAAACATTTATTTCTGTTTTAAATTAATTTTCAAAAGTTCACTTTTTCACATATAACACACGCAAAAGTGGTTGATTTTGACATTTCTTCCCTGTTTTTTGTTCATTGTTGCCATACTTGATTTTTTTGTAATTTCTTTGATTTTAGTGCTCAAATGCAAAAGATCCCAAGCAGTGGGGCAGCATGCCCCCCTTACATACCTAGTTGTTAGTACGCCGTGCTATCAATTCAAAAAACCTTGTTTTATGCTCAAAAAACGAAATACAAAAAAAGTAGGGTAAAGTCCGAAAAAGAAAATATTTTTTTTATGACTTAAAGGTGTTTTTCCTTGCCTTAATATTTAAAACATGTTCTATTGAAACCCCTACCTAATTAAAAAAAAAAAATCTGAAGGAAATTCGTGCTGCGGTAATGGAAAGTCGCCCCAAGACTTTTTATTTAGTAAATATTCTGCTCTTTCATCTTTTGAAATTTCATTTATATTCCGAGTAGGTCAATTCGGTTAAATGAACGCTTATAATTTCAACCCGTCAAATATTCGAATGTATATCCAACCTCTTCAAGAATTTGAACTCCCCTTTTTTAATTTACAATCAGCTGTTGTGTAAATATTACCTTCCACTCTAATTGGAAAGCTGAACAACTAATAGTTCTGATATCAAAACGTCACGTTTGCAAAAAATCTTATAAAGTTAAGTCAACAATTAACAATAAAAATAAAAAAATAACAAAACAGGACATACAAATAAAATCAGTTTTGCAAAACAAACATCTGTTCTTATTTAATTGATTTGATCAAATATGGTGGATATAGCATCAGCTCAAAGTGAAAATGATATTCTCCGGAAAATTCGTTTCCGTTTGTTACAATGGGAGTCCAAAGAGGATCCCATAGCCGGACTTTCACATAAACAAGAAGAATATATGGAAAAACTATGCTCCAAATGGAAGAAAATGCAAGGAGATGTATGATTATGATTATTTGTTTGTCTTGGAATGTTAGACCACTTAAATTTATCTTACTTATTTTATAGACAACAGAGACTTATAAAACTTCATTGATAGCAATAGCTGACGATAAAGTACATGACAGTGTATGTCCGCTGAGTGAAATATTCAAAGATGTAGGACAATATCCTGACATTAAAAGTACGCATGATTTCTTGCTTTGGCACGATCGGGTAAAAGGTGAAATTCATAAACATGCCCATAGTTCATATGAAAGATATTTGCAACAATTGGAAATTCGAAGCGAGGAATGTCGAGTTATGCTCCAACAAGTAGATACAGCTATGGAAATATTGAGTAACTTAAATGCGCAGTATGATTTTGTGTCCCACAAAACAAGTTCTCTTAACTTCGCAAGTCAGCAACTCATAGATGAGCAAAAAAAGATGCAGGACATAAACGAAGAAATCCAAAGACGTCTACAATTTTTCAACCAAGTGGAATTCTTATTTCAACGCATTCAAAGCCCAACGCTTTCTGTTGCAAGTGAGTCTTTTAGAGAATGCTTGTCCAGGATTGACGATTGCATTAAATATCTAAAGGAAAATGTAAGTACATCAATTCATAATTAATCGCTTTAATATGTTATGTGAAGCAATTATGCGTCTGTCCAACAGAAAAATTTATTTATTTTATGACTATGATTTATAGAGTTCATAAAACATATCAGATTAACTTCAATACATTCTGCAGACTGGTAAAGCTATATCAGTTATTTTTGATTCTTTACTATTAGTAAAATAGCTGTAGTGCATAAGTCAACATGAAATATTTATCTCAGGATGTTAACAATTATATGAAGCGTAATATAGAATCACTTTTATGGCCTTAAGGCTCCTTACTTGCATGATGCAAGATTACAAAACTATCTTTTCTAAACTCTTATTTTATTTAAATATTATAAATAAGTATGCCTTATTAACTCTATGCTTTCTTCATCAAGCCGAAATATAAAGATTCTTCTGCATTTATCGTCAAGTACAAACATGTTCTATCGAAAGCTATAACGCTTATTAAAAATTATGTAATGGCAGTAATTTCACAAGCCACACACCAAACCTTAGCTCCCAAAAATGCTGGGAATCAACAAAATAAACCAAATGCCGAGTCTGCTTTTGCACTTTATTATGGAAAATATCAAGCGTCTGCTGTAAAAATAAGGAGAGTATCCCAACTAGTTGAAGATCGCCTCAGCTTTAGTCCGGAATATGAACAGCTTCTATCTGAAATTCACAATTGCTATTTGTCAGAAAGAGCAAATATCATGTCACCGGCGGTTGAAAACGCAATTCAGGATTTGAAATCCACCTACAAAGGAGATCAGTGCTCGTTGATGCGTAGTGCCTGTGGGTTTATGGTCCATGTATGTCAGGATGAACACCGTTTATTTTTCCAGTACTTTTCAATTCCAAGCGAACAGTTAATGTACAGATTTATATTTACAATTGTAACAGTTTTTCTATATGCCCTTCGTTTGCTCCTTTCAGGTCCTACCTGGAAGGCTTGTGTACGATTCTTTATGATACAATGAGGCCAATGATTATCCATATCAACCATTTAGAAACTCTGGCTGAGATATGCAGTATTCTAAGGATTGAAATGATTGAAGAGCAAGTTCAACAAAATCGTAAAATATCATTTACAACGAGTATTTCGCCACTTGATTGCAAGAGTTAAAAGCCCTTTTTGGAAATAGGAATTGACTTGATGAAATTCTTAACATTGATTTTTTATTTTTAAGATGTAATTAACCTAGTTCTTGTATTCAAGTGGCTATCAATACCAATCGCACAAAAAATCAGACCAGCATACAATTACAAGTTTTTGAGTAATTAGATGATACCCTTAAAATAACTATATTTGATTTTATTTAAGCTGAACAATTGGAAGCTTTCGATCGAACTGCTAACCAAATGCTTCAAGATGTTCAAGAGCGATTAGTTTTTCGAGCTCATTTGTATTTGCAATCCGATATATTACATTATAATCCCTCATCAGGAGATCTTGCTTACCCAGAGAAATTAGAAATGATGGAAGTAAGTATATATACATATATATATTGTTTTTTTTTTTAATAAAACGTAGCTAGTACAATATATTTAACAAAATTTAATGTACACAACACGAAAATGAAATAGACTTGACGAAGTTGCTCTAAATTAAAGACGGGATAAACTATAAATATATACAAGCTTTAAAATTAGCGGTCTATATAATAACGGCACCGTTGAATGCCTCGACATCGATATTCATTTTGCTTCCCAAAAATGAAGTACTAAATATACATTTTTAAATAAATTGATTTTCAAAACAAAATACATACATATATTAATCATAAAAATAGTGACTAGATCTCTCAACCATTCCTGTGTGCGAGTAATGTCAGGGATGGACGGGACCTACAAACCGCTAATTTGAAAAAGCACTTTTCATACTAAGAATTTCTTTTGGAGCATTTGGCATGAAGGTCCTACGGACTGTCAACCACGCCACGGGTACTGCATATTATCTAATTAAATATTTAAAACTACAAAATATGTTATTTAATTATGTACTTATTTATACAAACATTTTGTACCAATATGAAAAATGGTTAAAATATTTGAATTAGAAAAATTGTATAACTAAGTTACCCAGAACTTAAAAAAAACTTCAAACTTATAAGTATAATATATACATAAAATATGTATTTAAATATATTTTGTATCAGAGTATAGCACTGTCGCTGCATGAGCCGCACTTGAGACGATCAGATTCCCGATCATCCCTTATATCAACCACTTCAAACACCGATAGCGTTGATACCAACTCAAGAGCAAGAAATCTAAGTAGACTTATGAAATAGTTGGTTTTTGGGTAAATAATGTTGTTTATTTTTTTTAAAGATTCTCCGGCTGATCTTCATGGGATGTGGTATCCCACTGTACGAAGAACTCTGGTTTGTTTGTCACGACTGTACCGGTGTGTTGACAGGCCAATTTTCCAAGGACTTTCTCAAGAAGCTTTACGACTATGCATACAGAGTGTTTCTAAGGCCGCAGGAAAGATAAGTGCTTCTAAGGTAGTTGTATTGTTAATAATAAAATACAATCGTAAAATTTGAAACATGACTTTTCAGACAACAATCGATGGCGAGCTTTTTGAGATTAAACATTTGCTTATACTAAGAGAACAAATAGCTCCTTTTCGTGTAGATTTTACTGTTAAGGAGACATCACTTGATTTTAGCAAAATCAAAACTGCTGCCTTTGGACTTTTGCAAAAACGCAAACAACTTTTTTCTATGGGAAGCAATAACGCCTTACTTGAATTCCTTCTTGAAGGCACGCCTCAAATAAAAGAACATCTTTTAGATTCTAGAAAAGAAGTCGATCAACAACTTAAATCTGCTTGTGAACTTTTTATTAAAGACGCTGTTCATATGCTTATTGGGCCTCTACTCATATTCCTTGAAAAAGCTCAAAATTTATTATCACAAGTATCAACAGGGGGAAATAAGGAACAAGCAACGCCAACTAAAGTTAATTACACATTAAGACATAGCACTTGGGCAAGTCCACAGCAAATAAGTAGTATCATTCAAGAGACACAAAGGCTTGTTAAAGTCAAACTATGCAATCTTCAGAGATCTATGCAACTTTACCTTAGCAATCGTGATACCGAATTCATAATTTTTAGACCCATTAGAGTAAGTGCTACTTAAAATATGAAAACAGAAAAACATATCGACTTATATTTTGATTTCAGAACAACATTATAAGCTCTTTTGTGAAGCTAGAGCAAATACTTGCAACAAATGGATATTCTCCAGATGATATGACTATTGCAAGCTGTCCGTCAGCAGAACAAGTATCGATACTTTTGTCAAGTGCTAGCATTCTTGCTGCTGAAGGAATTGTCAATTTTTCTGCAGCAAGAAAAATAAGTACTTCGTCAAATGAAGGGCATGTTGGGCAAAGGAAAATAAGCTTAGAAAAAAGAGTGAGCTTTGAGAATGCTGTTGCTATGACTCAAGTTCCTGAAGCTTCGGAAATTGTTTCGAAGAACGTATCTTTAGATGATGGCCAATGCTGAATTAGTACGAAGGAAATCATTATTTACAGACTAAATAAAAACATGTTTTTTAAAAAAAATATTAGCCTGATTAATTGTATGTCTCAAAACAAGCAGTCAAAATTAAATCTAATTGGAGAACAAGACTAAAAACCAGACTTTAACTAGCACTTACATGTTAATCCAACTGATAATAATAAAGAAGCTTCGGTATGTAAAATAAAATATAAATACAGTTTCAAAGGTTTTGGTATACTAATAAATAAGTTTTAAAACTATCGGCTACAATCACAATGATTTAGAATATTAGAATATATGTTAAAAAAATTATAGGTAATATTTTAAAGAGAGCTTATGCTCATGCGCCATAATTTGCTACACACACATTCAACTGCATGTAATCTTCGGATAATTCAGTCTTTTCATTTTCATTAACAATAATTACCGAAAACATTGGTATGGCAATCTAAAGTTTGTTTTGATTCATAATCCCTAAAAACAAGCAAGCAAAAGTATTGTCCTTTAATTGTAACATTTATGAACGCAGAAATCGTTAATATTTTGCTAGTTTAGAGCTTTCACCATTCGTATACGTGCAAAAAATACAAATAATAGTTTTTAAAGTTAAGCAGGTGTTTAATTATATATGTAGTTATTTGAATTAAAATTAACAAGCCATAAATTATGTAATAGATTGTTAAAACTAAATTTTTAGTAAACTCTTTTCAAGTCGCCTATATATGTATGTATGTACCGAAGTAATTTATTATTGATGAAAGTATTTTGCAAATTTAAACGGCGTATAAGACCTAGAAATTATTTAAAATTCGCATCTTCTCCAACAGCAAAGACTGCTATGATAATGAACATTTTTCCTTAGAGTTCCTTTGACCACCAACTGGAGCAACTGTTGGGCTTTGTTCAGCAGCTCTTCTGTTGCGTTCGGCTGATTCATCTAACTCCATAATAGAGAGTGCAAGTGCGTGAGCTAAGGCTTCGTCTTCAGTCTACAAGAAAAAAGGAGTTGAAACTAACCACTCTTTATACATAAAACTTCAAAGCTCATACCATATTTCCTTGGATATTTTTAGCCTCGCTGCTCCCTCGAGTTATGTTTAATCTATTTGCCGCCGTCGGTTTAAGATTTGTATTGAATAAAGTTGTAGGCTTATTGTTTTTTCTATATTCTGTTGCATTGCTGAATGTAAAAAAAAAAAAATACATTTCTAGGCGTGGAGTGGAATTGGGTACACAATTCTTACGCTACTAAGTTCCGTTGAAGATTTTGTGGAGGACCAGCACACTCATGGTCTACTGAATGGCGATGACGCAGACAGAAGTTCACGTTGCAAGTACTACATGTCACAGGAATTAGCTCTTTCTTCTTGCAATTTTTAAATGAGCAACGATTTGTGAAAATTTTCTTTGTGTCCGACTTGCAATACTGGTCCATATGTTGACCCACAGTTTGATCTGGAGAAGTCCCACGAGGAGTAGGTACTGGTTCTCCACATAGTGGGCAAACTGGCACTTGAAAATCTTTCTTGTACGCTCCAGGACAGTGGTGTTTCATGTAGCTGAAGTGCTCAGAACAGAAAACTTTATCACACGAGTCGCATTTCATAGGTAAGAAATCTAAAATTTCCCGTTCAATATGAGAATTAAATTTTATAATAATTTCCAATAAAACTATACATAACTTACCCAACTTATGGCATGATTCTTCAGAACAATGTCTTCCAAGGTTGGGGAATTCCATGGCGCTCAAATATCCTTTTAATAAATCTAATAAATGCTAATTAGTCTAGAAACTTCGTAATTCTTTATTTTGTTTTATCAAATGAATAAGATGTGTAGTGTATGACTAAACATAAATATGATACGTACCAAACCAGGAAATTTGAGAAATGTTACCTATGTTATATTGACATGACTATGACGTCTAACTAACTTATTATGTCAAAAAATTGGGGCCTATTCTATCCGTACTACAGCGACTAGAAGAAATACATTTAGGGAGAGCACTCACTATTCAACTAAGTTGCCAACAACCTGATCTCTAATATTATATTACTTAGTAAATCGTACAAATTAGTGCCCAAGGCAACAACAAGCAACTTTTTTTTAGTTTCTATTTTGTGATTTTAAGTTGAATTTCTCGTCAACCAATTAAATTCTTTATTGCACAGACGGAATTTTCATTTTCAACAAATTAATATATTATATATTGAAGTGCTCCTTGATTTGACAATACAAAATATCTTTATTAACTGTGGCAAACGAAAATTCCATATTTGTTGGCAAATATAAGTTGATAGTAGCAAAACATTTATCGGACAAAGAATTTAAAGTTGTACAAGGTTGCTGCAACAAATGTCCATATAAAACAACCAGCAACATTCTATTTGCCAGCAATGGAATTCAACTTTGAACAACAACTTAACTACTTAAATACGGTGGCAATCACGATAGTAAAATTGATATGGAATGTTATTGCCAGAGAATATCGTTTCAGTTTGCCTGGGTGAGCAACTTTAAGGTGAATAGTGGTAGTGTGATGTAGGCCTTATTAAGTAGACAGCGCTACCTACACTCTTAAGCTTCAATTAATCATTATACACAACAAGTTCGCCATCCACAATGCAGGCCGCTGATCGCTTGGACTCTGTCCGCTGTGTTCCATCAACCAAAACCAAAATCATTCAGTGGAATATAAAATGTTGAGCTAGTTGGTACGCTGGGAATAGGGAATGTCAGTATTGCTTTCGCTTCTCAAAGGTTTTATTTAATTTTTTATTTTTGTTAATTCAGATTCAAAACATCCTAACATTTAAAAACTTATCACAAATTGTAATTTTCTTATCGTCTTAGTAAAAACGCTTATAGGAGTATTCCTAGTTGTTAAATTTTGTTCACCTTTTCTCTTTTGCTTTGATTTGGCTGCAGAATTCATGTTAAAGCATTTTTATTTCGTGAAATTAATTAAATAACTACCGCTGAAGTTTCTTGTGGAAAACAAAACGATGTGATAAGTGATTAAAAATATACACCTGTGAATAAATTTGTCTATCCAGGATATTGAACATAATTCTTTTTTAACTTCTTCATGTTAAGAAGGTAACAATAACTAAACACCTAGGCTGTTTGTTTGACGTGTCGCTGTCGCCGCCGCCGGACCGGACGCATTTTGTCATTTTGTATTTGTATGCGAAATCGTATAACAAGATTGTTTCAATATTTTTTGTTGAATAAGGGTGCGGCTTTTAAAGAGTCTTGTTATATTTTATTGTGCAGACTTAAAGGTTTATTGTTCTAAAGGTGTTTTCGAGGCACTGGTAAGTCTTATCTCACTTATAAAATCGGAACTTTAAATATATGAACACATTTACCTGTTGCTCGTAGCCTGATGATTAATAAGATCAAACATTTTTTAAACAAACTTATTTTAAAAAGTATTTTCTTATGTTTTATAAATAGGAACAAGTTTTTAATGATAAACGGAAACCAAAAATTACTTTAACTGTTCTTAAAAACTTGCATTTTCTTCAAAGTGACATAATAAATTCATTAACTAGGTGGGGATTGTACCATAGAACACAAATCTATGTGTAGTAGGTATGAGGTGGTATGACTTCAATCTAAATATACATACATTTTAGGAATTATGAAAAAAAGTAAAAAATATGAATTTTGTATCTCTAATTTTAAATGTTACCATTACCACCCACCCATTTACTTTTTTCATTATAACAAAATAAAAAAAACAGACAAATTTATTTTATAGATAGGCAATTATAATATATGTACCTTGGTATGTTTCGCTAGTAGGTTGGTTTGTAGGCATTATGAAAAATAACAGGTTTTCTCTTACACTGGTTAGGTACATCTAATCTAATTTATTTTAAACTTATATGAATACCAATACTTCAACTTACTTATGTGTCTTCATTGGTAACTCTACCTTCATGTTAATTCATACTGCTTCCAAAATTGTTTAGTAAATATAAATTATTACTAGGTATAAGTTAAATTTTGGTTAAGTTCTTATACCAAAATATTTAGGATCAACAAAGAGGTAAACGTTCTTGCTGCTCGACCTACCTCAATATATTTTGCACACTATTGTTTAAATTGTAATTAGTGAAGCAGTGCTTAGGTATACAAAATATTTTAATAGCAATACATTTCATCATGCATGATATTAAAAACAAGAAATATTAATCTATAAACTTAGATACTTCTTCTATAAAAGATTTTTTGAAACCTATTGATTAAAACTTGTGCATACATTTATTTTGTTTCCTCCTCTATGCCATATTTATAATAAATTATTTTCAGTAATATGTTCTTATAACTAACTTTATAGTGAAAATATTAATCATTGTAAATCCATTTTCTGCTTATAATTTCAGAGCCCTACAAGTAAGTTTTCGTGCGGCCAAAAACTTTAACCCACAAAATGCTTAAATTCATACGAGGAAAAGGACAACAGCCAACTGCAGAGCGTCAACGATTGCAAAAGGAATTATTTGCGTATAGAAAGGTAGTAATGGATTATAGTTATTATTAATTATCAAACGGAGTTGCTATTAGCGTATTCTATCGTCCCAATCAACATTACATTCTCTGTTTAAAATATAAACAAATACATCCACTTTTAGATAGAGAAATCATTTTTATTCTTCTGATTTGGCTCTTTCTTCGTGCCCTTCTTGCCCACAAACAAAAAGTTAGTGGAAACTCAGGTTTCTTGTTTGGAAAGAGAATATTGAACATCACGCAATGTTAATCAAAATAGTATTTAAGGCAGAAAAATTAGGATTGGCTGCTTATAGTTTTTTTAAGCCAACACCTTTAAAACTAACATTCCTAGTCCTTTTTTGTCATAAGGTCATCACATTGCTTTGATTTTTTACTGTTGCTTATCACGCAAATGGTTTTATTAATATATTTTTAAGCACACACAACAATAAAGAAACACAAATATTACGCAATAGGCAATCCATCGAATAACTTTGCTAGTTATGACGAATGTATGACATCATTTTTGAAATGAGACTGAATAGATCAAAAATCACACCAACATTGTCGTCTTTACGACTTATGTTAAGGTGGTATGTTAAATTTGTTCTGTTTGTTTTTCTTGGCAGTTCAATGAATTTATGCAACTATAAAGCTAGGTATATAACCTACCTTTAGAATATTTAAAATGAGTCATATTATTATACCTACATAAGGAAACAAAAAAGTATCACCTCGTTAACCATCGTCAAAGACAATGACAATTTACCCATGATTAAATTAAGATTTAATATAATTTTGTACTTTGAAAAAATCATTATCAAAGTATGTAAATGCATATAAATTGTTTTTTGTTGGAAAAGTGTTCAACTCCTTTTAAGTAAACCTTAGTTCTGTTATTCAGTTACTCGGTTTGAGTTTGTGTTATTACAACTTTAACAATTTGAGGGCTTTGCCTTATCAGTGTTTGATATTGTGGTGTGTCTTATCTAATCTTATTTCCTAAAGGTTTTGTATTTTGTCATTTATATTGTGTAATACCAAACTTTTTCATTATTTTGCAATTGAGAATGTTCCAAATTGATCCAAATTAGTTGTAAAACATAGCAAGATATCAGTAAAAATAGTATGCTGACGACCTAGTTTTTATTTTATCGAATATAGGTTTATTTATTCTTCCAAGTATTCTTTATTTGAGAGGTAATTTGTATTTTCTTTATAATCGATATTAGGTGCAATATATTATGCCATAATATGGGTATCTTATCGTTTATGTACTTTACATGGTTCTGCAACTTATTTGAAGTAAAAAAGTTAATGGTCACTTGTAAATCCTTCCGTCTGCACTGGTATGTTGAACCAAGCAATGTTATCACATGTATTCGGTAAAAAGCATATAAAAGAAAATAATGTAATACAAAAAAATTCTGTTTTTGTTAAAAATATTATTTGATAGTTTGAAAAATTTTATGAATTCATCGAAGAACTCCAAAGCATTACCTTATGAATGCTACGAAAATAAGAGGATCTTAGTTGTCTTTTTTTAGCTTTTATTTGTACAAACATTTTGAATTAAAATGCGTGTACATATATTATATTTTACAGCCGTTTGAAATTTTGTTCAGGCTTTTAATTTGGAAAGGCTTTGTCTAGTTGAATATTTTCTGGGTATTGATATCTTAAATATTGATGTGCGCCGTTAATACTACTTCAAGTCTTCGTATTCATAAAATGTTTTTAATGTAGTGTTTTTTTAACCAAAATATTATTCTGTTTCAAATTTATTAGACGGCGCAACATGGGTTTCCCCATAAACCATCAGCTCTGGCTTTTGATTCAAAAAGCAAACTTATGGCTGTTGGCACTCAAAATGGAGCTATTAAAGTATTTGGCCAACCTGGAATTGAATTTTACGGTCATCATACAATGCAATCGAATTCAGCAGCTGATTTAAATGTTCAACTATTAGAATGGGTCCATGGATCAGGAAATTTACTTTCACTAACTGCGTCCAATCAATTAATTTTATGGGAACCTGTTGGGTCAACATTAGTTGCGATCAAATCACTTTCATTTGATGGCAAACTAAAAAAAGTTTCATCCTTATGTTGTTCTCATACTAAAAATATTGTTTGGATTGGAACTGAAGGTGGTAATATATATCAATTGGATTTAAAGGATTTCAGCGTTAAAGAGCCCGCAATTTACCATGACGTGGTTTTGGAGCAAGTACCACCTAGTTATAAACTTAATCCAGGAGCTATTGAGTGCATCAAGCAAATTCCAAATGCTAGTAACCAATTGCTTGTAGCGTACAACCGCGGCCTTTGTGTGTTATGGGATACAGACACTTCAGCTGTTGTTCGTTCGTTCATTGCTCCTGGACATGGTCAAAGTGTTGGCCTACACATTAATGCAGAAGGAACTGAGTTTACTTGGTACCATGCAGATGGCTCATTCGCATCTTGGGATTTAAATGATTCTGATCCTCCCATGAATTTGAATTATGTGCCTTATGGACCGGATCCTTGCAAAAGTATAAACCGTCTGTACAAAGGGACTAGAGGGTGAGCTATAAACTTTCACGTTATATTTTCATATATTTAATTTAATAAATATTTCCCATCAAAATTCAAGGTCCGATAAAATTGTTGTATTTTCTGGGGGTATGCCTCGGTCTGCATATGGTGATCATAATTGTGTTTCTATACACGTAAATAATGAGAATAAAGTATGCTTTGATTTTACCTCCAAAGTTGTGGACTTTTTCGTAACTTACGAAAATAACTCGGATGCAGTTGAAGTTCTTGTGGTTCTGTTAGAGGAAGAACTTTGTGCATATGATTTAAAGGATCACAAATTTCCCGTTATTAAAGCTCCTTATTTACATTCTCTACATGCCTCAGCAGTTACTTGTAATCAATTGATTTCGCAAGTATCTAAGAAAGTTTTTGAAAAAATTAGCAAAGCTGGACAAGAGCAGGATGCAGGGTGTAGTGATATGGCATGGCCAGTAACTGGAGGAGTGTGGTCGGACACCTATGAATTGGAAAATGAAGAAAGTGAAGAATATGAAATAATGCTTACTGGTCACGAAGATGGCTCTGTTAAATTTTGGAATTGCACTGATATTGTAATGACGCCCGTATATCATCTTAAAACTTCAATTTTATTTGGGTACAGTTTTCAGAATATATAAATATTTGAATATTTCCATTTAATTTAACATTTTCAGCCACGAAAATCAGGAGAACATACACGGAGAATCTTGTGAGTCGATAGATGATTCGGAACCACCATTCCGTAAAGCAGGACTTTTCGATCCATATTCGGATGATCCCAGATTAGCTGTGAAAAAATTGTCTCTTTGTCCTAAAACGGGAAAAATTATAATTGGTGGAACCGCTGGCCAAATTATTATCGCAAGCTTTGAGGAAAATTGTTCCGAGAAATCTTCTTTAAAAGTGTCAACCATGAATCTAGTCAGTGACCGGGATGGATTTGTTTGGAAAGGACATGACCAATTAAATGTTCGCCCCAATTTACTTATTGAAAATGCAGACCCAGTTGGAGATCCCGGTGTTGAAATCAGTGGAATTCTTCAAGTCTTACCACCAGCTAGTATTACTTGCTTGGCCTTGCAAACAGATTGGAACTTAGTTTCAGGTGGAACAGCTCATGGTTTAGTTTTGTTTGATTTCAAAAATTTCTTACCAGTATTTCATCGATGTACTTTAAATCCAAACGGTAAACAAATTATTTCAGTTTATTAAATTATCGTATAATTGATTTTTTTTTATTCTTAGATCTTACTGGAGCAGGAGAACAACTTTCTAGGCGCAAATCGTTTAAAAAATCACTTAGGGAATCATTTAGGAAACTAAGAAAAGGACGTTCTACACGAAACAATCCGACACAACCCGCAACAACGGTAGTTTATTATTTTTTAACAGTTAAATGCAAATAAAAACATAACATTTTGTCATTTAAGCTGGATGCCCGTCCCGTAGAAAGACAAGTAGAAGCCCGCTCACCAGACGATGGAATGGGTTCTATGGTTCGTTGTTTAGTTTTTGCAAAGACATATATTACAAATGGTAAGTAAGTTAACCTTCAAAGTGATGTCATGTTTAATTGATGTATTTCACAAATAATTTGTTAATCTTCGACATAACAGTGCACACAACCGCCGCCACACTTTGGTCTGCCACAAATGCTAGTTGTGTTTCTGTGTTTCTTTTACATTTGCCGCCCCCACAAGAAAACAATGCAGACCAGTCTTCTTCTCCACGTCGTGTTTCTGCCCAATTGGCAAAAGAGATTCAAATGAAACATCGAGCTCCAGTTGTTGGAATCGTGGTATTTGATCATACTGGTGTACCCCTGGAACTTAATGGACCAAAAACTCCCCCACATCGAGTTTTGATTGCATCAGAAGAACAGTTTAAAATTTTTTCTCTGCCCCAATTAAAACCGATTACAAAATATAAACTCACAGCACATGAAGGAGCTCGTGTGAGAAGACTGGCCTTTGCTTCTTTTACATGTAGAGTGCCGTTGGATTATTTGCAGGGCAGCCCAACCAAGTCTACTAAATCAGAAATTGTCACTGATCGCGAAAATGTTGAAGAGAATAGTGGAGAGATTGCGCCCGAAACTCGGGACTACCATGAAGTAGGTCTTTTATGCCTGACGAATTTAGGCGATATTCTTGTATTATCCATACCAGAACTAAAAAGACAGTTGAATGCTGCAGCTGTTAGACGAGAGGATATAAAGTAAACCAGGTCAATATGTTGTACTTACAACATTCTTAATTTGGTTTTTTTTTTTTGTTGTTTTAGTGGAATTTCCTCTTTGTGCTTTACTAATTTTGGAGAAGCACTGTATATGATGTCATCTTCTGAACTTCAACGCATTAGTCTCGCAACAGCAAAAGTTGTAACCCCGAAGGGAAGAATCAATGTTGAACACTTGGATGGTAGAAACGCGGACGAAAATAGTATTAACGAACAAGAAACCATGGAAGCAGATTCAACGGAAAGTATAAACAAACCCATTAACAAAGAACACATAGGCTTGGATTCAAATGCGATGACCAACGGTTTAGATGGCTCCCCCAACCGGGGTAATGAAACAATCTCAAGTTCAATGGGAGACATTACAGTTGACTCGGTGCGGGATCATCTTAACGCTACCACAACTACTCTTTGTTCTACTACAACCGAAGAAACAGTTGGTAAGTTAAGTCATGTGTGTTACCTCTTAGTGTTTTCATTGTACCATTGCTCATATCAATGTTTTGGTTTTGGTTAAGCTATCTATTTTTGTATGTAAATTTTGTTATGTTAAAAAAGGCTAAAAACACATATGTATTTGTTCTGTGCAGTTCTGCAAAGCTCCATTGGGAAAAGGTTTTTTCGTACTTTTTTTCCTTAAAATCAGACTTGCTCTTTTTTTATAGGGTTGGAACCTAAGACGAAGTAAGGTCCGGTGAAAGGTAAACTAATTTATTAGCTGTATTTTTTTGTAATAAGGAATGTTTAAAATTTAAATCTCGAAATCCTTTAAAAATAGTTTTCTATAACACCAGTTGCAAAGCAAGTCAATAGAAAAGCTTTCATAGTTCCAACGGAACTAATGCAAAACGAAAATCGTCTGTGTTCTCTTAACCAACCGAAAACTTTTAATGGATATTACACAAAAACTAATTTAAAAATAAAAAAATAGAAATTCTGACACCCTGTATTTGATTTATAAAAAAATAACAAGAACAACAATATTAAAAGCTAGCAAATCCTACCCCATAATATATACATATGTACATAATTGAAAATAAATAAAGAAATCTACCAGATTCGCTCTACGGTAATTGGTCATTCATTTGTCAATCTCAATATTTTTTCTGAACTTGCTTAATGACTACGATATCTAACATTCCGAAATTCCTTATTCGTTCCAGGATTGAATAATAAATTTGAATACATTTTGTTAATATTATCACTAAAATACATATAAAATTATATATAGACACAAATCAAATAAAGTACAAGGTTTATTTATAAGAAGTTTATTAAAAACATTTTGTTCAACTTTAAAATGAATTAAAGGCAGGCAACTTTGAGTGTATACAATCAATCTCAGCTTGTTTAATTTCGTACAGTTTGTAAGTGATAAATGAGTTATAAATAATACAAATTGCGGAATTTATTAAGTGACTTTAGTTTAGCATTCAAATGAGTAGAAAATAATTTTTATTTTTTAAGTAAATATTGTATGCATGTGGTTCTTGGGAGGATTTATATTTCAATTCAGATACAATATAGCACGAATATAATCTGTTTTCTAATTAAAAAAAAACCCTTTTCGTGAAGACAGTTGTTAAACATAGAAAAGATCCGGTACACTTATGAATAAACTTTTTATAGACTAACAAAGATATAACTAAATAATGAGTGTTTAATAGGACGAAACCGCTAGCAAATTTTTAAAACATTTTATTTTATAGGTCGACTTTCAGTTTTAAGCTCGCAAACGAGTCAAACCATTACAAACGCTAATATGAGAGACATAACAGATTTTAATATACCAAACTTAATGGATTTAGCACCACTTAGGTAAATATTAACTAACTAATCCATAAGAATCTATATAATATCATTTTGATGAATATTCTCTTAGCAATACTACAGAAACAACCACCAGTTCAGTCGTAATTAAGTCGGTCATAACCAGCATTTCACATGAGAAGACAAACGGCGAATCCGATACCATAACTTCCACTAAAACCACAACTCGAGAAGAGAGTCAGTTCTGAATTAAAGTATTTCATTTAGGTAATTTAATATATCATTTTATGCATTTGACCATTTTATACTTCATATATTGCGTTTAGTATTTTTTATAGACATATATTTTTTTATTAAATTACCAATAAGCAAATATTCTTTAAACATGTTATTTTTATATGAATGTTAACATAATCTTACGAACTTCTTTGGCGAAAAATATTAAATTTACTAATAGAATCAAAGTATTTATTAAATTAAAAAACGAGATAGAGTTTTATCGAAAAAATTTGTCTACAAATGTAAGCGAATCCAATGAAGGGATAGTGCATATTTATGTATTTTCAAAAACGATTTCAATGTTCAAAAAATATAGATTGTAAAGTACAACACCGCATTTTAATAAAACAAAACGCGATTATTTACTAAAAAGTATTTTATAAATTTTATACATACGAAATTGTGGAGAAATAAGCAATTTCGTCAATTAGATTTGATTTAAATCATTCGTTTTATACTAAAATACATACAGTATCTTTTTTAAAAATGGATATATATAAAAAACTATAACTTTTTCCACATTGTTAAGTATGTACATATATGTCATTTAATACATATATTTAATTTTCCTTTATTTTTAAACAAAAATGTTATACAAACTTGATACAAAATAAAAAAATATTTTTGTAAGTCTATACCTAAATGTTTTTAATGTGGAAAAAAAGCTTGTTACAACAACAGCTTCGCCTTTTTCAGATAGATATTGATAAATGGTAAGCAAAGATTGGTTTATTCCGAGAACATCTTTTCTAACATAAAGAAAATCGAACCGTACAAACTTAAATTCAAGAACTAAAACCCTATTGTTAATAATGCAAAGAATGTTTTAATTTTGTACTATTTTACCTTACAGAAAGCTAAACTGAAGCTACCCATAAATACCTCTATAGTTAACTTATCAAACTCAAACAAACAAACAAACAAAAAGAAGAAGGTTTTCGCTTTTAAATAGATGATTTAAAAAAATCAAAAGCGTTAAGTTCACAAGGTTAAAGTCAACCAAAAAATATGTTTTAATGGCAAGGTAAAAACCAATCCAAGTTTATTCGGTAACAAATTCTAAAACGAAGTGAACTTCAAAATATTGATTTAGCATTTTTCTGTGTGGTGGTTTCCCACCCTCTTAGCATTAAAAGACAAGAGACAACTACATCGCGAATCAACGAGGATCCTATATTGTAAATTCCGTTCTTAATTAATAATCAACAAAAAAACAAGAAGTTTAAAAATAAATAACTTTAAGAAGCACAATTACATAACAAGAACAACCTTGGGGAAGACTAATTTAAAAAATCTAAAACTATTTAAATTTTGAATGTGAGTTATTTAAATTTAGTGTCATCTAGCTACACAAATAAATAAAAATAACAAATGCCTAAACTATTGTTGAATTCGCTTTCACATACACGAACCTTTTAAAAATAACCATTTCTGGCTGGGCACACGCCCTCTATTGAAAACAACCTTGTCCCTTTCAATGGGTTTTATTTAATGCAAAAAGTTTTAAATGTATATTCTACTACAATTGTAGCAAAGCACTTCCAATTTTTTAAGATCCTTCTTTCTTGTTCCACTCCTAAAATTTGTTTCTCCAAACTTTACAAATGGGAAAGACAGCACTGTGTTATTTATTCTCTTCACCGAATTAGCCACTGAATTTTTCATTTATGTTAAAACATTTATTTGAGTTCCACTTACATGTTAACAAAC
Source organism: Eupeodes latifasciatus (assembly GCA_920104205.1). Classification (NCBI taxonomy): domain Eukaryota; kingdom Metazoa; phylum Arthropoda; class Insecta; order Diptera; family Syrphidae; genus Eupeodes; species Eupeodes latifasciatus. The sequence goes on from OV049925.1 coordinate 157,574,474, forward strand.
TATTCCGGTGGTTCCAAACTGCATGTTTTATCGAGGGTTTATTCAAAACAAAAGTAATTTCTAAAAAACCTCATCAGTTAATTGAATTTATGCAGCGATACAAATTTGATTTTTTTGATTTATTTTAAAGTCTAAAAAGAAACAAATTTATATTTAAAAAAAGCAAAATAATAACACAAAACAAAAATAAAATAATCTACCTTATAATCACTTTAAAGATTAGAAATAAATTGAAAAGAAAATTTAATATTCTTCGAAAAATGTCGATCACTTATTTTAAACCCAGTTCGTATTGTCTGCAGTATAACTGAACGCGTTCATTCTGTTTGAACCTTCATATTAGTCTGAATGAATTTCAACAATGCCCCTGGAAAACGAAGAAGTTGCATTGGTTGTTTTATTTTAGTTTTTGTTTTACTAGTTGATTTGATAGTTGGTTTGGAAGAAGAAAAAGTTTATTGTTTTTTTAAATAATTGATTAAAATAAATAAAATTACATTAAAGTGATCGAGATCTATTCGTTTGTTTACGTCACATGCCTATCGAGATTTATGCATTTCTCGTTTCTGTTTACTTAATTTTGATCTTCTATCTTGTTTTTAAATGTATATATCCGTGATAAACTAAATAAAAGTTTTACAAGTCGCGAAGTAAATAGTTTGTACTAACGTTCAATATTCTTATTGAATGAAATGTATTAAACAATTACTATAGATTCCAACAAGATTATGCTGGAGAGAAAGTTAGTTTCCTCAACTGTGCTTATTTATTTACTTTGTAAGATCGACCTTGCATGAATACGCAACTAAAAATGTCTTTAAGTGTATAGTACCTACCTAACCTAGGCACCAGTAGAAGGCACCAGTAGTGACGCATTTATATCTTTTGTTGGCTTTCTTTATCTCATGTTAATGCAAAACCAAAAGAAAGTGTAAACACAGGCAAGATCGCTCCACAAAACAAATCATTAGTAGTAAAATTTCAACAATTAAAGTAAGTAAGTATGTATGTACCTATGTCTGCAAAGTTAAAAATTATTTTTATACTAAATTAAGTAAAAGTTCTCTTTAAATATCTTTTCCTTAGCCAAAGCGCAATGCTTTTTTTGTAACACTATAGGATAAAAAGACTAATACAATAGGTACATACTCGTATTAACTTTAAACTTTTTTTCATTTTATGAAGATAACAATGCACTAAAAGCGATTTTCGAAAGTGTTAAATACCAAACAAATTCTACACTAAGATCTAACCCATATCTAAATAAATGAACGTTTTTAAATTTATATAATTTGGGCCTAAAGTTATTACTACTTTTAAGCACATTCAATTATTTATATATATGTATGTACCTATCAGATATTAAAGATTTGACAAACTGTCCCAAGAAAAATATAAAATTTAATATCCACGAACAAAAAAAATACTTATGAGTAAGTAATTTTTAAGTAGAATTCAAAAAACGAAATAGCTACCTACCTTAGTCTTATCCCAAAAACACAATAACAAATCAACTTACAGCAAAAGAAAGCCACTAACGAATACAACTTAATTATAATATGATTTAGTCTTCGACATTATACAAAAAAGTCAAATCAAACCACGAATAAATTTAGGAATAATTGCACGACAAATTGGGAAGCACTTGACTTTGGTAGCTGGGTAACGAATTGCGTTGTGTAAGATTTAATGAGTATTTTAGCTGCAATAGTATCTGTAAATAATTTGTATTTATCTCTACATATCTATGTATGAATACCTAAACCGTGACGGTAGAATTCGTGGATCTTGTAAATTACCCAGCATTATTTATTAACTGTCAATTATCTTCTTCTTTCACAAGAGATCTTATAAACTATGATATTTTAAATTGATTGTAGAGGTTAATAATCAGGCTTCATGATTTAACAAAATAGCTTATAAGGTAAACTAAAAAATGTTCTTGTTAAACAATTTCTTTTAAGAAATAAAAAATATATGAGGAATAATAAAGATGCAAAGAAAATAAATGTCCATGAATCGAACTGTAAAATAACGTCGATAAGATGTCCGGACCGAACAGCAACATATACAAATTAAATGGCAATTTGATAAACGAAAACTGTAGTGTTACTTCATCTGGAAACGGTAAAAACCAGCAAACTCAGCATTTAAAGACATACCAACAAAACCAAAAGCAAGTAACAAAACAGAAAAGTGCCTCAGCCAATTCCCAGCAGCCGGCAACAAACGGTCCTACGCAAATTCAAACTTTGGCTACAGTACATCATCCAATTGCTACAGTGCCACAAATAACAAACAATCAGTGTGTACAGCACATTCATCAGCAACAACAAAGACCGACGAAGGGCGTCATCGGCATCGAACCGGCACATACAATTCCTCCGCGGTATCAACCACCTCCACAACCTTCGAGTGGTATTTTGAAACACCTTTCAGGTGGAAAATCTAATTTTTACCCAACTACATCGTTGGATCTAAGTGCATCGCATTTTAACATAAAATACCCACCAGACATTCCAAAGCTCTCGTCAGTGTTTGTACCAGATTCAATTAAGGCACAGGGCAATTCATCTCGATTTATTCAACAGCGAACTATACCTCAACATCGAGGTCAATTATTGATTTCTACTTCACAAGAACAGGATAATCTTCTGCGTCTTCAGCAACAGCAGCAAGAAATGCTTAAATTTGTTAGGAAGTCGGATCAAGATTCAAATACACAAACAATAACTCAAACTGGCATTCCATCAAGTGCAAGATTAACTTCGGAACAGAGTCGACAGCTGCAGGTAGGATTTTGCATTTTCACAGTTTATACAAATGTTCAAGTATTATTTTTTTATATATACAAAGCCCTTAATAACAGAACTGCGAGCATTGAAAGAAGCCAACCAAAGATTGGTTGATGACAACCAAGAACTAAGGGATCTTTGCTGCTTTCTTGATGACGACCGACAAAAAGGTAGGAAGCTTGCAAGAGAGTGGCAGCGTTTTGGAAGATATACAGCTAGTGTTATGAGGCAGGAAGTCTCTGCATATCAGGTAAATACTAAAATTATAAACTATAACGATGTAAAATGCTATACAATTATTACATTATATGATTGTGATAAGTTTCTAAAAAAAAGGTTAAAGAAATCATTTAGAAATATGTATTATTTATTTATTATTAAGTAGTAGAGAAATACAATAATGAGTCGTTCAAATGCAAAGTGTAATGTGAACAACATAAACAAATTATTTTCAACAAATAAACTTTCAAACGTGATCAAATCATTTCATAAATTGAACGGTCAATAAAGTGCTTATTAATTATGTACAATTGCATTACGTGACTTCCTTTCCGAATACCTGAGTATAGAAAACGATTAAAAATCATGTTTACAATCTGCCTTCTATTGAAAAGAAATCAAATGCTTTTAAAATTTTAAATTTATCTAGTTGAGTTAGTCTACTGAACGCCTTAACAAAACCTGCATATTCACATCCATCTGACAATACTAATTTAATGTGTCAAAAAAAGAAACAAGCGTGATCGTCCAGGCCTATAATTATTCTTTTTTTCACCCGACTTATTAAAAGGATTGACAAAGGAATTTTCCAGATTTTTTTTTAAATGTAAGATTACGCCATATAGATTGTGCCATTTCAACTATTCCAATATTTTTCGCATGAATTTTGACAGACGTGTAAAAAATTTTATATATACATACATACATATGTACATACATACATATATTTGGTTTTGTTTAATTTGATATTTAAAATATATTTTATAGACAAAACTACGACAGCTTGATGACAAACAACAAGAGCTTATTACAGACAATCTTGAACTGAAGGAATTATGTCTTTATCTGGACGAAGAACGAGCGCACATTGCTACAAATTCAGTTTGTGCCAATTGTAGCACTCCAATACGCGGGACCTTACGCGACGATGGTGATGGAAGCAGTTCCAGTACAAACGCAGACGAAACTATATCAGCTCTACGAAGTTATGAGCGGCAATTTCCGGTATGAAATATTTTTATATGTACAATACTACGTGCCTAAACATTAATGCATACTGTATTTGAACTAAAAACCAACTACAACCAATAAATCTACAAAAATATAGTGGGTTTATTGTGTGATGTTGTATCATTTGAAGTTTATTTACTTGAAATACACTAACATTGATTAAATATAACCACAAATTAAAAGAAACTTTACAAAAGAAACAACGTACATAAATGTTATTATGTTTAAAATATTTTATGCTCACAAACTATAATTATTATTTCCTTTTTACTAATTGGAGGTTGTGGAATGTAACTTATACAATTTAGTTCTTTGTTTGTGGAACTCTGTAGTTTTTTTTACACAGAAGTATTTGAAAAGGACCGTTAGATGTTTTTTTGTAATGTATGATATGTTATTTATGATATTTAAGGATATGCATTTGCGTTCAACACTAAACGATCAGACCCTTCAATACGTTCGGTCTTTAGAAAAACGAATTCAACAGTTGGAAGAAGAGCGAATATCCAATTCAGGAAATAATTCACAACGCACACCTGAACCTACCCTTGGCAGACCGGAGGCCGTTATTCGAGCCTTGCAAGTGCTGGAAGTACGAGAACAGTTGGAACGTGATCGTTTTGGTAACATAACTGGAATGCCAATAGAACAGATGGACGATGGAGAAAAAGCTATTGTGAGAGAAATGTGTAACGTTGTATGGAGAAAATTAGAGAGCAGCACAAATGAACCCTCCATGGAGGAATAATGTAGTTAAAAATGTTGTAAAGTTTGATATACCTTTTCATAAATTACAAATTAATATATGTATTTATTTATCATCACTGCATTACAAGAAAACTTTTATAATTTTGTATGCCAAGCAGCCAATAAAAAGAATAAAATTATTTGACTATTATTTGATAATCAAATAAACAATCATTTACTAAACCAATAACACAAGCATACCAAATAAAAGACTCAAAAGTAAATGCAATTAGCTACATTAAGTTTGTAGTTTGCATGTGCTTTAAAAATGTTAGTTGTTTAAAAAATTCAAATTGGGTTCCCTTAAAAAAAGGGAAAAAAGGTTTTTGTTTAATAATTTTCGAATACTCGTCTGTTTGCTTACAAAAATACAAAACAATCAATGTGAAGGATTCTTTATTTTCCATACCAAACGGTCAATATCGAATTTGTTGTTTTTGTTTTCTATTTACAAAGAAAACCCCTTAGGACAAACTTTTAAATTTGTATCGTCTCAAAACTAATTTTATTTGTACAGGTTTGAAAATTTGACTCAATAAAACTTCTTAAATGATCTTAACACTATGTTATTTTCTTATTGGTAAAAAAACAAATTGTTTCGATATAATAATAATATTTTAATTTTAACATACCAATATAAAGAGTACAAAAAAGGAAAACTTGTAAGTATTACAATCTAAAGATGGTTGGTGAGTATGTAGACCTTGAAAACCTCTAGGTATTCTCAAAAAATGTGCCTAAAACTGCCATCACTACACTTTTTTTTTAATTTAATCAACATTTTTTTAGTTAGTTACAGAAATAAACCGTATTGTATGTACCAGTAATTATAGAAAGAAAAACACGTACAAATCCTACAATCTAAGACAATATTAACAACAATTCAGATTGCTTCAGATGCAAATAAAACTGCAAAATTCGTCATTACTTCGTGTGTTTTTTTTTGTCAATTTAGGGGTAATTCAAAATGAAACTGGGTCAAGAAATTTAAACTTTGTTTCATTTTAATATGTTTACAACAAAAGTTTTCGAATTAAAAACAGATTTTTATTGTGAACATATTTATGTTCATTGCCCGATACTTTTAAGTTAAAGTAAAACCTATTATAAACAATAATATAAAATAAACATGAAACAATTCTTCCCGAGAAAAATTAATTTAAACAGTTAATTGTTCGGTAATATGACGATACAATTATTACTTTTATAATTCCTAGCAAGAAACCTACCATTCAAAATATGGTTAGGAGGTCAACAAAGCGATGGTACACATACGTCTTGTTTCAGCATATATATGTACAAATTTACATAAGCGGGGATTGTTTTATTAAATTAGGCGTCAGAAATTTTATTCTTAGAGAAGTGCATGTGCGTAGTTATTATTTTTTCTTTAAAATAAATTATGTTCTTTCATAAAATATGGTAGTTGATATTCTAGAAATTCGTACACAAAAATGTTCAATTTTTGAATTTTATATTTTCTACTTGGAACTAGAAGCGGTCATTTACTTGTTTATCTGCATGATTTAAAAATGTGTACATACAGCAAACTGATTCTTCCTTTTACGCAAGGAAAATAAATACAAAAATTTAATAATAACAATGTTTTACATACATATATGTATGTACATATAAATTAGATCGTTTGAGCATAATGGAGAAACTATTTTGGGGTGTATAGACATATCTACAAGATGTCCTTTTATTATCATTAATATTAGTATATGTATATGTTTTATACTTGAATTCAGAACACCAGGAAAAGAATAAAAGTTAATACCAAGTCCAACAAAACAAAGAAAATACAAAACAAGAGTCTATTTTTAAATGAGTGATTTGTAAACAATTTGTTACTTTAATATTTTTTTCAAAATTTATGATTCAGTTTTTAGTTAAAATGTTTTGTTAAATAAATTTGTTTATAAGCACATAATATTATTATAATTTATAATATTTAGTTTACTTCATTCAAGAAGAGAGATAATGTTCTTCTTTCTACGTCCATGAGAAAATGTGTAAATATATTAAGTTAAGTTGCACAAGATCTAAGAACCTGTACCCATTCCGGTATGTGAAAGTAGTACAAGTACCACTGACATTGAATCAACATGCACAGAAAAAGCACAAGTAAGAAATACATTAGAGAGTTAGGAAGTAAAAAAGAAATGCGCAATCAATACGTATCTTTCAATTTTCTGTTGAAGCCGTGTCTAATAGTTCATGAAAAGGGAATGATTTTTGAAACTGCATAAATTTAATCGAAGAGTTTTAAAATCATGCTTTTTCATTTGTGGATAGTGTGTATTGCGTGGAACATCAGCCTCTTGTCAGTGGGCGGTAATGTAAGAGGAAATTCATGGCATTTATTTAAAAATATTGATATATGGAGTTCCGCAAACGATTCGAAGAATATAAAAGACGATAATTACTTTCTATTTGGAAGAAATACTTTATTAAAACAGGTGGATATTAATAAGAGGAAAGAAAAAGGTGAAATAATCAATAATTACAAGATGAATACTGCAGTTTATAAACCCTTTATAACTCATTGTAGTGTTTCATTTGTTTCCGGTTCCTGTGGATGGAGAGTGTCTTTCGAATGATGGCAGAAGAACTGGGGTATGTGTAAATGTATACGAATGCCGTTTAAAAGGAGGGATTGCCCAGGGCGAATGTTCCATGGGATTTGGTGTATGTTGCATATGTGAGTTCATTTAAAAAGTCTTTATGGTGTTTTGAAAACTAATTTGTTAGTTATTCAAATAAGAGAACATTGGTAGAACTAAAATATCCAAGTGATTTTAATGACCCAAATTTACATGTATTTGCAATGCAAGTTTATAAATCTTTCCATTAACATGTTTTTTCTGTTATCTCTAGAGAAAAATTGGTCAACAAAAGTATCGGTTGAAAGGTTTCAAAGATCTGATATTTAGTAATTTTAATTTCCATTATCATCAATTTGCTATTCAAAAAATAAAAACAATTTCTTTTTTACAAAATCTGAAAAAAAAAAAATAAAAAAGTTAAAGCTATACAAAATCAATGCGGTACGAGTAAAAACGAATATAACATTGAAGCCTGAGGAGTTTTTTTTTCAATTTAATTTCAGTCTTATCTACTTGTGACCAGACCATACGCAACAATATAACGTATTTAGTATCGCCAAATTTTCCCAGTTTCATGCCTCAAAACTTCACTTCCTGCAAGTACAAACTTAAGCTGATGGACTCAAATGTGAGTCAAATACGCATCGACTTTAATCATTTCTCACTTGGACAGCCTAATAGAAGAACTGGAATTTGTGATGGAGATACGTTTAATGTTAGTGGCGGCCCATCAGGAAGCTTTATACTTTGCGGCCAAAATAGTGGTCAGCATGGTAAGAACGCCTGAATTATTAAGATTTCAATTATTTACTTGTTTTATTGTTATAGTATATTACGATGTTGAAAGACGCGAAAACAATATTCATACTCGTAAAAGGATTCAAACTCATATGCTCGAAAATAATTACACAATGACAAAAAGTTCTCTACATGATGACGACATAATTGAAATAACTATGAATTTTTCTAACCGGTTTTCGCCTATACGATTTTGGGAGATACGTATTGCACAAATTCTATTTAGTCAAAGAGCTCCTGCGAACTGCCTTCAATATTATACTGGACATGAAGGTGTCATACAGGTAAATATTATCCTTTTTTTTTATCTCTCCTAGGATATAATTTATTTTGAAAATAATTTTTGCCCACATTTGAGGTTAATAAAGAACTACTAAATTATCAGGTCAGGTGCATATCTATTTTAATGAGTGAGGTAGTTGTCCAAAAAATAAGAGTTTGTTTTCATTTGACATACATACTATTTTCTTTTGAACACATACATACATATTTAAATGTATTCAAATGAGAAATGTATGTATGTACTATGTACAACTAAAAAAAAACTTCACGTCAAATTTTGATTTTAAACCCATTCAAAAATGATGTAAGTTATTGATTTTCACCTTAATTCAAAATTTAAGAATATATTTTAGACGTGGTCGACTAAAGATATTGAATTTTATCTAAGTTTAAAATTTACGAATATTCTTGCAAACTGGGTTGAATTTTTTGCATAACACATTTCTATCTTTAAAGCGTCACATTTGTTAATGTGTTGCTTTGGGGCTTGTATAATGTATTGGTCGTTATATTAGAGGTTCCTATTTTTGAATTATGTATATTATGTATATACATATATTACATTCAATGCAAGTCTTAATTTTGTTAGTTTCTAAAAGAACGTGTTAAATTTTCAATAGGAAACAAAAAATAAAGTAATACGTAACAAAAGACATGTATTACATTTTTATATTGCTTTTATATATCTACATACATATATGTATGTATGTATATACGTTTAATACAAAGTTCAAAGAAAATATTTTAAATTTCAGAATAAAAAGAAAACTTACTTATAGGGTGACCTGTTATAAAAAAATTTAACAAAAATTAAAGTTAAATTATATTATTTAATTTTCAGACATTTAACTTTGCTGACAATGGCCGCCACCTAGCAAATCAAGACTATAAATCTTGTATTCGACAGGAAGATAAAATGTGTTCTATAATATATCAACCTTGTGATGATCACTCATTTAAAATAGGTCCATCAAAGCTAAATACTCAACAACAGAATAGTGTTATAATTGGAGATTCTGTACCTGCTGAGACTCCTCAAGTCAATTTTTCTACACAAAACTCTACATTTTTCCAAGGTAAATAAATTAATTGTACTATTTTATGCATTTAATATAAGAGGACAAATAAGGCGTTATCAGTGAAAAGAAACGCAAAGTGATGTTATTTTTATTGCAGCATAATAAAGAAGCAAGTAAATTGCAACGCTAACTAACTATTACAGATATTAAGAACATTTTAACTACAAAGAGAATGTTATTGACATAAATATTACAATTTTGAGGAAAAATCCAATTGACAGGTGTTTTTACAACAAAAAAGCTACAAAAAATCGCTAAAATTTGTTTTCCTATTCGAATTGAGAAAAAACGTCGGACGTATTTTATTTCATAAACAATTGCGTTTCTACAAACTTATTTTATTTATATTATTGTTTACGTTCTTATAAAAACCCAATTGATATAAAATATTTAAAAAAAACTTCATTTAAGATCTTCGTCTTGATTCCTTTAAAAAAAAGTATAGATTAATATATTTTGATGGATTCTTAAATACTGAATACACAATTTGTTTTTATAATAGACCAACAATCCTCGTATACAAGCTCCATACAAACAGACAACCGGACAACTACGGCTGCTACTCCTGCTTTAGCTGATGCTGAGGGATCAGGAGAAGATAACTTACAATTTACAACCACTGCAAAACCATCGCGTGGAGGATTTGATATTTTGTCAATTCTTCGGAGCGCATTTAGCTTTCGAAAATTAGCTCGATCTGCGACTACAAGACAATTTTTTACTACATGCAATGATCGCATTACTATGCCTTGCATAGTCGAAGACTTTGTTGATGTTGGAATGGGTCCATTGCCAGGGTGTGAGCCGGTTCATTGTGGAAACCAGTTCTGCACGTCAAACGTTAAACCTTGTCGTATAGAGTCTACAGTAACACCTTTTTACTTGGGTGTGCACTTTGGAAAAGGAGTTGGTAAGGGCAGCGCGGAAGAAAACATTGGAGCATGCATTCGGTATACACAGGTCCAATGTCTTTAAGCTGAATAATCTAAATAATTTATTGTTTTATGTTATGAAATAAAAAGATTATAATGCCCAAAAATAGTTTAATTTGATGACTTAAAAGCATTAGCACAATAATGGTCTGATATAAGTGTGATTGCAGGAATCGAGGGATCTACAATTTATGTAGAAAGGGAACGGCTATTTTGAAAGGCACACGAATGCTCCCTTGGACAATGTATTAAATCTTTCTAAAAAGTAGTTACCACGAGTAAAATATATGTAATGTGGTACGTTCAAGCTGGTATTGAATGCAGACTTAATTTTAATACATAAAATAAAAGAAAGGCATAATTATTTAAATCTACATAATTTAATTTTCTTTTCGAAGATTTGGCATATCTTCTCTTTTTTTGAAATTCAACTGCATTCATAAATTTTCTATTTTATTTTCATTTTTTGTTTGACAATTACATATGTATATAGTGTATTTATTTGTTTTAAAACACCAAATTTTCCGAGAAGTGGAAAATACTGCATTCCAAATATCTATAAAAAAAAACACTGTTTAAATTCTTAAAAATATAAAAATATAACTGATAAATGTTTAGCTTCAAACAAGTGAATCGCAGTGTATGATCATTGTTTTCTTACAACCTTTTGCGTAAAACACAATTTATTAATAGCAGTCAGTTTTCTGTACCAGTTTCTTACATTATTTTATTTTTGTCCTTGAACCTTTGTCTTACAACGTTTATCTAGAACAGAAGAAGAAGAACAGTATTTATAAATAGCATAATCTGAAAAAATTCAGTTCACAAAGTCCTTCCGAAAGACTAAGTCGAGGAAAGCATCGATGTCTTCGTTATACAAGATACTCCTGCTTTTATTGAAATGTTTATTTACACAAGTAATACTTTGTTTTCCATTGAAAAATGAAACCTACTCGGTTTATGACCAAAGACAGACAGGAAAATATAATATTCATATCAGCTTAAAAGATGTCGCAATCATTGAAGTGGACAAAAACGAATTTTCCGATGTAACTACTTACATCATGAATTAAATTAGATAATTTAATAATATCTTATTTTAAGGATACGATTAACAATGGTGATGAATATTATTATGACGAAGAAGATCTCACAATAAGTTCCGTACCAGATTGGATTTCTACTACCATTAGAACTCCACAGGTAGTTGTGAACACTACAAAAAACATTACTGTTGATAAAGAACAGTCAAGTTTAGCATTAAATGACTCAAGTTTGGACTCTTATCATTATTCTTCTATAATACCTTCTTTGGAAAGCATAACTTTAAAATATAATATGAAAGCCAGTGTTGGAAAGAACATTGTTTCACACGTTCCAAGCGAGTTTCGTTTGAAGTATGTTCAGTTCAATTAAAAAAAAAACAGCAAGGGATATACTAAACAGAATTTAATTTCCAGAACCCCTCAGAACGTCAGTAGTATATTATCGACCCGAAAAGTAAAACCAAGGATACCTATTATATGCAGAAACTATCAATTACGTGATTCTTATGGAAACTGTCGCTCTGTTAGGCGTCAAACGTTATTGTAAGTTATTAATTTTAATGTAACTCAAATAATTTATTAATTTAATTAATTAATTAGAAAAAGTCTTTTGGATATAATACAGTTAATGCGATTGAAAAATTGATGTATACTTGCATTGTAAACAGCAATTTATTCATATGTGTATACTGTTATAATCGTACAGGCGTACATATTTCGATATAACTGAGACATCAATTCAAGAATCCATTTGATAGGTGCCATGTTAATGAACAGCAACCTTTCGATGACATTTTATTTACATTCTAATAAATTTTGAATTAACGTAAATGAGTTTTGTTTTTATTGATCAACCGTATGATAAGCTATATACTAAGTAATCTGCTTTCTATAATACCAAATTGAAACATTAAAATAAATCTTAATTCCATTATACGAAAGACATTTCATTTCAAACAAGCACATTTTATAATTTGAAATTGATAATAAAGTTCACAGTTTTTTTGAATTTAAACTTTTATACTCACATTTTGATCGATTTTTAGATATTAAACTACCTACTCTTGCTACGCAACAATAAGTAATTGATCTTAGGTTAGTCTTTTAGCAGATCGATATTTCAGGTGAGGTGCTGTAATATTAATCAGCATTCATTATAATTATTTTTACAGTAAATTATATTTGTATTACTTTATCCAAACATTTCTTTCAAAATGTTTAAACAAAAATAATCTTTATTTTAGGTATGTAACTACTTGAATATTCAATTCTAAACCATTTCAATTACACAATCCATAAGTTTTATTTAAACTTACTTTCATAATATTAACTTTCGCATAATTTTAAGATTTACTAAAACCAAAAAATAAAACTCAGCAAAATAACGACCAATCAAATTGATTTCCACGACTTTATTATTCTTGGTTTTTGTTCACAATTTTTGTATTAACATTGATGCACTAAATAAATAATAATGCTGTTAAGATTTTGTTTAAAAATGCTTTGAATTCATTAAAAATATTGTAATTTTAATTTCCTCTTATATAGTAGGTAATAATTTTAAATCAAATTAGGCTCTTACTCCTCCATTTGTTCTTTCAGCTGAGCCAATAACGCTGCACGCTTTGATTCCAACTCACTTTCACTAAGAGCTTGCTCGTCACCGTTTCTTGAGGACCCTCCCGAAGGTAATTTGTCTGAAATATTGCTTGCCTGGCTCAAAGAAGGAGAACGTTGTTTTCGGAGCTCAACATCCTTGTGTTTTTTATCTTTTTTCTTCTTTTTCATACCAATTTCCGTAGATATTGGTGACTCCTCAGCCAAAGATGGGTGTTCGCTTTCGTATGAGGACTGCAGAATATGTTTTTCTTGACAAAATAAATACTTTAACAAATGTCTCTCCTTACCGCTCTTGACGATTTCCTATGCTTCTTTTTCTTCTTCTTTTTTGAAATTTTTTCGCTTTCGATGCTTTCACTGCTGCTTACGGATTGCTAAGAAGTCCAATAAAAAATATTTATATTTTTATTTAAATGATTATAATACATACATTTGAATTCGTACAAAGGATACAAAAACGTTAAAAATCTTCTATTTTATTATTTCAAATCAATCGTTTTATGATAGTGTTATGCAATAAATGTTTTATATTTCTACTTAACCCTAGCAGTTATATATTTAATTAAATAAAATAATACAAATGTATAAATAAATCAAATGATTTAATGACGTAAGTTTGTTCTGCCTTTATGGATTCAATGAATTTGTGAACGGTTTGAGTTTTAAAAGATAAAGCCTTCGTATACAAATTTTAATTTGAAGTATTTTTTTTAAATTCTCTGGCTTAGGTAACATTGTATAATATATAAGTACCCTCGGACATGCAATAGGTAGATAGTTAAAATATTGAATATCAACGTAACTCGACTTAGTGTAAAAACGGACATATTCTACTTAAATTTTTTTTCAGTACAAATTTATTCTTGAAAATAACAAAATAGAATAAATTTTAATTATTAAAAAAACGGACAGAACTAAAATGTTCATGTTAGCAATTGTTCATGTATTATGATTTCTCAGTTAAAAACGCCAAATTGGAGCTAGTTTTTGTTCACTTCAAACCTAGAGTAAATAAAGTTCTTTAAAAAATGCGGGATTAAAAGTATAACACATAAATTGAAAGTTTTCGATTAACCGGCCAGGTTTCTGTTAGTATAGTATCTAAGTATTTACCAAATATGTATTAGTAAATAATAAATCATATTCTATATTAGCGTTTAATCAACGAAATATTGACATTTTTAAATTTGTAAGTCTTTTAAATAGCATAAAAAAACAAGTTTTCTACTTCTCTAACAGGTTTTGTATAAGCAAAATACATTCATATATATGTATATGAAATTCAATTCAAACGCAAGCTTACCGAATGCGATCTGGACATCTTCTTGCGCAATTTTTCTTGTTCGAATTCAGAAACATCATTTTCAATATCCTATTAAGAAAAATAAATACAAGTTTTAGACACGAATAAGAAAATTTACCGATTTGGAGCTAGACCGAGGTCGTTTTTTATGTTTCTTGTTTTTTTTTGACTTCCTGGATCTGGAATGATGATGGCTGCACGCATCTTCACATTCTTTAACAAAATCTTCCCAAACTTTTTCCAAACTATAGTCTCTTTCATATAAGATACATGCCTCTAAATGTTCAACATGTTTTTTGGCTGCCTCAAAAGTATCGTTCGCAGTTATATTTCCCTCAAGCCATTCACCTTTAATCTCACTTTCCAATTTTTTTAAACGCTTATGTTCCTCCTTCAATCGTTCTTTTTCTGCAGTCTCAGCCTAAAAAATGTAAATTTAAATATTGAAAATTCGGCAAAAATCAAATTTTCATAGAGTTACGAATATCTTGTAAAGTTATGTGAAAAAACTAAACTATATTGAACTGATCCCCGGAAAAAAAATTACATTCAAATATAAACAAATATACCTTTTCCAGTAACGAATTGTATGTTAATTTAACATTGCCGGCATCCAAATTAGCAGAGCGTTTATCTTCACATACAACTGTTGCAAAATCTTCAAAAGTTGTATTAGCCTTAACCTGAAACTGCTTTTCTTTAAGTATTTCTCTAATGATTTTCTTTTCATCATGAAATCTTGCTTTTAAGTCTTCTACATAAAATTTGAATAGATCAAGCGGAGTGGATCCCGATTGACCTAACATTGCTGAAAAACGTAAATCAGCTGAAATAACTGGATAAAGTTCTACCCATAGAGACATTGATGTCAATTTCCCCTCCTCGTGTAAGGAGTCTAGCAAAGTTAAGAAAGAATCCCTGTTTTTACGTTGCTGTCGCTTGATTCGCTTTTTTTCTCGCTCTTTTTCTTCTTCCTCTTCTTTTTCGAGACTCCGAATATGTTCTTCAAAAACAATTAAAGCATCTTCCTTGTCCATTCCAAGCAGATTCACGTCATTTTTAAATGAAGCGTTTTCCAATAACATTACTTGTGCCTCAGACCAAGTCGTTTGGTATGTTATTGACGCCATGGATTCAAGTAATTCACCCAGCACTTTCATATTTCGCTTTTTCATTACTCGCGATTCTTCCTTTTCACGTTTTGATAAGTTAAAGATACAATCGTCAAATATGTCACGACGATCTTGTTCAGGGACAACAGTCCAAATCTTATTCGTAGCAAATATTTCCTCACATTTGTAGAACTTTATTTGTGAATTCATTTTTTCGGAAGACATGAGAAATTTTTCCAGATCTTCTTTAGCTTTTTTAGCTCTCAGGCGGGACTCTTCTCGCTCATCCTTTAACTTTTGAGTTTTATAAGCGTTAAAGGTTTGCTTTTTTTCATTCAATCCTTTAAAAGAGTTATATCGAGCGTCTTTTGAAATAATTTTAACACACTGATCCCAATTAGCATTTGATGGTACGTTTTTTTCTTTCAGAAGGTCTTTGAATGCTTCTATTGCTTCTTTTTTGTCTTTAAAAATCAATTTTACTTCTTCTATCCCGGTTTTTTGATTTTTATCTATTGAAATGAATTATAAGAGTAATATTAAATATATATTATGCCAAATAATAATGAAATACTAGTCACAATTCAAAATCGGTAGTCTTTTTAAGATAAAGAAGCAAAGTACTTATACAGTAGTTACTAGGAATTCCTTAAATTTTACTTCTAAAATCCTTAGTATGCATAATGTTCTATACAACTAGTTACACTTTCATAGTAACAAATTATTTTTTACTCAATCTTACTATTTATGACCCTATTAGGTACCTACGAGTATTTTTTCATTAAATTTAAAATATATGCTACTTACTTTCTTTTTCTTCCTTAAATGCAGTTTGTGGAATTTCAATTGACGCAAGTGTAGCGGCCATAGCCTGATCTAAGGCCGAAGAAGAATTTTCATTACTACCGGGGGGTGTATCGCAAGCAGGTGAACTAATATCAGGTGTTGATAGTTTTGAGGCTGCAGCTATGGTTGCCGGCAAGACAGAAGCTATGGAGGGTGGAATAATCATGCCAGCCATAGAAGATGAAGTTAATGCAGCAACCGCCTTTGCAGTTGCTGCAGCTCTAAAAATAAATATTATTGCAGACTTTAAAATGTTAAAACTCAAATGCTTACTCTTCTGCCTTGACTTTTGATTGCATTTCCAGGTATTCAGCTGGGGGTTCCCATCTTGAATCTTTTGTGTTAACATTGTGATAGTATATTTTCCCATTATCCGATCGATATTCTTTCCATGGACAAGACGCAATTATTTTTTCAACTGGAGTTTTTAAGTCATCTGGCTTGTCCCAGGAGCTTTGTTTAGTTACATTATTGTAGTAATACGGCCTACCATCTGGCGCCTTGTGCTCACTCCATTCTGAGGATGTGGCTCCAAAAGCTGAAGCTATATCTGCAGGCGGCCCAAACCCAGGTGGGGGCATATTAAAAGAAGGCACCATCGGGGGATATCCCATTGTTGAGGATAAACCGGCCATAGGTGGTACGGATGGAGGAACATTCATATTCAAGCCCTTGTTTTAAACTTATCAAACATAACCTTAAAACAGCAATAAAAGAAATAAATACCGAAAGTCCAAATAAAATACTTACTCCCTTCTTGGCACAAGTGTAATATATTTTGTTTGTATGTTTGCAAAATATTTTAATAATTTTTTTTTTGTTTGCACTAACTGCTCATAATATTTATTATAATTTACACCTAGGACTACAATAATTTTCAATGTCTGTCAACACGAAAACCAAACAAAAAGAAAGCATACAAATGAATGGCTTCAGATAATTGTGGTGGGATGGTAGCATCCAAAAATAAAAACGAATGGCTTTTTTACGAATCTACACGATGCGATCGGATATTGGGTGAGTTCGTTTGTACACGTTGTAAAACAAGGCTGGTTATCCATTTTCACTGAAACATATGGCGTTTTTCTTTTTTAGTTCAGAGCTGAGCTCTGAGCAGAGTCTGAGCGAACAGAGTAGAGTTCTGAGCAGAGTATGTTCAGAGCTCTCTGATTTAATTATGAAACAACTTGAGCACTAAACTGTCATGATTTGAAATGTCGTCTGTTTGAAAGCGTTCAAAATTTTCTTTAATCAAATTAATTAAAAAAATAGTCATAGCGTTGGTCCATTTGACGCCTGAAATAAATTTGATGCATAAAAATGCTATATGCAATTAGTTTTTTCTAAATTATCTTTCCTTCTGCACTAGAGCGACCAGCCTCTTCCGCCATTTTTATTGTTTTGACGATGATTTTTTTTTAATTTCCCGGCTTTCAAATATCAAATTGTTTGTGTTCAGCATTTTACTCCGTTTACTCTGTTATTTTATTCTGAGCTCACAGAGCGCGCTCTGAACATGTTCAGAACTAAAAAAGAAACACAATTATTTTTTTGACAGTTCGAGCTCTGCTCTGAACTAAAAAAGAAAAACGCCAATAATAAGAGATTTAAAGCAGTAGGTTAATGTTTGAACGGTCTTCCTCTAAATATATTTTAAGTTTCTTAACAATTGGCTATATTATTACCAAACAAGATTTATTTCAAACTACCACGAGTTGCATAGAACATATTAAAAACACGCATATCGGTGAGTACAAATAACTTCGATATATTTCATTAATTTGTATGCTTTAAACGCGTTCAGCCTAAAACACATCTGTTCCACGCTTCATAATGTTAGCCTTATGAGCATAGAGGAAATATATTATTATTATTTGAGAGAGTTCACCTCGAATAAAATTTGAGGGTGTTTCAGGTAGGACGGGTACCGGTCGGGACTCTAGATAATATATTTCCTCTATGCTTATGAGCCTAAACAACTTTGAACCTACAAACTAATGTAATATCACCAAATGTAACACTACCCTTATTGTCTTTCCTCTATTACTGTCGCTTGTCGTTGTCGCAAATATAGTCTTTGAACGTATCAAAATCAAAACCTTCAGATTTTGACAGCTTCATCAACAAAAGCGGAGTTCGAAAATTTATTTTTTAATAAACTTAATATATTCATTTTAATTAAAATACCATTAATTTACACAATTATTAATGCTTAAAAAATTCATCCCCGTTTAAAGATTTTCACTAGGTGCAAAAAATGTATGTTTTTATTTATCCCAATTGAATTTTAATCTGCATCATTGTATCATTTAATTTTATATCTGGTAAAGCATTAAAGTTATAAATTATGATTTACTTTTTAAATGAATTGTATTTAAACAAACCTCATAACCTATAACTTTAATGCTTTACCAGGTATAACATATAGAGACAAATTCTTCCAAGCGCTTTTATATCAACATCCAGTTGCTGCACAGTATAAAATAAATATTTTCGTAATCATTTATGAAGATCACCATTCAGATGATAAAGTACGAACGAATGTGACAAATATCTTTTTATGGACATAATATTTCGGTTAAAGTTCAACATAATAAGACTCGCATAAATTCTACTGGAGTAATTTAAACCGGCACAAACAATTATTGAATTAAAAGTTGTAAAATGGTATGTACAATTCTGCAATTTGCAAAACATTTATATTAGAAACAAAAATGTAGTTATTTGCATGTTTGATTTCCATTGTTCATTTAATTAACACATGTATTAACCAAGGCAATAAATAATGTTGCGATCTTTCGATAGCCACTTTAGAACACAGTAGATAGCTTGAATAACTTTTTTCCAAGTTTATTTTTTCAGTTCAAAAGTTAAATTACGTAATATTACAATAGATACGAGTACCTACGCCTTCAAAATTTAATAGAATTAAACTAAGATCTCTATTTCAATAAAAATTCATATTCACTGAAATATTTTTGATGTATGTATGTACATACATAAGTATTTTATTCATTCTTTGCTTATATATTATTTATTAGCATAATATATTTTTAAATGGCTTTATAGAATAAACAACTTGTAAGGAATGTACAGCCAACGCCCTATTTAAGATCAGTTGATTATTTGATTAATTTAGCAATTTCTCTGTAAAAAAGTGTACCTATCTGAAAAAAACGCCCAATTTTAAGATCTATCCTCTTACTGATGAGAAGGTTCAAAAAATATATTTTTTTTTCAATAGTAGGGCTTACACCCAAAACCTTTCAGTTTATCTGAATGCCAAACAACAAGGAGCAGTACTTAAACTTTTATGGAATCATAGGAATTTATTCAACCAAGTTCACAGTAGTATTTGTGCCCAAATATTGAAAGTTAAAAAATAAATTACTTTCCACGACATTTATTAAGCTTGTCTATTTCTACCTACATATATAATCTTTTTAATATATTCAATTGATTTAATCTTGGTTTGGTGTGATGTTAAAAATCATGTTGATTAAAACAAATCATTCATTTATGATTGTCTTAATCAATAAGTTATTTTCATTTCAGATACTTTCGACAATTAATAAATGTTTTCACAAAATCCAACAAAATCGTTATAGATTCATATTTTGTGTTCTGATAACGACGACTTTATTAAGTCTGCTATTGAATAACTTAAAAAAACATGATGAAGTGCGGAGTTGTTTTACTCATTTAAATAAAAGAACTGAACTGTCAAAACTCGAAGATATTCTGCTAAGTAATCGAAAACCTCAACCTGGAAAAAGTATATTCTTTCATGAAACATCATGTTCATCTTCGTCTATAAACATGCTTAGCTTGAGCGCTCGCCAAGCGTGTGCTATCGAATCTGCAGCATTAAGTAACCCGAACTACGATGTTTTTGTTCTTTTTGCCAGTCCAACATATTTTAATAACGGAAGTTCGCAACCAATTTTAGAGTCAATACTTAGTTATCCTAACGTTTACATTCGAAATTTGAATCTTTGGACATATGCATCTAATACTCCTATCTACGATTGGTTACTTAATGATGAGCTTTTCTCCTCAAAGTATGTTTTATCACATATATCTGATTTTCTCAGATATCTAACACTATGGCGATGGGGAGGAACTTACCTCGATTTAGACGTGATAGTCAAAAAAAGCTTGGAAAACATTCCATCAAATTATGCAGGTGCTGAATCAGACACATTTATAGCAGCAGGAGTAATGAATTTTGATGCAACTGGTTTTGGTCATGAAATCGCAGAACTATGTTTAAGAGATTTCCAGTTGCAATTTGATGGTGACGACTGGGGAAACAATGGTCCAGGAGTGATTACTCGTGTTTTAAATCAAGTCTGTAAAACTAAATGACCAACAGCTATGACCAGAGATCGTTGTTTTGGATTTCACGTTTATTCAAAGGAAGCATTTTACGCAGTGCGTTGGAAGAATTGGAGCCACTTTTTTGAGGAAGCATTTTTGGAAAATACTTTGTTAAAAACCAAAGATTCTTTTGTTATTCATGTTTGGAACAAGCACAGCAAAAATCGACTTGTTAAAGTTGGTTCAAATGTGGCCTACGGAAAACTGGCTGAACAGCATTGCCCAAAAGTATATTCTTCTTGCGGCGAGTTCTTTTAAATATGTACATTTTTATACTAAAATTAATAGGAACAAAAGTGTTTACCAAAGCAATGAGGTCATCTACAGATTTTATTTTGATTATTATTTAAGCAGAATCTCAGTAAAAATAATTTGTATGTTTTTGCAATATTCCCCTATTTATAAAAAAAAAAAAAAGTTACTTCAGCGCTCGTGTTAATGGACACTAGACAATGGAATAAATCCATTGTCGACCCAAATAAAGCAGCATGCAAGTGCCTCTGATCTATGGTTTGTTTTTGTTAAAACCAGTAACTGAAATAACTTTTTTGTTTTTATGAATACCACAGTAAATATTCGAAATATATTTTTTTTTATTTTTGCAAAATCTCAGCAAAAATAATATTATTTTTACGTTGTAATATAGTTTAGATATAAACATTTGAAATATCTCCTGTAAATTTAAAATAAATTTGTTTTTTGTTAAATCTTGAACGGAGAATAATTATAAACAAATAATATAAAATAAACTCAGCATGTATTTAAAACCTCCTGATATTCTTTTAAGTACAGATTTTTAATCTATACTTTAATTAATCTTTTGAAAAATATGATAACATTATAATTAAGATTAAAAGTATCTTATATTAATTGTTTAAGTTACCATAGAAGCTCATTCCGTCTTGAAGAATTAAGGCTTACTTTATTTTGGATGAAGAAAAAGAGAAAAAATGGTTTGAGGATGAGTTTTGTATTTACAAATCTTTCAGTTCAATGAATGCACGATTATTTATTTAAATTTTGAATAATAATGATTTTAAAAAAACATGCTTACATAAGTTTTAAATTATGATATTTTTATTTTGTTTGTGAACAAGTTCTTAAAGTAAGAAACTTTTATTGAAATATGGTTAATGCTTGAAAAATGCATGACGGAGAATAAACAAAAATTCAATTTTCCTGTAAAATGTTTCCTCTTTTACGTTTTGTTTTTTAGACACTGTACCAATGATCTTGTTAAACTTATATTGAGGATGATTTACTTAAAAAAAAAAAAAACAGTTACTCCTAAAATATTTCATCGGGCGACTATTTAACGGATTGTCTTAATTAGAACAATCAAGACCAGGGCTATTTCTTTTAGAATTAGAGATAAGTGATAATTTATAAGAAAAACTTGTGGAACTCTGTAATATGTAAATTATAGTTTTTTTTGTACAGTTAGCTTTAATCAAATTTAAAATAACGGATACAATACATTGACATATAAAAGAATTAACATATACATATAGTGAAGAAATATCAAAGTTAGCTAATAAGACTGAATTTTATAAAGCTTTCTTGTTATATGCAAAATTAATCTTTCTTGGTTACTCTAGAAAACATGACATTAATGTACTTTTATCGTCGGGGTATTGCGTCATTCCTAAGAATGCTTATGAGTTTTTCAACATTTTAACTGAAATATATCTTTGGAAATTATTTTTTTAGTAACCCATTGATGCGACATAAAATAATTAATAAACAAAATGTATTTTAATGATGAAAAATTTATTACAATTTGTTATTATTACTTATATTTTTCGTTGAACAAAAAATATATATGTATATAATTATTAAAAAAACTTTTCGTTGATTCTTCTAAGTATTTGCATTTGCATGGTAAGTAAGTACAGGGTGCGGCAGAGCCGACTGACGAGTTTTGATGGGCTATAAATAACGAACAGTAAAACTTAGAGAAAACATTTTTTTTATTTAAATCAGTATTCAATCCTATTTTTAAAAATTATTTTTTGAAAATTATAGGTCCGTTCGCGTACTTTCTGCACCAAAATTCGTAAAAAGAGATATTTTAAAGAGTGGGGGTAAAATTCTCTCACCAACAAAAAACTACACAAAAGTAAGCGAACGGGAAAACAACAAATTTTTCACACACTATTACTGTCTTGTTGCTGTTCTTTGAAAATTTGTTTTTAAATTTTATAACTGACAGCAAAAGCGAGCAATTTATTTAATTTATTTGAATTTCTATCAAATTTGAAATTTTCACAAATCAGCCCAAAGAAATTTCTTGGGCTAAAATTCGTAGGTTGGGGAAATATTTTACTCTCTCGTGAGCGCTCTCTTTTACGAAAAACTACGAAATTTTTGAGTACGCGAACAGGATTTGGTTAAATTTCGTATTTTTTCGTAAAATTAGACTGTTTTAGGAGGGTACGCGAACGGACCTTATATCTCCAAGAAGGCTGCCGTCAGTATTGATATACTGTTGTAGACGATTTTTGAAGCTTTCACATGATTTTCGGCACATTTCGACTGGTATGGAATCGATTTCCGCGGTGATTTTCTGTTTAATTGCTTCTGTTATGTGGGCGATGTCTGAAAATGTCTGGATGGAATGATAAATCTTCGTGAAGAATTCTCCTCAAAGAACGGTCTGAGATTCCCAAAGCTACCGCGTGTTTCCGGGCTGAGTGTCTTGGTGACAGCTCAATTGAATATCTAACCAACTGCACATTTTCGGGGGTTCTTACCGTTCTGGGTGCTCCGTGTACAAGTCTACTTAGGGTACTTCCAGTTTCTTCCAAATTCCGTATCCACAATTTAATAGTGTTTGCAGAAGGAACAGATTCAGCACATGGAATGCCGAAGTGTATACGAAAAGCACTTTGTGTAGCGATCACAGAATGATTATTTTCGTAATATGCACGCATGACGAAAGCACGATGTACACCTGTCCAGACCATGATTACGAATAAAAACGGCATTACCGTACAATTCAAAATATACCACTTATTAAGGCCTACTCTTATCTTATCACAGGCTAATAACCTCATTAAACTCGTCAGTCGTCTCTGCCGCACCCTGTATATATGTATGTACGTCTATCATAACATCTTTAATAACTATTTAATTGTGTCGCAGAATTTTGACAGAATTAATAAAAAATGTTTATACATAAAACTCAAATTTTACTATGAAATTAGATATGCGGCTAATAAAAACAATTTTCGGATTTTATGTTGTTTTAGGAATTGAAATATTTTATAAATTTCACGGTTTGGAGGATTTTCAGTTTAATATTTCGACATTAATTATAAATAGAATGTACCTAGTTTTTGGTATAATTTTGAAAATATTCAAGGCTTGTGCTTTTTTATTTTGGTAGAACAGCTGACATTCGATGTACATTCATTGACAGAACGCAAGTGTGGTGGGATGTGAATTTTGTATTTAAAAATTAGTGTCGTAACTTTCTTAAAAAATTATAAAATATGTTAAAACGACTATTCTTTTAATTCCACATACTCGAAGTAATATTTTGTCACAGCATTCCGGCAGGCCGTAGGGTTAATGTACCCACATATCTACATTTCGAAACGCAAGTTCTGATAGTAAGAGCCTTAAAACTTGTATTAAATTTTAAATTAATTTATGTTTTTATTAATAATTTTAGGAAAAATATAAAATTTCAGCACGAAGACAAAAAAATAAGAAGTAATGGAATCAAAACTATTTTCCAACATTCTTAAGTAAGGTGGACTGCCATTTTTTATTTAATATGGATATTTAAAATACACAGACAATATAATAGAATTTCACGATATTTTTACACATTTATTTATATAACTTACATTGATTTTTAAAACATTTTTAATTTGTAGATGTTATGGTAAACGAGAAGTCACTAAATGAATTTGAAGTCAATGAATCAAGTGATCAACTGATATGTTATCGGCTATGGGGTGTCTTTCGTCTTGCCCAACGCAATTTTTTTTCCTGTCAATTCTGATGGTCTTTCTAAACACTGCTCAAACAATTCATTCTGGTTTTGCTTAGCTTGTACTAAAAACACGCTTTGCTACAAGAAAGTAAGTAAAAATACATGTGTACATAAGTGCAAGAAACTAAAATTATCAGTAAAATGTCATACTTTATTCTCTTTGGTGGAAAGAATATCCATTTTATCATATATTATTGCATGAAGCCCCATGTTTTTCAATAATTGAATAGTTTCCTTACTATTATTGTCATCTCCCCAACAAAACACAATCAAGCCTCTATCTTTAGCAAGATTAATCTTGAAACGCAATTTTTAAAGCTTTAACTTCGAAAAGTTTATTATTTTATTACTTACTTGACTTGGGTCCCTTAAAAGATCTTCAGTATGAGCAACAATACCCAAAAACTCCATTGCAAGAGAATTACATACGGCGGATTTAATAGTGTTGCCCCGAGGATCTAGAAATTTTCTATATTTCGTAGTCACCCCAAGTGTTAAAAACATTACTGGATACAAATTCTGTTTAAATCTTATCATAGCACAAATATCAGGATCAAAGCATGAGAACACTATTCGTCGACCACCTGCTTTGTGTAACACTACATCAAGAATGCAGTCCACATATAAGTTTTTATCTAGAACGTGTTCGAATTCCTCTTCCATTTTGCCATTATCAAGTTTTTGGGACCATTTAATTTCGATATTAAACCCGACGTGTGGATCTATTTCATCCAAAACATCAGATAGTTGCGGAAAGGGTTGATGTTCTTGAAGCTCGTCATTGTAAAAATAACGTTCTTTTCGAGATCGCCCTTCTGCTACGTGATAGACCTATATGCGCGATACTTTAAAAATTAAATTATTTACATAGTTTTTTTTTAATGCCAGTAATTACTTTTAATGTTTTTAATTGCTCTAAGGACAATTCCCGCATTGGAATTTCTAGGTATTCATCGACTTGAACAGAAGTTTTTGACTTCAAGGACACAAACACCATAAAATCGTGATAAATTACAGGCACAAGATCTTTACTCAATTGAACATCAAACTCAACCATATCTGCACCATGCGCAGCAGCATTTTTGAGAGAAGTAATTGTGTTTTCTCTTATGGCAGAATCTTTTGATTCAAAACTGGTCCCAGAACCACGATGGCCAACATCTAGTCCCGTCCACTTTCGATTCCAATGCCGTTGAAAAGACTCTCTCATATCAAAGTTATATGATGGAAATGGTTTTATGATTACATAGCTGATTTGCATCATTCCAAGCGGACGATGTTTTACTGCACATGTTATTGGAACTTCTAAGCTCCCTTCAGATCCTTTTAATAGATTGGGAAGAACATAATTGTAACCTATGTGAGTAGGTGGTTCGTCTTCGGAAGCCTTTGATCTATACCCGTATAAGTCAACTAAGTAGGCAGTGGTTTTAGGGTCCGCTACAGACATATGAAAAATAACTAAATCTTCATCTCCACAAGAAATTCCAAACTGACTCTGACATTGTATCACACTTTCATTGTATTTTAGCTTCGTTACTTCAGAGAACCCAAAAGTATGCGCATCGGCGTAATTTTCCCTTGTGTCATTTGATAATGAGTCTTCTAGTGATGTAACAGAAAAGCTATGATGATTAGTATTATCGCCATAAATGGTTAGGTTCGTAGAAGTAACTTTAACATAAATTAAACGTTTCTTAATGCTTCTCTTCCATTTAAAGGGAGCGTTAAAAAATTTAAATTGTATAAGAGTTTCAAATGTTAGCCAACCACGGTCGATTTTTTCAACCCCATTTAGGTACATATCCAAACATATCATTGAAAATAGTAACATCTTCTCCAAAATTCACGACATTTCTAGCCTGTAAGTGTGTTTCCCACTTTCGAATAATTACTTCATCGCTAACCGAGTTAGTAGCACATATAAAATACCGATACTCAAATATACGACCTTGCGGAAACTCAATTGTCTTCTTCCAGCTGTTAGTACCTTATAGTAAAATAAAAAAAAAATAAATGTATTTCTCATCCATAGTCCTTAATAACATTTATTTATCATTAAAATCGATAGACACAAAGACCAAGTTTTAATAATTTTTAAATTTTGGATATTTACAAAAATCTATGGTAAGTAGGTATATCTTCCGAATTTCATTAAATATTTCAGAATATTTGGAGTTGTTCAAATTTTAAAATGCAGAAGTGTTCGATATAAATGTTAACAATTTTAATTTTGATCTGTAAAATTCAAAACCATATAATGAAATTTGCGACTTTAAGGTCGTAAAATTTACTATTTTTAACACAAGAAACACAAAAAATCATGTGTATCATATGAATAAAGCTTTAGAACTAAGAAGATTTTTCAATTAAAAACTGTCGTGACCCTAATTTTAATTGAACTTCACCATTGATAATTAAATTACCTCATTCGATATTTAGTAGGGTAATGGAAATTATTGTTAATATAGTATTGAAATATACCTTCTACTTGATCCAGCACAACAGCATATTTTGGAATCCAATTTCCTAGTTCTTCACATCCACCCGTAATTGCAACTTTTTCGGTATCAGAAATTTCAATAGTGACTACAACGTTGAAGGTCTTTTGCACATATATATTATTATTACTTTTTCTGTCAGCCATTTTTGGGTCTATTTCTCGAAGTTAAACCATGCATCTAAAAAAAGTTGATCTGAGGGGAAAAAGAATTGATTCCACATAATACCCTTTATTTTAACAAGCTCAAATTCTACAAGATCTATTATATTTTGGGTAAGTTCTTGTTAACTCACGTAACATTTGATAGAGTTTAAGAACTTGAACACAGGAACTATTATACTTACATAAAAATACATAATGTGTTTACATATAAATTACTTCTGTTAATTTAAAGAAAAATTGATTTATACATATGTCGTTATTTCTTAAAGAACAGTTGATATACATATTTTTGTGAGCCTTGTTTTATTAATTTAATGTTTTTCTTTCCTACAAGAGCATACTAAGTTTCTTTCTGACTTGGTTAAAATATTTGAATGATTAAGAACAAATAATTGATGGGTTAAAAATTCTTTTTATTAAAAAAAAGAACAAACTGTTAACATTATACTTTTCATTCAAAATTAGTGCCTAAATTAACATTTTCATTTTTTCTGTCAAAAATCAGTCTCGATAAATATAGCAATATCTTGAAAATAAAAATAGTATATTAAAAATTAATTGGTTTTCCTAGCTTTTAAAGTCCTTCTATTTTAAGGGTCAGTTCTTTAAGTAATTTAAGCTGCTTATCAAAATGTTATACAGCCTCTAAATACATTTAAGAAATATATGTAGGTACTTTATATTCTAATGTTAAAATGTGCCAGTAGAAAAGTGTTTCCATTGATATGAACGAATTAAAGAATAAGCAGATACTTTAAATAAAGGAATCTGAAGATCGTATTACGCTGTGAAACATTTAATTAATTTCATTAAATTCAAACGTTACAAATGCTGGTACGAGAAAAGCCACATTAGGCGAATGTTATGCAAAATCTCCACTGAAATATTATTCTATTTTGTCCAGATCCAGACTGTTAGTAGGTACCTTACAGGCCGGAAACATTCTCTCAATACCCAATAGCCGTGTATTGTACCTACCTTTCCTAGGATACCAGCTTATCTTAGGACTGCGTCAATGACCTTATTGTTCGGTAACTGAGCTAATATAAACAATACAAACAGCAATGGATATTTCTAAGTTTTTACATAGCAGTAACTTAACTAAAGCAAATAGAAACCAGTCATTTTATTTGTTATACAAATTTAACTTTTTGACCACCTTTAAACACATAATGGTAAATGGTTATCTTCATTTAACTGTATTTACATTTTCCGTAAATCATTTTTTTAACAAAAACAATAAGAAATGTTTGTCATTTTTGACAAAAACATTTATTGTAATATTGTATATATTTCGAACTTCGAGTGAGCCCATTCAACACAATGATCACTAATTTTGACTGTTCGAATAGAAAATAGAGGAAAAACATGATGGTTTTGGCTACGCTTGCATGAACTCTTTAAAGATAAAACTACTTTCGTTTGTTTTCTTTGTACAATATAATTGTATTAAACGAACTGACATAGAAATACAGAAAGCCGCTATTTATTTCACTTGAATGATCTGGATACACTTTTGAAATCAATCGAAATGTAGAACACTGAAACCAAAATGTTTAGAATTTCAATAAAAAGCTGGATTACATTCAATTCTTGCTGCAAAAATTAGACGAATACACATATTGTTTAAGTTAGGAATTCTTAAAAAAATATGTAGGTATTAATATAAAGTTCAAGCTTTCAAAAAATAAATTGGCAAGGAAAAGGACAGTTTAGCTAAAATTGCTGCCAATAGTTAAAAATATTAAATTGTTGATGTTTATGCATTGCTGTTTTTAACACAAAATGATTTCAATGTACTTTTTAAGTTTCTCGCTAATATCTCAATTCCCAAGTAGTTGACATTTCACTTCACAATAAATTAATCTCACCAGAAATAGCTATAGCACGTTACCAAACAGGTCCACGTTCCCGTATGTATTCGGTGAAACGCACTCATTTAGAAGAGAGGAAAGTGGAAGCATTCAACAGCAGGTTGTCAGATGCTTAAGTGTTTTTTTTTATTTCTCGTTTCTTATAACTGTTTTAAAGACGTTCCGTGTTTTCGGAAGTTTTTTCTATAAATCGTTTGCATTTTTACACTTGGTATTAATTTATTTAAGATATTGATGCTTGAAAAAAGCTTAAGGTAATTAAAATTAATAATAAAAGTGAAAAAAGCCATACAAACTGTTGCCTTGCGAATATGACGTGTTAACCTAAATTTGGGTTCATTTGATGGTATCTCTATTCATTTTTGCTAATTAACAAAAGTTAAATGGGTGCTCCTTCCTGTTTTTTTTTTAGAAAATTCACAAATGAAAACATTTCCTCAGACTGTGTATAACTTTTAAGGTGGAAAACCAATGATATTTTTTAATTGACATTTAAATTATTCATGAAAAGTTTTTAATATGTGGTTATCAATGATGACTAAACATAAACACATAAATTCAATGTTAAAATAATTAAAATTCGATTCACATCATTTATTAGTAGTATAATAGTGAATAACAAGTGAAATTGTTAGTTGATTTGATTTTCATGTTTCGTGTAACAACATTCCTAAAAATAGCGGAATGTATCATCAAACTCCATAAAAATGTTATACGCAAAGTTGTCAGTAAACTTTTTAATAATAACAAATGTTTCAAAAGCTGAACAAATGTTTCCGAGTGCAGAAGTAAATTATGTTCCATGTTCTCTGAAGTTGATCGCAAGTGATTGTAGAATTAAAAAGTTGTAATAATGTTTAACGTTTACGGGATAAGATCCGCATGATGGTATGAAGGCAGATTCAAGCCATACTTTTTCGGGTTTAAAATAAATTTAATTTAAAAGAAAAATATTGTTGAAGACCTAAATATTTCAAACTTGATACGGTGTAGGTATGTGTTTGTATGAATATTTAAATGAATGTTGATGGTGGTACATAAATAATTCATCTTTCAGACGTTTAACTATATATAATCCTGTGTATAATCCTGTTTAAGTAAAACCTCAATTTTTCTTTAATAAAACGTTAAAAGACGGAGCTGGTTTTTCACCTTTTTTCTGTAATTTACCCACCTATTTGCCTGCACCTACTGGGTCATGTTCTAACGACAGTTTTTAAACCCAATTTTTAATATGTGGCTGGTAAACATTCAAAGTATTCTTTAAGCTTACTTGTTGAAATTGAATAAATTGAAAAGAAAAGATACATCCGTTTGCTTATAAGGTTTTTGATTTTATCAAACAAAATTATTTGAATAATATACCTACCTACAACAAGTACCAAAATATTTTAGTAAAAAACATTTTCTAAAAAGTATCATTATTTTTGTTTTGCTGGAAAAATAAATCAATTAAAAAAAAATATTGAATTTGTCCCAAATATACCTACTTTATTTCTCGAGTTTATTCTGTAACTTCCTATTTTGTCCCATATACAATTTATAACTCAAAAATTAAAACAAAAAATGAGTTTTAATGAGTTCAATGTATTGAATTTCAGATAGGTACTAGGTAGTAAAGTTTAAATTTTTCAAAGACCCCTCATATAATGATAATAGGTTTAACGTTTTACTCTAGATTCACACAATTCACCCCTATTGTGCATGAGAAACATGAATTGCTATACAAACAAATATACTGATTGAGTAACAAAAAATCGTAAGTCAATTAGTACCTACCTACACTGAATTTAAAATTCACTCAACAAAATGAAGTATTGGTAACAGCAAAAATAGTACTTAAAGAAAAACTCAAAGCCTGCATAGGTATGTAACTTTATTTTTTAATACAAATTTTGGCGTACAGCTTTTATTATAAAGGAAGCAACTTTTTAGTTGTTTCCTAAGAAATTCTGTAAAACAGACTTCACTGAATTCCACTAATTTACACTTTGATTCAATTCTATGAATTAGCTTAGTAATTTAATTTAAAATAAATCAAAATAACAATGCAGTTACTAAGTGACTATGTTTTTTTGTGTTTATGTACAATTATGTAAATGTCCAGATAAATATATAGTCTTTATATGACCAGTGTTTATAAAAATATGTTTAAAAACAATCTCAAGTTGCATTCTTTTTACTAATTCATTACTTAACCCTTAGTATGTTTACAAATTCATGAATAGTATAGCATACAAAAAATTGTTGAATACATACAGTTTGTATGTTTTATAGATAGACATGGGAATAACTCTCAATATCAAAATATTTTTTATCATCGTTTTTCTCTTAACATACTTCTTTACTATTGTTACGTAATGTTTGATTCTAGTCACAGGTTTAATTAATACATGAATGTTTTACTTGAGTTTAAAAGGTGTATGTATACTTATAGTAAAAAATTCATCAACATTGTAAAAGTTGTTATCTTAAAAAATGTTTTCAAAACGGCAAACAGAACTATCTCTATCTTTCTAGGTACCTGATAATAATTTTCCCCTTCAAATAGTTATAAATATGTATGTGTACGAATATGGAAAATGTATTGATATATTTGTTGTTTTTCTTTAATTTTGGGATAAAACAATATTTTGTACACAACTCTAGCAAATATACAATGTTAAATTGCTTAAGATGAGATATACAAAATTTTAAATGCGATTTGAAAAGAAATACATATGTACATATATGTACATATTTTTTATTTAATTATTCCTTTTTTTGTATTTTATTGGTAAGACTTTTATAATGTTTTATTAATTGCTAGCGCCCGGTGAACCTAAACTAAAAAGACAGTTTGCACTTGATGAAGTAGATGGCTGTTAGTGCGAAAGCCTGTTCACTCGTCCTTTCATTGGTATTTTAATGAAATCTTTTGAACGGCACTGATTTTTTTATGATCACTTTTACATAAATCAAATCTGTTGAAGTGACATTTGTATCGAATTGCAATTAAATAATTTGAAAATGTTTGTCTGCATAATCTAATTATAGGAAAATAGTCAAAAATAAATGGGATCTTGACCTACTAGTACACAAAAACGAACGCTTTAAAAATGATTAGAATGTACTAGATTTGTTTGTATACTAAACAATGGGAGTTGGCTAAATTAAGAGACCAACAAATAAGGAAAACACTTTGAAAATTCGAATACATATGTAAATACGAAATGTTTTATATTTTTAATATGAATATTTCATCAAGAATTACAATGTTCATATTATAATCTGGAGATATGACCATGTATTGATGCTAGTCCAATAAAAAATACCGCATAAATCCGCTTCATATTTTTGTTGATCAAAAAAGTACAAATTCGTTATAAGACATTTGTTTGCAGCTCAATAATAAAATCATCTTTTGAAAAGAGTTAGTATTTTTTGTGAAGTTTAAAATAAACTAAAAAACAAAAATAATTTGCTTACATATGGGTGATTATACAAAAGTTGGGTAACTTTTGAGGATATTTTGTAAACGATAGTTTTTAAATCAAACTTCTATAAATTCGGGTGTATATGTTAGCTAATCTAATTAATATATTGTTCCCAATTGGGCCAGTCACTTTTCTGAGTAGGTACATTGTTATATACATATTTAAAAATGTCAGAATTTGACTGCCAGAGGACTGACGAGTATACACAGTTTTGAAAGTATTATAATGAAATTTAATACAAATTAGTAAAAATCTCTTAGAATAATGATCAATTAAAATCACTTAGTAACAATTAAAAATAATTATTAATATGTAGGTAATACTAGGAGAAAATACTACATCAGTTTTCAAAACAGACCTTTGACATTTAACGTAACGTTATTCACTTATCTTTTATTACTTTCACATAGTTTTACTAAATATTTCAAAGTAATCAACAAACAATATAAACAAAATCTAACAATATTCATCTTAAAAGTAGTAATGATCAAGAAATGAAGAACAATAACAATTTACCTGACACAGGATTGACGCCATAGGACTGACGAAAAAGACGAAATTTGAGATTCTAATCTGGACTAATGTTTTTTTTTTTTAATTTCAAATATCAACAAACTACATTTTAACAAATCAAAGTCTAATACGAATAAATAAAAATAAACTTTAGATTAACAAAAAAATAACGAGTCACCATAAAACTGACGTGTTGACACGTGTATAGACAACAAACATAACCCAAACTCTTTTACAGATATGATGACCGTCAAATTGTGCAACCCGCAACTAACTTCATTACCAACATTAAAATTCAAAGTGGGATTTGACAGTGAGTCGGCGATATTTCGCACGAATTTCAAATTTAAATAACACACAAGGGACTGACGAATGAAACTGAACACAAAATTTCTTATTTTTTTAAATAAAGTGGAGAACACTGCATTATGAAAGTTGTAGTATACATATATTAAATTATATGCATACATCGCAGATTGTATTAAATTAATAAGTTTTCTCAAATCAATGATAATGTTTAATAGACAGTCACTTAATGGTTGGTTTTCAGGATTCAGGGTTGTGACATGCCAGAGGACTGACGTTTTAAGAACGAATTGTGTTTTTTTATTAACTTGTATTCAAAATGAAGAACTGAAATTGGGTGACTAAATAAAGGTATTTCCATTGTTTTAAAATAAATTGCAATCTCAATAAAATATAATCAGATTTTGTATATATTGGTTGATGACATCGAGTTACCCAACTTTTGTATAATCACCCATATGTAGCTGTAAAAACAATTTTATACTGTTGAAAGAAAGAACTTTTCTTTTGCAATATTCATAGTTTATAATTATGTGTTCATAATAAAAAACGATTCTCTTGAACTAAGCTTTCCAACGTTGTATATCACAATTTTGGTCACTGCACACGCAATTATTTACATTAAACTAATTCATTAAATCCAATAAAAAAGGAGCATTTTCATATTGTTAATGAAATTATTCACCAATCATGATGCTACTCTCTATGATTGGGCATTAATATAAATGTTCCTTCATTTTGGTGGTTAATAAATTCTTTAAAAGTGATCAATACTCTAATTTACGTATAATTGCAACCTTTGTCGCCATATACTGCCTAAATCCTATGGCTTGCAGTTTGCCCATACAAAAAGTATCTTCTTTCTGATCTTTTCTATAGAATCTTCTTTCTAATCTTTTCTATAGCATTTACTAAAACTATCTTTTTAAATTATTCTCTGTTATTTTCAGAATGTTCAGGTTGTATTATTGGTAAATTATAATGAATTCTATTTATGTATCACCGAATTTTGTACTTAGGTTAGGTTAGGTTAGGTTTAATGGGCTGACGGTTGATGTTGTTACCATCACACTTAGATCAATGTAGATCCATTGTGGTACCCCGAAGTGTTGGAAACTTCCTGAAAAGATATAATAACCTATGAATCATGTGGTTCGTTAAACCATTTAGAGGCCTTGACAAAATTTAGTAAGCTTTTGCCTGGCAGTTCTGATAGTTCCTCCAGTTCATTAAAGAAAAAGTTGCCTAGAGTTTTCTTCCTAGCAAGACAAAGCGAAGGACAGTGGCAGAGAAAATGAGTAGTGTCTTCATGTTCGTTTTCATCACCACAGCCTCTACAAAGGTCATCAGTACTGAGCCCCATCTTCTTCTTATGGTAGCCGAGTAGGTTGTGACCTGTAATGATGCCGATAAGGGATCTTAGGGAGGGCTTATTTAGATTTAAGATCCAGTCGGATCTTTTCTTATCGTATCTAGGCCATATCTTCCTGGTGTTAACACAGGTTTCTAGGAGATTCCATCTGTCATTGGATTTTTGAATGATGGTTTTTCTGACGTTATGTTTCAGTTCACATAACGGTATCCCTATATGGTGGTCTATCCGAGAGGGTTCCAGTGTGGAGCCCTCCCTAGCAAGTTCATCCGCCTTTTCGTTGCCTGGTACATCACTGTGGCCAGGAACCCAGCAGAGTCTTACGTTATGCTGTGTGCCAAGAACCTTTAGCTCTTCGCGACAGCAAGAGACAAGCTTTGACTTGATTTGGGTGGCAGAGATAGCTTTTATTGCTGCTTGGCTATCAATGAAAAAAGTGATGTCCGCGTGTGATATCGCCATCATGGATAAATGTTTAGCAGCGTTTTTCACTGCCAAGATCTCAGCTTGGAAGACGCTGCTATAGTCAGGGAGCCTGAATGCTTCGGCAAGGTTGAGGCTTTCAGAGTAAAATCCTGCACCTACTCTACTATCCATTTTAGAGCCATCGGTGTAGATGGTAATGGTTGAGTCGTTGGTGTAGGGCTTATTGTTTTCCCAATCTAGTCTATTGGGGAACTTGGTGCTAAAGGATTTGTTGAAATCCAAGTAGGGGCTCATATAATCTGTGCAGATATTTTTGTCTACGTATTTCGTAAGAATAGCTGCGTGGCCACTCTGGCTAGTTTGCCAGATGTTAGTTTGACTGAGCCTGAGGGCGCTGTATGCTGCTGATTCTTGAACGAATAGATCTATCGGGGGGAGGTTGAGGATCGTTTCTAAACCTGCAGTTGGGGTTGTCCTCATCGCCCCACTGGTACAGATACAAGCCATTCTCTGTACTTTGGTAAGTGTTTTTTGATTTGTGGATTTCTCCAACGCTTTCCACCAAACCAAACTGCCATAAGTTAGAATCGGTCTGACTATGGCAGTGTACATCCATATTACTATTTTGGGGTTCGGTCCCCAGTTTCTACCCAGAATCTTGTTACATGAGTAGAGTGCGATTGAGGCTTTCTTATATCTTTCTTGGATATTTGGACCCCAATTGAGTTTTTTATCCAGTATAACTCCGAGGTATCTAGCTCGATCGGAGATTTTTAGTGTTGTATTGTCTATTTTTGGTATTATAAACGGAGGGATCTTCCTCCTGTTTGTAAAAAGAACCAGTTCTGTTTTAAGGGGGTTTACATTAAGACCGCATTTTTTGGTCCAGTTACTGACCTTTGATAATGCGTTTTGTAATTGGTCACTGATAGTGGTAAGGTATTTACCCGTCGCCAAAAGCGCTAAGTCATCAGCGTAGGCTACCACTACTGTACCGTGGTTCCTAAGTTTTATTAGGATCTCGTTCATCACTAAGATCCATAATAATGGTGAGAGAATTCCCCCTTGCGGGGTTCCTCTAGATGCGTACATCTCTAAATGTGCGTTACCAATCTCACTATGTATTAGTCTGTTTTTCAGCATACTCATGATCCATTTGATAACTACTTCTTCTATGTGTTGATCGTTAAGTGCTTTCTCGATTGCATAACTGTGGACGTTATTGAAGGCTCCTTCAATGTCCAGGAATGAAGCAAGAGTATATTCCTTAACGTCAAGTGATTTTTCTATTGTTCTAACTACGCAGTGTAGTGCCGTTTCTACACTTCTACCTTTTGTGTAGGCGTGTTGAAAGGGTGATAAGGTCTCCGGTTTTAAATTACTGCGGATGTGTATGTCGATAAGTCTTTCTAGTGTTTTAAGTACAAAAGACGTAAGACTAATAGGTCTGAAGTCCTTAGGTTCAGTATGGCTGGGTTTGCCGGCTTTTGGTATAAACACGACCTTCACCTCACGCCATGTCTTGGGAACATATCCCCATTTAATGCTACTTTGAAAGATGTTTATCAGGTGTGGGGCGATAAATTCAGTGCTCTTTTGCAGCATCATTGGGAAAATGCCGTCTAGGCCTGGAGATTTATAAGGGGAGAAAGAGTTAATAGCCCAGTTTAGCTTCTCCTCCGTTATAACATCCGTCGGTATTTCATACTCGAAGATTGAAGAGTAATCTGGTGCGCGTTCAGGGCTAGGTTTACTACCTGGGAAGTGAGTTTCAATCAGGAGTTCTAGACTTTCGCGACCTGATTCAGTCCAGCCGTTTCCGGGTTTCATTAGTGAACCAACGGAAGCGGAGGTTTTCGAAAGGATTTTCCTGAGCCTAGCTGACTCGTTGGTACACTCGATATTACTGCAGAAATTTTTCCACGAGCTCCGTTTGGCTCGTTGGGTTTCTGTTTTGAATTTTCTTTGACTAGTCTTATAACAGTCCCAGTCACTTTCGAGTCTTGTTCTTTTTGCAGCATTGAAAAGTTTTCTTGTTTCTTTTCTAATGTTGGTTAGTTCTGTTGTCCACCAGGGGGGTTTTCTGTTTTTATTCACAGTTTTTTTGATTGGACAACTGGTTTCAAACGCCTTACGCAGAGTCGCAGTGAGATTCTCTGTTGCCTTCTCTAGACTGTCTGGTCCCAGAATGGCGCTGGTGTTGACGTGCTTTATGTTATTTCTAATTTCCCTATTGAAGTTAAGCCAGTCTGTACACCTGTTATTTCTAAAGGGTTTGTGCTGACTTTCAACGTTAGGGATTATAAATTCTATGAGACGATGGTCAGAAAAGGAAGGTTCTTCTAAAACCTTCCAATGATCAATTTGACAGGTGTCAGAATTATTTGAGAGGGTATTGTCTAGCACCTCTTTTCGATTTTTTGTGACAAAGGTGGGTGTATTACCTCGGTTAGCCACACGTAGGTTGTTATCTATGATAAACTGAAAGAGGGATTCACCTCTAGTATTTGTATCGGTGCTCCCCCATTGTACATGATGTGCATTGGAGTCGCACCCTAGTATAATATTAAAATTTTTCTTACTTGCGAATGTTACTATTTTATTTGTTATATCCGCTGGTGGTCCTTCAACTCCATCATAGGGCATATAAGTGGAGGTTAATATGAGCGATGGGTGCTCCTTACGTTCTAAAATGACCGCCGTCTGGTCGATGTTGCTGTAAGAAGTTAGAAGAAAGAGATTAAATCGTTTTCTTGCTAATATACAGGTTCTGGGATTACTATTTTGGCTGTCAAGGTTTGACTTATACAGCATGAGGTCTTTGGAGTGCAGGCCCTTGATCGTGCCACCTACTATCCAGGGTTCTTGGATCAGGGCCATGTCGTATTGTCTACTCTCCATGAGGTAGACCAGGTTAGCGCTGGCGGCTTTACTATGTTGAAGATTGATTTGTAAGATTTTCAATTCCATATTCATAATAAGGGTTTTTCATCGCCATACTAACCTGTTTTCTTTTGTTGGGTATCAGTCTAAGTTTGCATCTGGTGATCCCGACGCGCACTTTGAAATCCACTTTCCTCAGTAGAGGTATAGATTTGTGGACCAGTCTAACCATTACTTCGGTGCCCTCCTTGGTTTTTTCACATTTGATAACTTCCCACTCCTGGCTTAGGAGATCCCTGTTGAGTGATGTTATGTACCTTTCCAGGCGATCGTAAGGAAGTGTGGGGCCTTTGATCAGAAGAATGCCTATTGGTCTGGAGATGTTTTTAATCTCCTTAACATCAATTAGGCGAAGATCCGCATTTTGCCATGGTGCAGAGGTGCTGCTTGTGAAATCCTGAAGCCACTTGAGTGTGGCGTCATTTTCACAATTCATAACCTTGAACCCATGGACGGTCGTAAGATTTCCGAAAAGTGGGGGGGGCCTGTTTTTGACGATGGCCTCATTTACTTCTTCCAGGATTCGTAGCTCCAGAAGTTGCCATTCGTCCTCGGTCAGCTTCCGTGAGGGTTTGCCGAAATCGGCAATGGCCACTTGGTGCCCCTTCACGGTTGCCCGGGAGATCTTTAACCTCTTCGTTGCCTTGTTAGGCGAAGAATCGGTCGGGGATAGTTCGTTCCTTGCCCTTTTAGAGGAACAAGGTACTTCAAGAGGTGGTTGTGGGTTTGCGTCACTAACAGTAGTCGTTTTTGTTGTGCTTCCAAGGCGCTGTTTAGACTTGTCCAACGCCGCCTTCTCCTTAGCTGTCAAGGACTCAGGAGTCCTGTTAGCAAAGCGCCGGACAATCCTCTCAGCGTTTCGTCTTTGTCGTCGTCGTACTTCGTTCTCGTTCAAAACCTTAGTTTTGCGTTTAGTCGTCCTTTTTTCAATGACCGTCGTAAGACTGTCGTTCGTATTGGTCGTCCGGTTTTCGGGGACGGAATCGATGGTCTTGTTAAGATTAACGCTAAGGCTGTGGCCAATAGCATTGTCTTCGCAAGCCATCTCATCTTTCCCCTTGTTTTGAGCCGCTCTTACACCTGCTTCACTAACACCAACTGATATCGATGCGATCAGTGGCGGATCAGCAGGTGGTAAGATTGGCAAGTCTGTGTCTGTCCGTTGGGTTCGTTCTGTTGGTCCGTCTTGAGGAGTTGCCGCTACCATTGATGAGCACCCTTCCTTACGCTGTGTTGAAACAGCGTTGGGGGCAGGTGGTCCCATCAAGGTTTTAACGCTCGGGCTCTCTGAAGAGGGAGGGTTCAGTGCTTGACTAGCGGTGTGCCTGTCTTTTCCCAAGCCCTCTCTGTCCAGGAAGGCACGAGCATTATGCAGCCGTTTCCTCTCCTGCTCAGTCAGTTGGTCCCAGTCTAACTGACCTAACCTCTTAACCGTCCTCTTGCTATTCGTTATTCTGCACCTCCTTGATGCCTTGGATACTGTCGAAAGGTTGGAGCTAGCGACCGAGCTGACGTCATCGTCAACCTCGATTACGCTTTCCCCATCCCCCATATCCATGTTCGAGAAGGGGTCCAGGAGGAGATTCTCCTCTTCTTCAGTCAGGCTGAGGTCTTTAATGCTCTTATTGCTCATAATGAGATATATTCTTTGCTTATAATTTGTTGAAACTGAAAAGATAGAAAAGAGAAAAGAAAAAGAAAAAAGAAAAAGAAAAAGTTTCGAAATTATAAGTAGAGTTATATAATATAATGGAAAAATTGTCACTGGCGACTTCTTCTCTCGGTATTGAGACCGCGAGACAAAGCCCAAGCCGGTAGCCGTGACTTCTACCGACCATATAGCGTATATCCCCGCTATGGTTTTTTCCTGTTTATTTATTTCTTCCATATTCATAGGGGTGGGCCTCTCTTAGTTTGCTTAAACTTAAGTTGGTGGCTGAGAGTCTGCTCAAGAGCTAGAATCTGCAACTTAACCTACTAGAAGTTCTCGCGTAAGCCTCCTCACCAACGGCAAGGTGGAGACCCGTCGAGGAGGGAATTTTGTACTTAATAACAGCAACTGTGACTTACCCTCAAGCTAATTTTTTCTTCTTGAAAATTTATCATGAATTCACTTTTATCAAAATTAACAACACCACAGTTATCCTAAATTAATACATACATAATTGCTCCTTAGTATTGTTAAGGCCATTTCTTTTTATAATTCTAAAATACAAAATGCAAGTGTA
Source organism: Eupeodes latifasciatus (assembly GCA_920104205.1). Lineage (NCBI taxonomy): Eukaryota > Metazoa > Arthropoda > Insecta > Diptera > Syrphidae > Eupeodes > Eupeodes latifasciatus. Next base: position 157,615,059 of record OV049925.1, read on the forward strand.
TTCAAATTTCTTAATTTTATATTGTCAATTTTTGTTCTAAACACCCTTGCATTGGAAACAAAATAATCCAAATTTGAAAACTTCTAACGACTAGCATTCTAATGTGCTGATACACGAAGAATTTTAATTGTAGTTAAGAATTTGAATTTTGGTGAACAAATTAAAAAAAATAGAAAAATTGGCCCAGGCGTTTCCAATTGTTGAATTTCTATAAATTTTGCGTACTATTTTAATATAGAATATATGTAAATATGCATAATACATATATGCATGTATTAAGCTAATAAAAATTTAATGTAATGCAATCAAACCACAATTTTCTTTTTTAGGTATTTTCTGGATTGGCTTACTATAGTGCTATATTATAGCCAATTTTTAAAAATAATCGTCAACATTTGCTTTGCTGACAGAATAATTTAAATACAATTAAACTAAACTTAACTTAAAATGTCACATCATAGCGATGATCAACTTCTGCAGGCAGGAAGCGATTCTTTTTGGGAACCTGGTAACTATAAAAGAACCACGAAACGAATTGAGGATGGATACAAGTATGTTTGCTATTCAGTATATCAGACTCAATTGAAATAGTGCTTTTCGTTTAGATTATGCCAAGATCTAACACAACTTATTCAAGAAAGAGCTGAAATTGAAAAGGCATATGCTAAAAGTTTACGTACATGGTCGAAAAAATGGGGCGAACTTATTGAAAAAGGTAATTCAAATTAGTATACCCGTTTTTAAATGTCTACTTTAAAAAAAAACTATAAACTTTTACATGATATTTAAAATAAATAAAGTCATTGTGAATCAAGTACTTCAGATCTAAAATCATCTAATCTTTTCTATATTTCATTATGCTATTAGTAACTTTTTTACTCTATATAATTTGAATGTCTATTTAAATCTGCTAAATCAAAAAGACAGCTTCCAGATCACTTCTTTAACTTTTGTGTTAAAATATTAAAAGCAATCTTTAATGAAAAGATTATAATTAAACAAGAAGGTTATCATTAAACGACTCATAAAACCTTTAGAAGAGATGTATACACAAAATTATTACCTTTAGTAACTATTCTTTTGTATTTTTCGATAATTGTAATAAAGCCTTAATCGTTTAAAATTTGTAAAGTATATAATGTTTAAAGTTCTGGTCATCATAAATAAGAAACAGTCAAATTATTCAAAGCATCTTCATATTTTGTATTGATTTTATAATAATATTAATAATTTCAAATTTAAATAGTTTGGATTTATTCTATTTTTGACATAAATACACCAGTTCGTCCATAATTTGTTTTGCACACTTTCCTATTAACTGATTAACTAATTTTTTTTTAAAAAGGACCTGAATATGGAACAACAGAAGCTGCTTGGAAAGGAGTATTGACAGAATCAGAACGACTATCTGATGTACATTTAAAAATCAAAGAAAACTTATGCACGGACGTGACAACCCAAATTAAGACGTGGCAAAAAGATAATTACCATAAAACTCTAATGCAAATCAAAGAAAAAAAAGATATGGAAGATTTATTTAAAAAAGCGCAAAAGCCTTGGGCAAAACTTCTAGCTAAAGTTGAAAAAGCAAAATCCGATTACCATTCTGCCTGCAAAACAGAGAAATCAGCATCGAACCAAGAGAGAAATGCTACTGCTGACAGTTCACTTTCTCAAGACCAAGTATTTATTATTTATTATAACTCTATAATTACAATATTCATTTAAAGACAGATAATAACGTAAATATTTGTATTACTTAAATCAATACATTTTTAAGGTTAAAAAAATGCATGACCGTGTTCAAAAAACTAAGGATGAAGTCCAAAAATGTCGAGAAAAGTACGAACAGGCAATTGCGGAAATTAGTAAATATAATTCTGTTTATATGGAAGACATGGGTTCAGTATTCGAAAAGTGCCAGTTGATAGAGAGGACTAGATTGACGTTTTTTAAGGAAGTTCTGTTCTCTATTCATGGATGTCTGGACATTACCAAAATTCCTTGGTTAGAATAAAAATAGCTCTTCATGTTCTATTTTTTGACTCAAACTGTTTTATTTTTCTTAAAGTCTTCCACAAATATACGAAGAGTTCTTTCATACCATTAGTAATGCTGATCATCAAAAGGATTTAAAATGGTGGTCAAATAACCATGGTGTCAACATGGCAATGAATTGGCCGACTTTTGTCGTAAGTTATTTTTTTTCTGTCAATAAATTAAAATAACTGATGAAGGTTATGGTTTTATACATATGTTTGTTTTTCTCCAATATTGAATCCACCCTAAAGAAATTAAAAATAATTGAAAATAGTCGTAGGTCTTTAGAAGAAGAGTTTTTGACAAAATTATTACTGAGATGGGTCTTTGTTTAATATCAAAACGCTGTGTTTTAGCCAAATTTTGTATAACAATTTTTAAATTTTTAAACAAACAAAATCTAAAAAAATTTAAATGTCTTATTTTCATCTTAATTCTTCACAAAATATATGCACAACGTTAGACACAAGATTTAATTAATTTTTTGCATATTAAATTACTTTTAATAATAATAATACCTTTGTATTAATAAATATTTTTTAAAGAGCAAACAAAAACAATTTTCTCTTGAAAATAAAACAAAAACCCGAATTGTTAAATACTATTTCAATAAAATCACATGAAAGATTAGTTTGAAAGCGAAGTACAGACATACTCATACTGGTTTGCGTGACCCCCATTTATTGAAATCAAGTAAATAATAGATTTTTGTCTTTTTTATCAAAGCCTTTTTAGGATAATAAGACATTTTTACAACAGTTTCATAACAATTACTATTTTGTATATAGCTTTAAAAAAGTGAACCCCCTCTTGAGAATACATATGTAACTCTAAAACCTTACGTTTTAAATATATATTTTTTTTAAAGAAAATCACTTAAAAGGTTATTTTGAAATAATCGGACGCCCGTGCAGTATCCAGTGTTCTTGGCTCATATAACATCTTTTTGATAAGTCTGTTTAGAATGTTGAGTAAATTTGCTTAACAGTATTTAGTTAGAAGAGATTTTGCAAGGCGTTTTACATGTTCTGCTTCAATTTTATTAGATCTAAAATTTTTCAAATTTCTTATCTATACAACATGTACAATGTGCATTATGTATATTCCGTAATTAATGTTATTTCAAATCTGTATTTTTAGGAATATACTGAAGAATTCCGAGATATTGCTAAAGGAAACAAGTCGAAGGAGGCCCTTCCAGCTGCTCCAATAACATTAATAAACCAACGTCCGGTTGCTGAAGATTTGCATGTATGATTTAAAACCTATATGTTCATGCACTAATTTCTTATTTTTAGCTTGATATGTATATATATTTTAAATGTTTTTTTTTTGTATTTTTTAAAGTTTTTTTTTTTTTTTTTTTTAAGGAATATCCACCTCCTTCTGCAAAAAATAGTCTTAAGAGAACGTCTGCTAATTCAAACAGTAAAAACATATCTAAATCAATGTCAAGCAGTACCAACTCTAATAACTGTGACATGTCACCAAAATCGGAAACCAACACTAGAGGCCCATCACCAATTAACCGAAATTCAACAGCCAAGTGAGTGGATTTCAATTTTATTTTTATCGCTTAAATTTATAACTAAAAATTGATATCTTAAGGGCATGTCTCATGTAAAAAAATTGATTGGTGCTTTGCGCTTAGCTTTGTAGCGTTCACATTTTTTTAAATATTTAAACGAAATAAACGGGTTTTGATTGAAAATATATTGGGCTAAATATTTATAAAGGAATCCAAAATTTAAAAAAAAATTTTGTTCCTTAACAGCACTAGAATCACTAAAAAATCATTAAATTCAGGTAGTTACTTGGGAAAATCAATGGGGCAGTGTGTTAAATATAATTTTTTATTTTTTTTATATTTTTTTCCAAAAAACAATACATTTTTATACATAGCACCGATTTTTTTTTTTTTTTAATTTATTTATTTATTCCAAGAAAAATTCTAGAAAACTATGAAAAATAGGGCCAATTTGCATTGTGGCATAGGTGCAATAATTGATAGGACTTCCAAAGTATAACAGCCAGCTAAGTCAATTCAACTTTTTTTCAAATTCTAAAGATATGTGCAGATATTTGCTTTTTAATTTTTTTTTTTTTAAATAGTTATAGTAACTTTTTTAGACAAAAATTCCAAAATGCTTTCTTTTTTTCCCAATTTTTTTTGGTAATTCATGGGGCGAACTGATTTTTTTTTTTTTAGTTTTAACTTTTTTTTAAAAAAAAAGGTCCATATATATTACACATAGTGTGGATTTTGAAAAAAAAAATATTTGTCGCAACATAATTAAAAATGCATTTCAAAATAACAACATTTGTGGTGCAATTGTGAGGGATTGGGAGCTTATATAATTCCAAAATATTTTTTTTATTTTTTGTTGGCATTTTGTTTATTCTATTTAAAAAAGTAAAAAGTTTTTGCGCCCACTATTTATTTAATTTAATTTTTATAAAAGAGGTCTATTTTGCATTTTTTAACAACAAATTTCTTTGTAAACGCACACAATGAAGTTTCCAGTTCCCAAGAATGCCGCTGCAATACAGCGCTTAGGAAGAGAATTCTTTGCAAAAGAATTTCGCCCGCCCATTCTCTCTCAGATTTTTTTTTTGTTGTTGTTTTTGGTCTCATGGCTCATTTAGTTTTTTATTCTTTGTTTTGTAGGCTTGCGGTACACAATAACAGAAAATATCAAAAAAAAACTTTTCTTAGACATATTTTTTTATTTCTAGTATGTGCTATGATGTAAGGTCATGGAATCGTGATTTGGGTGTTACGTAGTCAATCGTATAAGCAGAATTTGATTTTTGGTTCAACTTTCGGCAAGTTTTGTTGTTGCACATTGTAGTGTAGGTATAAAAAAGGGTAAATAGGTATTGTAGGTATCGTGAATTCGCTGTCATATATTTTGTTTTCTTGATTTTTTTTGCGTACTATCACTCCTGGATATTGCATTTTTTTGTGATTTTGTTCATGGTCAGCTGCTTTCCTTAGATAAAGGAAAAAGGCAGAAGTCATATAAAAAAGGAAGGTAGCTATGTATAAGTATGTATGTCCTTTTTTTCCAACGCGTATGTAATACACCTACCTACTTGATGGAATTTCGCTGTCACTTTGCATGGTAGGAGCATGGGATCGTGGTGAAGATGCTCAGTATGTTTTTAACTTCCCATAGGAAGTTATTGTAATGGGTCCGATTTGACAAATTGAAAATTTTGACATTTCTCGACGTTTCAAGGTCCCTAGAGTCGAAATAAAAGATTTTTAGAAAGATGTCTGTGCGTGCGTGTGTACGTACGTCCGTACGTCTGTACGTCCGTACGTTCGCGACGTTTTTTTCGTCGTCCATAGCTCAAGAACCAGAAGAGATATCGACTTCAAATAAATTTTGTTATACAGATAATAAGGCAGAAAGATGCAGAAAGGGCTCTCAAGAAAATTGCGTGGGCGGTTTTTTTACCATAGCAGTTTAAAAAAAAGGTGAACATTTTGGTTAAACCTAAATATCTCATGAACCAATGACGCTAGAGACTTGAATTAAATTTTATATTATATATTGTAACGTGATACAAAACAATTATATTTTTGGAAAAAAATCCAATTAACGGTTTTTTTTATAAATCAAAAAAACTGAAAAAAAAAATTTGTCACCTCGAAAATTTTACGACTAAAATATGATTTCATCTCCAAAACAATTTTGTGCAATGAAGAATAATGTTTTTGACATCTGATAAAATTTTGAGAAAAATCGAATTGACAGTTTTTTTACAAAAACTAAAAACCTAAAAAAAATTAATAAAAGTTGGTAAAAATTGAATTTCGACGCAAATATCTTTTCAAAACTTTGAGTTATTGGCTTTAAACTACTTTTATCTTTCAAAAATATTGTTGTCAACATTCAGTAAAATTTTGAAATAAATCGAATTGACAGGTTTTTTACAAAAAATTAAAAACCGAAAAAAAAAATTAAAAAAAGTTGGTAAAAATTGATTTTCGACTCAAATATCTTTTCAAAAATTTGAGATAACGGCTTCTGACTAATTTTAACTTATAGGAAATATTGTTTTCAACATTCGATAAAATTTTGAGAAAAATCAAATTGACAGTTTTTTTTACAAAAAATAAAAACCTAAACAAAAAAATTAATAAAAGTTGGTAAAAATTGTTTTTCGACTCAAATATCTTTTTAAAACTTTGAGATATTGTTGTCAACATTCAGTAAAATTTTGAGAAAAATCTAATTGACAGGTTTTTTACAAAAAATAAAAACCTAACAAAAAAACAATACTAAAACTTGGTAAAAATTTACTTTCGACTCAAACAGCTTTTCAAAAATTACAAATATTGGCTTCAAACTTATTTTATTTCACAGAAAATATTGTTTCTGATATTCAGTAATTTTTTTAATAAAAATTCAACAGTCCGTTTTTTCATAAAAAAATAAAATCTACAAAAAATAGTACGCAAATTTGGTAAAAATTGATACATATAGACAAACTTTTAAGCAAGACAAATCGACAGACGGGATGGGAAGTTATCAGTGTGGGTGGCATCCCAGCCTCTTTTTTAATTCTATAATAAAATACTTCTAATAATTATTTGAAAATATTTGTTTTACTTGTCACAAGCCAAGACGTGGTTTCAATTTTTTTTAAGATCTCTTTTTTTCAGCTTTTACAATTTTCCTAAAAAAAAATATAATGATTTTTTATCTAAAATAATGTTTTTTTAAATTCCTGAGCGGCAGCACTGTATACTAGTGAGCCTACTCCGATTCTTCTCTTTTTACCAGTAACACGAAAAAAATTCTCAAAAAAATATTAAAACAAAATAAGTATTTTCAATAATTAGAAAATGTCGACCAACAAAAGAAATTCAAGAAAAAAACATCTCCATCGATAACAAAATACCCACTTGCTTTATAAGATTCGAACCATATGCAAAACACAACAACAAAATATCTAGGTAGAAAGCAAGAACCTATTTACAAACAAATTCAAGACAAAACATTTCCATGGACAGCAGAAATACCTACCCCCATTTGCTTTATAAAATTCGAACCATATGCAAAAGACAACAACAAATCTACCTAACTAGACATAAAAAAAACCGGTTTATCATGCAACGTTGTTCATCCATATATCTTGTTGTGTAAATGTGTGTATCTATTTCTTATTTCTTTTATTGGCTGCTTGAGTGCTTGTGCGGAAATATATCCCTCGCTCTGAGAGACAAAAAAGATCAAGAGGCAAATAGAGTAATAAGAAATTCAAATTTTGAATTTGATAATGAAGAGAGTAACGTTCTTTCACTAATACATTCAAATACATTTACATGAGTTCTGAGTTCGCTTCTGCATGAGACCTACCCTTAAGAGGTCCGTCGATAAATGATAAAAATGACATACACTACCCCAATTTAATAACACAAAACATTTATTAAAACAAAAATTACATTTAAATATTGAGTATAAATGGTATCTTAGCTGTAGTAACTTGCTTTTAACACTATCATTAATCTTATTTGTTCTCCTAAACAACTGATTGTTCAATTTTCCATGACCGACGATCCAAAAATTTGTTTCTTATGCATAAACACTTAAATACATTATAATACACATATGAATCATTTGAAAATATCAAAACAACATACGAAACATCTCAATCACATATACTCGTACAATTAAATAAATTTAGTACACATATGGAAATACCAAAACTACCTGCAAAACATCTAAATTTTACCCAGAATTTTAATGAGATATTCGGTTTAGCACTTTTCGCCTTAAAATTATTATTCGCCTTTATTGATGCTTATTTGGGAAGATCTCTGGGTTGTGGGTTAGCAATTTGATTTATAACCGAAAATTGAAATTTTAGGAGGTCCCTCGATAAATGTTAAAAATAACAAGCACTACCTCAATTTAATAACACAAAACACTTATTAAAACAAAAATTAAATTTTAATAATGAGTAAAAATGATATCTTAGTTGTAGCCGTAATAAGTTGCTTTTAACACTATCATTAATCTTATTAATTGTACTACTAAACAAATGGTTATTCTATTTTCCAACGATTTAAAAATTTGTTTCTAAGACATAAACACGTAAATATATTTAATACACATAGGAATCAATTGAAAATATCAAAACAACCTACAAAACATATCAATTTTACACAGAATTAATTTAGCACTTTTCGCCTTAAAATTATTCGCGTTTTATTGATGCTTATTCGGGAAGATCGCAGGTTGGGAGTAAGAAATTAGATTTGCAAAATTCAAAGTTTGCAAGCAATAGGTTTGTTACTTACTTTATGAGTAAAGCTTGGGAAAAAAGCTTTTCAAAGAGTCATTCAGTAGGAAAATTAAATAAACGCATTTTGAATGTTTATGGTTTAATATGATATATGATATTGAATATAAAAGTTTAATCAAACAACAGAATAAAACCTTTTGAGTTTAAAGCTTTAATTCAAATAAAGTCCACGTTTTAATTGTTTTCATTACCTGATAATTAAATATGCTTAAAAAAGTCTTCATACTGGGAAAAAAAGAACAAATCCGAGAGAAATATTTACTTATGTACATATATTTTACTTATTTGAGTTTTAAAGTTTGTTTTATTACACAATTTTTAATTTTGTATTTATTTAAAAAAAAAGAATTTTAAAGAAAAATGATTTAAGTTCATATCACCATTTAGTTTCATCAAGAATTTAGTAAATACACATAATAAAATAAAATAAATTTGGAAATGTTAATATAAAATACAATAAAAACGCTTTGGTAAAATTGTTTTGCTAGTTCAAGAGCATAAAATGTAAATATATCATTAATTTGTTTTTGTTTAATGTACAATCCATGATATCTATTTAAATAAAAAAGTTCCATTTTTAATTTAGTAACAATGTGAAGGAAGCTAATCCATTTGAAGAAGAAGAGTGGGATGAAGGTGATGTTGATACTATTCTTGTTGACAATGGTGAGCCAGGAGTTCCAGTAAAAGCATTGTATGACTACGAAGGAGCTGAAAGCGATGAACTTACATTTAAACAGGGTAAATAATGTTGGTGCTTTGAAATATTAATTAGAGCGTTTGGCTATAAGCTTTTAATGCTCAGAAACATGTCTTTCGTTATCAATATGATCTCGTATTAACATATCTTTACATTCATTACTTATACGTTTCAGGAGATGTATTTGAAAAGCTAGAAGACGAAGATGAGCAAGGATGGTGTAAAGGAAGAAAAAACGGAAAAGTTGGATTATATCCTGCTAATTACGTCGAAGCAGTGCAAGCGTAAATGGTTTGAAATGTCAGAAATAAATATCATAGAAAATGTTTAGTTAAGACTTTGTTAATCAGATATTTGATTAAATAAAAAATACACATATTTAAAAAAGTGAATATTTAACGTTGTTATTCCAAATACAATTGAAAACATTTATAGATTATAACGTCAAACGGGAATGTAGAGAATATTTTTTGTTTAAAATAATTATAAATAGATCGTCTAAAAAATAATAAACACATATTATATACATGAAGTAAAAAATTGTTTTAAAAACGTACCTGATCATTGCTTTAGTGCAGTTCGAAATCCTCTGTATGATCAAAAGCTAGAGCTTGAGTTAATAATCTAATACAAAACTATAAGTAATAAATTGCACAATAATGTCAAAGTAAGTTAATAATATGCATGAATGTTAATTAACATCTAACTCTTTGCTAAAGAATAATACTGTTTAACGATTTTTATAACCATATTACTTAGTATATCGGTATACAAGAAGATCTTTTCTTTTTTTAAACACAAATAAAATATATATTTTTTCATCGTCCTCTTCTGATATGCAAACAAAAAAAATGGTTACAAGCTATATTTTTCCTTATGGAACTACTCAAAAATAGAAAAACTTAAAAGACTATTAAATGAATTCATTTACTTTGGTATATAAAATGCCCTTTGGTTTTAACAAAAAACCCTCGACGGGTTATTTTGTATGCAAACAATCTCTTTTCAAAATAGATGCACCCAAAATAAAAAATTCAAGCAAACAAAGCTTAATATTGTGTATTTTCAATTATGTATAATTTTTCTAAATTATTTTATAAACTTCAGTTTGATCGATTTATAAAAACAACAATATTCTGTTTAATGAAGCCAATTTAAAAATTGTACAAAGTCCATTAAGTACACAAAAAAACAATTGTAACCTTTTAAAAGATATTTCAGTTAAATAAATAAATTAAGCAACAAAAAAAAATAACACCTTGACCAGGACTTGAACCCGGAGCATATTGTAGAAGCATATTGTATATTTTTTTTTATTTTTCTATTATCTCAAAACCACGTTATATTGCAATCGAAAATCAATGATAACAAATTTGCAAATTTGAAATGTGGATTTCTTAAAATACTTTCTTCTTTTTGATTGTTCTTCTCTTAAAAATTTGATTATTGAATTATTTATTATTGAGGGGTGGGCATATTTAAAAACTGTCTCAAAAAATTATTTAGAAAGGTGTATATTTTATTGTTATTGGCATATGTATCTAGCTACCATATTTGATTGCATGATCAGTTAAAATAATTTTTTTTACATTTTTTGTTTGTAATATTGAAAATCCGTCGGTTTTCTCCTCTATTGAGTTTGGTGTGATTGAAAACAATATTATAAAGTGACAATAAATTTTACACTTTTAGTAACAAACAAATTATATCAGATTGTTTATCCTATTTGTAAGATTTCTAAACCCATAGATTTAAATATAAATGATACACAATCGCCCATGTGTAAATTCATCCCGATCAGCACCGCGCGCCGCGCCATTCGTAAAAGTTTATTGAAATAATGACAAATTACCAAAATGTTTTCTACCAACTGACGCACTTAAAAAAATATACATATGTCATGTGCTGACCATATTTACAAAAACACACTTTAATATTATTTCCTTACAATGGATGTTTTATGTTAATCTGCTTACAGTAAATTTATAACCTACAACCCAGCCTCATTCACCACTGTATAAAGTATAATTTTTAAGTAACTCTAGCGCCTGCCTTTCATCAAAAGCATGCTTGTAAAACATTTTTCATAAACAAAATTTTGCAAAACATCCAAAAGTAGAAATTCTCGCTCAGCTTCATTTTACTATTTCATTGTGTTACACTTCATATATGTATACAAATTCTTCTGAAATTGCCTCAACGCAAAACGAAATTATTTGTGTAAAATTCCATTGACCACCATGTTTGAAAACTAAACTTTTATTTTGTATATTATATAAAAAAAGAAGTATCCAACTGAAAAGTGAACCCGTAACCTACCTAATAAAAGGACGACCGTCTTACCAATTCAGCTATCGAACACAAAGTTTTTCGCAAAAATAAAAGCTTACGAATATGAACCACAAAATATTTCCCTAAAGTTTGAATGTGATTAAAATTTGAGCAACCATTTGTATAAAAGAGAATGGCCTAGATGGTTGGTCGATGAAACTGTAACCTCTACAGTTCGGGTTCGAATCCTGAACAAACATAGAAAGTTAAAAACAAATGGCGGTTACAGCAACGTACACAACAATAACTAATAAGAATAACATGCTAAAATAGACCAAATAGGAAAAAAAGAAATAAGAGGCGCGGCCTGGGGCTGGGGCTCCGCCCCCAGTGATAAAGAGAAGGAGAAAAAGTTTTTTGTCTGCATGACGGCCGCGCGCGGCCGTCATGCAGACAAAAAACTTTTTCTCCTTCTCTCTTTCCAACTTGCGCTTCTTACGTCGTGCATTAACCACCTTTTGCCATATACCTCTTTCAACTCCCGAATACACCGAAAAATCGCAAAAACGCTCTGGACGCTCAACCAGCGCTCCAAAATGACCTGGCTGTATCTAGAATGATAGATCTTGACTAGGCGCACCTTTTCCTAGTACAAGTGAAAATTCTATTTTCAGCGGTTTAGGAGTGAGAGGTGGGCAAACGGTGCAAGTCATTTTTGGGGGTGTTTTTCATTTCGCCATTTTATGTGGAAAAACGCTCTGGACGCTGACCCAGCGGACCTAAATGACCTGGCGGTATGCAGAATGATAGATTTTCACTAGGCGCAACTTTTCCTAGTACAAATGAAAATTCTATTTTCAGCGGTTTAGTTCTGAGAGGGGTTCAAACGGTGCACGTGACTTTTGTGGGTGTATGTGACTCCGCAATTTTATGTGGAAAAACGCTCTGGACGCTCAACCAGCGCTCCAAAATGACCTGGCTGTATCTAGAATGATAGATCTTGACTAGGCGCACCTTTTCCTAGTACAAGTGAAAATTCTATTTTCAGCGGTTTAGGAGTGAGAGGTGGGCAAACGGTGCAAGTCATTTTTGGGGGTGTTTTTCATTTCGCCATTTTATGTGGAAAAACGCTCTGGACGCTGACCCAGCGGACCTAAATGACCTGGCGGTATGCAGAATGATAGATTTTCACTAGGCGCAACTTTTCCTAGTACAAATGAAAATTCTATTTTCAGCGGTTTAGTTCTGAGAGGGGTTCAAACGGTGCACGTGACTTTTGTGGGTGTATGTGACTCCGCAATTTTATGTGGAAAAACGCTCTGGACGCTCAACCAGCGCTCCAAAATGACCTGGCTGTATCTAGAATGATAGATCTTGACTAGGCGCACCTTTTCCTAGTACAAGTGAAAATTCTATTTTCAGCGGTTTAGGAGTGAGAGGTGGTCAAACGGTGCAAGTCATTTTTGGGGGTGTTTTTCATTTCGCCATTTTATGTGGAAAAACGCTCTGGACGCTGACCCAGCGGACCTAAATGACCTGGCGGTATGCAGAATGATAGATTTTCACTAGGCGCAACTTTTCCTAGTACAAATGAAAATTCTATTTTCAGCGGTTTAGTTCTGAGAGGGGTTCAAACGGTGCACGTGACTTTTGTGGGTGTATGTGACTCCGCAATTTTATGTGGAAAAACGCTCTGGACGCTCAACCAGCGCTCCAAAATGACCTGGCTGTATCTAGAATGATAGATCTTGACTAGGCGCACCTTTTCCTAGTACAAGTGAAAATTCTATTTTCAGCGGTTTAGGAGTGAGAGGTGGGCAAACGGTGCAAGTCATTTTTGGGGGTGTTTTTCATTTCGCCATTTTATGTGGAAAAACGCTCTGGACGCTGACCCAGCGGACCTAAACGACCTGGCGGTATGCAGAATGATAGATTTTCACTAGGCGCAACTTTTCCTAGTACAAATGAAAATTCTATTTTCAGCGGTTTAGTTCTGAGAGGGGTTCAAACGGTGCACGTGACTTTTGTGGGTGTATGTGACTCCGCAATTTTATGTGGAAAAACGCTCTGGACGCTCAACCAGCGCTCCAAAATGACCTGGCTGTATCTAGAATGATAGATCTTGACTAGGCGCACCTTTTCCTAGTACAAGTGAAAATTCTATTTTCAGCGGTTTAGGAGTGAGAGGTGGTCAAACGGTGCAAGTCATTTTTGGGGGTGTTTTTCATTTCGCCATTTTATGTGGAAAAACGCTCTGGACGCTGACCCAGCGGACCTAAACGACCTGGCGGTATGCAGAATGATAGATTTTCACTAGGCGCAACTTTTCCTAGTACAAATGAAAATTCTATTTTCAGCGGTTTAGTTCTGAGAGGGGTTCAAACGGTGCACGTGACTTTTGTGGGTGTATGTGACTCCGCAATTTAATGTGGAAAAACGCTCTGGACGCTCAACCAGCGCTCCAAAATGACCTGGCTGTATCTAGAATGATAGATCTTGACTAGGCGCACCTTTTCCTAGTACAAGTGAAAATTCTATTTTCAGCGGTTTAGGAGTGAGAGGTGGGCAAACGGTGGAAGTCATTTTTGGGGGTGTTTTTCATTTCGCCATTTTATGTGGAAAAACGCTCTGGACGCTGACCCAGCGGACCTAAACGACCTGGCGGTATGCAGAATGATAGATTTTCACTAGGCGCAACTTTTCCTAGTACAAATGAAAATTCTATTTTCAGCGGTTTAGTTCTGAGAGGGGTTCAAACGGTGCACGTGACTTTTGTGGGTGTATGTGACTCCGCAATTTTATGTGGAAAAACGCTCTGGACGCTCAACCAGCGCTCCAAAATGACCTGGCTGTATCTAGAATGATAGATCTTGACTAGGCGCACCTTTTCCTAGTACAAGTGAAAATTCTATTTTCAGCGGTTTAGGAGTGAGAGGTGGTCAAACGGTGGAAGTCATTTTTGGGGGTGTTTTTCATTTCGCCATTTTATGTGGAAAAACGCTCTGGACGCTGACCCAGCGGACCTAAACGACCTGGCGGTATGCAGAATGATAGATTTTCACTAGGCGCAACTTTTCCTAGTACAAATGAAAATTCTATTTTCAGCGGTTTAGTTCTGAGAGGGGTTCAAACGGTGCACGTGACTTTTGTGGGTGTATGTGACTCCGCAATTTTATGTGGAAAAACGCTCTGGACGCTCAACCAGCGCTCCAAAATGACCTGGCTGTATCTAGAATGATAGATCTTGACTAGGCGCACCTTTTCCTAGTACAAGTGAAAATTCTATTTTCAGCGGTTTAGGAGTGAGAGGTGGTCAAACGGTGCAAGTCATTTTTGGGGGTGTTTTTCATTTCGCCATTTTATGTGGAAAAACGCTCTGGACGCTGACCCAGCGGACCTAAATGACCTGGCGGTATGCAGAATGATAGATTTTCACTAGGCGCAACTTTTCCTAGTACAAATGAAAATTCTATTTTCAGCGGTTTAGTTCTGAGAGGGGTTCAAACGGTGCACGTGACTTTTGTGGGTGTATGTGACTCCGCAATTTTATGTGGAAAAACGCTCTGGACGCTCAACCAGCGCTCCAAAATGACCTGGCTGTATCTAGAATGATAGATCTTGACTAGGCGCACCTTTTCCTAGTACAAGTGAAAATTCTATTTTCAGCGGTTTAGGAGTGAGAGGTGGGCAAACGGTGCAAGTCATTTTTGGGGGTGTTTTTCATTTCGCCATTTTATGTGGAAAAACGCTTTGGACGCTGACCCAGCGGACCTAAACGACCTGGCGGTATGCAGAATGATAGATTTTCACTAGGCGCAACTTTTCCTAGTACAAATGAAAATTCTATTTTCAGCGGTTTAGTTCTGAGAGGGGTTCAAACGGTGCACGTGACTTTTGTGGGTGTATGTGACTCCGCAATTTTATGTGGAAAAACGCTCTGGACGCTCAACCAGCGCTCCAAAATGACCTGGCTGTATCTAGAATGATAGATCTTGACTAGGCGCACCTTTTCCTAGTACAAGTGAAAATTCTATTTTCAGCGGTTTAGGAGTGAGAGGTGGGCAAACGGTGCAAGTCATTTTTGGGGGTGTTTTTCATTTCGCCATTTTATGTGGAAAAACGCTCTGGACGCTGACCCAGCGGACCTAAACGACCTGGCGGTATGCAGAATGATAGATTTTCACTAGGCGCAACTTTTCCTAGTACAAATGAAAATTCTATTTTCAGCGGTTTAGTTCTGAGAGGGGTTCAAACGGTGCACGTGACTTTTGTGGGTGTATGTGACTCCGCAATTTTATGTGGAAAAACGCTCTGGACGCTCAACCAGCGCTCCAAAATGACCTGGCTGTATCTAGAATGATAGATCTTGACTAGGCGCACCTTTTCCTAGTATAAGTGAAAATTCTATTTTCAGCGGTTTAGGAGTGAGAGGTGGTCAAACGGTGCAAGTCATTTTTGGGGGTGTTTTTCATTTCGCCATTTTATGTGGAAAAACGCTCTGGACGCTGACCCAGCGGACCTAAATGACCTGGCGGTATGCAGAATGATAGATTTTCACTAGGCGCAACTTTTCCTAGTACAAATGAAAATTCTATTTTCAGCGGTTTAGTTCTGAGAGGGGTTCAAACGGTGCACGTGACTTTTGTGGGTGTATGTGACTCCGCAATTTTATGTGGAAAAACGCTCTGGACGCTCAACCAGCGCTCCAAAATGACCTGGCTGTATCTAGAATGATAGATCTTGACTAGGCGCACCTTTTCCTAGTACAAGTGAAAATTCTATTTTCAGCGGTTTAGGAGTGAGAGGTGGGCAAACGGTGCAAGTCATTTTTGGGGGTGTTTTTCATTTCGCCATTTTATGTGGAAAAACGCTCTGGACGCTGACCCAGCGGACCTAAACGACCTGGCGGTATGCAGAATGATAGATTTTCACTAGGCGCAACTTTTCCTAGTACAAATGAAAATTCTATTTTCAGCGGTTTAGTTCTGAGAGGGGTTCAAACGGTGCACGTGACTTTTGTGGGTGTATGTGACTCCGCAATTTTATGTGGAAAAACGCTCTGGACGCTCAACCAGCGCTCCAAAATGACCTGGCTGTATCTAGAATGATAGATCTTGACTAGGCGCACCTTTTCCTAGTACAAGTGAAAATTCTATTTTCAGCGGTTTAGGAGTGAGAGGTGGGCAAACGGTGCAAGTCATTTTTGGGGGTGTTTTTCATTTCGCCATTTTATGTGGAAAAACGCTCTGGACGCTGACCCAGCGGACCTAAACGACCTGGCGGTATGCAGAATGATAGATTTTCACTAGGCGCAACTTTTCCTAGTACAAATGAAAATTCTATTTTCAGCGGTTTAGTTCTGAGAGGGGTTCAAACGGTGCACGTGACTTTTGTGGGTGTATGTGACTCCGCAATTTTATGTGGAAAAACGCTCTGGACGCTCAACCAGCGCTCCAAAATGACCTGGCTGTATCTAGAATGATAGATCTTGACTAGGCGCACCTTTTCCTAGTACAAGTGAAAATTCTATTTTCAGCGGTTTAGGAGTGAGAGGTGGGCAAACGGTGCAAGTCATTTTTGGGGGTGTTTTTCATTTCGCCATTTTATGTGGAAAAACGCTCTGGACGCTGACCCAGCGGACCTAAACGACCTGGCGGTATGCAGAATGATAGATTTTCACTAGGCGCAACTTTTCCTAGTACAAATGAAAATTCTATTTTCAGCGGTTTAGTTCTGAGAGGGGTTCAAACGGTGCACGTGACTTTTGTGGGTGTATGTGACTCCGCAATTTTATGTGGAAAAACGCTCTGGACGCTCAACCAGCGCTCCAAAATGACCTGGCTGTATCTAGAATGATAGATCTTGACTAGGCGCACCTTTTCCTAGTACAAGTGAAAATTCTATTTTCAGCGGTTTAGGAGTGAGAGGTGGGCAAACGGTGCAAGTCATTTTTGGGGGTGTTTTTCATTTCGCCATTTTATGTGGAAAAACGCTCTGGACGCTGACCCAGCGGACCTAAACGACCTGGCGGTATGCAGAATGATAGATTTTCACTAGGCGCAACTTTTCCTAGTACAAATGAAAATTCTATTTTCAGCGGTTTAGTTCTGAGAGGGGTTCAAACGGTGCACGTGACTTTTGTGGGTGTATGTGACTCCGCAATTTTATGTGGAAAAACGCTCTGGACGCTCAACCAGCGCTCCAAAATGACCTGGCTGTATCTAGAATGATAGATCTTGACTAGGCGCACCTTTTCCTAGTACAAGTGAAAATTCTATTTTCAGCGGTTTAGGAGTGAGAGGTGGTCAAACGGTGCAAGTCATTTTTGGGGGTGTTTTTCATTTCGCCATTTTATGTGGAAAAACGCTCTGGACGCTGACCCAGCGGACCTAAATGACCTGGCGGTATGCAGAATGATAGATTTTCACTAGGCGCAACTTTTCCTAGTACAAATGAAAATTCTATTTTCAGCGGTTTAGTTCTGAGAGGGGTTCAAACGGTGCACGTGACTTTTGTGGGTGTATGTGACTCCGCAATTTTATGTGGAAAAACGCTCTGGACGCTCAACCAGCGCTCCAAAATGACCTGGCTGTATCTAGAATGATAGATCTTGACTAGGCGCACCTTTTCCTAGTACAAGTGAAAATTCTATTTTCAGCGGTTTAGGAGTGAGAGGTGGGCAAACGGTGCAAGTCATTTTTGGGGGTGTTTTTCATTTCGCCATTTTATGTGGAAAAACGCTCTGGACGCTGACCCAGCGGACCTAAATGACCTGGCGGTATGCAGAATGATAGATTTTCACTAGGCGCAACTTTTCCTAGTACAAATGAAAATTCTATTTTCAGCGGTTTAGTTCTGAGAGGGGTTCAAACGGTGCACGTGACTTTTGTGGGTGTATGTGACTCCGCAATTTTATGTGGAAAAACGCTCTGGACGCTCAACCAGCGCTCCAAAATGACCTGGCTGTATCTAGAATGATAGATCTTGACTAGGCGCACCTTTTCCTAGTACAAGTGAAAATTCTATTTTCAGCGGTTTAGGAGTGAGAGGTGGTCAAACGGTGCAAGTCATTTTTGGGGGTGTTTTTCATTTCGCCATTTTATGTGGAAAAACGCTCTGGACGCTGACCCAGCGGACCTAAACGACCTGGCGGTATGCAGAATGATAGATTTTCACTAGGCGCAACTTTTCCTAGTACAAATGAAAATTCTATTTTCAGCGGTTTAGTTCTGAGAGGGGTTCAAACGGTGCACGTGACTTTTGTGGGTGTATGTGACTCCGCAATTTTATGTGGAAAAACGCTCTGGACGCTCAACCAGCGCTCCAAAATGACCTGGCTGTATCTAGAATGATAGATCTTGACTAGGCGCACCTTTTCCTAGTACAAGTGAAAATTCTATTTTCAGCGGTTTAGGAGTGAGAGGTGGGCAAACGGTGGAAGTCATTTTTGGGGGTGTTTTTCATTTCGCCATTTTATGTGGAAAAACGCTCTGGACGCTGACCCAGCGGACCTAAACGACCTGGCGGTATGCAGAATGATAGATTTTCACTAGGCGCAACTTTTCCTAGTACAAATGAAAATTCTATTTTCAGCGGTTTAGTTCTGAGAGGGGTTCAAACGGTGCACGTGACTTTTGTGGGTGTATGTGACTCCGCAATTTTATGTGGAAAAACGCTCTGGACGCTCAACCAGCGCTCCAAAATGACCTGGCTGTATCTAGAATGATAGATCTTGACTAGGCGCACCTTTTCCTAGTACAAGTGAAAATTCTATTTTCAGCGGTTTAGGAGTGAGAGGTGGTCAAACGGTGCAAGTCATTTTTGGGGGTGTTTTTCATTTCGCCATTTTATGTGGAAAAACGCTCTGGACGCTGACCCAGCGGACCTAAACGACCTGGCGGTATGCAGAATGATAGATTTTCACTAGGCGCAACTTTTCCTAGTACAAATGAAAATTCTATTTTCAGCGGTTTAGTTCTGAGAGGGGTTCAAACGGTGCACGTGACTTTTGTGGGTGTATGTGACTCCGCAATTTTATGTGGAAAAACGCTCTGGACGCTCAACCAGCGCTCCAAAATGACCTGGCTGTATCTAGAATGATAGATCTTGACTAGGCGCACCTTTTCCTAGTACAAGTGAAAATTCTATTTTCAGCGGTTTAGGAGTGAGAGGTGGTCAAACGGTGCAAGTCATTTTTGGGGGTGTTTTTCATTTCGCCATTTTATGTGGAAAAACGCTCTGGACGCTGACCCAGCGGACCTAAATGACCTGGCGGTATGCAGAATGATAGATTTTCACTAGGCGCAACTTTTCCTAGTACAAATGAAAATTCTATTTTCAGCGGTTTAGTTCTGAGAGGGGTTCAAACGGTGCACGTGACTTTTGTGGGTGTATGTGACTCCGCAATTTTATGTGGAAAAACGCTCTGGACGCTCAACCAGCGCTCCAAAATGACCTGGCTGTATCTAGAATGATAGATCTTGACTAGGCGCACCTTTTCCTAGTACAAGTGAAAATTCTATTTTCAGCGGTTTAGGAGTGAGAGGTGGGCAAACGGTGCAAGTCATTTTTGGGGGTGTTTTTCATTTCGCCATTTTATGTGGAAAAACGCTTTGGACGCTGACCCAGCGGACCTAAACGACCTGGCGGTATGCAGAATGATAGATTTTCACTAGGCGCAACTTTTCCTAGTACAAATGAAAATTCTATTTTCAGCGGTTTAGTTCTGAGAGGGGTTCAAACGGTGCACGTGACTTTTGTGGGTGTATGTGACTCCGCAATTTTATGTGGAAAAACGCTCTGGACGCTCAACCAGCGCTCCAAAATGACCTGGCTGTATCTAGAATGATAGATCTTGACTAGGCGCACCTTTTCCTAGTACAAGTGAAAATTCTATTTTCAGCGGTTTAGGAGTGAGAGGTGGGCAAACGGTGCAAGTCATTTTTGGGGGTGTTTTTCATTTCGCCATTTTATGTGGAAAAACGCTCTGGACGCTGACCCAGCGGACCTAAACGACCTGGCGGTATGCAGAATGATAGATTTTCACTAGGCGCAACTTTTCCTAGTACAAATGAAAATTCTATTTTCAGCGGTTTAGTTCTGAGAGGGGTTCAAACGGTGCACGTGACTTTTGTGGGTGTATGTGACTCCGCAATTTTATGTGGAAAAACGCTCTGGACGCTCAACCAGCGCTCCAAAATGACCTGGCTGTATCTAGAATGATAGATCTTGACTAGGCGCACCTTTTCCTAGTATAAGTGAAAATTCTATTTTCAGCGGTTTAGGAGTGAGAGGTGGTCAAACGGTGCAAGTCATTTTTGGGGGTGTTTTTCATTTCGCCATTTTATGTGGAAAAACGCTCTGGACGCTGACCCAGCGGACCTAAATGACCTGGCGGTATGCAGAATGATAGATTTTCACTAGGCGCAACTTTTCCTAGTACAAATGAAAATTCTATTTTCAGCGGTTTAGTTCTGAGAGGGGTTCAAACGGTGCACGTGACTTTTGTGGGTGTATGTGACTCCGCAATTTTATGTGGAAAAACGCTCTGGACGCTCAACCAGCGCTCCAAAATGACCTGGCTGTATCTAGAATGATAGATCTTGACTAGGCGCACCTTTTCCTAGTACAAGTGAAAATTCTATTTTCAGCGGTTTAGGAGTGAGAGGTGGGCAAACGGTGCAAGTCATTTTTGGGGGTGTTTTTCATTTCGCCATTTTATGTGGAAAAACGCTCTGGACGCTGACCCAGCGGACCTAAACGACCTGGCGGTATGCAGAATGATAGATTTTCACTAGGCGCAACTTTTCCTAGTACAAATGAAAATTCTATTTTCAGCGGTTTAGTTCTGAGAGGGGTTCAAACGGTGCACGTGACTTTTGTGGGTGTATGTGACTCCGCAATTTTATGTGGAAAAACGCTCTGGACGCTCAACCAGCGCTCCAAAATGACCTGGCTGTATCTAGAATGATAGATCTTGACTAGGCGCACCTTTTCCTAGTACAAGTGAAAATTCTATTTTCAGCGGTTTAGGAGTGAGAGGTGGGCAAACGGTGCAAGTCATTTTTGGGGGTGTTTTTCATTTCGCCATTTTATGTGGAAAAACGCTCTGGACGCTGACCCAGCGGACCTAAACGACCTGGCGGTATGCAGAATGATAGATTTTCACTAGGCGCAACTTTTCCTAGTACAAATGAAAATTCTATTTTCAGCGGTTTAGTTCTGAGAGGGGTTCAAACGGTGCACGTGACTTTTGTGGGTGTATGTGACTCCGCAATTTTATGTGGAAAAACGCTCTGGACGCTCAACCAGCGCTCCAAAATGACCTGGCTGTATCTAGAATGATAGATCTTGACTAGGCGCACCTTTTCCTAGTACAAGTGAAAATTCTATTTTCAGCGGTTTAGGAGTGAGAGGTGGTCAAACGGTGCAAGTCATTTTTGGGGGTGTTTTTCATTTCGCCATTTTATGTGGAAAAACGCTCTGGACGCTGACCCAGCGGACCTAAATGACCTGGCGGTATGCAGAATGATAGATTTTCACTAGGCGCAACTTTTCCTAGTACAAATGAAAATTCTATTTTCAGCGGTTTAGTTCTGAGAGGGGTTCAAACGGTGCACGTGACTTTTGTGGGTGTATGTGACTCCGCAATTTTATGTGGAAAAACGCTCTGGACGCTCAACCAGCGCTCCAAAATGACCTGGCTGTATCTAGAATGATAGATCTTGACTAGGCGCACCTTTTCCTAGTACAAGTGAAAATTCTATTTTCAGCGGTTTAGGAGTGAGAGGTGGGCAAACGGTGCAAGTCATTTTTGGGGGTGTTTTTCATTTCGCCATTTTATGTGGAAAAACGCTCTGGACGCTGACCCAGCGGACCTAAACGACCTGGCGGTATGCAGAATGATAGATTTTCACTAGGCGCAACTTTTCCTAGTACAAATGAAAATTCTATTTTCAGCGGTTTAGTTCTGAGAGGGGTTCAAACGGTGCACGTGACTTTTGTGGGTGTATGTGACTCCGCAATTTTATGTGGAAAAACGCTCTGGACGCTCAACCAGCGCTCCAAAATGACCTGGCTGTATCTAGAATGATAGATCTTGACTAGGCGCACCTTTTCCTAGTACAAGTGAAAATTCTATTTTCAGCGGTTTAGGAGTGAGAGGTGGGCAAACGGTGCAAGTCATTTTTGGGGGTGTTTTTCATTTCGCCATTTTATGTGGAAAAACGCTCTGGACGCTGACCCAGCGGACCTAAACGACCTGGCGGTATGCAGAATGATAGATTTTCACTAGGCGCAACTTTTCCTAGTACAAATGAAAATTCTATTTTCAGCGGTTTAGTTCTGAGAGGGGTTCAAACGGTGCACGTGACTTTTGTGGGTGTATGTGACTCCGCAATTTTATGTGGAAAAACGCTCTGGACGCTCAACCAGCGCTCCAAAATGACCTGGCTGTATCTAGAATGATAGATCTTGACTAGGCGCACCTTTTCCTAGTACAAGTGAAAATTCTATTTTCAGCGGTTTAGGAGTGAGAGGTGGTCAAACGGTGCAAGTCATTTTTGGGGGTGTTTTTCATTTCGCCATTTTATGTGGAAAAACGCTCTGGACGCTGACCCAGCGGACCTAAATGACCTGGCGGTATGCAGAATGATAGATTTTCACTAGGCGCAACTTTTCCTAGTACAAATGAAAATTCTATTTTCAGCGGTTTAGTTCTGAGAGGGGTTCAAACGGTGCACGTGACTTTTGTGGGTGTATGTGACTCCGCAATTTTATGTGGAAAAACGCTCTGGACGCTCAACCAGCGCTCCAAAATGACCTGGCTGTATCTAGAATGATAGATCTTGACTAGGCGCACCTTTTCCTAGTACAAGTGAAAATTCTATTTTCAGCGGTTTAGGAGTGAGAGGTGGGCAAACGGTGCAAGTCATTTTTGGGGGGTGTTTTTCATTTCGCCATTTTATGTGGAAAAAACGCTCTGGACGCTGACCCAGCGGACCTAAACGACCTGGCGGTATGCAGAATGATAGATTTTCACTAGGCGCAACTTTTCCTAGTACAAATGAAAATTCTATTTTCAGCGGTTTAGTTCTGAGAGGGGTTCAAACGGTGCACGTGACTTTTGTGGGTGTATGTGACTCCGCAATTTTATGTGGAAAAACGCTCTGGACGCTCAACCAGCGCTCCAAAATGACCTGGCTGTATCTAGAATGATAGATCTTGACTAGGCGCACCTTTTCCTAGTACAAGTGAAAATTCTATTTTCAGCGGTTTAGGAGTGAGAGGTGGTCAAACGGTGCAAGTCATTTTTGGGGGTGTTTTT
Organism: Eupeodes latifasciatus; assembly: GCA_920104205.1. Lineage (NCBI taxonomy): Eukaryota > Metazoa > Arthropoda > Insecta > Diptera > Syrphidae > Eupeodes > Eupeodes latifasciatus. The sequence continues at coordinate 157,638,716 of OV049925.1, forward strand.
CATTTCGCCATTTTATGTGGAAAAACGCTCTGGACGCTGACCCAGCGGACCTAAATGACCTGGCGGTATGCAGAATGATAGATTTTCACTAGGCGCAACTTTTCCTAGTACAAATGAAAATTCTATTTTCAGCGGTTTAGTTCTGAGAGGGGTTCAAACGGTGCACGTGACTTTTGTGGGTGTATGTGACTCCGCAATTTTATGTGGAAAAACGCTCTGGACGCTCAACCAGCGCTCCAAAATGACCTGGCTGTATCTAGAATGATAGATCTTGACTAGGCGCACCTTTTCCTAGTACAAGTGAAAATTCTATTTTCAGCGGTTTAGGAGTGAGAGGTGGGCAAACGGTGCAAGTCATTTTTGGGGGTGTTTTTCATTTCGCCATTTTATGTGGAAAAACGCTTTGGACGCTGACCCAGCGGACCTAAACGACCTGGCGGTATGCAGAATGATAGATTTTCACTAGGCGCAACTTTTCCTAGTACAAATGAAAATTCTATTTTCAGCGGTTTAGTTCTGAGAGGGGTTCAAACGGTGCACGTGACTTTTGTGGGTGTATGTGACTCCGCAATTTTATGTGGAAAAACGCTCTGGACGCTCAACCAGCGCTCCAAAATGACCTGGCTGTATCTAGAATGATAGATCTTGACTAGGCGCACCTTTTCCTAGTACAAGTGAAAATTCTATTTTCAGCGGTTTAGGAGTGAGAGGTGGGCAAACGGTGCAAGTCATTTTTGGGGGTGTTTTTCATTTCGCCATTTTATGTGGAAAAACGCTCTGGACGCTGACCCAGCGGACCTAAACGACCTGGCGGTATGCAGAATGATAGATTTTCACTAGGCGCAACTTTTCCTAGTACAAATGAAAATTCTATTTTCAGCGGTTTAGTTCTGAGAGGGGTTCAAACGGTGCACGTGACTTTTGTGGGTGTATGTGACTCCGCAATTTTATGTGGAAAAACGCTCTGGACGCTCAACCAGCGCTCCAAAATGACCTGGCTGTATCTAGAATGATAGATCTTGACTAGGCGCACCTTTTCCTAGTATAAGTGAAAATTCTATTTTCAGCGGTTTAGGAGTGAGAGGTGGTCAAACGGTGCAAGTCATTTTTGGGGGTGTTTTTCATTTCGCCATTTTATGTGGAAAAACGCTCTGGACGCTGACCCAGCGGACCTAAATGACCTGGCGGTATGCAGAATGATAGATTTTCACTAGGCGCAACTTTTCCTAGTACAAATGAAAATTCTATTTTCAGCGGTTTAGTTCTGAGAGGGGTTCAAACGGTGCACGTGACTTTTGTGGGTGTATGTGACTCCGCAATTTTATGTGGAAAAACGCTCTGGACGCTCAACCAGCGCTCCAAAATGACCTGGCTGTATCTAGAATGATAGATCTTGACTAGGCGCACCTTTTCCTAGTACAAGTGAAAATTCTATTTTCAGCGGTTTAGGAGTGAGAGGTGGGCAAACGGTGCAAGTCATTTTTGGGGGTGTTTTTCATTTCGCCATTTTATGTGGAAAAACGCTCTGGGACGCTGACCCAGCGGACCTAAACGACCTGGCGGTATGCAGAATGATAGATTTTCACTAGGCGCAACTTTTCCTAGTACAAATGAAAATTCTATTTTCAGCGGTTTAGTTCTGAGAGGGGTTCAAACGGTGCACGTGACTTTTGTGGGTGTATGTGACTCCGCAATTTTATGTGGAAAAACGCTCTGGACGCTCAACCAGCGCTCCAAAATGACCTGGCTGTATCTAGAATGATAGATCTTGACTAGGCGCACCTTTTCCTAGTACAAGTGAAAATTCTATTTTCAGCGGTTTAGGAGTGAGAGGTGGGCAAACGGTGCAAGTCATTTTTGGGGGTGTTTTTCATTTCGCCATTTTATGTGGAAAAACGCTCTGGACGCTGACCCAGCGGACCTAAACGACCTGGCGGTATGCAGAATGATAGATTTTCACTAGGCGCAACTTTTCCTAGTACAAATGAAAATTCTATTTTCAGCGGTTTAGTTCTGAGAGGGGTTCAAACGGTGCACGTGACTTTTGTGGGTGTATGTGACTCCGCAATTTTATGTGGAAAAACGCTCTGGACGCTCAACCAGCGCTCCAAAATGACCTGGCTGTATCTAGAATGATAGATCTTGACTAGGCGCACCTTTTCCTAGTACAAGTGAAAATTCTATTTTCAGCGGTTTAGGAGTGAGAGGTGGTCAAACGGTGCAAGTCATTTTTGGGGGTGTTTTTCATTTCGCCATTTTATGTGGAAAAACGCTCTGGACGCTGACCCAGCGGACCTAAATGACCTGGCGGTATGCAGAATGATAGATTTTCACTAGGCGCAACTTTTCCTAGTACAAATGAAAATTCTATTTTCAGCGGTTTAGTTCTGAGAGGGGTTCAAACGGTGCACGTGACTTTTGTGGGTGTATGTGACTCCGCAATTTTATGTGGAAAAACGCTCTGGACGCTCAACCAGCGCTCCAAAATGACCTGGCTGTATCTAGAATGATAGATCTTGACTAGGCGCACCTTTTCCTAGTACAAGTGAAAATTCTATTTTCAGCGGTTTAGGAGTGAGAGGTGGGCAAACGGTGCAAGTCATTTTTGGGGGTGTTTTTCATTTCGCCATTTTATGTGGAAAAACGCTCTGGACGCTGACCCCAGCGGACCTAAACGACCTGGCGGTATGCAGAATGATAGATTTTCACTAGGCGCAACTTTTCCTAGTACAAATGAAATTCTATTTTCAGCGGTTTAGTTCTGAGAGGGGTTCAAACGGTGCACGTGACTTTTGTGGGTGTATGTGACTCCGCAATTTTATGTGGAAAAACGCTCTGGACGCTCAACCAGCGCTCCAAAATGACCTGGCTGTATCTAGAATGATAGATCTTGACTAGGCGCACCTTTTCCTAGTACAAGTGAAAATTCTATTTTCAGCGGTTTAGGAGTGAGAGGTGGGCAAACGGTGCAAGTCATTTTTGGGGGTGTTTTTCATTTCGCCATTTTATGTGGAAAAACGCTCTGGACGCTGACCCAGCGGACCTAAACGACCTGGCGGTATGCAGAATGATAGATTTTCACTAGGCGCAACTTTTCCTAGTACAAATGAAAATTCTATTTTCAGCGGTTTAGTTCTGAGAGGGGTTCAAACGGTGCACGTGACTTTTGTGGGTGTATGTGACTCCGCAATTTTATGTGGAAAAACGCTCTGGACGCTCAACCAGCGCTCCAAAATGACCTGGCTGTATCTAGAATGATAGATCTTGACTAGGCGCACCTTTTCCTAGTACAAGTGAAAATTCTATTTTCAGCGGTTTAGGAGTGAGAGGTGGTCAAACGGTGCAAGTCATTTTTGGGGGTGTTTTTCATTTCGCCATTTTATGTGGAAAAACGCTCTGGACGCTGACCCAGCGGACCTAAATGACCTGGCGGTATGCAGAATGATAGATTTTCACTAGGCGCAACTTTTCCTAGTACAAATGAAAATTCTATTTTCAGCGGTTTAGTTCTGAGAGGGGTTCAAACGGTGCACGTGACTTTTGTGGGTGTATGTGACTCCGCAATTTTATGTGGAAAAACGCTCTGGACGCTCAACCAGCGCTCCAAAATGACCTGGCTGTATCTAGAATGATAGATCTTGACTAGGCGCACCTTTTCCTAGTACAAGTGAAAATTCTATTTTCAGCGGTTTAGGAGTGAGAGGTGGGCAAACGGTGCAAGTCATTTTTGGGGGTGTTTTTCATTTCGCCATTTTATGTGGAAAAACGCTCTGGACGCTGACCCAGCGGACCTAAACGACCTGGCGGTATGCAGAATGATAGATTTTCACTAGGCGCAACTTTTCCTAGTACAAATGAAAATTCTATTTTCAGCGGTTTAGTTCTGAGAGGGGTTCAAACGGTGCACGTGACTTTTGTGGGTGTATGTGACTCCGCAATTTTATGTGGAAAAACGCTCTGGACGCTCAACCAGCGCTCCAAAATGACCTGGCTGTATCTAGAATGATAGATCTTGACTAGGCGCACCTTTTCCTAGTACAAGTGAAAATTCTATTTTCAGCGGTTTAGGAGTGAGAGGTGGTCAAACGGTGCAAGTCATTTTTGGGGGTGTTTTTCATTTCGCCATTTTATGTGGAAAAACGCTCTGGACGCTGACCCAGCGGACCTAAACGACCTGGCGGTATGCAGAATGATAGATTTTCACTAGGCGCAACTTTTCCTAGTACAAATGAAAATTCTATTTTCAGCGGTTTAGTTCTGAGAGGGGTTCAAACGGTGCACGTGACTTTTGTGGGTGTATGTGACTCCGCAATTTTATGTGGAAAAACGCTCTGGACGCTCAACCAGCGCTCCAAAATGACCTGGCTGTATCTAGAATGATAGATCTTGACTAGGCGCACCTTTTCCTAGTACAAGTGAAAATTCTATTTTCAGCGGTTTAGGAGTGAGAGGTGGGCAAACGGTGGAAGTCATTTTTGGGGGTGTTTTTCATTTCGCCATTTTATGTGGAAAAACGCTCTGGACGCTGACCCAGCGGACCTAAACGACCTGGCGGTATGCAGAATGATAGATTTTCACTAGGCGCAACTTTTCCTAGTACAAATGAAAATTCTATTTTCAGCGGTTAATTTCTGAGAGGGGTTCAAACGGTGCACGTGACTTTTGTGGGTGTATGTGACTCCGCAATTTTATGTGGAAAAACGCTCTGGACGCTCAACCAGCGCTCCAAAATGACCTGGCTGTATCTAGAATGATAGATCTTGACTAGGCGCACCTTTTCCTAGTACAAGTGAAAATTCTATTTCAGCGGTTTAGGAGTGAGAGGTGGTCAAACGGTGCAAGTCATTTTTGGGGGTGTTTTTCATTTCGCCATTTTATGTGGAAAAACGCTCTGGACGCTGACCCAGCGGACCTAAACGACCTGGCGGTATGCAGAATGATAGATTTTCACTAGGCGCAACTTTTCCTAGTACAAATGAAAATTCTATTTTCAGCGGTTTAGTTCTGAGAGGGGTTCAAACGGTGCACGTGACTTTTGTGGGTGTATGTGACTCCGCAATTTTATGTGGAAAAACGCTCTGGACGCTCAACCAGCGCTCCAAAATGACCTGGCTGTATCTAGAATGATAGATCTTGACTAGGCGCACCTTTTCCTAGTACAAGTGAAAATTCTATTTTCAGCGGTTTAGGAGTGAGAGGTGGTCAAACGGTGCAAGTCATTTTGGGGGTGTTTTCATTTCGCCATTTTATGTGGAAAAACGCTCTGGACGCTGACCCAGCGGACCTAAATGACCTGGCGGTATGCAGAATGATAGATTTTCACTAGGCGCAACTTTTCCTAGTACAAATGAAAATTCTATTTTCAGCGGTTTAGTTCTGAGAGGGGTTCAAACGGTGCACGTGACTTTTGTGGGTGTATGTGACTCCGCAATTTTATGTGGAAAAACGCTCTGGACGCTCAACCAGCGCTCCAAAATGACCTGGCTGTATCTAGAATGATAGATCTTGACTAGGCGCACCTTTTCCTAGTACAAGTGAAAATTCTATTTTCAGCGGTTTAGGAGTGAGAGGTGGGCAAACGGTGCAAGTCATTTTGGGGGTGTTTTTCATTTCGCCATTTTATGTGGAAAAACGCTTTGGACGCTGACCCAGCGGACCTAAACGACCTGGCGGTATGCAGAATGATAGATTTTCACTAGGCGCAACTTTTCCTAGTACAAATGAAAATTCTATTTTCAGCGGTTTAGTTCTGAGAGGGGTTCAAACGGTGCACGTGACTTTTGTGGGTGTATGTGACTCCGCAATTTTATGTGGAAAAACGCTCTGGACGCTCAACCAGCGCTCCAAAATGACCTGGCTGTATCTAGAATGATAGATCTTGACTAGGCGCACCTTTCCTAGTACAAGTGAAAATTCTATTTTCAGCGGTTTAGGAGTGAGAGGTGGGCAAACGGTGCAAGTCATTTTTGGGGGTGTTTTTCATTTCGCCATTTTATGTGGAAAAACGCTCTGGACGCTGACCCAGCGGACCTAAACGACCTGGCGGTATGCAGAATGATAGATTTTCACTAGGCGCAACTTTTCCTAGTACAAATGAAAATTCTATTTTCAGCGGTTTAGTTCTGAGAGGGGTTCAAACGGTGCACGTGACTTTTGTGGGTGTATGTGACTCCGCAATTTTATGTGGAAAAACGCTCTGGACGCTCAACCAGCGCTCCAAAATGACCTGGCTGTATCTAGAATGATAGATCTTGACTAGGCGCACCTTTTCCTAGTATAAGTGAAAATTCTATTTTCAGCGGTTTAGGAGTGAGAGGTGGTCAAACGGTGCAAGTCATTTTTGGGGGTGTTTTTCATTTCGCCATTTTATGTGGAAAAACGCTCTGGACGCTGACCCAGCGGACCTAAATGACCTGGCGGTATGCAGAATGATAGATTTTCACTAGGCGCAACTTTTCCTAGTACAAATGAAAATTCTATTTTCAGCCGGTTTAGTTCTGAGAGGGGTTCAAACGGTGCACGTGACTTTTGTGGGTGTATGTGACTCCGCAATTTTATGTGGAAAA